>OZ020194.1:69566057-70257612 GCA_963971165.1 Philopedon plagiatum
GAAAATAAACGAATGTAGTAGTTTTTTCTACAATTGACAGGACAAAATTAAAAAAAACAGGGTTTCGCCGGACGCTAGCTGTTGCAATGATTTGTATCTAGCAGCAGTGTCAAAATTTTAGAGACATTTCAATGAGATTACATTGAGAAAACCTTAATCGTCTTAAATATATCTGAAGTTCGACTTTTTGTAAAGTTAAGGGGAGTAAAATAGATAATAAACAAAAAATTACCTGTTTATTTAATCGAAATTTCATAAACGAAAACCAATGTAAGAAAAACTTAAAAGTAGTCAAATTCTGTACTAACAACATAAAAAATCATTGTTTTTCCTTGGGTGCACAAAATTTAAAACTCAGTATGACCACCATTTCTCTCCATACATACTATTGTTCTCGAGCGCAACTCTCGATTAACATTTCGGAGCATTTTACGATTTATTTGCAATACACAATTTATAATGACATTCTCTAAATTTTGTATATTCCTAAAGGGTCGATGTTTGTACACAGAGTTCTTTAGGTATCCCCACATAAAGAAATCTAACGGAGTCAGATCTGGTGATCTCGCAGGCCACGGATTTTCAGAAAACCGTCCTATCCACTGGTTTCCAAATTCTTGATCCAGCCATCTCTTCACCTCATTTGTGGAATGAATGCTAGCTCCGTCTTGTTGAAAGTATAAATTTCTTCTTTCGGCTAATGACAAATTGTCTAAAAAGTCAGATATCTCAGTTTGTAGAAATTCTAAATATCATATCTATATATAATAATATATATATATATATATATATATATATATATATATATATATATATATATATATATATATATATATATATATATATTATATATATATATATATATATATATATATATATATATATATATATATATATATATATATTATATATATATATATATATATATATATATATATATATATATATATATATATATATATATATATATATATATATATATATATATATATATATATATGTATATATATAGGGTGTTTCAATATTGTACCGACAAATTTAAACAGGTGATTCCTTGACCAAAAATAATGAAAAAAGTTCCAGACAATATAGGTCCGAAAACGTTTCGTTTCCAAGATACAGGGTGTTAAACTTTAATTTTTTTTTTCGTTTTTTTTATTTATTTAATGCGCGCTTAAGAATTATTTATTCACAATTTGTACGTGTGCTACGTATTAAAGTACCTACAGAATTAGCCTACTGCCATTTAAAATTATCTACAGGGTATTAGTTTTTTGGGGGGTCACGACCACTTTGACCCCCCGAACTTTTTTTTGATACGGCACTGGCTATCCTTTTGTATGAAAAGAACTTTTTTGGTTTATCTTTTAACTTTTTCATCAATTGCACTTTCTTCATATCTTATACGGTTCGGCTGATATTTGGCAAAATATGATTTAAAGTAGGGCCAAATTTTAAATCTGGTCAGATTAAAAATAATTTATTTACCTAATAAATTTTAATTATGTCATTACAAAACATATTAACGATAAAAGCATGTTCATAAAAGGAACTTTGAACAATTTTTGTGAAATAAATAAATAAAAAAAATAAAAGTTTAACACCCTGTATCTTGGAAACGAAACGTTTTCGGACCTATATTGTCTGGGACTTTTTTCATTATTTTTGGTCGAGGAATCACCTGTTTCAATTTGTCGGTACAATATTGAAACACCCTGTATACAGGGTGTCCGGGAAAATGTGGGAAATCTCCCGGATATGAAAAAAACACGTGAAAAGAGAACTACAAGTTCATATAAACTTTTTTCGTATCGGCCTCCTCTTCGGAGATATGGGCTCCCAAAGAGCTCCAATGAAATCAAGTTTTTTACACATAATGATTGAACCACCAGGTATATTCCAATTTTTTTTTAATATGATGTATACCAGGTTAGACCCTTCAAATTACTATCCAAGAAAGTATTGTGAAGTACCCGCAGCTGCAGGGACGGACTAGCTCTGACACTCATGACCCCATTTTTTTTACGCCCTGTATGATAAGAACTTTGGACCACGTTTTTTACATACCTTTAACCATTGACTAAAAATTAAGTACTCTTCATTCATGTCGTTAATCCTAACCGTTTTCGAAAAAAACGTCATTTTATTTACACTGTTAGTCCCCTAACTTCTGTCGGGTTGAATATGAAAAAGAGGAATTTTTCCCTGTCGCCAACATAGTTTCAATAAAACGTTAAAATTTAACTGCTTAGTTAAAAACTTCGTAAGAGGGTTCAACATGGGCCCCGTGAAGTCTTATACACTCGCGGGCACGACGAACTGAGGACTGCTGTACCCGCCACAATAACCCAGCATTGTTCCTTATTTGATCACAATGAAACGTGATTCTCCGTAGAAGTTCCTCCCTACTATCGACGGGAGTAGAATACACCAAGGTTTTGAGGTATCCCCACAGGTAAAAATCCAACGGCGTTAGGTCGGGAGATCGAGGAGGCCTGGCAATAGGTCCTCCCCTACCTATCCAACGTTTTGGATAGACGTTATTCAGGTGCTCCTGCACAGCAACGCTGAAATGAGGTGGTGTTCCTTCGTGCATGTAGTACACGTTTCGGCGGATTTCAAGTAGTAAGTGCTCTACTAAATCATGAAAAGCGTTCTGGAGGAATTCCAAATAAAGTTGTCCTTTAAGTCGTACCGGCAATACGAATGGTCCAATCAAAAGATTGCCAATGATTCCTGCCCAGACATTAATTGATTGGAACCGATGTTGACGATGCGAAACAATAGTTGCATGAGGATTTTCATCAGCCCATACATGTGAGCTGTGTAAATTCATGCTTCGTCCGTGAAGAGAATCTTCTGGCTTCCAAAGCATTGCAAGATGCAAGACCACACATCAGATGCATATCTGCATACTCAATAAACGTGTTATTTCGAATTATTTCACAATTAATTTCACCACGAAATCAGCGATGTGAAAGTTGACAAGTTCTAAAATGCAGGATATTTATTTCTTTCGTACCTAGTAACGTTTGCAACAACAATACTTTGTTTTTGGGGCCGATAAAATAAAACGCACCTTTTTTGCGAACCTAGGTCGAATTGCAATTCACAGACCTAATTTAATATAAACAAGTAAGTACATACCTAAATAATTTTAAAAGATGTTCTGTTTTTGCTTAATTAATTTCCTTACACTATTAATAATACTGATAACTGATTATCTTTGTTTATTAATTACTTTGCATTTCCTAAAAACAATATTTTCTGTTTTTTGAAATATCTCTAATAAACATGTAAAAGTTTCGGGTCTCAGTTTTCTTACCTCATAATTATTGGGCCACGTACACTTAACTTGTAAATAATGGATTATGCGGCAGTAGCTTTGACAAGTTCGTCAGTCTTTTGTTTCATTTCAATAATAAACAACGTAAATTCAGTATAATCGTATTAGAATGAAGAAACTTTGCTTTCACGGCTAGAGTACTAAAAAACTGTTGGTCAGAAAGGCATCATGTATGGTATTTTTTGAAAGCTAGTAATGTTATCTTTAACATGAAAATAAAATATACAGGGTGTTCCATTTAAAATAAATGAGTCCAGGACGTATTTGCAAAACTTGACCACCCTGTATAACAGTGAGTAATTTTAAACAAATTGCAAGTGATTAATGTATTCAAGGATATGTAACGTTTTATGGAATATTTGGTTTTTCCATACCTGTTTCAAATTTCTTTAAAAAATGGCCGAACTGTGAGCATTTTTTCAACTTTAACCGCCTCTCATTCCCTTACTGTAAGTTTTAGACCCAATAAACCCTATATCAAAATGATCGTAACGAACAGGAGAATCAATTGGAACAATAATATACCGGGTGTCCCATTTAAAAAAATACAAGTTTGGTTCGCCACGAGTTTTTCGGACCACCCTGTATTATGGCTATAATTTTAAAACATAGCGTGTCTGACTATCGATAATATCCAAAACAAATTTTTTCGAAATTCCTCACCGTTTACTCACAATCGTCCACCCCATCTTGGTTGCACCACCCTGTATATATATATATATATATATATATATATATATATATATATATATATATATATATATATATATATATAAATATATATATATATATATATATATATACAGCGTGTCTTCGGAAGTTCTTACCATATGGCAAAAAATTGTATTATTGACTTTATGAAAAAAAGTGCCTCTTTATAAAAAGTTCTGCATCATGAGAAAATAGCATCGTCATTCCAAAATTTGATCTTGGACATACAAGGTGGCTCAAAAATGTAAAAGTCCCAATCCACGTGAAGCTAACAAGACACAAAATCCTTATTTAAAGGCAAACTGCCACTGTAAATGTACTAGAGTTAACTTTTCGTATGTTAGTGAATTAGGTTAGGAACATACAGGAGTCCCAAAAATAAAATTATTATCAACTTTACAAAAAAAGTATATCTTCATAAAAAGTTCTACCGTGTAAAAAAAGAGCATGGTTATTTATAAACTTGATGTAGGACAAGAGGGGGTGGCTTAAACAGCTGAAAGTCACAATTTAAATTTAAATTATTTTGCCACCTGTATGTCCTATATAAAATTTTTGAATATCCATGCTCTTTTTTCGCAATGTAGAACTTTTTATGAAGATATACTTTTTTGTAAAGGCGGCAAAAAAAATTAATTTTATTTTTGGGACCTCCTGTATGTTCCAAACCTAATTTACTAACATAAAAAAGTTAATTCTAGCACATTTGCAGTGGCACTTTACCTTTAAATAACGATTTTATGTCTTTTTAGCTTCACGTGTATTAGGACTTTTACATTTTTGAGCCACCCTGTATGTACTAGATCAAATTTTTGAATGGAAATGCTATTTTCTCACGATGCAGAACTTTTTACGAAGAGGCACTTTTTTTCGTAAAGTCAATAATAAAAAAAATTTCCATATGGTAAGAACTTCCGAAGACACGCTGTATATATATATATATATATATATATATATATATATATATATATATATATATATATATATATATATATATATATATATATATATATATATATGTATATATATATATATATATATATATATATATATATATTGGTAAACGGTACATTTGTCATCCCACTATATCCATGGGTCGTTCGTCAACCCGACTTTTTTTGCATGTATGAGGCGTATACCCGAGCAAAAAATAAAATTTAAAACTGTTGTATTCAAGGCATCTTTAGAGGGGTAGAAAAATTTGAAAATTAAAAAATATTCTTTTTACAGTATAAAGGTTAGCCCATGTCTTGGTTAGCCCGCCTCTGACACGTATTTCTATGTAATCGGTACATCGGTTAGCCCAACAGCGTTGCCAATTGTCGCTGACACTTTTGTCACGTTTCGGGCGGACATGTGCGCAGTGGTATTTGGTTAGTATTAGTTTATTTTTATACTTCATAGGGCGAATATTTTTGTGTCTTAAAATTTTGTAATTGTGATTTACGTTAACAAGATGGCCCACAGGGGGTTAAAGATCCTAAATATGTCGAAAGAAATGGAGAAACAGGAAGAAAAGATAAATACGATTTTCGAAAGAAAATAAAGGTAAGATGATTCATAGTTTAATACGTTTTTCAAGTAACTAGGGACATAAAAAATAAAACTAATTGTAAGTGGCAAGTTGTTTCCTATTAATTAGGCACCACGTTTTCATGACTTCAATATTATAAGTAGCTCCCCTATCAACAATGCGATTTTTGTAAAATTTGGGAGGAATGTACAGGGTTTCCCATTTTCAACACTTATGGGGTTTGCATGTCAGTAATTAATAAAATTAACCAAAAACTATCATTACACTTATGACTTATGACCTATTTTTTGGAGAAACTAAAAATGCTATATACAGAACTTAAAAATATTATTTTGTCACAGAGATACAGGAGTAAATTCAAAAATTGTCGATTTGGAAAATTTCTCATACTTTTTTTATTTTTAAAAATAGAAAAAATCGGTCAAATGCAAACTATACTTGCACAATTAGTGTTCCGTGCCATCAACCTCCCACTTAACCTGAGCAAACCTCGGCCGCCCGATCTCCGTCCATCTGCCGCGCTACCCTCCGCCGACGGCACTAACGCCGTATCACATCGCGTATGCGCGGAGCTGAGTGCGCGAAATTAAAAATTTTGAAAAACGTGTAAGGACAAAAGTTGTTCCTTTCGTGAGAAATATTTTTTGTCGAAAACTTTTTCTCTAAAACCAATGGTTCAGCAGTTATAAGTCAATAAACAAGTAAATTGTTTATAACAATTGACCGCGCTGGAATTTTTCAATCCTGATAATTTTCGCTCAATTTACACCAAATTCTCAATGTTCATGATTTTTTCAGATTTGTCTAAGCGATCCTCCTGGTGATAAGGGTGGTGGACAGCAATTTTTAAGTGTTTTTCCCGAAAAATGTTTTAAAAAATGCAATAAAAAAATACATAATATATATTCTTGAATTCGTGCTTCAATAGCTTTCATTTGATACCCTACACCAGAATCAAAATTCAACTTTTCATACTTCACGTTTATAATTGGGTCACCACACTCTATCTCTGTGCTAAATTTCAAATTTCTATGTTGAATAGTTTCAGAGAAAATCGCCTGTGACAGACTCACGGACGGACACCGAAGTGATTCCATAAGTATTCCGTTTCACGGAACACTAAAAATTTAGGGAACTTTTAGTTATAATTTGTTAGGCAAAATTTGATGGCAGTGTCAGCATTTTTATACAAGGTCATATAAAATTGTTATTTAGCATAACATGGTTATTTTAAAATGGGACACCCGATATATTATTTGTCAAAATGTTGAAACATTTATTCTCTTCTCAAACATATGCCACACTTTATATCTGAATTTAAAAGTAGACAGCTTTTTTTCAAAAATTTCAATTTATTCTATAGTAGTCCATGGAAAAAACAGAAGAGTTAACTATTATTTTCTTATTGCCAAAACCTAAGAGTGTCATAAGATTTAAGAGTAATAGAAAATAAATTTAAATTTAAAAAAAGGAAAATTTGGGCTGTATTCTGAAAATGGGGACATCTAGTGAAAAATTAGCTGCGCTACTTGATTGTCAGTAAATAACTATATTAAGACCAGTTCTTACATTCTTTGTAACTTAAATTGATATAAATTTCTGTGGTACAAGGGGCGTCCAAAAATTGGAAATTTTCAATTTCGCCCTGTATATCAAAAACCAAGATGAAAAATTTGTTTGGGGCATCTTTCGTTTCTTAAAAAAATAGAACAGTGCCGCAAAAACCGCATCCCTCTATCTTTACTAATAAGGGAGTTACCCTGTAAAACCACCGAAAACTGGACACCCTGTACTTGCTCATTAGGAGATCGTGGTCCAGTAGAGTATCTAAAATTTAACCAGAGACGTTCTTAGTTACAAAAAAACTAAGGTAGTTTTTGTTTGTGTGTGTTTCAGGAAGTATTTGTATCAGCGCGACATTTTACGGTCAATAATTGATTCTAGAGAAATGGACCTACCACAGAAAAAAAAGCAAAGGTTCAGAGAAAGACTTGGATTAACGATCAGAAGGCCGTCATACGTACATTTTTTCATAAACATATCGAAACAAGGATAGCTCCAAAAAAGCATGAAGTTGAAGAACGAAGAAGGACTCACAAGAAGTTATTAAAAGACCGCTGATGGGTGCAAATAAAGGCATTTGTGTATAACTGTAATTGTAATAATAACTGTAACGGATAAAATAATGATTTTTGAATAAAGCTATTCTCGTAGTAAAATTGTGCTTTTTATCACTAATCTAATTAACCCAAACAACACGATATCATATTTAGAAATTACTGTAAACGGATTATTCCAATAAATGTATTTATCTAAGTATGGGCAAATCAAAACAAAAAGTCTGTTTGTGAAACATCTAAAGCCGTAATAAATTATAGTTAAAAATTAAAAAAAAAAAAAACGCTTTTATGAGTAGCGCACTAAAACCGGGGTGTGCAGTGCGCGCATCGTGCGCTACTTATAAAAGCGTGTTTTTAAAGTTTTTTTACTGAATTAGGTTTGGAACTACACGAGGTCTCAAAAATAAAATATTTTTTTTTACCGACTTTACAAAAAAAAGTACAGTAAGTATCTCCATAAAAGTTATACATTCTAAAAAAAGCATGATTATTCAAAAACTTGATGACGGACAATACAGGGTGGCTCAAAAAGCTGAAAGATACAATTTCAATTTTTTAGTCACCCTGTATGCCCTAGATAAAATATTTGAATAACCATGCTCTTTTTTCACAATGTAGAACTTTTTATGACGAAATAGTTTTTTTGTAAAGGCGAAATTAAAAAATTAATTTTATTTTTGGGACCTCCTGTATGTTCCAAACCTAATTCACTAACATAAAAAAATTAACTCTATTAGGTACATTTGCAGTGGCAGTTTACCTTTAAATCACGATTTTGTCTTTTTAGCTTCACGTGGATAATGACTTTTTCATTTTTGAGCCACCCTGTATGTACTTGATCAAATTTTTAAATGGCAATGCTATTTTCTCACGATGCAGAACTTTTTATAAAGAGACACTCTTTCTCGTAAAATCAATAATACAAATTTTTCCATTTCGAAGACATGCAGTATATTTTTATTAATTAAAAAAAACATATTATTGTATTGTAAATTTACAGTGGCAGTTTACCTTTAAATAACGATTTCGTCTTTTTAGCTTCACGTGGATTAAGACTTTTTCATTTTGGAGCCACCCTGTTTGTACGAGATCAAATTTTTAAATGGAAATGCTATTTCTCACGATGCAGAACTTATTATAAAGAGAAACTTTTTTTCGTAAAATCAATAATAAAAATTTTTCCATTTCGAAGACATGCTGTATGTTTTTTTTGAATAAAAAAACATATTATTGTATTGTCACCGGAGTTGCATAATTTTGCAAAGTTTTAAATCGATACGACCATTAGAAGTGGGTGAAAAGTGAGTTGTAAGATTCCATTACAATGTTACAAGTCAAGCTAATAAAAGCGTGTTAAAAACAGTCATTTAATTCTAAGTCCAACTATATACCATAAGTTTATGTTAACGGCCTATTGTTTAGCCCGATGCGATGTTGCCAAACTTCGGGCTAAACAATAGACCGTTAACATAAACTGATTGTATACAGTCGGGCTCACCAAAGGATTTTTGTGTATATAAAACAACAGCGCCACCTGCAGGAACTTTGTGTGAACTAAATGGTGTATAAGCTATATAAAAATGGAATATTGGTCGTCCCAATCAAAAATTCGTAGAAACAAAGGAATCGTTCTTATCGATGGAGAGAAGGGTGTATACACAGCGATTCCTTGGTGAGCCCGCAACCGGGACGACCAACGGTGAAAAGGGCTGCCCAAGGACCGCTTCACATATTTTACGGGCTCCCCTTTGACCGTTTATATATGTATATATATATATATATATATATATATATATATATATATATATATATATATATATATATATATATATATATATATATATATATATATATATATATATATATCTGTACCCCAGAACCAGACTATGTTAAGTCCAAAAACTCAATTTTTCAGTAGAGCAGTTTTATTGAATTAATTTTAGACTTTTTTAAATTGTAAAATACTGTGTTTGTGAATCCAGTCATTGGTTAAATTTGAATTAGCTTTAAGTATAAGAATAAGAAGCATAATACCAATTTTATATTTTGCATTTTATTTTTGATTTTAGTGACTTAACATAGTTTTGCAGATACAAAAAAACTAGTTTTCGGATTTAATATGCATGTTAAGTCCAAAGAGATGGACTTGACATATTTTCAATTGACATAACATGTCTAGGAAGTCCCATGGAAAAAAGAAATCAATTTTATTAAATAATTTATTGCTTAATTATTTAAAGAAAATATAACACAAAGAGTTTGGTCTCTGATAATAAGTAAAAACATTTTTTTTATTCGTCATCTTCGTATCTTAAAATTTTGCACAAGGACCTAGAATTTAATTCTAAGCAATTTTTTCAAATAACTTTTTTTGATATCTCGTCAACTAACCTCACTTTTTGTAAATTAACAATTTTTTTTTTAATTTGACGCTATACCAGTGGTCACGTGACGTATGTCAAAATCGATTTTTAGGTTATCGGACATGCAGAACCGATCCCCCGGAAAAGTTTTTCCAATACTCACCTAATAAAAATTTTTCCCATATGTTGCGAACTTTTTGCCGGTCACTGTATATATATATATATATATATATATATATATATATATATATATATATATATATATATATATATATATATATATATATACAGTGACCGGCAAAAAGTTCGCAACATATGGGAAAAATTTTTATTAGGTGAGTATTGGAAAAACTTTTCCGGGGGATCGGTTCTGCATGTCCGATAACCTAAAAATCGATTTTGACATACGTCACGTGACCACTGGTATAGCGTCAAATTAAAAAAAAAATTGTTAATTTACAAAAAGTGAGGTTAGTTGACGAGATATCAAAAAAAGTTATTTGAAAAAATTGCTTAGAATTAAATTCTAGGTCCTTGTGCAAAATTTTAAGATTTTATTTAAAAAAATTGGAAAACTCAATTTTTTTTAAATATTTTTTTATCGATTTACAAATTTCCAGTTTTTTTCGTTTAGATAGCTTGGCTAATGTAAAGCCAATGTATCTGGATGAAAATAAACGAATGTAGTAGTTTTTTCTACAATTGACAGGACAAAATTAAAAAAAACAGGGTTTCGCCGGACGCTAGCTGTTGCAATGATTTGTATCTAGCAGCAGTGTCAAAATTTTAGAGACATTTCAATGAGATTACATTGAGAAAACCTTAATCGTCTTAAATATATCTGAAGTTCGACTTTTTGTAAAGTTAAGGGGAGTAAAATAGATAATAAACAAAAAATTACCTGTTTATTTAATCGAAATTTCATAAACGAAAACCAATGTAAGAAAAACTTAAAAGTAGTCAAATTCTGTACTAACAACATAAAAAATCATTGTTTTTCCTTGGGTGCACAAAATTTAAAACTCAGTATGACCACCATTTCTCTCCATACATACTATTGTTCTCGAGCGCAACTCTCGATTAACATTTCGGAGCATTTTACGATTTATTTGCAATACACAATTTATAATGACATTCTCTAAATTTTGTATATTCCTAAAGGGTCGATGTTTGTACACAGAGTTCTTTAGGTATCCCCACATAAAGAAATCTAACGGAGTCAGATCTGGTGATCTCGCAGGCCACGGATTTTCAGAAAACCGTCCTATCCACTGGTTTCCAAATTCTTGATCCAGCCATCTCTTCACCTCATTTGTGGAATGAATGCTAGCTCCGTCTTGTTGAAAGTATAAATTTCTTCTTTCGGCTAATGACAAATTGTCTAAAAAGTCAGATATCTCAGTTTGTAGAAATTCTAAATATCGTTCTGAATTTAAATTGTCTCTAAAGAAAAAAGGTCCCACTATTCTGAGGTTGAAAATTCCGCACCACACATTAACCTTAAAACTATATTGGTCTTTACTCTGAATTACAAAGTCTGGGTTTTCGGTGGCCCACCATCTACAGTTTTGTGAACTGACGGTTCCGTTAGAGGTAAATGTAGCTTCATCCGAGAAAAGAACGTTCTTTGGGAAATTAAAATCTTCCTCAATCATACCCTGGAACCAGGCACAAAAATCGAAGCGGGCGTCATAATCCCTATCTTTTAATACTTGTACAAATTTAGGTTTGTACGGATGAAATTTGTTTCTTTTTAATATCCTCCGCACAGATCTTTCGTGAATGTTAGTGATCTCCGATATTTGACTAACTGCTAATTGGGGTGTTTCTGTGATCGACAAACACACATCCAGAGAACCTTCGTCACCTGTTACCGGTTTTTCATGGGAAACTTTATACTGATTTTCTACCGATCCCGTTTCTTTAAATTTATTGACTAGACGAGATACTGTGGAATAATGGAGGGATTTATCGGGGTGCCTCTCATTAAAAATTGCTGCTGTTTCTCTATGGCTTTTGTAATTATCTCCAGAAATTAAAATAATTTCTATCTTTTCCTGAAGAAGTAGTGTGGGTGCCATTTTAAGGAATAAAATATTAATAAACTTATGTAAAATATCAAACTTAGTAAGATGCGAGACATAAACCAATGACATAGGTTGAAATCAAACAAATTATAATTTGTTTGACATTTTTCTGTTGTTTTTAACCTACTAGATTATTTGGTTGTTTTAATTTCAGAGCCTGCTTTGGTAGTTTTAAGTACAACTAAATAGACCTGGTTGTTAAATTTATGTGCGAAAAATCTTAATAAAATCTTGATACAGTCATTTCATTAGATTCAAACCATTGCAACAGCGAGCGTCCGGCGAACACCTATTTTTTCGATTTTGTCCTGTCAATTGTAGAATTGTAGATCTGACTCCGTTAGATTTTTTTATGTGGGGATACCTAAAGAACCCTGTGTACAAACATCGACCCTTTAGGAATATACAAAATTTAGAGAATGTCATTATAAATTGTGTATTGCAAATAAATCGTAAAATGCTCCGAAATGTTAATCGAGAGTTGCGCTCGAGAACAACAGTATGTATGGAGAGAAATGGTGGTCATACTGAGTTTTAAATTTTGTGCACCCAAGGAAAAACAATGATTTTTTGTGTTGTTAGTACAGAATTTGACTACTTTTAAGTTTTTCTTACATTGGTTTTCGTTTATAAAATTTCGATTAAATAAACAGGTAATTTTTTGTTTATTATCTATTTTAATCCCCTTAACTTTACAAAAAGTCGAACTTCAGATATATTTAAGACGATTAAGGTTTTCTCAATGTAATCTCATTGAAATGTCTCTAAAATTTTGACACTGCTGCTAGATACAAATCATTGCAACAGCTAGCGTCCGGCGAAACCCTGTTTTTTTTAATTTTGTCCTGTCAATTGTAGAAAAAACTACTACATTCGTTTATTTTCATCCAGATACATGGGCTTTACATTAGCCAAGCTATCTAAACGAAAAAAACCGGAAATTTGTAAATCGATAAAAAAATATTTAAAAAAAATTGAGTTTTCCAATTTTTTTAAATAAAATCTTAAAATTTTGCACAAGGACCTAGAATTTAATTCTAAGCAATTTTTTCAAATAACTTTTTTTGATATCTCGTCAACTAACCTCACTTTTTGTAAATTAAAAATTTTTTTGTTAATTTGACGCTATACCAGTGGTCACGTGACGTATGTCAAAATCGATTTTTAGGTTATCGGACATGCAGAACCGATCCCCTGGGAAAGTTTTTCCGATACTCTCCTAATAAAAATTTTTCCCATATGTTGCGAACTTTTTGCCGGTCACTGTATATATATATAATGTAGATTGTAGTATTTAATACACACATAAAATAATTAAGTTTTCCTTAGCGTAAAGTTGTTGCCCTTCCCAGGTTTTATAACAGGTTTGTTTTTATCTGGGACAGCCCACGTGTTGGTAAATAAGGCCTACCAACGTCCATTGTAATCAGTTTTATTTTAAAACCGAAATTAGATGCTGTAATGCGATATGCACAAGGGCTTGTTCCTGAAAGAAACATATTTAATTAATTTAAATGTACAAACCTCGTAAGCGAAGTTTTCAATAATTTTATCATTTACTGACGCGACGTTTTCTACTTAAAAATAATTTGAAATATTGGTGATTCAAATTAAGGAAGCCAGCTGCAATCAGCTGATTTTTAACGGGAAAGCAGGGTGGGATCACTAGACAAAATTGACAACGATCCCAAATATGATAATGAAGACAAATACGAAACGAAAGCATTCGCGTTATAGTAGTTCTCAAATCGGCTGGAGAGGGCGCCACGTTCTTAATTTGGGTCGACAATAGGCTTGCTATAATAAAATTATACTCGAGAGGTTTGTATTTGACAATAAAATGATTTAAGTTTCGATTATTGCCCAGTATCCACTTAACATTCAGTATTTGAAGGAAAACTGTACTATTTCTGATCAGGTTGGGACCAGACAGTGCGTAAAAATCAAAAAAACAAAATATAGTTCGCTCTTTTATTTCAAAAAAAAAAATTAGTTGCAAAGTCCACGTAAGTCTTTTTAACAAGAATAATTCATCAATAAATTACAACAATAGAGTACTTGGCCAGTTAGAACTAATTATTTTAACTCAAACTCCCACTCGATTATTACAAATTTAATTTGACAAAATAAAAGAAAATAAAAAATTCTGAAGTTCTAACTGATATATAAAGCTACAAAGTATAAAAGAAACATAATAATAATTCCTAATGGCAGTATAAAATATACATTCATCTTAATTCTGCCAATTTATTGGATTTTTTTTTATATATAAAATAAAAATTTTTATCACTTAAGGTACAATTACATCTAACCTACTGAGTTAATACTGACACCAGGATGTGTAAAAAAGCACAACACGAATTACCGTTCGAGAAAATCGTGAGTAAATCAACTTTGTCGAAGTTACGCACTTTTAAAGTTCCATTTTATAGTCCAATCACAGTCCACTGGTACAAACCACTTCGATAATTTAATTTTATTGGCGATCAGTCAGAATTTTGTGTCCAGACTCCTGTGTCAGTGGGCTAGTTATGTTTCGTCAGATCATGGTCTCACTGAAAGAAAACAAAATCTAGAAGCTATCATTTTAAACGGTTTCTCACATACATGTAAAGTTTAAAAATTATATTTCGGTAACTTTTAAAGTACGTGGAGAAATTATTATTAACCCAATCTTCGTCAGTAAAAAAGTGTAATGTAATTGAATGAAGAAAACGATTATAAGAACATATTTCACCACTACTAATGTCCAAGAGCCAGTGGCTATTTTTAACACTGGATTTTCTCGAGAAAAAATTTTAAACAAGACTGACTGGTTTAGCAGTACCACGTGGTGACGGGTAAGCACAGTAAATTATTAATGCTGCAAAATTACGGTACAGTTTTAGGGCTTCAATTTGACGCAACGAAAAGTGATACCCACTTAAAGAAAAAAATTGCCGTTGTATATATGAGTATAGAGGTCGAGAATTGCCGATAGCACTATCGAGAAAAATCGATAGTTTTTCAGAAACAATCGATAGTTAACCATTTCTCTAAAAACCACCCCCTTAACTTCTCCGATCTTAAGGGCACGATATTTTGATGCTAAAAACATTACCAACACTGCCCCCTTTAGGAGTAACGTCGTTACTCTAAGTAAAAACTGGAAAAAATTCGTTTTTAATATAATGGGTACAATTAGAGACTCTAAACTTTGCCATGTACTTATGGGTACAATTAGAGACTCTAAACTTTACGATGTACTTTTAAATCAAAGGGCTATAAAAACTTTGTTCGCAACACCCTGTATATTTGCTATAATCGGGCCAAAAAGTTTTTGGGCTTTATTTTTTGATCAGGTATTACACATAACGATGGGTTTTTGACAAAACATCGTAAGCGACAAAATCTAAATTTTACAGGACGCTATTTTTTCTCATAAAAATTTAATTTTTAAAGATAGAACCTTGACAATCTGTAAAATATTAGATTTTTAAACGAAAAATATCTTAAAAAAGAGAAATAACTAAAATCTATAATTTTCTTAAAATAATGCAACATACGATATTTTGTCAAACCTCTGCCAGATTTTTTAAAATAAAGTTATTGCTTACGATAAAATTTATTCTAACAATATTATTGTTGATTAAAAATAAACTCTAAAAGTAGAGTACTCACCAATGTAATAAATAGTAATCACTGCTTCAAACATCAAATTTAATTTTATCACAACTGAAGTTTTTTACATCAGACCGTCATTAATAAAGCTAAAGGCAAAACTGGCGGTTTTAAAGAAGGCACGACGTGTACTGACCACCTGAATGGGGGTAAAATAATATCGTAAGCGACATACTTTTAAGGCGGTTACGATTATCTGTCAGTGATACATCGGCGGTTGCGATATAAATTGGCAAAATTGGGATTTGTTTGAAATAAAGTAGTGTTTACAATAAAAATAAAATGCTACTTTGATCACTTAAGATAAAGAATAAGGATAAAATTATGTGAAATCGGGAGTGAAATATTGTAAGCGACGGTTTAAATGAATAATCTGGTTTTCAGGAAATTTGTCGCTTACGATGTTTTGTCAAAAACCCATCGATAAGATATCACTACTTATTGGGCAGTATTGGATGGTTTAAGGGGTTTATTGTTTTTAAAATAAGTTAGACCAATGGACTCTAAAAAGCAACCAATAAGTATTTTCATAAGATCAAATACGTGATGCATACCCATAAGGTACCCTAAGCAACAGTCACAATTTCTATAAATTATTTTATTAAAAAATGACATTTTTGCTCAAATTTGCTTTTGGCATTCAAACAGCTACAAATTCAAAAGAAAATAAATTACACCCAGCAACTAAATTAGTTAAGGAAGAAAGTTAATGTCAAATTTAAGCAAATATGTTACAAACACCGAATGTTAGTAATATCTAACCAATAACCATAAGAAGTCTGCCAAAATACTCTTACATAAGTACCGAAATTTGAATTTATTCATTAAATAAGTAACTTCCACTTAAAACCAATTAAAACAAATAATTTCTTAATTAAAATTAAATTTTTGAAATATTATGAACAAAACAATGCAACAAAAGATGTATTTTGATACGTTTTATCCTCAAAAAAAGAAGGTAACGATTATATCAACATAATTCCTGACGTGGTTTCAACAGGACAGAGCTCCACCCTATTATGCAATACAGGCCCATAATTATTTGAAACAAATATTTTAAAACAGGTGGATTGGACGAGCTGGTCCGGTCAACTGGCCTGCTAGGTCCCCGGGTTTGACCCCCTTGACTTTTTCTTGTGAGGTTTTATAAAAGCCAAAGTGATGGCGACTGTACCTACAACTTTAGATGTTATGAAAGACCGAATCCACTTTGCATGCTTATTACACCTGAAATGAACAGCAGGTACGAAATTCATTCAGAAAAAAATGAGAAAATGTTAGGAAGATGAATGGGGACATTTCGAACAACTTCTCAAGCATGACAGACGATAAATAAGTTGAATTCAAATGGTATATAATTGTTTTATAACCTCATAAATCATAATTCTGAAACCGACAGTGCAAATGAAAAAAAAATTTGTACACAGTTTTTTAGGTAGATTCGAATTTTATAAACAAAAGTACATCATCCCATTTAAAATTCCAAAGTTCCCGCTCACCCCTCAAAATAGAGAGGGGATAAACGTCATAAATATGTCCCTCCATCTCCCTATTAACTCACCAAAAATTTCTGAAAATATTGTAAACCGTTTTCGAGATATCAACTTTTAACCACTTCCAAAAATTCGCCCTGTATTTTCAAGAAATATTTAATCTGAGGTTTAAAAAATAAAGATAAAAAACATAATTTTACGTTTCGATTCGATTCCGACAGACTTCTTATATAAAAACGAAAAATAACAATCATGCTGATCTAATAATTATTTTTCCTTATAAAACAAAACAAAAACTCTCTTCCCCGATAAGTACAAATAACACTAGACAAAATAAACAGTAAAATCCATCAAGGACCCAGGAGTCACCTGACCCACGCAGGCAGGAGGATTTTCCACAACAATCTTCTCATTTTCCTTAACAACTGTTTGATGACTTTCAAAAATGTCCGCCTTGTCACTAGCATTGTTGGGTTTGTCCGTAAGGACTAGAACTACATCGTCTTCACCTGTATTTTCACTACCACCCAAACAATGTTTCTCCTTTTCAACCTCAGAAAGTTTCGTTTTTTCATTACCTTGCTGCTTTTGCATTTCTTCTTCCTTTTGGGCCTTAATTTCCTCATTAGAGAGAGGACAGTATACTGGCTTTTCGCTGTTTCTATCTCCTTTTTAAGAAATAGAGTACTAACGATTATGAGACATTCAAAAACTTTATAAACAATTGTAAAAAGTATACTATTTTTTGTGACTACAAACAAGCTTCCATATACAGCGTGTCCAGACACCATCTTAACTGATGGGAAAGTTTTTTATGTTTGACTTTTCGGACAAAAGTTATTTTTCATAAAAAGTTCTGTTTGTTGAGAAAATAACACTCAAATCAAAAATTTTGACCCAGCATTTACGGGGTGTCAAAAAAAGTAAAAAACGATAAATGCCGTAGAGGGAAAATTGTCTTAAATTTTAATTGCAAAGTACAATAATGTAAGAGTGTCGTTCAGAACTGAAAAGTGATTGAATATGAAATTTGACAAAATAACTTTATGGTCATTCATATGTACAGGGTTATTCATTATATTTTGACTCCCACCTACAGCTCTTATTACGAGTTATAGAAAAAAACTTTAAATACAAAAGTTTTAGGTTTTTTCACGTAGTATCTTTTGGTAACAGCGGAAATAAAAAATCGACTTCACAACATTGAAAAAATTAACTGAGTCATATTTTGTTAAATGGAATACCCGGTTTATTATTAGCTCAAATGATAGATCTCTGTGTTCTGATTTCAAATATATATAATTTGTTGGCATTTGTTGGCAACTTGATTATATTAAAGCAACAAACTTTAATGACTGATGATCTTCAATAATTGTGGAAAAATAAGTTATAAACTCAAATATTTCAAAAGTGGCTGAACCAAATGCCAACAAATTATATATATTTGAAATCAGAACAAAGAGATATTTCATTTGAGCTAATAACATACAGGGTGTTCCATTTAAAAAAATATGACTCAATTAATTTTTTCAATGTTGTAAAGTCGATTTTTTATTTCCGCTATTACCAAAAGATACTACGTGAAAAAACCTAAAACTGTTGTATTCAAAGTTTTTTTCTATAACTTGTGATAAGAGCTGTAGGTGGGAGTCAAAATATAATGAATAACCCTGTACCTTTTGAGTTTTTTTAAAAAGTGTTTTGAAATACCTTTTTTAAATAATGTATTACCAAAATAAACAACAAAAACGTTTTATGAAATACTACACTAAGCTTCAATATGACCGCCGTTTCTTTCCTTACAAACTATTGTACGTCGTGAAAATTCCGCCACTGCACTTCTAACCACCTAAGGGGAAATTTTAAAACTTTTTTCGTAAAGTCAAAAATAAAAAAGTTTCCGATTTGTTAGGATGTTTTCTGGACATTTAGTAAAAACAAAATTCTGGAAAATACACATTTTCCTTTATTATCTATAAAAGCCCTTTCACATGGATACTGTTTGCATCGATGCAGTCGCGATACATCGCTACCCAAGGACGTTTTCTGCCTCATAAGCTGGTGTGTAAACGTTTAGTAGATCGCGATTGTATTGCATGTGCATCGAGATTGTTTTGTACTTGTATGTCTGTATCAAAAGGTATCCATGTGAATGGGCTCTAATATACGTAGTTTTAAAATTATATGTTCAAAAAGTGATCATGACACGAAATTGTGATCAAATGTATGAAATTATAATAAAAAAAAACTAGTAGAGATACTCCATCAAAAAATATTTCCAATTAAGGAATTTATGACTTTTGTATAGGTCAGGTACGAGATCACGCAACTAACTAACCACGTAGGAACTGGTGACACTAAAAATCAAAATATGAAGATTGAGCCAAATATGCATTACTAAAATGTTGCTGGTTAGTATGAGATGCAGGATTCTAAGGCTAAAAATGTATTTTTAGCAGTAATTAATTTAAAAAGTTCAATATAATAAATATATAATTGACAGGATTAGGCTTGAAGATAAGAAATAACAATCTGTAAATATGTTTAAGATTCTTTCTAGAGGATGCTGGTTACACCAGACAATGGATCAATTCTTGCAGATTGTTTTACTCACAATTATAAATACTTTGACTAAAAATTATAACAGAGATACTATTTTTAAACAAAGCAACTAAATATTTTATTATTGTGTCGCTAAAGTGCACGATTTCAGAAAAAAACGCATTTATTAAATTGACAGCACGTGCTTTATGTAAATGAATTAAATATGTAAAAAAACAAGTGATTCCTTGGTTATTTTCTAAGACACGAAGGTAACAACAACACAATACCCAAATGGCTTTTGTTTTCAAAATATCAGGTATTCGAGTTAAAAAAGCTTTGCATTTTAAAAAATGTGTAACGATTTTTTTTAGTTAGGGAACATCCTGTAACAACGTTACTACCTATCACACAGCGAAATAGGAACCTTGGCAAATTCGAGCAAAAACGTAAATATACAGGGAAAAATTAGTTAAAAACAAGATTTTTAGGTGTTTCTGATAACTCTAGTTCTAGTCCATATAAACGTCCGGACAAAAAAATACCGGCACCCTGTATTTTTTTGCTAAATTTGATCCTTCATAACTTTTTTGTTTTTAATCCGATTTTTACAGTTCTTTTATCATTTTATAGATAATTTCATTAGGAATGTGTTGTATTTTTTAATGATTGGTCATGGTCGATAGGGCGATAATATATCGGGGTGAATCAATGTGTGTTTTTTGTCCTAAGTTTTAAACACCCTGTGGAGAAATTGGGGCTCTTATTTTTTATACTAATAATTTCTTGATAACGTTCCAAAGTATAAAAAACTAACAGCCCCAACTTCTCCACAGGGTGTTTAAAATTTAGGACAAAAAACATACATTGATTCACCCCGGTATAATATCGCCCTATCGAACATGACCCATCATTAAAAAAATACAGCACATTCCTAATTAAATTACCTATAAAATGGTAGAAACTGTAAAAATCCGATTAAAAACAAAAAAGTTATAAAGGATCAAACTTAGCAAAAAAATCCAGGGTGCCGGTATTTTTCCAACGAAAATTAAGTTTTTCAGATATAAACAGCAATAAATAAATTGAGTCATTCTTATTATGCTACCTTTAAATACCTAGCTATTTCAGGACAGTCAAATTGCAATTTATGTAAAAAAAAATTTATTTTAAAATCAATTTTTACGATTTCAGCTTTTCTTGACTAAAATAGGTTTATTGTATTATCTTATAAAAAAACAATCTCATCGAGTAATTATAAGTAATACAACCAGGATCCAGCGTGTTACAAAGGTGGTAAACTAAACAGGAACAATAATACAACTACTAAAATAAATTGATAAAACTACCTACCCTGCTGATTTTGCTGATTATTTTGTTGCTGGTCGTTCCTGCGTTGTTGAGGGTGCCTGTATCCCCCGCGATACCCTCCACGGTATCCTCCTCGGAATCCTCCTCTGCCTCGATAACTGAAAAAAGAAAAAAAGTATATTTATTTATTCCTAACCAACTATACAGTTTTTTACAGGAAATATACAAAACAAATAGAATCAATATAATATAAACCAAGATTATACAAATATTTAAATTATTACAAATAAAAAGAAAATAGTATTTTTAAGTGGAATTTAAATTTTTGGCTGTTTGTATCAAAGCTTTTAGAAACGGCGCCTTAAAAGTCTTTATTACCAAAGCTAAGGTAGGAGTCATTGGTTTGTAATAAGTCGATTATATTTTCGGTGTACTGGTATTTGATAGTTGTTATTTTTACGACAGATGTCAAACCGATGACAAATATCGAAATGCCATGTAATGTGGTCTTGCTCAATTTCATCTCTTAATATTAGTAACTAAAATGAGCAAAACAAGTTGACATGTCAAGTATTTAATTTATTCAAAAAATAAAAGTATTAAAAAGTTCTGTTTCATATGTATATTTTAATAAAATGTCGAAATACTCAAAAAACTACACAATGAACGCGCCACTACAAACTACAGAGTTAATTTATTATCTAATATTTCTCGTAGACATTAACATTTATCACAATACGCAAGGCACACACTTAATTAAGAGAACGAATTTCAGAAAAAAAATCTGGGAACAGATTTTATTCAATATATTGGTTCCTTGGTACCCCTCCAAGTGGAGTAAAGGTACCAAAAGACAGTTTTTGACCATTTTCTAATTCCTTTCGCTTTAAGTCAAAATCAGTTATGTAAAAAAGTTAAAGGCAAATATCTGTAAAAAAGATCCCAAGGATATTTAACATAATAACATAGTTGGGTGACCTCTACTCGAATGTGTTTGCCTCAATTTTCGTGATCAATTTTACTTACGAATTAAATTTTAAAAAGGGTTTGGGATCATAATTAAATTAAATAAATCCTTGCTTTTTGTGATAAGACAATAAAAATATTCTATACTCAATCCCACGTAAGAGTTTAATGGCGGCCGTTGACACATGTCAAATATTTGCCAATTTATAAGTTAAAAGTTCCCTAATTCAGAAAACACCTTGCGGACACAGACAATCGCTGAATTGATAATATGGATATATAAATGGCCATATATTTACATGTACGCGACGAAGATACATATTTCGCACCTAATCCTGCAGCCTGAAAAGAGTCAACAGGTGGAATATGTGGAGCACCTCACATCGAATGCCGTGTATATGGGCATCCTTTTCTTACGCCTTTGCACCGGCAGCAGCCTTCAACCCGTCTCGTCTATTCCGCGTTCCTTTGCTATTTACATAGCGGTCCCGTCATTCTGATTTTGATTTATGACGTGTGAAATGAAAGAAGAGTTTGTTTTTAGGAATATTGTTGTGGGTTTTCGGTGTTGTTAAAATGCATTTTGCCATTATTGATTATTTTGTGCTTCTTAGACATTTTGGTAGTATATTGTGGGACTTTGTACATCTGTTAAGTGTTTCTTTTTATTGAAAAGTAAGTAGGTAAACATATTTTATTTGTTTAACATTATCTAGACAAACATTACCCCATAAATAAAAAAAATGTTAAAGAAATTATATGTTTTGCGGAGTAAATTACGAATCTAAACGAGTAGTTTAGTAGATAAGTTTAGTTTTTAAAATTTTCTTTTTAAATTACCATATTTCTTAGAGGTTATGTTAATCACGAAGAGAATATAATTAAAGACAATCTCGCCCATGTAAAGCACCTCCGGCGCGTTCAAAAATGACGCCAAGAAAAATCTCCTAAACCCATTCGCTATTTGTTTTTCGGCATTATTTAATCTTAACTTTGAGGTTTAATATCTTAAAACTACTTTTTTTGATACACCACTCTAGGTTTCATAGGCTCATATAGTCCACATAAACCTATGAACTCAATTTAAAATACGGCCGAGCAAGCTTGGCTTTATTCTTTACTGGGAAGATTTCGTACGGAACCTTCACTTATTCAGCACATTCCGCTTCGTAAAAAAATTATTAACCCACCTGGCAAAAAAATTAACACGCTTAAGTAGTTTATTTATTATTTTTTCTAAACAGATTTTACATCATTTTGTCGACAATTCTTAAATTTTAAGAGAAAAAAATGTGTTCCCCTACTTACCCCCCACCTCATTTATGCGAAGAGCGCCAAAAAAAAGCCAATCATTGGAAGCCTGAATAACGGATTTTCAATTACGTCCGCGGTCGTTTCCCGCAGTAAATTTTAACTCCATGCTTGCGTAAATATCAGTCACCCGCACGGTTAGCCCGTTTTTTTTTTGCGTATATATCGGCTTCGAGCAATGAAAGGGTAAACAGTACTAGTACTCACCTTCCTCTTCTAGTAGCTGCTACACCGAACGTTTCGGAATTTAATTTCCTTTCTTTCCGCCAGTCAGTCCTCTGCATTTTTCCCTTGGCCCTTTCTACAGCTTCACAAGAAATTTTGTCAAAGAATGACTTCGATTTGTCATAAAATACCTGAAATTAAAAAAAACAATAGACGTAACTAAAACAAGACTATTAAAAACCAATGATTTTCTGATAGATGTATAAGAAAGAGATGAATAATTCATTAAAACGCGCGCAGCAAAAATTCGATAAACTAATCGAATTTTATCGGGACGCAATTCTAAAGGAAGAGTACAGAATAAAATTTTGGCTTTCTTAAATGAATTACATCTCTTTTTTGTATATGCACTACCAAATAACTCTCTTGAATATGTTTCCCAAAAAAATATACCATTTCGTAAATGTGACTCTTTTTAAAGAAAAATAACGATCAAGTACAATATAGGCATCCAATTCTTTAGAAATTACCCTAACTGCATAGTAATTTGAGGCAAGTTTAGCACTTAGTCTCTGCACATGTCCCTTAAATTTCAGTATACAATGTACACAGAGCCGTAAAAATCTATTGTTAGTGAAATTATTTACAATATTATTATGATTCTATAAAAATACGTCGTTCAAGTCGCACGTAACACTGGTCTTAGTAATATTATAGGTAAGCTGGTTAGCTTCGCATCATTGCTTAATATTTGCTAAGTAATTGTTTACTCTTTAATCAATTGCTGTCCCTGTTATGTCACAAAATAGTTGCATCATCTGAAAATGATCATTTTCCCCCCTGTATGAATATAAGCGAAATTATTAACGTACAGTAAGTCCGCGGATATGGTTTCGAATCGTCCGTCAAAGGGGGCTGCAACACTAGGCACTTATATTACAATATTTTTCATACTAGGTTTAATATTATCATGCCTTCCCCTTATTTACTTAACGGAATTGTAGGGTTTCTGAATAAGTATTAGGGAACAATTTAGCGAGAAATTTGTGGGAATCCCAATAACTGAAATGACAATCTACAACGCAATAAAGAAGTTCCAAAGAGCTGGTTCGGTTTTGAATCTCAAGAAGAAATATGACCAAAACGATGCTGCCAGTTTAGTTCTTCAGTCTGTTAGAGAAACTCCTGTGATGCCCCTTAGAAATCGTACTAAAATATTCTAGAAGTTGTGAAAAAAAAACTCATATTCAGATGATCTTAAAAGAAAATAAATTATTTCCGTCCAAACCCCACTTTAACCAACGATTGGACAGGGGAGATGAAGCGAAAAGACTAGATTTTTGTTTATGGGTGGGAGACCAAATTTTAAGTGGAAATTTCCATTTTTATAAATTATTATGTTTTCTGATAAATGTACATTTTCTACTAATGGAACTGTAGCATCCCAGCATGTCAGGTACTGGTCTCGAGAAAAACCCGAATTTAGAGTAACAAGGCGAAGTCAATATTTTACAAAAGTGAACGAGTGGTGCGCCATATCTGTCCATGTCATTATAGGCTCATATTTTTTAATAACACCTGCAATAGAAGATCTTACTTAGAAATGCTGGATACATTTTTTAGCGATGAACTCGAAAATTTGTCGTTAAATTTTCGCCAAAAAATGTATTTTCAACAAGATGGTTGTCCAGCACATTGTGCTCGCGAGGTAATAGAATGGCTTCACCGAAGATTTGGTCCAAGGTGGATTGTTATAAATCGCCCAATTTTGTGGCCCCAAGGAGCCCCGACTTAATGTTGGCCGATATGTTTCCATGGGGCCGTTTAAAACAAATTGTTTATGCCACTCCAATACCAAATAATAATGACGTGCTAAAAGGCAGAATTACCCAGGCTATTCGTTCAATATTCCAGGATGAAATCAGAAATTCCTTCAAATATCTAAGGAAGCAATTGGAAAAATGTGAATATTGGGGCGGGAGGGGGGGGGGGGGGGGTGGAATTTTGATATCCTCATTGTATTGCTTAGTTTATATCATATTCTTTTGAGTTTAATTAAATGCTCGTATTATTTAAAAATTGCACTTGAATAAGAAGTATTTTGAACTAAAGAATTGCTTTATTTAATAGACATTGATAAACATGTCCATAGGTGTCATTATTGTTTAATATGTAGAAACTAGTACTCTGCTTAAAGGTGCGAGAGAGAATAGTTGGGACTTTAAAAATAATGTGATAAAACTATACGGTATCCATTTGGTTTTGAGAATGATGACAGAAACCCATTTTACAACGAAGAGATCAATTATGTCTCTCTCTCATGTTCTTTCTCTCTCGTCTTCTTTCTCGCTCATACTCGTAAAATTTTTACAGCTGGTAGAAAGTTAGGTTATGTGAAAGATTAATATGACATGAATATTTGAAGCCTGTCCCATAATATAAGTTGTTTTTGCAGTGTAAAAATATACTTAAAAAGTTTATATAAAGTATTAGCAGCTTAAATTCCTGTGCTATATGAATCTGGGACTATCAACTATTGAAATATTAAACAAGGTACATATTTGTTCTCCTTTACATTACTTGGACCTGGCGTTATGGGAATAACAGAAACGCCGACCCGATAAAAAGTTGAGAATAGTGGGCATTACAGAAGATTTCTTTAGTTACTGAGAAAGTAGTGAAAATTGCGCCCTAGAAACGTTTGGTTTCAGTTTAAAGCTGAAGTCACAGTGTCATTAAAAGTGTATCTATCCTTCTGGAACTAAGACTCAACATTTACAGCTAAAAATTGTGAAACTACTTGGTATATTCGATTAAACAATTTTTATCGCGTCTTTAACTTACACAAACATCACTGTTCGCAGGTAGGCTATATTATAGATCAATTTTCATTATATATCGGAGAATAGGGAATATATTTTAAACTTATTATAAATTGTTTATCCTAATAAAAATATTTACTCATTTTTGAAATTTTTCCTTTATTTATTTAAATACTTTTCCTCCGATCCTTTTAGTGCAAATTGTTGGTTAGAGGTAGTATTGTTATTTGGGCAGGAAACAACTTTAAATGCTATAAAATAATAAGGTTAATGTGGCTATGCTGACACTTTTTTTTTAATAAAAACGAGATTTTTGCAAATGCTGTTTGTGTTCAGTAAAAACAAAGATCTTTTGCTATAAAATCATAAATCTTACGGAATTATTTTGTCAGGTTAGAATAGTAATTTACGTAACAAGTTCCGAAAGTGATATTTTACGGGAGGAGTAGGAATTTTCCAGGACGAGCCGCAGGCGAGTCCTGGAATCCTGCGAGTCCCGTAAAATCACTTTTGGAGCGTGTTACGTACAATATTTTTTCTGCAGCCGTTTTGCATGTTAAAAAGGATATCGATGGATAATAATGTATGAACTTTATATAGATAATTA
Source organism: Philopedon plagiatum (assembly GCA_963971165.1). NCBI lineage: Eukaryota > Metazoa > Arthropoda > Insecta > Coleoptera > Curculionidae > Philopedon > Philopedon plagiatum. Next base: position 69,593,095 of record OZ020194.1, read on the forward strand.
CATATAACAACCACTCTTATGAATACATTATTTATGAATATTAATTATACAATTATAACAATTGCTTATATTAATATTATTAGGGGTATTAACAGAAGTGGCAGTGTTGAAATTAGAATTAGACGTATTAGTAATTGTACTAGTTTTTAAGATATTAATTTCTTTACCGCCCTTTTCAATCTGTGAAGCTATGTGAATTTTGTTTTTTAAAGAATTTTCTATGTATCCCTCTGCTACAATCGTTGATTTCCATCCTCCGTGTCTCTTCAAGTTGGTTATACTACCACCACTTTCAGCGAGTAAAGTGGCTGAGCTTCTACGTAAACAGTGCCCGGTGTATTCTTTGGGATTCGGTAATTTAAGAAATTCAGCAACTGTGCAAGCGATTTTTCCAAAAGTGTGAATACCAATAGGTTGTATAGTACATTTTCCGTTTTTATAATAAACAAATAATCTAGGATGTGGTGTGTTTGCTGGACGTAATGACAAATATTTTCTGTATAAAGAAATATTATTTTCTCCAATGACGACAAAGGTTCTTTCCATATTCGTTTTAGAATTAGGAATTTTAATCACTAACATGATTGTTTTATCTTCTATATCATCCAAATTCATTTTACAAAGCTCTTCACGACGGCAAGCGCCTGCTAAACCAATTATTAATGCAACCTAAAGTAAAAAAAAATAGTCACAAGGAAGAAGAGGAATTAGATTTAAATATATTACCTTTGTCATTAGGTAGTCATTATCTGCAGCTTTTGATACGAAGTGATCTATTTCTTCTTTATTCAATACTTTTGATTTTTTGGGTTTATAGCCAACGGATTTTCTTTTAAGGAAAGCAATAACTTTGGGATAGCGGCTTATATCTATATTATTTTTAATATTAATTGTGGACTTAAGCATCGAGTAGTTGCTCCAGAGGCTTGACGGCTTTAAGATTTTAGATTTTTCCATTAAATATGCAAGAATTACTTGTTCATTTATAGTATGCACATTTTTATCTTTGCTCCATTTATGAAATGAACTGTAGACTAATTCATACCTCTCTCTTGACTTTACCGGCAATAATTCATTAGTAGCCGCTTTAGCAGATTCACTAATCTCATCTGGAATTATTTCAGCCTCACTTTCACTACTGGTTTCCATTTCTTTGAATTAAAAAGCGAAAACACACACGAATATTACATGACAAGCGCTGTCATAATTAAATACAAAGTTTTTGTTATTGTTAAAGCCGCCTACTTAGATATCTAAAATCGTCCCGAAAGTGAAATAAATCGTCCCGAAAATGCTACTTTCGGTACGATTTTTTGTAAAAGGGTACTTTCGATTTAATAAATCATACCGAAAATTCTATTTTCGGGACGGCTGCAGAAAAAATTATTTTTATGACAATTCCGATTAAACTTTCACTGTTTCACTATAGGCAACCAGAAATACTTGCGCACAAACAAAGCCGCATGTGATGAAATGTTTGATTATCCTTTTTTATTGGCAACAACATCGTTTTTATTTGTCTTTTACTAATGCCCCTTTTGCTAACAAGGATAGAAAGAAACCGGATTCCGCTGGGATTTTATCAGGAAAAAAAAGGAATTTTGCGATGACTATCTTTCGAAGTATATAACCAGCAATACTTCCACAAGCAAAGAATGTACAATAAAAATTTGAACAAATCCTTTTTTTATTTGTCTTTGTCTAATGCACTTTCGCCAACACGGATAGAAAGAAATCTGATTCCTCCGTGATTATCAGGAAAGAAAAGATGAATATTGTGATCACTAAAATATGTTCTGGTGTAAACGGTCCATGGAACTGACCAATAGGGTTAATTCTTGTTCAAGTGTTTTTTCTGTCATCATTCTCAAAACCAAATGGATACCGTATAGGTCCTTTTAATATTTAAATTTTTTAATTAAATCTTGTACTTCGTCTTACAGTTTAATTTAAAACATATTTCATATTTGTTCATTTGGGAGAAAATTATAAACAAGGTATATTTATTCTGACGCAACGACGCAACATAACGCTTTCGTGTTTTTTATGCTCCCTGTATAAAAAATTTAATTTTTCATAACATGAATATTTATTTTACAAGCAAAAACCTTTATTAGGAGTGACATTTTTACGTATCTTGCAAAATTTGGTCAATTTGTCCTCTTCTAAACCACATCCGCGGACATACTGTATATAAAAAAATAAGTGTTACACTACAGCTTTGCCCGTCAATTATTTATTCCAGTCACAACCAAACATTCAACTTTCAGTTACATAGTAAACTTTATTTAAAAGAATCGTTGTCTCTTCAACGTGAGAACAATAGACCAGTAAAAGACGATTACTTTTTAAACTAAAAAGCCGAATTAGAACCTTCGAAATAGGTTAATCATATTATTTATTTATAAACTAAAATAACGGAATTTGTTGTTTTCCCTGACGGTTTTAATCCCCTGACATTTCCCTGTTTTACCTGATGCTGGGAATACTGTAAATGTTTAACAATAAATGATACCGCGATTAATAATTAAACTAGTTGTTTTACCTCATGTTCCTCTTCTTGTTCAGTCTCGCCAGCTCCGGTTTCATTTCCCGAATCGTCTTTCTTTTCCAACTCCGTCGCAGCGCCATTAACTTCAGCTTTTGAACCGCCAGCTTCATCCAATTTCACCTAAATATTATTTATTTATTCATTTACGGCCATAGCCACTTATAAAAATGAAATGGGACAGCGGCTAGTTAATCAAACAGAAAATGTATGACACTAGGAAAAGTTTAATATTTGTCAACTATTTTATTTCTGCTTATGCTCGATATAGTATTAAACATCCTTATTAGGATTAGTTAAAAACAAATCTGAAAATGATTATTTTTACCTTGGCTAGCTTAGTCCTGAGCTCCTCAAACTCTGTATTTGCTTGTTCAAAATCATATTCACTATCAAACTTGAGGGTAGTTTTCTTGCCTCCCTTTATCTGACCAGGCTGTATTCCCGGCCTAAAATAATTATACACTGTGAAAATCCTGGCTTTTGGGATTTTTTTACTAAGTAAAACTGTTTCTTCCCAGCAGTAACACACTTAGTATTTCGTAAGTATGGGTTGCAAATAGGGAATAAAATAATATAGCACCACAAAAATACACAAAAACATGTAGTCGTATTTTTGTCATTCAATTGTGATGCAAAAAATAACTATAGGTTAAAACTAGATTGCATTTGCTTAGCATTAATTAGGAAGATAAGGACAAGAAACTTAACACAGTACTTCACTTGAAGCAAAAAAAAAGTGGAATTCATTTACAGCGACGCTGTACCAGTGAAAATTTTGATTGATAATTTCAAGTAAATTTTTGAAAACTACAAATGCAAATTTCAGGAAATTCAAGGTCAGTAGCTGACACTTAAAGAGTTAAGAGATTTTGCAGATCTGGAACAATACCGAACACTTCCAGTGAATATTATTGCATGCTCAGTGAAAATTTTATGGACAAATAATAATTATTAGGTATTTATAACAAATAAATTTGTTTAAGAAACAGTCTACTATAAGTATTGTGTTATTGTGTACAATAAAAATTATCAAAAAACTCAACATTGAAGGTTGTTGCGTTAAAAAACATGTTGATTTTTATTATTTTAAATTATTAACTTAACAATTATTAAATAACTTAAAATATCCTCAAGCTGTTTTTAGGCAACATATTCTTATGCAGAATTATTGATCATCTTTGATGCCCTAAGAGGATATCCTACTGGGACGACTTTCGAAATAAAGGACTATAAATTTCCAAGAGTTATTCTCGACAGTTTCTACTCCCTTGTATCTTGGTTCGTCGCGACTCCAGCGCGAATAAACAAGTTGCGCCCCTCCTCCCCCTCTAACAAAAATTAGCCCCACAAAGTTTTCAGACTAGTGATGTAAGGATACGTATCCAAAAATCCGTTGGATACGGATATTAAAAGAATCCGGATTATCCGGAACCGGCCGAGAACTTGAATACGGATTCGGAATCAAAATAAATTCGCATCGGCTGTATACTAATGCAAAGTGCAAAGAGAAAACGGAATCGGAATCGAGTGTAAGCGAACAACACGGTCTGCGATGTGGCAATTTGATCTTATGCTTTCTCTTTCTAATGACCTTTCCTAAAAAAAGATAGCATAGTTATCGGGGTAACGGGTATCATATGGAATGAGACCCATTGGTTAAACTAGGCCCGCCTCACCCGAACCGAATTCAAACGAGAACGAACGACGCCGACGGTGCCTTCCTATCCCTAACCTTCGACTTCGAATGATACCGATACCGCATCGACCTACCTAGCCGTGTATCCGGATAGAAAATGTTTTAGTATTGCATGCATACGTATACATGATCTGTCGCGCGGGTCAAGAAATGGATTCGTATTCGGATAATGGATACGGATATTAGCTGATTCCGATTCCGTATTATCCGGATATCTAAAGAATACGGATATTTACAACACTATTTCAGACTATTTTCAATAATTTATATTATAAGTTTATATCATTCCTACATTGTTGTAATTTTAAGTTTTATGGGTAATACTAAATTGTTAAATCGGCCTTAATTAGAACAAAAATCATAGAAACATGTCAAACACGTAGTGGTTTTTTTCTTGGTACTTTTAAGAACCTTTAAAATGTTCTTAAAAAAATTTGCCCACCCAGTAATCCCCCTAAAGAAAATTCAGCCAGTTACGCCTATGTGTGGTACCTCAGGTTCTCATAAAGCATGATACTGTAACAAAATTAGAGTCAAAGTGTCTTAATAAAATATTCATAAACATTACAGAAATTTCCACACATATCAAAACTTAACAGAAATCTCTCTAAATTCCATAGGCTTTCTGAAGTTTCACGTCAAATCTTAAATTTTCTGTGAAGTAAGTTTCCCATCACTATAGGGATTTTCCAACAAGCAGTCCCTACGGTTTTCTGACCGTCAGAAACAATCAGTTATTGACATACATTCGCGCCTGTCGCTGTGCACCATGTAATCTTTACCTGGGCAACTTATTTTTGATCGACAACAGTTCTCGGAGTCGGTGTTGGAACAAACCTTATAACGCACTGTGAACCGTTTCCGAAAACTAGGTGGTCAAAACTCATTTAAAGATAATGTAAAAGCAGTTAGGTCACCTCATTAGGCATACATTAGGTAATTTAACTTTAAAATGAGGTACCACATGGCATATTGTTGAATTTAAAATTTTTGATCTTAACTCCCTTTTTTAAGTTTAAAGTTAAGTTACAGAAGAAGGTTTACTGTTTGTCTATATATGAACCTATAACGCCAAAATTGTTATCTTTATTTTTACCTGAATGGTCCTCCTCGCGCTCTACCCCGTCCTCTGGGCATACCCCTTTGGTTACCCCAACCACCTCTGTATTGGTAACCACCTTGGTTACTCGGTTGGTAACCACCTTGATGGCCCTGTTGGTAACCACCTTGATGGCCCTGTTGGTAACCACCTTGATTGCCGTGTTGATAATTATTTTGATTCGGCGGACGTATTCTATTTTGTGGACGACCTTGGTTTTGACTTTGTTGAATGCCTTGTTCCTAAGGGAAAAAGTAATTTTTGCCAAAAAAAACATAATCTAGAACGAAACGAATTTTTTAGAAAAATTACAAATACGAACCTCATTTTCTCCTGTTCTGGAATCTCTCCTATCTCTAGACCTAGTTCTTGGCGGCTGTCCTCTTGGGGGCTGAATAGGTCTCACTGGCCTTTTGTTCCCATCCTTAAAAATAGCTTAATGAGGTAAACTGGTAAATTAGGTTTTATTAAATCATAAAATTGTCTATTTTATAACTTAGGGGAAAGGAGGGTAATAAATGTGTATTTTATATTTTTGAGGCAACAATACTTATCAAGTTGTTGTACGGATTGATTTATAGAAATTTGCTTGCCGTTTACTGTGATTTTCCCACTTATAAAGGGAGAAAACTGTAGTTCTTTGGGTTAAAGTTTCTACAATGTCCGAAATGGGTAGTATCTTTTAATTGTAAGAAATTTTATGACAAAATATATAAAATACTATAAAATCAATAAATACTGTATCAAAGTGGAATAAAATATTTTAAAAAAAAATGTTATTAGAAACTGAACCCTATTTGTTACAAGACTTTTTCGACAAGGAATGGTACACCCATTCCACCATACGACGTCATTTCCGAGGTCATTTCATTTTCTTCATTTTCGTTAATAGGTCGGAAACTTCAAAAAATATATTACATAAGAAATTACTGAAACTTGTTTTTTTTATTGGAAAGGCTAAAAAAATCATAGAGCAGGAGACAAATAAAATAGGTAGGTACTGCGAAAGCTTTTGGAATAAATAAGGCATACATAAACTTTCAAGAGCTGTAAAATTACGATTAAAGTATCTTAATTAAAGGATATGAATACTTTCACCCAACCCACAAAGAAGCGTTTTAAATATAAAATTTGGCTTTTTTCTCGCATAAAGTTATTTCCAATATACTACGTAAATAAAAAATATATACCCTTTGTTGGTTTCCACCAGCTTGAGTACCTTGATCAACAGACAGTGACTTACGAGATCCTACAGAAGCAGGAGTGGTACTACGACTAGCTGCCCCTCCAATGAAATCTAAAACAGAACCTAAACTGAGACGTATAGAAAAATAAAAAATCTGTTAAGCCAGAAAAAAACTTGTACTTAGTAACTTCGCTCACTAATTGGCAAAAAAAGCCCCAATTAGCAAATGATTATTCTTTTGAAATATTATGTGTTCTGCTAAGAACACAGAAGAAGTGTTAAGTTACCTATTTTCTAGTTACAATTATGATTTTTTAAAAATAATTCAGACATGGAAAATAGGACGAACTATGCTATAAAATGTTACATGTTATTCCGCTATGAAACAAAACATCCTTTAAAAAAAAATTCTGCAAAAATTATAATAATAATAAACCTAAAAACACAGTATGTCCAGACTGATATATCTAAATATATCTTGTAAACTCTGGTTAGTTATTATTTATCATTTCTGGTTTGATGGAAAAATATCCATCATTACTTCATAAATTCATAAGCAAAGGGGAAGCTGAAAGAATATAATTAATATTACAAACAAATAACGAACAAGTAATAGCTACATACGACATTTTTACATCACATGGTACTTAGCAAAGCAAATTTCAAACTAAAGATTTTAAAATTTAATATGCTCCATTGGCAATGCTGCAACAGTGAATTGGTAGAACTGAAATACGCGAATTAAAAAAATAATCCAAACTAACCTGAACTAACCGTTTTCAAAAACCTAATGCCGTTTTCCATTGGAAGAATTAGTGCAGAATAAGTTTATTTACATTCTATTTCCTTTTCTGTAGTTAATAAAGGCTATAAACACATTCAATGTAAACTGAATTGACCAATGGAAAAAGCTATTACACAAAAAACATCAAAATTACCTAGGTGTATGTTTAAATTTACTACTAGTATCACTTAGAAAAGCAAATTTCTAACCAAGAATTCAATAGCTTAACAAGTAACACTAATATTAACATTAACAAGACTGCAGCAGCGATGTCGAAAAATACACGTAAATTAAATAAGCACATAAGCACCAAATTTGCCCCTACTCAACTCGACAGCTCCGCATACAACAAAAAATATCGGGTACACTTAAAGAGTACCTACCACAACAACTTTTTGTTTAAGCAAGTATGCTGAGCTCGAAAAAAATGATTCACTATAGCATAGCTCTACATAATTTTAAATTGTAATCAAAACTAATGCATCCCCACATTAAAGAAAAAGGTGAAAATTCTAATTTTATACCTGGTTTGTATGTATGTATATGCAAGCATGCCATAAGCTAATTTATTAACTACACTACATGAAAAGGAGGTGAACTTATGTAAGTATTTAATGTGTACCAAAAAATGATTAAACTTGACATGTCAATTTAACCAGAGAATTTTGCTCATTGTTATTTTTTAGTAACGGAAAATACAAGTGCAATCTCAAAACAGATGGCGCCATTATAGCTTGTTCCTAGCTGTTACTTTATTCATTTGAGCTTAACGTGGATTTTTTAAGTTTTTAAACTGGTTTTCATAATTCTTGTGGTAAAATTCTAATAATTATGTATTATACAAGGAAAGTAAGTGAACTCAAAGCTGAATTAAAGAGGCAAAGGGCTAGTTTCCGTGGAAAAACGGCCGAACCTTAAGAAGTTCTCAACAAAGAAGATCGAAAGTATATACGACAAATTTGAATAATATTATTAACTATGTGCAGTTTGATAAAATACCTGTGTAATTCCCTGTGTTATAAATACCTGTGTAATTACTTATTTTCATATTGATCTTTGGTGAAATGACCAATAACTGTTCGTTGCTCTAAATTTCTTCTCCTTGTAGTTTTTAACCAAAATCTATTTATTTTTCATCCTTAGCAATTGCCTTATATATCTATTACATTGTATTTTTGAGAAAAATGTCAACTCTATTATAGATACAAAAAAAACTTAAAAACTGAACGCGATGATTATTCAGTTCGTTCAGCAATTCGCATCGGAGCAGTCGGATGTGTTGGTCGCGTGATCTATTACTAAAAAATTTGTAAATAGTCACTTGACCACCTGTCATAGTCATCTTCTAAACGCTCGGAGGCGAATGGCCGAACGTAAAGGTTAGGAACAAGCTATGCTAGCGTCACTTTGACGGTTGCCCTCCCTATTATATTAATAAACTCTTTAAAAAAACTAATGTAATTGCTTAAATGTTTTACCAATCAGATTTTTTTTAAGAATGGACCCATTTGTGACTATGATTTGAAACCAGCTTGTTTAGTAAATTAATTTGCTAGAATCTGAAATGTAAATCTGAATGTATATGAACTTTTAAGTATATACTTTAGCAACAGGAAGCAGTATTTCTTACACAAATTTCCTATGTTACTCTACCTCAAGCTTTAATAAGCAGGCTAAAGCACCAAGCAGCAACAAAAATGAAATTAAAATATTTTTTTACCAGGGTGTTCATTGGGTCTTGATGGGTCTCCCACAGGAGGAGGAGGTGATAAAATTGAAGAGGGCGCTACGCCAACATCAGAGCCCCCCCCAGGTGGCGAAATTATCAACTCACTTGGCTTTGAACCCGGTGCAGATCCTGCTCTACCTATACCAGCTGGAATTCCAGGTGCTGCACTACCAGTCAATCCACCCATGGGCAGAAAAGAACCATATGGATTGTGACCCATATGTCCCAATATTGGGTGTTGCTGGAACTGCTGAGGACCCAATGTTGGGGGTACAGAAAGCTGCATAATTGCAGGATCATTGAGAGGCTGGGGATGGGTAACAGTATTCACTACCCGAATGTCTTTAATATCCGATCCACGGAAGAGGATATAATCATATACTTGGTTTTGAGCTGGAACAGGAAACTGTGTTTCGCGATCTTCTGTCCCAAAGGAACGCACTGAAAGAAAAAAAGAAACAAATTGATATATCTTTTTACAAAATAATGAATACAAAATAAATGAGGAGCATTCATTCAAAAAGGGACACGTCCACATTTTTTCAAAACACGTTTTATATCAATTTTCAGCTCATTTTTGTCATCTCTATCGACCCACCTCTTTAAATCGTTTCAAAATATTACACGTCCCTGTGAAATTCCCATATGAAAGTAAGATATTTGAACAAAACGAGACATGTCCAATACTACTAACTTTGATGTTTTACTTCTGGGTAGATATTTAACTCCTGTTGAGTTAATAAAACCTAACTTAAATCAACAAGCTTAGTGTTAACCTTCAAGCAGAACGAGTTTTTCAAGAAAATTTTAAAAGATAATATACCAGAAGAAGCTGGAACATGACAGGATATAGAAACGTGCGATTGCTTAGAAAGTGATAATGAACTACACATTTACAACATACATTAAGCTTACTTATTTGTTGTACTTCTCTTTAATAAAAATTTAATACGTAAACATTGACTGAACACTATTTACCCTAAAGACAAACAACAAAATGGATTTAAAGTTCAGAAAAAATGAGACATAAAGAGTTAGTTCAAGCAAAAGGGGACATGTCCAACTTTTTTTTCGATTTTTCTCTTAAACAATAAACTATAGTCAAAAAAATTATTTGGAAATATATTTTTAATCAGAAAACAAATCATGTTTTATCCTGTTTAGAATTATAGTTTTAACGGTCTCAACGTCAAACGTTTTTTACGTTTATCTCAAAATCATTTTAAGTGGACATGTCCCTTTTTGAATGAACGCTCCTCAAATAAGTTCAAATAAAATAAAATTAACACGATAGACCAATTAAAAAGACAATGAGACAACATCGTCTGCAAAATGTAATCCGTGAAAACTCTTTTTCCATCTTCCCGTTGACCGAGAGGTCTGCCTCGTTTTAAATTTCGCATTCGGCCGCCCTACTGAAAATAACTATTATCGTTCCTAATTAATACCTAAATTTTAATCGCATGTACAGAAACGGACCAGCGCTTAAGTTTTACAAGAAGTTTCACAGCCAATTGTACCCTGCCTTGTAGCGCAGAGTATTAGCTTTAAAACTGTTGATACATCTTTGCTTCCTTTTACTTCCTTTCTTAAACATTTTTTATGATTTTTTATAATAATAATAAATATTACCTCACAAAAAGTTGAACTATTTTGGAGAATTTGGGTCTACATTTTGCTAAAATTTTTATTACAAAAGCCTAATAATTCACGTAATGCTACAATGAAGCGAATAAAAGTTTTGTCCTAAAGGAAGGAAATTGAACCTCCAACCTTAAAGAAAGGTTTTCCAGTGACTGCTTTGATGTATAACATTAAAATTTATTTATTCTTCCTACTGGAAATTTCAAAAATTAAGTGGGGTAAGCTCTTATTTTACCGGTTAAAAATAGACGCAAGCGCGAGTTTTGAAGACATAGCCAAGTCGAAATTACTTATTTACGGTTAGTACGCTTGTTGCTGAGAAATCAGGACAGAAAATCAAAAATATCACGCAGTACATGTGGAAAGGCAGTGTGTAATATACACTGGGCGGAAATTAAAAAATACTTTTGTCCGGATTGTCAAAATATTGAGTAAGTTACATTCTATTATTTTTTAAGCTGTTTTTAACTAAATGTGTTTTATTTAAATAAATACATATTTTCTAAGCAACATGCGTATTTTATCGATTTAAATACAATATATTATATTGAATATTTATGTGGGGTACCTACCTAAAATAAGTTAGTTACCCTGCACGGACTAAAACATATATTTTTCAAGCACGGTCACGGGGAGGTTAAAAACTAAAGAACGATTAAACTGTCAAAAGTGACGAATACTTTTTTTATATATAAATTTGAGAAAAAATCGAAAATTTGAATTGTGCAAAACTTAGTTGTTTTATTTTTACACCTATTAATTTAAACCCCTTAAATTGTCTAGACGAAAACCTTAATAGTGAATCTGCCGTTATTTTCCACATTATTATTAAGAAAAATATTTATACAGATGTAAAAAAAGATCTGATCAAAACACGTAAGGGCAGATTCACTGTTGATAAGACTGGTCTAATTTGACAAACAATGTTTTTTGGACAGGTATTAACAATAAGACAACATGTTCCATGTTGCAATATTTTCAAGGACTTTTAGCAGCATAAGTACTGTAAAATTTCTGTAAAAAGTAGCACTGTATCATACGAGCTTTACCTATAAGTTTCTTTATGAAGACCAAAACTTGTCAAAAAACCGACCGACTAAGAGATTAAAATTTAGACCAATACTAAATCTTAAACATTTTTAGTGAATTTTGTAGACAAATTTTAAGTCATAAGACTTTGAAACATAGCAGAACGTAACTTCTTTTTTGCTCATGGGCGACAGTTAAGGCTTCAAAATAGAATCTCAATCAATTAATTTAATACATCAAATTTGTTATCAGAATGAACAATAAGCTGTTTTCTTAAAATTAAAGTCAATATGTAATAATACCTATATATGTATAAGTTTTAGATATCTTTATGGGGATCTTCAGACACATAAAACATTAAAATGATAAAAAAATAGAATAAAGCTATCAAGTACATTTACAGATTACCTTTTTTGGAGCCTAGAGTGAGTTTATATAAACCGAAAAAAAAAAGTTAAATATTCAAATGCTGTATAAAATGAAAAGCTTATGAATGACAGAGATAATATATGATATATTATGTTATGATTATGATGTAATATGAAAAATGTTATATTTCCCGAAATACATTATCGGTAACGAAAATTCGCGAATATTCGTTTTTAAAGTAAACAAACTGTCTATTAGCGAAAACTGATTTTTCGGAATCTTCAACAAACAAAAATCAGTCCTATGGCATGGAAAGACAAACATTTTGTAGAACGAAGTCGTCTCTACGACGCAACGGCGCCGTTGCAGTACGAGCAATAATCAGATGATATTGAAAGTAGGAATTTTAAGTTTTTGCGAATATTCGCGTGACGATTACAGCACAGTTAGCTGTAATTATGTGATGTACTTAGACATGATTAAATAAATAAACAAATTTTATACAAAAGAAGTTGTTCTGCAGTCCATCCATCAATCATCGACGTCAAAATTTGAAAAATCAATCGCACCCAACGTATCGCGGTATTGCCGCTAGCGGTGCGGGAAACTACTAAATATACACTGTGTGCAAGATCCCGACCCGCTGAATATTTTAAAAACTGGACACGTTGAAGGAAAACGTTTCAAAGTAGAAATTCTAAGGCTTTTAAAAACATGTAACCATTCCCTATACTCAAACCCAATATGTAGCTCCAGCCTTATTGAATGAATGATATCAGGGTCGAGAAGATTTAAATCAGTTGATTAAAATCAGCGATTAAAATCATGGTTTTAATCAAGTGATTTTTAATTTAAAAAGCATGTTTAAAATTAAAAAATTAAGCTAAAATCAGGATACTTAAAAACATATTTATTCATACAAATAAAACGTTCAACTCCTTTTGATACAAAAAAAAACCTTGATGAATTTTTATTTTTATAATATTCATTATAATACTTGAAAAGGAATGTAGCTGCTTTCCACAAAAACAAAACTTTTAAAAAATCCCTTTAATACGAAAAAATAATAGAGAACATAACCTAAATGTAAAAACAAAATATTGTCGCCCTTTTATAACACCTATGTGTAAGTGTTATAATGCTTAAAAAGGAATACTAATTTAGCTGCCTTTTCATTGCCTAGTCTGTTTCTGATATCTGAGTGAACGGGTCCATAGGAAAACAACATCATTTCTATATCTGCAGAAGATGTACTGGCACACAAACCAGAAATCACTATAGGTAGCACTTGCATAATTTCTGGAACATTTTCTTGGGATCTCGACCACTGTACTGCTGTTACATTTTTAATTATTTCATCCGAAGACATAGTTTTGTGAAAAGGGTCCGACCTGGCTTCCAACTTAATTTATCAATGGTAATAAGCCTGTGTCTGCAAAATGTTCGACAACAGTATCTAGAGCAGGGGTGGCCAACCTTTTTGTAAGATGTGCCACTTTTGAAAACAAAAATTTTGGTTGTGCCACTCATTTATCGGAAGGCAATATTTTATGTTTATGTATACAATTAACGGCGCCGTAAGCAAAATTTTTTCTGCATATTATTATGGGGGGGATTTTTTTTTGCTTTGGTGAGTTTTCTACTTGATTCATGCGTGTATTGTGATCTTTTTTAAAACTTATTTGCGCCAATGTTTGCGTACCACTCTAGCGAGTCAGGCGTGCCACTGTGTGGCACGCGAGCCGCGGGTTGTCCACCCCTGATCTAGAGCATCTCTCTTTTCTTCAGCCAGTAATAAATGTTCTTTGTTTATTGTAGGGCCCAATATGCCAAAAAGTGAAAGGGGGTTCAAGCTTGGTCATATCTTTTTTTAAATAGTTGATATTGATGCAAACTTCTTTCCTCTTCAAAGTTGTCAAAAGTAGCCATTCATTTTTCCCACATTTGAACTGTTTGAGATAAACATGCACCTTTCTTGTTGTATTGCGTCAAGTGCTAAAGAAATTGGTTTTAGTAATCACTGGATCAATTTCTTCTTTATGCTCTTCACATATTAATAACAAGTATGGTCACTCCTTGACATAAATCTCAAGACAATCCGAAAGTGAATTCCATCGAACGTCTTGAGGAAACACCAGTTTCTTGCCTCCTTTTTCTTTGTACCAAGCATTTCGCAAATCGGTATTTGTTAAGTATTTCACAATTTGTACTATATTATGTTCTTTTATCTCAGATATTTCTAAATCTTTGGAAAGTAAAGTAAGTGCGCGAACAACCAATATGTAATTGTAGGATAATTTAACAACTCTGTAATTTTTTTCTTCATACTGACCATGTTGACAGCGTCATCTGTCACAACACTAGTAACTTTACAGTTATGTATATTCATTATTGCACTTATTTATTGAGTCAGTAGCCAATTTTGCAAGATAATCAGATGTATCTATGATTTCTCAAAGAACACTGTTTCCATCTTCCGCCGTTAAACGACAAAGATTATGGGCTCATTATGAACATTAGACGATCCATCCAAGGACAAGTAAATAGACTGTCCAGATAACTTGTTAAAACATTTAGAATTTTCTTCTTCAAATATTTCATTTAGGAGTGTTGATGATAACTGAAATCTAAATGCAGTTTGTTGCATAAACGGCTTTAGCTTGGGTGCATGTCCAATTCTTTCTTCTTATCTTGACAAATTTGCACAACAAAAGAACCCAAATGGCTGCTACTTCTACTATTGTCACTTCCACCTTAATTTCCCTTGTCCCTTCTCTGTTTCTTTGGCGACTGGATAACTTCATTTTAGCTAGTTCCAGGCTGGAATTCACAATAACTTTCAAGACCACTAATATCACTAGTTTTACTTTTGCGGGTTTTCCAGTGACTTTTCAGTCTATCCAATAAACCTTAACATCTCTTTACCACACTTTTTACACACGAACCGCTCTGTATCCTAGTTTGCCAACAACCACTTTCCTTTTTATAAAATGCTGCCAAATACTAAATTCCTTTCTATCCTGACTTGTCATGATTCAAAATTTAGTGATACACTAAAATCATGATTTTTTTAAATAGCTGACTTTTGATTTTTTTAAATCATGATTTTTATCAACATTGAGTGTTATATAAGTGTATTATTTCAAAAAAAGTGTATGTTAAAGAAAAAAGTTTTGGTAAAGACAGAACTCAAATGCTCTATCCTAAAGCCGGCGCCACACATGCGGGTTTCGTCGCTCGCCATTCCCATTTCATGTCGGTAAATTGGCGCAAAAAAGCCACTCGACGAAAGCCGAATTTCGCCTTTCGCCGAAAGCCGCATGTATGGCGCCGGCTTAAAATGAATTTTGAATAAACAGGGTTGCCAAAAAGTTATGACTGAAATGTCTTAATTCTTTTATGAAGAACACTCCTTTTTTCAAAAGATTTCAATTTTTTTTGGATTTGTTTAATATATAACTTACCAATTTCGACCTAATTAATTTATGCTGGTGCCAATATTGTTTTTTTTTATATATTTTCGCTATTCCCAATCAATTTAAAGTCATAAACATTTCAGTATAAACATTTTTTTTATTATATCACAATTTTTTTAGCAACCCTGTATAGTCCAACTAATTTTCAAATTATAAATTTTTGAGAGCCATAAAATGTTTATTAGAAACATTTTTCGCTAGCTTGTTTAGTTTTTAATAATCAGCCTCTACTTAGACAAGTTAAGTATATTTAAGTCGCTAGTCAGTATGTCAAATATCTATTAAATTACACTATAAAAATTGTATGTATACAAGCACTTTTTATTTTTCAAGATAACAATTTTATAAAGTGCTGAGGAAGTACTCTTTATAGGAATAATACGCTGTCAGCCAAAAATAATCATTGAATTTGTTTAGAGTAGATTTAAATGTGGTCAGGAAATCATTATCATTATACATTTTTTACAGAAGTTATCAAGGAATAAGGAAATATGCAAATCATTCTCTTATCAAGAAGTTATCAACAAGCAAAGGGGCCATTGATAACTTCTGATGATAGCCTCCTAGCATTTTCTCTAAGATTTTGAGAAGAAAATTGTTGCATAAGAACTTCTGGAGTTATAACGAATTACTTAATATTTGGTTTCCAATTAAAGCCTGTTTTATAAGAATACAGAATTCTAAGATATTTTAAAAGCGAGAGGTATGAACTAATTATGATCTGTAATTGTAATATAGAAATAACTGATATGGATATTATTTTTATAGGCTTTTATATTTATATTATGTACGAGGTCTAAAGTGTGTCATACTAAAGAATTCTAACCCTTTGTACCTGAATGACTTAAGGATTGTTAAATAAATAGATATTAATTTCAATTCAGTCACATAGGTATGTTTTCTATATCTAAAAAAATATTAACTTAGCCCAAATTAGGGATAGCTACTAGCTTACTAAATTCATCAAGCAATTGCTTCACAATAAATAAAAAATAAATTTCAATACCGTCTTCCTAAAGACGTTAGAAAAATTACCTGTGCAAGAAAATTTTAGAGAGAAGTTAAGCAAATACTTATTAACACAGCCTAT
The DNA here is from genome assembly GCA_963971165.1 of Philopedon plagiatum. NCBI lineage: Eukaryota > Metazoa > Arthropoda > Insecta > Coleoptera > Curculionidae > Philopedon > Philopedon plagiatum. The sequence continues at coordinate 69,609,748 of OZ020194.1, forward strand.
TACTCAAGTTCAGAATTTTTTGATGAATCATTTTAATATTTTTAATTTACTACTAATTATTGTACATATTTTTAAATTTATTTGTTTGTTTAGTTGTAAAAGCAAAATATAGTTTTAGGCTCCTACAAGTGAATTTTATAACGTGCGCTTTTGCTTTGTAGAGTGTCCATGTAATGACATATGTATGTATTAGGCTTATTAATTTGGATTATTTGTTTTTGACTTTCTGTATTTTAAACTTTGACCCAGAAACTGATAGATTTTTAACTTTTAACCTTTTATTGTATTTCTTCGTTTGTTATAACTTACGTTTGTTGTATTTTTTTATATGTATACTTAATTTCTAATATATTTTTATGAAAAAGGGCAAATTTTACGGTTCCCCGAAATATAGAGAAAATCTGAATGATGGATTTTGTTTTTATAGTTCTAAGCATGCTTTGTCAATGAGATTCTTCTTTGGACAATAAAGCTTTATTGATTGATTGATTTATCTGGAATAGAACCAAAGATAGGATAGTCAAAAACTGAATGTCCGCGCCGACCGACGATGTTGACACTGCCAACTTCGTAGACGGAATACATGCATGACGAAATACATTTCATAGCTGCAAATTATTGTATGCTTATTTGAGATGAATCTAGTCTATTCGTTTTTCATAAAATAAAGCTGCTTAACTTAGAAAAAATTAGTAAAATAAAGTATTCTTTTCAAATTATTGATCTAGGATTTTCATTTTGGACTCAAATTACTTAGGTCACACCACTTTAACAAAGTCTGAAAAAAAAATTGGCAGTGGGAAGACCACTGGGTTAAACTTAGTCGAGGCACACCGTGTTTATTTGACTAAGCCACTCAACTTTCAAAATATACATTACATATCAAGGACTAGGAATAAGATTGAGTTTACATTCCAGGTAGAAGGTATTTGAGTGGTGATAAAAAATTGGTGTATTTTACCTTGAATAGTCAGGTAGGTAAGTCTAAAGCTTATTGTGAGAGATAATTATAAACTGAACTCAGTTCACTGACCTTTGATATACTTATGTATATTGCGGTCTTTGCAAAAATACATACTAACCAAAACCAATATACTGAACTGCTCTATCTTTTTAAAAAACCGTAGGTAAGTACCTATAGATAATTATTTTGGTAATTATTGATATTACTGTAAACAGCGAATTTTTTCATGAAATTTTGCACAGACCCTAATTTTGGGTCGTAGAACACGAATCCGAAGTCAGTTTTTGGCGGTCTCGAATGGTTTTTCCGCAAAAAATTTTTTTAACTTTTAGGTTACCTTTTTTTATAGATTCCTTTAAGTTTCGACACTTTCACTTAAACATATCTGTAAACTTATAATTTTTATTTTATTTCGTCACACAAAACACCACATTTAGCCAAAAATAGCTAAGAAAATTGCTTTTTCCTATATAAAATTCCATTGTATTTGGTAGTAGACGCCAGTACGTTCCCAGCTGTCAAATGTCCGGCGTTGCCAGGTTTACTTATTTTTCAAGACAAAGTTGTAAATTAGGAATAATAAAAAGTTGGCGGGAAAATGCGAAAATGAACCAAATTTAACCAAAAGGGCAAAAAGATGACCCCAACCAACACCCTGGGGCACCGATCCCTCTTCGCCTGCGAGGAAAGAGACTGGTCAGGGCCCCTAACCAGGTGCTAACCCTGTTCCGACCTTAGGGTGCCCTCCGATCCACCGTTCGTATCAAAAACTTTTCTAAGTCGGTGAATTAGGTGACAGATCTAATATTTTCGATATAACGGTGGTATAACGGTGGATCGGAGGGCACCCTAAGGTCGGAGCAGGGTTAGCACCTGGTTAGGGGCCCTGACCAGTCTCTTTCCTCGCAGGCGAAGAGGGATCGGTGCCCCAGGGTGTTGGTTGGGGTCATCTTTTTGCCCTTTTAGGGAAAATAAAATGCTATCTGTCTTATTTTACTCTCATATTGCCATCTCTTTTTTTGGATTTATTTATGGCCGGAAATTGTTAAAATTTGCGAGAAAAATGTTTTGTAAACGTGGCAACGCCGGAAAATTGACAGCTGGCAAAATAATGACATCTAGAGCCATAAAATGGAATTTTCTATAGAAAACAGCAATTTTCTTAGCTATTTTTGCCTAAATGTGGTGTTTTGTGTGACGAAAACTAATAAAAATTATAAGTTTACAGATATGTTGAAGTGAAAGTGTCGAAACTTAAAGGAATCTATAACAAAAAGGTAACCTAAAAGTTAACCTAAAAGTTTTCCAAAAACAATTTTTTTTTGGAAAAACCATACGAGACCGCCAAAAGCTGACTTCGGATTCGTGTTCTACGACCCAAAATTAGGGTCTGTGCAAAATTTCATGAAAAAATTCGCTGTTTACAGTAATATCAATAATTACCATTATTTTTTTTAACTTACTTAATTGTTGATTGAAAACGATTGTAAAATTAAATTAAAAAAATATGGGTATTCTTTTTCAAATGACCTTTTAAAAGATTCTGAATTGCTAAAAAGAAGCATTATGGGCTTGTTCCAAAGATTCTGACGAGAAACTAGCAAGCATAAAAACAGTTTGGCTGTTTTTTAGGCAGCCATTTTTTATTCAAACATTTTTTCAATGTTGATAAAAACTATTTATGGAATTCCTATAAAATTTTTATTACTACAATATGATGAATGAAGATATTAAATTTGAGCATGATAGCTAGGTGGAATTTTTGTTCTAAATTTGCCTAATTAGGAATATGTAACATTTTTCCATTTACGTTTACAAAATTAATTTGGCATATACCGTTACATTAGTTTGTAAAACGAACTTACATTATGTAATTTAACAAAAAATTATTTGAGCACAAATAAAACTAAACATCAATTAGTTAAATAATTCGCCTAAAAATAAAATCCATCAAACTTACCGGAAGCCAAAGCTATAGTACATTCTTGGGGATCAACTGTAAATAATCGTCCTTCGTATCGGATATCAGCCTTCGAGATTAGGCTTATTTTGGAGCCCAGCTCCGGCATTCCCGTCGTCATCTTAAATCTGACCTTTTACTTTTCCGATGGCCAAGATGTTTACCGATTCTTTTCAATGGTCAAGCAACTCGTCCAAAACTCGTCAATCAAAAACTTCGATGATGGCGTACCAAAACAGCTGTAATTAGCTTTGTTCGCGGAGACGATCCCGAACTAGTCCGTGACAAGTGCGCGTGCGCTTTGCGATTATTTGCGTTCGCGGTGCAGAAAATCACTGATTTTGACAATAAATTTGGCGTTCGCGGTGATGCGAGAACAAGTTCAGGACACATCCGTAACCAGTCAAAACGATCCGAGGATTATAGCATGAATTATTTGTCCGCGCAAGTGCAGTGTGAAATTTGTTTGAAAATTGTCGTTTAATTTTGGGCGGGCTGTATTTTGCGATAACGAACAGTCAAATTTCATATGCTGTAAGTTTTATAAAGGTAGATATAAATTTGTATATAATAATATGCTCTAGTATATTCAATTATTCTTGTATTTAAAATTACTCATAACAGAACACATACGTCTTTGTGGCAATTTTAATCATTATATAATGTTAAATTAGGTTGTTCACTCTAAAAACTTAGTTCAAAATAATAAAATATGTTAAGGACGTTAAGGTTAAGTTTAAGTGAACTGTCAAATACGATTCGCAGCTGTTCCGGACAAGCACGTTCACCAAAAACGTTCGCGGAGATTTGTCAATTCCTGATCGGTTTCGAATCGCACATGCGCATAAATGTTTGGGATTATTTACCTTGTACAGGTTACGGACTGGTCACGGATCGTCTCCGCGAACAAAGCTATTGATGACATTTATGACGTCGCCTTACATTGTTGCCGCATATAAAGCGGTTTTCCGGGGGTAAACTTTCGAAGCAGCTATGTGATGGCAAATTCTCTTATTTCCCATTATTAAAAAATATCTTTTTTTATTTAAAGGCTTTTATTGAAGATAAAACAAGGAAGGTTTATTGATTTCATTTAACGTACTTTCTCAATTAAAGAATAATTTGCTCGCAGTGTAAAACTTGTAAACGTGGCAACGTTCACTGCAGGTTCACCAACAGTACATGAAAGAGAATTATCAGAGCGAAAGTCCCTAGCCCTTTCCGACGTTACGTAAATGTCAAAAATCTGAAAAAATCTTCGGTTTTTCCTTCAGAAGAAGAATTATCGAAGATTTTTGCACTTTAGGCTGAAATTTTATGCACTTTGGAGAAGTTTCTAGCAGCTAGAAGTTTTGGGGTTACATAATAGGACAGGTGACAACCCATCGTACTTTTACTTCTCTCTAGGATGGCTTCCACTTTAGGACGAATTTGCGGTGCTGGAATTTTAAAGTCCGGTACAACCCCTTGCTTAAGCCAGGTAATCTATAAAAACTTCTTTTATTTCATATTAGTTACGGTTGCAATTATATTTTACAATTTGCCTTGGACACTGTGCAAATCCAAGTGTGTCTACTAAATTATATCATCACATTCCAGAACTCTTCCTATATTTTACTTTTTTATATAGATATCTTCCTATTCAACTACAAGAGAATGGACAAGGGGTAGAAAAGCAGTAAGTTAAGCTTTTTAAAGATTTTTACTAATAAAATTACAATAAAAGGTTAGACTGTTTAACTGATTATAATGTTTTAGCTTCTAGGAAGCCTTGGACTGCTTGCTGGAGGTACTGGAGCACTCATTTTTGCACTTGATAAGTCTGTTAGAGCCTCAGACCTTGAATTACATCCACCAAAGAACCCCTGGAATCATAGTGGTTGGTTTAATTCGCTTGACCATGCTAGGTAAAGTAGATTATTCGGTTTGGAGCAAGTGTAACATTTTATGAAAGAAAAATAAAGAACGAGAATATTCTTTGTTGTATAAGATATATAACCAGGCATCTGAATATTGAAATAAGTAGTAGTTGCAATCTTGATGCTAATTTCATATCTTTTTTCGGGAATTTAGTTGTTCTATCCAAAATAAAAAGAAAATACATCAAACCAAGGGCAGATTTAGAAATTTTGAAGTTGTATATCTCTGTTGCCTATCTCTGAGCCTACTAAGAATGTTTTGCTAAAGAAAAAAATATTTTGTAATTTGCAAAAAAAAGTTGAATTTTTGCTTCCCCCTCCCCCCTCCCCTGGCAAAAAAATTAACACATTTAGGTATTTATTTATTTTTCTAAACAAATTTTACATCAGTTTGTCAGCAATTCTTAAATTTTACAAGAAAAAAATGTGTTACTAGAAAGTTATAGTTATTCGAATTTTTTTTTAAATTATATTTTGGGTTTAAAAAAATTCAAATGACTATAACTTTCTACTAACATTTTGTTCTCTTAAAATTTAAGAATTGTTGACAAAATGATGTAAAATTTGTTTAGAAAAAATAATAAATAAATACCTAAATGTGTGCATTTTTTCCCGGGGAGGGGGGGGGATGCAAAAATTCAACTTTTTTCGCAAATTACAAAATATTTTTTTTCTACGAATGTTAATAAAAACCTTTATTGTATGTTCAATAGTAATTTCGGAACATAGTGCATTGTATGTTACACATTTTCATTGTGGTTCAATCACCATGGTGATTCAACTACAAAGTTCCCATTGTGCACGGGTATATTTTTACAAAGGTGGCGTTGACCGTCGCCGCGTCAAAATCTTTATAATTTGATTGACATTTTTTGACATCTTAAAAAGAAAATATTACTAATCCCATTTTATTAACAGTAACATTCGTAGAAAAAGTATAGTGTAAAACTCGCATGGAATGACCATTTCCTACTCGTATGATTTGCAGCACTCTCCTGCGGCATCGTGCTGCAAGCGTCATACTCGTAGGAAATGCATGTTATTCCATGCTCGTTGTACAATATACTATTGTTTACCAAAACATTCTTAGTAGGCTCACTATTAAAAACCCCTAAACTTGGCATGGGTCCCGTAAGTAGCAACAGAGATATATAAGAAGTACCTTCAAAATTTCTAAATCCGCTCTTGCATCAAACCAACAGAACAAACATATTACTTGGATAGTTTATAATATATAATAATATGTTCTAAGACTATTCATAAAAAATCAAATATGTATATGTAGAAAATAAGTACAGCATGCATTGCAGAAGTTTTTAAGTCAACATCTAGAATAATACATCTTTAGTTAAACTGAATAAATGCATGTCTGTCCAAGTTGGTATCTTCCAATAGTATCTAAAGTTTTACCACTTTGTAACGGAATTCAATTGAGATATAGGTACATCTAACTCTTGAGCAATTTACAATCACAAGGTGGTAGCATCTAGTGGTACCAGCAAACAGTGATTTTCCTACTATTAGTACATAACTGGTGTAAATTTAAGTACACCATCAACAAAATGGAGTCCCAAACAGCAAAAGTGTGCCACTCTATTCATTAAGTACTTTCAATTATACCAAAACTCAACACGATTTATTGACTAGGTCAGTCGGTAAAGGAAGGCTTTATATCTATTTTTAATTGTGTGGAAAATAATTCATATACAGTATGTCCGCGGATTAGAAGAGGAGAAATGGACCAAATTTTGCAAGATACATAAAAATGTCACTCATAGTAAAAGGTTTTGCTTAGGTTTGTTGTAAAATTCACTTTATGAAAAATGTAATTTTTTATACAGGGAGCATAAAACATACGGAAACGTTATTTTTCGTAAGAGGAAACATACCTTGTTTATCATTTTCTGCCAAAAGCACAGATTACTCCTACCAGATGCGAATCTCTTAATAAATTTCCTATATCAAGATTCCGCTGTCTTGGCGATACGGACAGTGCGGCCAGTCGCTTCGAACGTCGATGCCGAGAATGGAATTTTCCACGCGTTTGGTAGGTTTTAATTCAGAGAAATTATGGATTATATTTTGAAATATTAAAACATGATATTGTGTGGCATTTTATATAAAATTATATCATTAACAAATACAAAAACGTATATCGTTTATTAAAATTACACTACAACCTAGTACAACCACAATTTAAACCATAAAATCAACGCAACAAAACTGATGTAATAACATTTGCCTGCTATCTATTCCACCAAGCCGTCCGCACACGCTCGCACCGACAAATTCTACGTTTGGCAACAGATTAAATACGGAGGCGGCAGGCACCTTACAAGTTCTCTAAATCGGGTCACCATCGAAAGCGTAAGATTCGCATCTGGTAGGAGTAATCTGTGTCAAAAGGACAAATAGGAAATATGTTTTAGATTAAACCCTATGCTGAGTACAAGGTTCCATTCAAAAAATGAAATATTAAAAGTAACGGGTTTTATCACATTATTTTTTTAGTCTATAACTATAATAACTATTCCCTCTCACACCTTTAACCAGAGTACTAGTTTCTACATATTAAACAATAATAACACCAATGGACATGTTCACTATGGACAAATGCACTTTTTAAATAATACGAAGTTTTAGTTGAATTCAAAACAATATGATATAAACTAAGCAATACAATAAAGATATCAAAATTTAAAAACTCCACCCCCCATATTCAACACATTTTTTCTAATTGCTTCCTTAGATATCTGAAGGAATTTCTGATTTCTTCCTGGGATATTGAACGAACAGCCTGGGTAATTCTGCCTTTTACCACGTCAATATTATTTGGTATTGGAGTGGGATAAATAATTTGTTTTAAACGGCCCCATAGAAACATATCGGCCAACGTTAAGTCGGGGCTCAAAATTAGGCCATTTCTACCAATCCACCTCGCGAGCGCAATGTGCTGGACAACCATCGTGTTGAAAATACATTTTTTGGCGAAAATTTAATGACAAATTTTTGAGTTCATTGCTAAAAAATGTATCCAACATATCTAAGTAAGATATTTTATTGCAGGTGTTATAAAAAAAAACATGGGCCATTGGGCCTATAATGCCATGGACAGATATCACGCACCACACGTTCACTTTTGTAAAATATTGTCTTCGCCTCATTACTCTAAATTCGGGGTTTTCTCCAGACCAGTACCTGACATGCTGGGATGCTACAGTTCCATTAGTAGAAAATGTTCATTCATCAGAAATCATAATAATGTTATAAAAATGGATATTTCCACTTAAAATTTGGTCTCCCACCCATAAACAAAAATCTAGTCTTTTCGCTTCATCTCCCTCTTTCAATGTTTGGTTAAAGTGGGGTTTGAACAGAAATAATTTATTTTAAGACCATCTGAATATGAGTTTTCTTACAACTTCTAGAAGATGTTGTTGAATTGGAGACTTTATAAGTTTTCTGTTGCTATTCGATATTTCATAACTATTAACCCAACCAATAAAATCATCTTTTACTATTGTTTTTGTTGCAGTGTAAGACGTGGTTATGAAGTGTACAAACAAGTATGCGCTGCCTGTCACTCTCTACGTTTTATTGCTTACCGTCACTTAGTTGGCGTGTCTCATACTGAAGAGGAAGCCAAAGCTGAAGCTGCTGAACAAATGGTTACTGATGGACCAGATGAAGCTGGAAACATGGTGAGATTAGAAAATGTTTATGCTAGCTGCGCCTTACAGTAGAATCGCAGCATTCTAAGTATTTATTAAAGGAACGATTTATTGTTGAATCAACACATAAAGGAGGCAACTTGAGTATAAAAAAGTCATGAAAGATATACCCTTATAAGTTTGCAAAACAACTAAAATTTTTTGAATTACCTAAATATAGTAATAGTAAATTCAAAAAATGATCACCCTGTGCTTCAAACACCCTATATAATTTTCAAAAATGGTAGAAAATGATATTTTGACTTGAATTATGTACACAAAATTTTTAATGCCCTGCTCTTGGGAGATAAGTTTCAGTAAATTATGAACTTAATTTGACAGTTAAGGTTTTACACTGACAGGTGTAAGAATAACATAACTAATTTTTGTACTATGAATTTATTTCAGAGTCTTTCTGAAAATTTATAAAGAAAAATATCTAAATATCGATATATGATATATAGAAAAATATCAAAATATAGAATTTTTTAGGCTTTACTATAAAGTTAAAATTTGGAATCGATGCTTGGGTATTTTTTTAATTATCACAATAAGGATATTTTTACATTGTTATTGACCATTTTAAATTTCATAATCATTGGAATCAAAAAAATAGCAATAAGAATCTGCTCCTTGGAGTTTGGCCTGGGGATTGAACAGACAGAAAAAATACCTATATTTGTGTGTTCCAAGAAATTTTACAGCTTAAACATGAACATTTTTTTGTTTAGTTTCAAAGGCCTGGAAAATTATCCGACTACGTACCGAGTCCCTATCCTAATGAAGAAGCTGCTAGGGCAGCAAATAATGGTGCCTTCCCGCCAGATTTGAGTTACATCGTGTCAGCCAGACATGGAGGTATGTAAGAAAATAATTTCAGTAAAATACGTTTAAAAAACTGTCCTTCAGGACAGGTACCTTGAAACACTGTAGGCTATAACTTTAATGTGTTCTTGTGCGAGATTTTAATAAATGTGTAGATATTTCACCTGTGCCTTGGATCATCAAATCAAGGTGTAAAACAGTGTTATTATTTTCGAGGAAAATGTTTTAAAAGCAACGCCGATAGAATAATGTGAAACAAGATATACATTTATTAAAAAAAAAAACATTCTTATTACTAACTTCCTTATTTTGTTCTACCTATTTGACTTTAAATAGGTGGAATTTTTTTAATGTCATATAAACGATGACTGCACGCGTACATCCCCTCTGAAGCTATCTACAGTAGCAGTTGACGAAACGTCAGGACAAAGAAATATGTCCCTTACATGGCCATCAAAATCGAAAATTTTAAATAATTTGCATTTCTAAGAATATAGTAATCTGCATGTTCCGTCAGAAGTCAAAGAAGTGTTGTATCATTGAGGAAAATTCATAAAAATCAATATTTTTACTTTTGTCCCAGGAAAAAATCTTAATTTCTTCATTGTGGCGAGCGAAACGATCATTCTTTCGCAAATTTCAAAAATCGAAAGGTCCGGGTTCGATCTCCGGTGGCGGCAGATCATCATTCGCACTTTCTTCATGGTAGGCGCCTCTAGGTCGCTTACAAAATGAGTACTTGGGGGTAAAACTCTAGGGTAATATTATGGCGGTTGAAGCGTAGTGGTGGTCACATTATCTTAGATATTTTTTCGCGCATATGCCGTTCTAGAATTATATGTGAAAATTTGACCTTGGCATAAACATCAACAGCTTGTTGATCGCAGAAAAAAGTCCAAATACATACAGCGATTGGCCAATCTAGACTAAGGAAGCAGTTCGTTTAAGTGGCAAATGCGACTCGCCACCGATACTAAGCTTAAGATTACTAAGCTGTAAAGGCTACTGTCTAAACTTTTAATATACAGCGTGACTTGGAAAGATTCTCTTTACAAAAATAGATATTACAAATCAGAAAGGTTATCAATTTTTTAATGAAAACAAGCAATAAGAGTTTGGTAGTTGAAGTTGTATAATTAGATGTATTTTTTTAAATTAAATTTTTGTAATTTTGATTCTGGGGGTTAATTTTAGGGGGTGAATTGGGAAATGAAAAAAATGCAAGAGCATCATGTAGGGTGTCAAATGAAAGCTTATTGAAGCACGAATTCAACAATATACATATATGATGTTTTTTTTTTCTTTTTTCGGGAAAAACTCTTAAAAATTGCTGTCCCCGCCCTTATCAAAAGGATCGCTCAGAAAAATCTGAAAAAATCATGAACATTGAGAGTTAGGTATAGATTGAGCGAATATTATCAGAAAGTTGAATTTTTGTTCTGGGGGTTAATTTCAGGGGGTAAAATGGGAAATGGAAAAAAAATTCAAGGGCATCTTGTAGGGAGTCAAATGAAAGCTTACTGAGCACGAATTCAACAATATATACGATTTATTTTCTTATGCATTTTTTAAATCATTTTTTGGGGAAAACGCCTAAAAATTGCTGTCTCCACCCTTATCACCAAAATGATCGCTCAGAGAAATCTGAAAAAAATCATGAACATTGAGAGTTAGGTAGATTGAGCGAAAATTATCAGAAAGTTGAATTTTTGTTCTGGGGGTTAATTTCATGGGGTACATTGGGAAATGAAAAAAAATTCAAGGGCATCGTGTAGGGAGTCAAATGAAAGCTTGCTGAAGCACGAATTCAACAATATATACGATTTATTTTCTTAGCATTTTTTTAAATCATTTTTTGGGAAAAACGCTAAAAAATTGCTGTCCCCACCCTTATCACCAAAATGATCGCTCAGAAAAATCTGAAAAAAAAATCATGAACATTGAGAGTTAGATATAGATTGAGCGAAAATTATCAGAATTGAAAAATTCTTGCGTAATCAATTGTTATAAACAATTTAATTGTTTATTTCCTTATAAGTGTTGAACCACTGGTTTTCGAGAAAAAGTTTTTCAACACAAAATACTTCGCACTATATAAGGAACAACTTTTGTCCTTACACATTTTTCAAAATTTTTAATTTGGCTCAGTCCATACGCGAGTACATTACTATTATTGCTGTCCCCCACCCTTATTACCAAAAGAATCGTTCAGAAAAATCAGAAAAAAATTATTGAGAATTAGGTGTATTGAGCCAAAATTATCAGGATTGAAAAATTCTAACGCGATAAATTATTATAAGCAATTTAATTGTTTATTTCCTTGTAACTAAAAATATAATATAATATATAAAATATACTTGAAAAAAAAATCAAATGACTATAACTTTCTACTAACACATTTTTTCTCTTAAAATTTAAAAATTTTCCAAAAAATGATGTAAATATTGTTTAGAAAAAATAATAAATAAAATACCTAAACGTGTTCATTTTTTCCGAGGGGGGGGGGGCTCCGCAAAATTCAACTTTTTTTCGCAAATTACAAAATATTCTTTTTCTTTACCAAAACATTCCTAGTAGGCTCACTATCAAAACCCCTGAACTTGGCATGGGTTTGATTTAAAATTTCACCATCCGCCACTGTATCTTAAGTTTTATTAAGTTATTATTTTCTCAAAAAGCATAACTTTCGTAGAGTAACTTTTTTTTCGTAAAATTGACAGATCAATTTTTCCTTTGTTAAGAACTTTCCAGGACGCGCTGTGTTTATTGATGCCTATAGGGATGCAGGGCCGTCTTAGGCCATGCAGGGGCCCTTGGGCACACAGAGTTTGGGGGCCCTTTTAGAAAGCCCAAAAAAGAACGTGAAGGGCATGGGTTTAGGCATTTCGGGGCCCCCATCAAGCCGGGGCCATGGGCTCGTACCCCACGTGCCCTTAGGGTAAAGAAAGACGTCATTGTAGGGATGGAACTTACCTTCTCCAATTTCCTTGGATGGAACGGACGTACTGCCGACTTACTTACCGAGTTCGGCCACTTCGGTTCCGGCCGAATTTTCGTTTGGGTGTGGCCGGACCAAATACTAATTTTTTTAAACCGATTTTTTTACGAAATTTAAATGAAGGCTCACAAACCTGGCCGGAGGTTCGTTAGTCCGTTCCATCCCCATTTGTAGGAACTTACCTATACCCAAAAACCATAATTAGCCATAATTTTAATGGTGCACTATCCTTTACAGGAGAAGACTACATCTTTGCCCTGCTTACTGGTTACCATGATGCCCCGGCTGGTGTCGCACTACGAGATGGTCAGTATTACAATCCATATTTCCCAGGTGGTGCCATTTCCATGGCACAAGCTTTGTACAATGAGGTTCTTGAATATAGTGATGGTACACCTGCTGTCACTAGTCAACTTGCTAAGGTAAAATTTTTATTTTATAATTATCGATGTCTAAAGCACATTATTCTCATTTAATCGTTCACATTAAAACGGTCTCAAAGAACCAGTGAAAGTTTTCTGAAATTAATTTTAACGATAAATTCATCGTATTTTCATCAGATTGCTCATCGGATTCATCAGGGGGTGTTGATTCATCACGGTTGAAGGCCGATGTTTCTGATGGATGCCTGGCGGTGGTAGTCAGCCATCAGAATTTAATGTTATTAATATAAGCAAACCGAAATTTTTTGGTTTTAAATGTTTTATAACCAAAAAAGGATTACAATAGGGAATATGCATATAACCCAAATATATCTGAAATATATTTTTTTATATTCTCTACATAAATTTAATGTTTTTGGCGGTTGCTGCTATCCAAAACTGAACTTATGACTCATCGTGAGTACATGGCGAATTCCAGTGTTGTAGAGTCATCAACAACTCAAAAAAAATGGTATTTAATGCGTAACTCATCCAATGAAATATCCCTGCACTTAAAGTAGAAGGTTCCTAAAATCTTATTCATGTATACTTCAAGCCGAAATCGGTCCAGGAACCTTTCAATTTAGAAAAAAAATTGGCATTTCTGCGAAATTTTGACATACCATCTCAATAATTTCGAGTAAATAAACTGCAATTCTTTATTTTCATGGCAATCTTCAAAATTCAAAAATTTTCAAATTGTTTGATGTCCCCGATGCAAATAAACCTATTTATTTATAACTTTAACGAAAAAATAAGCGATTTAAACTAGTGAGAGGTATTCTTAGATAATTAACGGATAAAGTAAAGCCAAAAAGAATCACTGAATAAGGTAAATAGTGCGGAATAATGTCGGTTAAAAATAGGATTTGTCGAAAAAAATCAAGGAAATCCGATTTTTACCCCTTAAATACGCTCCTGGATCGCCCATTAGGTATTCATTTTACAGTGTGATTATCCCTTTATAAGATAGTGTTGAAAAATTGGAAAAAAATGCAGAGTGATTCAAATGTACCAATGTCGAGGGCAAAAACAGTAAAAAAAAATCGAAATTTAATCGGCGATTGCTCCCTTCCTATAGAGAATGAAGAAACTAAAAAATATGGATAAGGCATACTTTGACGCGCTCTTTCCGATGACGTATATGGGATTTTATTTTGAATCATTTTAACCCCACAAAAAATTAAAAATCGTGAAATATTTGGGTAAAAAATCGAAATTTCTAGTTTTTTCCAAATATTTCCATTTTCCAGTTTTTTTAGGTTTAGGCAAATGTATTGCAAAAAAGTATTTGAGATTTTCACTTATAATTCCGTTTTTCGATCTGACGTTTTGTTTTTGAGTTATTAGGTACCAAAGAGGGGCCTGGAAATGGCATTTTTCGACCCAAAAAAATTCAAAACAATTACTTGCTATTTTCTGATCCTCACCAGTTTCAGTAGAGTGCTGAAGCTCCGGGTCTCCTACAACCTCCAAAAATTTACATCGATTTAATTCACATTTGCGACCTGTACCCGATTTCAACGAAAATCGCGTAAATTTCGACTTTGACATTTAGTAGCTCCGAAACGAAACATCCTGTATAACTGAATTTTTTACCGAAGCTAGTTCAACTATTCCTCTATCAACCCAAAAAATTCGATTTCTCTCCCTCTGACCGTTTCCGAGAAAATCAAACCTGTTCGACTTTGGGTTAAGCTTTACTTTAACTTGTAGATTTTTGCTGATCTCCTGACGTCATTTTTCACTCAGGACAAATGGCTGCTTTTTAAATTGAAATAAATTTTACCGAAAAGTAAACATTTTTTGTAGCTAAATTATTATCCTAGTAATTTTCTTCAAAATAGTTTTTTTGGGTTTGTAATGACTTCCTTAAACGATTTATGCAATAAAAAAAATATGTGCATATTCCTTATTGCGTCCTTGTCCGTGTAACAAATAAATAATTTACTTATAGAAAATACATTGCATCCAGTCTATCAGGCAGTTCATCAATCCGATCTTAAGATCATCTGAAATGACTTAACTGATTGCTCAAGTAATTCGCTTTTAATATTATTTTCAATTAAGTTTTTGACATGAAAGTAGCACTTATCCGGCGAGTTTACCTACTATGGTAATGGCCAATCATGACCATCTCTTTTCCAGAATACTCTAAACACTACACACAATGGAATTCCATCAACACTAAACTTAAATCACCCAATTTACAAAGTTTAGGCCGGTTTTAAGGTCATATCCTTCTTGTTGAATAGTTTAGTTTTAACAACCTTTAGTTGTGAAATTGTTTATTGCCATTTTTGGCATTTTTATTCTCTTATTTCCCTGTATTACTTTTTTCCTAATTAATATATTTGTAACGTAATACGTAAATGTACCGTCAGAATTATTTTAGTTGTATCACAAACTAACAAACTATAGTTATATAGGTTGTGGCTGTATTAATGAGAAAAAAGTACATAAGTCCTTTTTTTCATGAATTCGTAAAAAATTTATTTTATTTATTTATTTATTTAATAAACAAAATAGAAATAAATTAATGGTACAAAAGTTGTCTTATTCTTTACACATATATAGTACTTAGGTTTAGACCTTCGTGGGCTGTCCAATGATAATAATAAAAAAACGTGTCAATTTAAACCCTTAATTGTCACACTAGACCGATCTTCGAGAAGATGAATCGGACAAAAATGGCGATTTTGTTTATAATGAACAATGAACACTTTCAACATGTCTTTTACAGTGATCATGATTAACCATCCAATTAACTACACTGACATATGCCGCAATATATCTTTATACCATCCTATTTTAAATTCGGAAAACCAGAAATAACCTTTCTAACGCAACTAGCAGCCGGAAGGCCACGCGTCGTGTCGATTAACCGTGTATCGATGGATGAACAAGATATAATGAAATTCGCTGTTAAACGCCATAGGAATGTCGTGCGAATTCGCCGCTGCCTTCAATCTCGTTTGTGCAGTTTCTTAATAATAAACTTTCATTTTTTATAGGACATTGGCACCTTCTTGAAATGGACTGCAGAACCTGAATATGATGACCGAAAACGTATGTTGATTAAAGCCATTGCTATATTTTCTATTCTGACTGCGTTGTCCTATTACGCCAAGAGGTTTAGATGGTCTTCACTTAAAACGAGAAAGATTGAATACAAGCCTAAAGATAAATAAGTGACACGTAAGAGTGAGCACCCAAGGAGCAGCGTGACCAGTTAGCCAATTTTTATTTATAAACGTTAAGTATAATTTTATGATTAATTGTAAATATTATGATAAATTGATGTCAATTTATTAGTTTTTTATAGATTATTTACGAATTTAAATGTGGGCATAACATCATGATTTATATTGATCTGTATTCTATATACCGATTTGTCACGTTATTTGTTAAATAAACACCAACATGTTAAAGGTGTAATTTTTCCCTTTAGAAATTTTCAAAACCTAGTGATTGAGATCAACAGTCAAAAATTAGGCAGTATAAAATTATAACAATTTTCCTACAAAATAGGATAAATCCATTGACCTTACACAAGAGGATACAACAGCATTCATTCAGAGCTAGCCTTTTGTTAAACCAATAATCACGTAAGCTATTACTTAACATGTGTATGCGTTCCGACCTGCCTGAAGAGTGCAAACAAAATTACACCATTCAGATTTCTCAATGAAGCAGACGACGCCCTGTGAAGCGACGCTGCCGGTCTCACTGTAAAGGGTCTAGCCGGTTAACTATATGAAAAGTGTCCCACGTCGTTTCCATGTTCTTACCCCGTAAATTATTGTTCTTTGACAGAAACATTTTTACCCCAAATTTCAAACCCCTCCCCTCAGTAATGAGGGAGATATGGGGGTGGCAACCCTTAACTTAAAAATTCATTATCTTTAAAACTATTTGAGATATCTCAATGAAATTTTAACTGTGCATAGTTATTTATAAGGTTTATATAATATAATTTTTTCAGATTTTTATCTCATTAATAAATGGTAAAAAACAAGATGTTTAATTTTTAGGGGTGGTTTATCATACTTACCCCCTGAGTGACACAAACTAAAAAAAGTTAGTATAATCGTCTATTCTCTCGTAATAACATAAAAAAATTACACAAGGCTCGAAAGGTGGAACATTATTAAAAAAAATAAAAATCAATGTGTTATTCCCGATTCCTTCATTTGTACGACTTATACTTACATTAATTCGCCAAAATATGTATATATGCTTCTTTTATGTCACATTGATTTTTATTTTTCGTTTAACAATGTTCCACCTATTCGAGCTTTGTGTAATTTTTTTATGTTATTACCAGAGAATAGACGATTATACTAATTTTTTTTAGTTGGTGTCACTCCGGGGGTAAGTATAATAAACCACCCCTAAAAATTAAACATCTTGTTTTTTACCATTTATTAATGAGATAAAAATCTGAAAAAATTATATTATATAAACCTTATAAATAACTATGCACAGTTAAACATTGAGATATCTGAAATAGTTTTACAGATAATGCATTTTTAAGTTAAGGGTTGCCACCCCCATATCTCCCTCATTACTGAGAGGAGGGGTTTGAAATTTGGTGTAAAAATGTTTCTGTCAAAGAACAATAATTTACGAGGTAAGAACGATAATTTACGAGGTAAGAACATGGAAACGACGTTGGGGCACTTTTCATATAGTTAACCGGCTAGACCCTTTCGGTACCATGCAATGAAAATAATTACTGAAAATTTATTATCACGAAAATAATGGTATATTGGTATATTTTATTAGTCCTTAGTCATTTCAGAAATATTTGTTTGGCTTCTACGCAAGAATTACTAAATATATAAAATAGAAAAGAATTTAATTTTTAAGGTATTTTACCAACAAATGTAACAATAGACTTTCTGTCTTTATAAGTCATTTTGACATAATGTTTTCATAAACGTGTTTCTCTGTTATAATAAAAATAGATAAAAAATTGGATTCAGAGCCTCATACCCCTGGGCTGACGAGACCCAAAAAGGCCGAAAAAATATATTGTCAACAGGATTGAGGTGTAAGTAATTTTTTTTAAATCATTTTATAATTATAGTTTATTTTAAAAGATTTCATTTTTTGTATTAATTTATTAACTCCAATTTCTACTATGCACGTTTAGATTTTCTTAGATATTTATAAAGATTTTTTTCTCTAATAAGCAATTAATGTTTCAAGTATTGTCACAGATTACTCCTACCAGATGCGAATCTCTTAATAAATTTCATAATAAAATTATAAAATCATAAATTTCATAATAAAATAATAAAATTCATATCAAGATTCCGCGGTCTTGGCGATACGGACAGTGCGGCCAGTCGCTTCGAGCGTCGATGCCGAGAATGGAATTTTCCACGCGTCGGGTAGGTTTTAATTCAGAGAAATTATGGATTATATTTTAAAATATTAAAACATGATATTGTGTGGCATTTTATATAAAATTATATCATTAACAAATACAAAAACGTATATCGTTTATTAAAATTACACTACAACCTAGTACAACTACAATTTAAACCATAAAATCAACGCAACAAAACTGATGTAATAACATTTGCCTGCTATCTATTCCACCAAGCCGTTCGTACACGCTCGCACCGACAAATTCAACGTTTGGCAACAGATTAAAAAATACGGTGGCGGTAGACACCTTACAAGTTCTCTAAATCGGGTCACCGTCGAAAGCGTAAGATTCGCATCTGGTAGGAGTAATCTGTGGTATTGTGTACGAACTGATATAGTTCTTCCAATACTAACAACATACAATTTTTCTTTTTATCTTTTCTAATTTTATATATTTAGTAATTGTTGAGTAAAAGCCAAACAAATATTTTTTAACTGAGATTAGTCGCAAAAAATAAAATTTAAACTTAAAGAAATCCTTAGTCATATGCTTCAGCCTGTGGTATTCATGATTACAGTATTAACCCACAGTAATTGCGCTATTTTAGTAGAGTCTATCAATCTGCAAATATACTACATAACTGAAAGCCTGGCAACAGCCATTCTCAGGAAGTAGGTGGGGGGGGGGGGGGGCCATATCGTTTGGCGGGTTTTAAATAACTCGAAATCCCCGATTGCTACTACAGCTGGCAGCCTGTATTATACTTTTAGTACAAGGCGAGACCTCTATTGAGGAGACGCAGACGTATCAAAACGGGAAGCCGCTAACAATCTTAGACTCAAACACGACATAGAAAAGTAATACTAAAAGTCATAAACATCTAGAGTAGCCATGTTAAATATACTACAGTACCTATTTTATGAGTTTTGCGGTGTTTAGGTAAATAATTTCTTGGCAAAACTAGACACATTATTAAAAAACCTTCCTTAATTAAAAAAGTGTATTTTGCTCGTTGCGTTGATATCACTAGTTGCCCACAAAATTTTGACCCACCTGTAAAAAGCTCTGGCCGCGCCTGTAACACTTTAAAAAACTCACCCTGTATACATAAATGCAAGTCGTCTAATATGTAAGCATTTTTTTAAGCTTCTTTGCGTTCTATCCCGAGAGTTAAGGGTTTAAATACTTCTAGTGCAATATTTTAAATTTTTGTTAATATTTTTCTTAATACTACCATAGACTAAATAATACCTAGAGGAACACTGCCGTGCAACGAAAAGCGGATCTCCCTTGAGACATTTGGTGGGTTTACTGGTTTATGGTTTAAAAGTTTGTTTGTCTACCATTATATAAATATGTATACTATGTATCTACATTTATATATAATGGTGGACAAACAAACTTTTAAACCATAAACCAGTAAACCTACCAAATGTCTCAAGGGAGACCGGCTTTTCGGCGTATTCGAGTGTCTGTCTATATTCTTTATAGTCTCTGATACTACCTATAAGCTTGTAAGGCCTTTGACAATTTAAACAGTCAATGACTGTACATTAACGTCCGTAATGTAGTATGATAGCCTTTTTATTCTCAAAAGAATTTCCTGTGTTTTCAGTGCAAAATGGTGTAACGTTAAAGGCCGGATGAGATTTTGAGCTACATCTTTTTCGAGAACCTAGTACGAACACAAATATATGAATTAATAAAATAACTATTATTCTTCAACTTTTTATTTTTTAAACAAAAGTTCAAAAAGAGGCAAAAAGCAGTAGGTAAATAACAAAAATTATAAAACTTAATCAGTAATAACATCTCTCTAAAAACAACTTTGGTCAGATGAGTATTAAGTGAACGGAAAAATTAAAAATACATCTTACACATCACAATATAGTCTATAGGTTAATTTCACAACCATTAGAGTAAATTTCCGATTTCTATCAAATCAACTGTAAAAAAATGTAATATATTCGCCACAAAAAAATATATTAACCATGTTAAAAAAGGTATACAAACCCATTTTTTCTGTATACCATTTTAAGATATTTTTTTTAGAAAAAGACTGAATATCTGCAGATATTTAATTAATGATAAGATATAACTAAAAATTAAATTTTACAGTGAATAATCTCATTGTGTCATAAGTCCTGTCAGACAGACAAAAATGACAAAATTTAGGATAAAAACACAAGTTTCTGAATGAAATATAATAAAATACATAAATCGAAAAATGTAAAGTAAAAAAAGTACACATGGATAGAAAATGTATGCTCTATTGGGTCAGATTGTTATCTATCGTCTTTAGAAATAGAAAAAGCATACGCTTCTCGATGTGCTGCGCAAGACAGACACAAATTCCAGTATTTCTCACGCAGCACATGGACAAGGGAATGGGACACAGTTATGAAGAATGGTAAGTAAAAAAGTTCATACAATAAGCAAAAAACTTACAATTACGTATCATTTGTGTAACCAATTAGGAAATGTGTCATTTTGTGTAACAAATGGAATGCGAGACGAGCGAAGCGAGGACCCGCAAATCACCCATTTTTTAACGTGTTTCATATGACATATTTTAATTTTGGCAAAAATTTAGAATAATTGATAAATATATATTTATGCAAATATGTCAGTTTTGGAGTATGTTTAAGACAGAACTGGTGTCGCAATAACTTACTTTTCCTAGCCAATTGGGAAATATATTCATTTCCTAACTAGTTAGGAAAAGCAAAACGTTTCATAACTTCAGTCAGTTTTGAAAAGAGGCAATTTTTGCTCTCGTTTAACAATATAGAAATTATGAAAAAGTCTAACCTGTTTCTATGGTAGGGCAGTGTGAAATGTATCAATGTTTAAAAGTTGGTTGCACCAACATTAAATTTTTTTTTATCAGAACTACAGAAAAAAATAACTTTTGAAAATAAGATGAAAATATCCAGAATGCTTTTGTAGAAAATTGTTTTAAAAGACTATCCTCAAAATCTGAGAACTAATCGTTAAAGAAAAGGCTAGAATTTATTAAGATTAGTAAAAGTGTGCATTGAAGCATACTGCTAAATAAGCCTTCACAGTTGAGTTCATTCGTTTACATAAGTAAATATATTATCGTTAAAAATGTTTTGTCCTTTTGGAATTTATCTGCTTCAGACATTTTTAAATTTCAAAGTTTTCCTGTATTATTATTTGTAAATATTAATTTATTTAAGTTAGAAAATGGAGACAAGTTTTATCGTACAGTATTATTTTAAGGCCTGGCTGTACAAGACTGACAAACTCGATTATGTTGAACCCTTGCTAGAGGTTCAACTTTCCACTGCTATCAGATCGCTTATTGCTCCAATCGCATTTAATTTGAGAGCAACGTATTTTATACTGAAAAACTCAACCACCAGTAGTAGTTTAGTCGGATTAAATTTAGAAATGCACAACTAGGCCTAGAACGTAATAGGTACTACGCAGATGACTAAAATATTTTGCACATTTTTTGAATTACTGTTCCTGATAGAAATCTGAAAGATAGAAGTAACAAAATGTTAAATATAAGTTAATATTGTGTATGTATCGTAGCAACAGACTTTTTGTAAAATGTAGTGAATTCTTAAGGTACAAACTGTAAATATTATAGCCTGCGGTGAATGTTTAAAACTACTATTTAAAATAGTTTTGATATATGCTAATAATGAACGTTTTATCTAAAGAACTATGTATAATATGTTAAGAAGCAAAAGTTTTCCTTAAAAATTAAATCTCACTATAAGCAATAATTCTACAACTAGATACAGTAAAACCTCGAAGTGTATTGTGTTTACTCGGCTAGGACCAGAACAATAAAAAAGGATGCCACGATATATATATATATATATATATATATATATATATATATATATATATATAGATATATATATATATATATATATATATATATATATATATATATAAGCATATCTTTCCAAATAGGTAATGTTAAGACAGCTTTCAGATTTCCTGTTTTTTTTTATCCCACATTGTGTTCCGCAGTTAATTTACACACTGTCATATATCAGTTAATAAAACAATATGATTTTGTCGAAATTGGGTGAAAGCACTGGCGTACTTAGGAGGGACAAAAGGGTATTTGCCCCCCCCCCCCCCAATGAACCATAAATATCCAAAAAAGAATTCGAAAAATAAACACTTATTTCTTATTTTTGTCTTCTATTTTAAATATTAGTCGTCTCTAATAAATGAGAGTAAGAGTACGTAGTACCTAAAGTAAATTATTTTCAAAATTTGGGCGTTACTCAAAATTTTTTCACTGTGGTGTTTCTCCCTAGGCTCCCTGCCCTCATGTCGCGAGTTCAACATTGTCTGCCACCCCCCCCCCCCCCCCCCAGAAAAAAACCAGCTATGCCAGTGGGTGAAAGATGTCGAAATGAAAAATTTTGACTACATAAAAATGTAATTTTTCATTGGGTGCCATTTTGGAGCATAAAAATAGTCGATTTATCAGAGGAAACATTATAGATTATTCGAAGTTTTACTATATTTATATGCCGAGACACTACGACAACCGAAATTTTTTTAATATAAAAAGTTCCCACATTATCACAAGCTTATGACATTGACGTATAAAAATTATCTGGTAAAATACACAATAACTTTACACGGATATGACAAACAACATACATTTTTACAAAATTTTAAATACACATTTTTATTTATAATATTTAATAATACTTTGAGATAGTTACATTGTCTTCTCAAAGATATTGGAAAGCATTATGTTATCTCAGCCAATGGTATATCATAAATCATATACGTAAAAATCACCATAAAAAAAATTTCACAATAACCAACGTCAATAACATGGCGTACATACAACATATAAAAATTTCAAAATGACCTGAGCGAGTACCAGTTTTATATTTGCCTGATTTACTTTAGAGGCTTAAAATTTTCAATCAGTATTAGGAATTTTTACTCATGGTTATGTTCGCTTCATGAATGAGGTACAGTCTAGTATTTTTTTGACTACAGAAAAAATTACTTTAGTAAGAGGTTTTAATTTGGACCGAAACAGTACAGGGTATCTCTAAAATTCCTGTACAAAATGCTACCACGTGTTGACGCCAAAATAGGACAATTTAAACCAACTTACCTTACTTCAAAAGTACTCCGTTGGGGCGCTATCGAACGTCAAAGATTTGTTAACAAATTCTATTATTTGAAATAAAAAAGATTGCTTATAACGAGTGGGGCAAATTTTTTTTATACAGTGACCGGCAAAAAGTTCGCAACATATGGGAAAAATTTTTATTAGGTGAGTATTGGAAAAACTTTTCCGGGGGATCGGTTCTGCATGTCCGATAACCTAAAAATCGATTTTGACATACGTCACGTGACCACTGGTATAGCGTCAAATTAAAAAAAAATTTGTTAATTTACAAAAAGTGAGGTTAGTTGACGAGATATCAAAAAAAGTTATTTGAAAAAATTGCTTAGAATTAAATTCTAGGTCCTTGTGCAAAATTTTAAGATTTTATTTAAAAAAATTGGAAAACTCAATTTTTTTTAAATATTTT
This sequence comes from Philopedon plagiatum, assembly GCA_963971165.1. NCBI lineage: Eukaryota > Metazoa > Arthropoda > Insecta > Coleoptera > Curculionidae > Philopedon > Philopedon plagiatum. Next base: position 69,633,484 of record OZ020194.1, read on the forward strand.
TTTATCGATTTACAAATTTCCAGTTTTTTTCGTTTAGATAGCTTGGCTAATGTAAAGCCCATGTATCTGGATGAAAATAAACGAATGTAGTAGTTTTTTCTACAATTGACAGGACAAAATTAAAAAAAACAGGGTTTCGCCGGACGCTAGCTGTTGCAATGATTTGTATCTAGCAGCAGTGTCAAAATTTTAGAGACATTTCAATGAGATTACATTGAGAAAACCTTAATCGTCTTAAATATATCTGAAGTTCGACTTTTTGTAAAGTTAAGGGGAGTAAAATAGATAATAAACAAAAAATTACCTGTTTATTTAATCGAAATTTCATAAACGAAAACCAATGTAAGAAAAACTTAAAAGTAGTCAAATTCTGTACTAACAACATAAAAAATCATTGTTTTTCCTTGGGTGCACAAAATTTAAAACTCAGTATGACCACCATTTCTCTCCATACATACTATTGTTCTCGAACGCAACTCTCGATTAACATTTCGGAGCATTTTACGATTTATTTGCAATACACAATTTCTAATGACATTCTCTAAATTTTGTATATTCCTAAAGGGTCGATGTTTGTACACAGAGTTCTTTAGATATCCCCACATAATGAAATCTAACGGAGTCAGATCTGGTGATCTCGCAGGCCACGGATTTTCAGAAAACCGTCCTATCCACTGGTTTCCAAATTCTTGATCCAGCCATCTCTTCACCTCATTTGTGGAATGAATGCTAGCTCCGTCTTGTTGAAAGTATAAATTTCTTCTTTCGGCTAATGACAAATTGTCTAAAAAGTCAGATATCTCAGTTTGTAGAAATTCTAAATATCGTTCTGAATTTAAATTGTCTCTAAAGAAAAAAGGTCCCACTATTCACCATTGCAACAGCGAGCGTCCGGCGAACACCTATTTTTTCGATTTTGTCCTGTCAATTGTAGAATTGTAGATCTGACTCCGTTAGATTTTTTTATGTGGGGATACCTAAAGAACCCTGTGTACAAACATCGACCCTTTAGGAATATACAAAATTTAGAGAATGTCATTATAAATTGTGTATTGCAAATAAATCGTAAAATGCTCCGAAATGTTAATCGAGAGTTGCGCTCGAGAACAACAGTATGTATGGAGAGAAATGGTGGTCATACTGAGTTTTAAATTTTGTGCACCCAAGGAAAAACAATGATTTTTTGTGTTGTTAGTACAGAATTTGACTACTTTTAAGTTTTTCTTACATTGGTTTTCGTTTATAAAATTTCGATTAAATAAACAGGTAATTTTTTGTTTATTATCTATTTTAATCCCCTTAACTTTACAAAAAGTCGAACTTCAGATATATTTAAGACGATTAAGGTTTTCTCAATGTAATCTCATTGAAATGTCTCTAAAATTTTGACACTGCTGCTAGATACAAATCATTGCAACAGCTAGCGTCCGGCGAAACCCTGTTTTTTTTAATTTTGTCCTGTCAATTGTAGAAAAAACTACTACATTCGTTTATTTTCATCCAGATACATGGGCTTTACATTAGCCAAGCTATCTAAACGAAAAAAACCGGAAATTTGTAAATCGATAAAAAAATATTTAAAAAAAATTGAGTTTTCCAATTTTTTTAAATAAAATCTTAAAATTTTGCACAAGGACCTAGAATTTAATTCTAAGCAATTTTTTCAAATAACTTTTTTTGATATCTCGTCAACTAACCTCACTTTTTGTAAATTAACAATTTTTTTTTTAATTTGACGCTATACCAGTGGTCACGTGACGTATGTCAAAATCGATTTTTAGGTTATCGGACATGCAGAACCGATCCCCTGGGAAAGTTTTTCCGATACTCTCCTAATAAAAATTTTTCCCATATGTTGCGAACTTTTTGCCGGTCACTGTATAAGTACTGCAAATAGACATTTTTTGACATTATTATTTTTCTCCTATAAGTGTTACTTAAGTGATCAAATATTGACCATCCACGTGCAAGAAAGCGGTTTCTTAACGGTTCGGTAAATAGATTCAAGATTGTTTTCGAAAATCGACTATACCTAATTTAATTCTAGGCAGTAAAAACTGTGATTAGTGGCTATTATTTTATCAATGACACTTTCCTCACAAGCATTCTATATGCGTACTCACCCAGACATTTAAATAAAAAAATAGTAAAAGCTAGCTATGCATCTAAGTATAAAGCAATATTGTATATCAACTAAATTCTACTCTACGAAAAACACAATCAAAAATGATCAGTCTGTGTTCTTCTCACCTCAAAATATCATGTGCTTTAAAATTTATATAATTTAAATTTGAATTTCAATTTTGAGAAATATCTATTAGAGGCACTGATTATGTTTCTTATTATTAAAAGCTTATCTTTATTAAAATGTTTTACCTACTTACAAGCTTAGCATCTGCCTACTAGTTCTCGTGACAACGCAATTTAATAGTTGCTTTTTCGGTCAACTCCCTTGGTTGGCATAACTAGAGCAGAGCAAGTTATTACCTATCAAACGTTGTGGGCTTAACTAAAAAAGCACTAATCGAATTCTGTTTTTACAAATTTTTAAATATTCCTCCTAGGCAGGGCGGTACCAAACCTTAGCTACGTGAACAGCAAAGACAAGTTACTAATTTACTTTAAGTACCTATCATCATATAAATTAATTACTACTGAAAACAGACGACAGAGGTACATAGCATACATAATCAAATAGATAGGCTGTTGGGACTTTCAAAAGACCATTACCATCACTATTTATACAGCTTTTTTTACACCAAAAAAAGATCTTGGTACCACCCTTATGATGTTAATGTGAGTAACAAATCACCTCTGCCGTTCAGAGGCGAAAGAACGTTAATAGTAATTTCCTTGGATTTAGACAAACTTGAGGTGACTGGCTATCTAAATACTAAAAGTTTTTGTTAGATAAGAAGATAAATCGTATGTCCATGTTTGTCTTGATAATTATATTTCTGCTGGTAAGTATAACCTTGCAAGCCCTTGGATATAGCCGCCCTTACGCTTTTTCAAAAAGTTATAGCCATATTTTTAATCTTCCTATTTTTAATTTAAGTTGATTGGTAATAAAAAAAGGCCTTAAATTACCCAGGCTTTTTTATCCAGTCCCGATATAGGGAGATATTGAAGAAAATGGAAATTCAAAATATTTCTTTAACATATTATTTCTGTTAATACGGGTTTGGATAAATTGAAAAATTTAGAATACACAATTTTTTTCTAACTAGGAATTAACCCACTAATTTTGTAATGGCATTAGACGTTAGGGGATAGATCGGGTGACGGTCTTTTTTTTACGTATCAAAGAAACAATTGGTAATTTTTCGCGTTGTGGATACACTTACATTACTCATCATGCATTGCGCACGCGACTGATATGGACGTGTGTCAGTGGCGGCTCGTGCCAATTCAGGTAGGTAGTGCCAAAATATTAAATCAATATAAAATTGTGGAAGATAACTTACCCTCAGTAATTGGCTGCTTACAGTACTGGCAGTTTGCTGCTAACATAATATGTCTTTATGTCTATTTACGAGAAAAGTTTAAAAAATTAATTTATTTACACGCGAAATTTTTTTTAAAGCTCATTTTCAAGTTTGCGGTAAATGAAGTCCATCCTTCTTTCTTTTTTGTTTGCGACGTTCTTAGTTTATTAAAATTTTCAATTCTATTAACAATAGCAAATGTTTTTCCGCAGATAGCATACCTAACGCACTAAGTCTTTCTTCCTTCATTGTATTTCTGAGGAATGTTTTAATACGTTTAAGCATAGAAAAACAGCGCTCGGCTTCAGAGGTTTACATCGGTATGGTTATTAAAATACTTAAAAGTTTAAGAGTTTCTTGAAACGTACAATTTAAACCTTCCTCATTCAGCAAAATCGACAACGGGACGGCTCCAGAAGTAGTACTTAATTCGTTTCTCTGATATAGTACTTTTGAGCTGATTTTTGTTTAAAAAAGAAAATTGTGAACATGTCTCACACAGAAATGCTTTGGGGAACTCATGTTTATAAGCAGAAAACTTCTCCGACATGTTGAGCTATTAATTTATTTAGACTGTTTTTTAATAATGGATTTAAAACATTTAAAATGGATTCAGCGATTGATTTGGCGTCGTGTCCGTCGAGCACGTAAAACTTCCAAAATCTCTCAACACGTTGACTTTTACACAAATGCCGAAAAATTATAACTAACTGAAATTCGCAAGCTACGTCAGTCATTTCATCAGCAATGACTGCAACAAAACCATAGCATTATCCTAGGGTCACATCTGCATTAACGTCTAACGAGCAAGCGTTAATTAATGCGAAAAAAATTGCGCGCTAAGTTTTGACGAGTAACTTAGTTTTTAACGCATTACATGTTTTTGTTCGTAGAACCCATAAAAAAGGTTCCGTTTAAAAAGAATAACTTTTCATTAGACCAATTCATTGCGTACGATTGGCGACTGTAACTTCCCGTAAAAAATTATAAAGCACGTCCGTATCGGTAACTTCCGCAATACACAGTAAGTATAATATAAAATCAGTGCGTTAATTTATGGCTACACTTGTTTAATGTCAAATTACGACATCACTACTACTGCAATAGTTATGCCACTGTCCTGTCATATTTCGATATACATCAACCATTTAAACCAATAGTTTTAACACAACGACTCAAATTTATAACCCATTCTGATTGCCGTTAAAAATGGTATGTTACTTATAAAATAGTATCTTATTCTAGGACAAGACTAATAGTGTATAAACGAATTTGCGAACAGGGCACCCTGTATAATTTTAAAATTTTCGTAATACTAAATTTTGGGAACTTATGGAACTCTTTGCTCACAACTTTAGGTTTTTAGTTTGGCCTTTATTATTTTACAGCAAATTGATCTTTATTAATTCCATTAATTTTTGGCAAAGCAACATAATATCTTACTACAATTTGTGATCAATAAATCTGTACAGGTATTAGAGGCAAATCAAAATATTTAATAAAAAAATCCAATATTTGCAAAAATGTTTCTTTTAATACTAATAGAGGCCAAACGTTACGATCAATACTCACTCATTATTTACATTTATTTTCCTTATGTTAGGGAAGCCGCGATACAAATATTTATTTTAAAAATCTAAATATGTTTTCATATGGGTATAATTAACGAAAATTACTTGAGTTAATGCTCTTGGATCTTAAATGACAGTTATTTTATTCAGTGTATTTCACATAGGCCCAGATTAAATCTACAACTGGCCAAGTAACTTTTCGCAACTGGAGACTACACGAATCCTGAATTTTTGGATAGGCTTTTACAATATTAGTTTATCCACAACTTATAATATAAAAAAAATTGGTTCTTTATTAGCTATAGTTACTACCTACTACGTTCAAAATGTATAAGGTAGTAATAAACGTTAACGAATCAGAACATATAAACAGTGTTTTTCATTTCAAAATTGGCCAACTCAATAACATTTGCTCGGAAGTAAATTCAGTGTTAACAAACAACAAGTCAATTGAGATTGAAGGGGAAGTTTAAAACCAATACATATTGAATTTTAAGTTTCACCTTCTCACCCCTAGCTACCCCTACTTTGAAACTTCAAAAATGGCACCCCCAACCATATAATTTATTTCTAGCTGTACGTGAATAGATGAACCGAATTCAATTTTTGAACGTGGTTAGATTGGGAAGACGGGGGTGCCATTTGAAATTTTAAAGTAGAGGTAGCTACGAGTGCGGGGGTAAAACATAAAATTCAATAGACGTTTTCAGATGGCTTTGGTCATGGTTACGGTTGACATTTAAACAATGGGTTAAACATCATTTGTCAACCAATCGGTTGACAAATGAAGTGTAACCCATTGTTTAAATGTCAACCGTAACCATGACCAAAGCCATCTGAAAATTAGTAATATGTATTGACTTTAAACTTTTCCTTCGATATCTATGACGTGTTTTTTGTTTAAACCGAAATTACTTTAAATCAAGTGTTGCTGAGGGTAAAGTTCAATAATTTATGATAAAACTCGGCGTTTGGACATTTGGCAACCACAGATGACATCAACAGCTGATATTGGTTCCTTCGAAAGGTCCCTAGATCAGTAGTGGGTTGGTAGTGGGCCGTATCAAGCTGACACGACAGGTCGCGTCGTTTTATTTTCGTTTGATTTTGGTGTTTTATGTTTGTGATGTTGGTGTTTCTGTGGGTGTTTTTTGTAGTGTGTGTTTTAAACATTTTACTTTTGGACTTTATAGATTTCAGAGACTAGATTTCTTGGTGTTTATTTAAGTTGAACGGTGAGTAGTCCGGTCCTATCTTTTAGCCAACCTCTAAACGTAAAATAGACCAGACTTCAACAGGATGCTATAAATAACAAGTTACTTGACCACCATATTGCGAGATCTAAGAAAAAGTTTACTATAGCTAATTTTGAAATGAAAGCACTATATTGGTAACTTAAAACGTTGGACGATTGCTTCGTTGCTTTACAGAAGTTTCATTTAACTGAAACCTAGATAAATGAACCCATAAAACCGGAATCCCAGAAACTGATGTTCTTTTTTGTACAATTTGAAGTAGTATTTATTATTAAAAGTTCACATTTACAAGGTGTACATTAAGTTGTTTAGGTTTGCTTAGGGTACACGTCAGACTCGCCCAAAAATAGCTAAAACCAAAGGCTAAAGGCCGGTTTAAATAGCAGTTAAATTATAAAGTTAACTTCATATTGTAAAAGCCATTAGTAGGATTTAATGCAATTATGTTAATCAGAAAGGAACTAAACGCCACATTGATAAAAATCGAGATAATATTACCTAACGAAGTTGCCTGCTCAACAGAATATTATTTGGAAAAGTTTCAAACCCCGTTGTTTAAATTACGTTGAAAATCCAAGATTTAAAATATGCAGACGAATCAAAAGCTAATCCATATAAATGAGCAGCGTTGTAAGTACCAAGCTCAATATTTCAAATTTGGCGCTTAGTTCCTTTCTGATAAACATGATTCAGCTAATAAATGGTGCCGAACATTTCTTGTATGCCTTATTTAAAAGTAAATATTAATAAGGCTTACAATTTCAGCATTTTTACACAGAAATTATAAAGGTGTTACAGCTATTGAGGTCGTAACGAAATTATGTTTGACTAAAAATACGAAAAGTCCGACATTTGTGCCAGTAATAAAAAATCGTAAGAATGTCGATGTAGAACCCGAGACTCGGGTAGAACCGTGTTTCTTTTCTGATATACAGGGTGTTACAAAACTCAACCGACAGGTGATTCTTTGGCCAAAAACAACAAAAAAAAGTTCCTATTAACGTAGATCCAGAAACGCTTGATTTTAGAGATACAAGGTGATATAATTTTAATTCTATTTTGGTTTTTCTTATTTACTTTACATGTTCTTAAGGAAAACTCATTTAAATTTCGCATATACAATACCTGTTGGAACACCTATGGAATATCCTTATTACTAGAGAGCGGAATAATGCAATTTTTATATATTTTGACTAATTTAATAAAATAATGCATATTTACTTTCCAAGTTCCTTTTTTCCAACAACACTGACTATCCTTCTGTAATATGGCAACATTCCTGTTACATCCTTTGACTTTTTGGTATCTTTTTTTTTATCTTGTACTGTTTGGATAATATTTGACAAAATATGACCTAAAGTCAGGCTAAATTTTTAATATGGTCTATTGGAGTTTTAATCCTAAATCTCTAAGGCGGGTAACACATTAGAGAAATTAATTTCGTGAATCTCGCCGCATGAAACATGAAACTTGTTTTATCATCGAATATCCCCTGTAACTATATGATACGATGCAGACTGACGTTTCTGAAACAGGAGACCAGAAATTGTTTCATATACAAATATCACGAAACACAACGTTCTGTTTGTTGAGACTTGTTTCTTAAATTCGTTATTATTTTTTTCAATTAAAGGCCCAACCAAAACAAGTAAATGGTCGAAGTTTTCCTGGTTCATTCTGTAGAACTCTATAAACCTATCAGGATGTTTCAGGTCTTTTCCAACGAGAGTTGCAATATGTTTTAGGATGCACCCAAAATCGTTTTATTTCCCTTAATATAATTTTTCGGCATCGGCGGCGGTTTGCCCACCACCAGTGGCGGCCGGTGAAATTTCAAAGTTGTATATCTCTGTTCTTACTTACAGGGCCCATACCAAATTTAGGGGTTTTACTAATGAGCCCACTGGGAATGTTTTGGTTAAGAAAAAAATCATTTTGTAACTTGCGGAAAAAAGTTGAATTTTTGCTCTGCACCCCCTGGGAAAAAATGAACACGTTTAGGTATTTTATTTATTATTTTTTCTAAACAAATTTTACATTATTTTGTCGACAATTTTTAAATTTTAAGAGAAAAAAATGTGTTAGTAAAAAGTTATAGTCACTTGAATTTTTTTGAAAATTATATCTTAGGTTTAAAAAAGTTCAAATGACTATAGCTTTCTACTAACATATTTTTTTCTCTTAAAATTTAGAAATTGTCCACAAAATAATGTAAAATTTGTTTAGAAAAAATAATAAATAAAATACCTAAACGTGTTCATTTTTTTCCCAGGGGGTGCAGAGCAAAAATTCAACTTTTTTTCGCAAATTACAAAATGATATTTTTTATTAACCAAAACATTCCCAGTGGGCTCATTATTAACCACCACCACAAAAAAATCACATCATCTTCATCGGAAGACATTTTCCTAAACACCGAATGCAGAAAAATAGAATATCAAATTTAATGTATACGTAACAAGTTTCACGAAATTTTCTAGTGCGTCACCCCCTTAAGGTACCGGTATTTGCTGTTGAACACTGATGATGTTTTTCAACATTTTTTCAATACAGATAAAAAGGTCGCGTAAAACTTTGTTGATACTTTACAGGGCAGATATTGTTCAATCGCAAAGTTCTCTTTATTTCTGAGTTGCAGGCCATATGTCTGTTTGCTAAGGGTACTTAGGAAAATACATGACTAAGTAAAAAATACCATTTTAGTAGCAGAAGAGTACACTTGGCTATTCAGAAATAAAGGCCACTTTTCTATTAAACTAGGTCTACTTTATAAAATGGTAGCAAATTTTTACATAATCTTATTGTTTTGACTGACAAAATGTTGAACAACTTAAAAAAACAAATACACAGTCCTTAAGGCTGCATTTGCCGATCACACCCATTTATTGCCAACTTAATTTTATTTTAGTTTAATTTTTGCTTTATTGTATAATTTGTATAATTTTCTATGGGTATTTTTTAACGTAATTTTATAATTTATTTTAAGAAAACAATATTTAAAAAGAATATTGAGGTCCTAAATGACCCCATAGATCTCTTAAAATATTAATCTTCGGAATGAAATCGTTATACACGTTCAAACTTTAAATAATTGACTGAAAATTGCTTGCAGGATATAAATCTATACTTAATATACTCATAATGTTATTGTTTAAAATTTTAAAGCCGAAACACCATGTCAAAATGAAATTAAGTTGGCCACCGTGGACGCGATTGGAAAATGCCACATTAAGCTTAATTCATTGGAGCGTGACCCCCAAAAAATATCAGTCTGTGGATAATTTCGAATCGTTCTAAGGGTATTCCAAAAAGTGTATGTATAAAACTGGAATGCATTTTTGACATGTATACAAAAATAAGAATAACCAGAATAATGTTCGAATTTTAGAATCTCGGAAGCGAAGCGTTTCCGAACCTGTCAATATGACCTTTTTCTTGTTTTTTGGATAAAGAATCACCTGCAAAATTTGATTGGTGAAGTTTTGTAACACCCTGTATAATTTACGACAATGAATTCAAGAATGTAATGCGATGCTGTTTTGCTATGAATACGTTACAATGAATTTCGTTACAACCCTATTACAAAAAGATGGTTTTAAAAAACTTTAAATATCACTTTTAAAAATAAGTGATATGTGTCTATATTGTGGTCTTTATTGCTACCTTAAGTGCCATAGTTATTATATTATGTAAGCTTAAATATCAAAAAAATTAGAACAATGACAAATTTTTACTTGATTTATTTTCCTAAAAAATTCGCTTTCGTGGTAAATTATGATGATTTGGATAAAGTATACATATTATGCAGATGCAATTGGACAAACTCTTTCCACAGTGGTCTGGAATCACAAAAAACGGTCAAGTGCAAGCTGTACTTGCACAATTAGTGTTCCATGCCATCAGCCCCTCACTTAACCTGAGCAAACCTCGGCCACCCGATCTCCGTTCATCTGCCGCGCTACTCGCCGCGGACGGCACCAACGCTGTATCACATCGCGTATGCGCAGAGTTGAGTGGGCCAAATTAAAAATTTTGAAAAACGTGTAAGAACAAAAGTTGTTCCTTACATCGTGAGGAATATTTTCTGTCAAAAAACTTTTTCTGCAAAACCAATGGTTCGGTAGTTATAAGGAAATAAATAATTAAATTGTTTATATCAATTGACCGCGCTAGAATTTTTCAATCCTATAATTTTCGCTCAATCTACACCTAATTCTAATGTTTGTGATTTTTGCAGATTTTACTGAGCGATTCTTCTGGTGATAAGGGTGGGGGACAGCAATTTTTAAGCGTTTTCTCCGAAAAATGTTTTAAAAAAATGCTGGTCCATTAAGTGTGCAACAAATTGGAATTTTTTTTATTAGTTGCACAAGCGAAATATAAATACCGCCAATGGTGCATGTCCGATATCCATATCAGGTGCACTTATAATAGCTTCAAGTCAAACAGCATACAGGGCAGGTCAAAAAATATAAAAATCGTTCAAGAGTACAGTATCATTATTTCGAAAAATACAGAAAAACTTTATAAGGAAAAGTTGTTTAGAATTAAAAGATATGTCCAAAAGTTATAGCCCTCTATTCACAAAAAAAATTATGAGAATTTTAAATTACCCCGTATGTTTTTTTTTATATTCAGCTATAACACATTTTCAAATTACCCACAATTAAATCACTTCTGCATAACTTTCAGCAAATTGAAGCAAAGTTGGAAAATATACTTAGATTTATATTTTTTTAAGTACCTAAAAACTTCACATCTGTTGCAACGATATTACACACAAGTTTCGAATTTCGCAAATGTTCTTAAAAATATGGCAAATACTTTTTTTAATAATAATGTGCATGTATTTGCCTTGTTTTAAAGAATATTTGCGAAATTCGAAACTTGTGAGTAATATCAGACATGAAAGTTTGATGAAGACGTTGTTGAAAACAGACATGAAGTTTTTGGTTACCGTAATTTCCCCTAACATTGGTCCTGGGCCGCAACTATGGTCCAAGGCCGCCCAAAATGTAAACAAATCGCATTTTTCTTAGCCCCACTACAAAGTGCGTTCCACGCGCCAAATTTTAAGGGCAAATAAACAAACCACCGAAATATATCGAATTAGTGGCTGTTCTGTATGTGCCGAAGAGCAGAGCGCATACACCTGCGAATATCATATTTCAAGGATATTTCGTTAACGGCAAACTTTCATCTGTACATCATTTACGGTAAGTAAGACCATAATAATTTTTGATATATAAAGTCACACATATTTCACCAGGTTAGGGAGAACTTAAATTTTTGAAATATTTGGTTGGCTTTTTTTTTTATTAATAATAATGCAAAAAATTGTAACTTGGATCCCAACAATGACCACTGGACCATTGTTAGAAACACATGGACCATTGTTAGGATATATTAATATTAGTTTTTAAAATCACTCATTTTGCATGTTGGACCATTGTTATATTCTAAAACAATAAAGTTTGGTTTTTTCTTCATTGCAGATGCCTAAATCAAAGTTGGAGCGGAGAACAGTTGGTGGAAGACCATATATGCCTTACTCTGAGAAAAAACTGGAACAATGCATGAATGATATTCAGTCTGGCAAAATGTCACAAAGAAGCTGTAGGTTTGTCGACAGAGTTTGTAAAGCATTCTTTGATTTTAAGAGTTGCTTTCTTTGTTATATACCATTTTTTTTTAGTTTAAAGCAAATATACTTCTAACTCATTTTACATTCACGGCGTTCTTTGTTTTCAAAAGTACATTTCTATGTTATTATCCTAACTTGAAACATATAATAAATCTTTATGTAAATACATTTAAATTCTTTTAATAAAAATTTAAAAAATATGTTTTTGTATTTTTTTAGGGTTTTGTGGCATACAGTTACGCTCTGATTTCTCAACTCTAGTCCACTGTAATTTCTAAAGGGTATAATCAGGTCGGACCATAGTTGGGCAACTTAGAGCTCAACAATGAACCACACTAAAATAAATTTTTTTACATACTTCCGACTAATATTAATTAAATTTGTAAAAAAAAGTTATTAGGTGTGCCTACAAGGTACAACTTAAAACAGAAACACTAGACCATTAACGCTTCATAATGCTGTAAACCAAAGAAAACTCCAAAAAGTGGATCATTGTTAGGGGAAATTACGGTACTTAAAAAAAATCTAAGTATATTTTCCAACTTTGCTTCAATTTGCTGAAAGTTATGCAGAAGTGATTTAATTGTGGGTAATTTGAAAATGTGTTATAGCTGAATATAAAAAAAAAACATACGGGGTAATTTAAAATTCTCATAATTTTTTTTGTGAATAGAGGGCTATAACTTTTGGACATATCATTTAATTTTAAACAACTTTTCCTTATAAAGTTTTTCTGTATTTTTCGAAATAATGATACTTTACTCTTGAACGATATTTATATTTTTTGACCTGCCCTGTATGCTGTTTGACTTGAAGCTATTATAAGTGCACCTAATATGGTTATCGGACATGCACCATTGGCGGTATTTATATTTCGCTTGTGCAACTAATAAAAAAATTTCCCATTTGTTGCACACTTAATGGACCAGCATTTTTTTAAAACATTTTTCGGAAAAAGCGCTTAAAAATTGCTCTCCCTCACCCTTATCACCAGAAGAATCGCTCAGAAAAGTCTGAAAAAAATCATGACCATTGAGGATTAGGTGTAGATTGAGCGAAAATTATCAGGAAAATTCTAGCGCGGTCAATTATTGTTATAAACAATTTAATTGTTTATTTCCTTATACTACCGAACCATTGGTTTTAGAGAACAAGTTTTTTGATAAAAAATATTCCTCACGATGTAAGGAACAACTTTTGTTCTTACACGTTTTTCAAAATTTTTAATTTGGCCCACTCAGCTCTGCGCATACGCGATGTGATACGGCGTTGGTGCCGTCCGCGGCGAGTAGCGCGGCAGATGAACGGAGATCGGGTGGCCGAGGTTTGCTCAGGTTAAGTGAGGAGCTGATGGCATGGAACACTAATGAGCGATTCTTCTGGTAATAAGGGTGAGGGAGAGCAATTCTTAAGCGTTTTTTTCGAAAAATGTTTTAAAAAAATGCTGGTCCATTAAGTGTGCAACAAATGGGAAATTTTTTTATTAGTTGCACAAGCGAAATATAAATACCGCCAATGGTGCATGTCCGATAACCATATTAGGTGCACTTATAATAGCTTCAAGTCAAACAGCAAACAGGGCAGGTCAAAAAATATAAAAATCGTTCAAGAGTAAAGTATCAATATTTCGAAAAATACAGAAAAACTTTATAAGGAAAAGTTGTTTAGAATTAAAAGATATGTCCAAAAGTTATAGCCTCTATTCACAAAAAAAATTATGAGAATTTTAAATTACCCCGTATGTTTTTTTTTATATTCAGCTATAACACATTTTCAAATTACCCACAATTAAATCACTTCTGCATAACTTTCAGCAAATTGAAGCAAAGTTGGAAAATATACTTAGATTTTTTTTTTAAGTAACCAAAAACTTCATGTCTGTTTTCAACAACGTCATCATCAAACTTTCATGTCTGATATTACTCACAAGTTTCGAATTTCGCAAATATTCTTTAAAACAAGGCAAATACATACGTGCACATTATTATTAAAAAAGTATTTGCCTTATTTTTAAGAACATTTGCGAAATTCGAAACTTGTGTGTAATATCGTTGCAACAGATGTGAAATTTTTAGGTACTTAAAAAAATATAAATCTAAGTAAATTTTACAAATTTGCTTCAATTTGATGAAAGTTATGCAGAAGTGATTTAACTGCGGTTAATTTGAAAATGTATTATAACTGAATATAAAAAAATCATCATACGGGGGCAATTTAAAATTTATTATATATTTTTTTAATAGAAGAAGTGCACCTTACATGGTTGTCGGACAAGCACCAACTTTTGGCGGTATTTATATTTCGGTTGTGCAATTAATAAAAAAATTTCCCATTTGTGGCATACTTAATGGACCACACTGTATAGCGTTGAATTCGTGCGTCAATAAGCTTTCATTTGAGACCCTACACGACGCTCTCCAATCTTTTTTCCACTGCCCAATTTACCCCCCGAAATTAACCCCAGAATCAAAATTTAACTATTTATGCTTCAAGTCTATAATTGGAGCACCACACTCTATCTTTGTGCCAAATTTCAAATTTTTACATCGAATAGTTTCAGAGAAAATCGCCTGTGATGGACGGACAGACGAACACCGAAGTGATTCCATAAGTGTTGCGTTTCACAGAACACTAAAAATGCACAGAGTGGACTTTAAATACGTGTGTTTATTTTTGTGTGATATTGGGCAACTTGACAAATATCCTACTAGATACTTTTAAATAATACTTTTATTAATCTGGCTATTGGCACTACTAACAGTGACCTCCATAGGAAAATGAAAATTTGATCATTAGTTGTGTTACATTTTTAAATTACTATGTTATTAAAACCATTCATTTTAGATTGGCACTTTGGTTATATAAATCTTTGAAATAAAAGAGGGCAAGGATTATCAAAACAACTTTTTTTCTCTTCATATACACACCATTGACTTTTATATATAGACCCCTACACCTGACAGCGTGCGCAAAACAAAAGCTAAGTTAGCAGGGTGAAATATTGTGTTTGTACGCACCTCGAGCCAGATCGGCGAGGGGCATGCGCACAACTCGCTGGTGGTCATCTGCTACACGTGTTGCATAACCAGCTGGAAAACAATCAGAGTCGGATCGACGCGTCCTGTCCATCACAGATGACAAATTTTCAGTGCGCATGCCCATGGCCGATCAGCTTTGTTTACATGCGCAAGGCCAGAAATTTGCCACTTTCGCGATTATTGTTCGCTTATCCAGTAGTACAAATCAATGATACATACTCAGCTTCGAAAGATCTTCTCAAGGTGTTAGCTACAAATTTATAAATTTTCTTTCATTTAAAGCATTTATCATTGTTCTAATTAATTTCATATAAAATTCAACGCTTCTACGGGTGCCATCATCATCTCTTACATATCTATTGGAAGTTTTAGCTGTTCCCACTTCTAACAAAAAATTAAAAACTTACTGAAGATGCTGCAAAACTACATGTTTCGGGGATGTACTACAGTGTTATTATTAAGGCGCATCGGAGTTTCATGGTTTGAGTTCTCGTCTGGAGGCTGATCATTATTAGAATTAGTACCTTCAAATCCTGGATTAAGAATAATATTAGGGACCAGTTCAATGATTTCCTGTTCTTCTTCCACTGAGAACAACAAGATAAAACTATTTTGAAAGTGGTAATGTATGAATATTATTAAAATTTACTTGTCAGATTTTTTATTAGTTCACGTCTTGGTTGCATAATATCTCTAGTTAGTAACTTAATAACTACTAGAGATACTCAATGTTCCTATTGATAACTGTTTTAGGTTTTAGCTAAGCGAAACTTTAGTTTTGAATTCTTCTTCTTGGAGTCTTCAATTCTGAAATTGGCTGGACGCATCAATCGATCTTTCGCGATTATGTGCTAAATCCTTCGTTTTCTTCTAACCTTACCTATGTCTTTGACTATCTAAATAACTTAGCTTAGGCCTACCTTTGCCTTGCCTACCCTCTGCCACTCCCTTCAATCAACTGTGTTAGACCGCCACGTCTTAAAATGTGTCCGATCATTTTGTTCCTTTTCTGTAATGTACGTAGATACTTCAAATGGTTCTTCCTTCCCTGACTCCCTTCAGCACTTCGTTATTTGTAGCCCTGTGTACCCAACTTATCTTCATTCTTCTGTAGCACCACATCTCTAAATTTTCGATGTGACTTTTTCTTTTTTCCCTAGCGTCCAAGCTTCACACACGTGTAAGGCGATGCTTTAAACGTATGCTTTTAAGAAACCCTTCCGAATTCCTATATCTAAATTGCTTGTTAACAACTGCCTCTTCTCTGCGAAAGCTGTCCTTACTTGCCCTATTCTGGTATTTATATCATGCTTACTGCAATTGTCTTTTCTTATGATGCTGCCCAGGTACCGGAATTCTTTAACTTCCTCTAGTCTGTTTCCTCCTAGTCTGAAGTTGATTTCTCTTCCGACCTTGGTCTTCTTACTATCTATCTTCATTTTATATTCGGAAAGTATTTTCTGCATTTGGGTTAGGGTGTTCTGCAACTTTTACTAGTTTTCAGCTAAGACAGCTGTCGTCTACAAACCGAAGCATAGCCATCTTCTAACCTTGTATCTCGACGCTTGCGTTAGGATTCTCCATGACTTGGTTCATTTCCTCTTCCATATACAGTAAGTCCGCGGATGGGGTTTAGAAGAGGATAAATGGATCAAATTTTGCAAGATACGTAAAAATCTCACTTCTAATAAAATTTTTTGCTTGTAAAATAAATAAGATTCGCGTTATGAAAAATTTAATTTTTTATACAGGGAGCATAAAAAATACGAAAAAGTTATTTTGCGTAAGAGTATTACCTTGTTTATCATTTTCTACCAAAATAACAAATATGAAATATGTTTTCAATTAAACCCTAAGCCGAAATACAAGATGTCGTTAAAAAATTTAAGTATTAAAAGTAACAAGTTTTATCACATTATTTTTTTAAAGTCCCAACATTCTCTCACACCTTTAACCAGAGTACTAGTTTCTACATATTAAACAATAACGACACCGATGGACATGTTGCCAATGTCTTTAGTAAATGAAGCAATTCTTTAATTTAAAATACTTCTAGTCAAAATGCTACCTACTGAACAAAGGATTTTTATAATCCAGTGTTATGGGGATGGCCAAGTATCATACCGCTACATCATGGAACAATTTAGCAAGAAATTTGTAGGAATCCCAATAACTGAAATGACAATCTACAACACAATAACAAAGTTCCAAAGAACTGGTTCGGTCCCAGATAAATCCAGACCAGATGCGAAAGCTCCAATGTCGCCTGTACGATCTGCCAGCCCGGTCTGGCCTCTAGTACGGAGACCGAGGTTATAAATTTAAATCACAGCATCACAGCCACTGCCGTGTCTTCTTCAAATGTAACGTAACTGCCGTATAGTACAGACGCCTGCACTATTGCAAAGCGACGGTGCAGGCTAGTGTTGTAAATATCCGTATTCATTAGATATCCGAATCATACGGAATCGGAATCAGCTAATATCCGTATCCATTATCCGAATACGAATCCATTTCTTGACCCGCGCGAAAGCGGTTACAGATCATGTATACGTATGCATGCAACAGACTAAAACATTTTCTATCCGGATACACGGCTAGGTAGGTCGATGCGGTATCGGTATCATACCAGTCGAAGTCGAAGTTTAGGGATAAGAAGGCACCGCGTCGCGCCGTTCTCGTTTGAATTCGGTTCGGGTGAGGCGGGACTAGTTTAACCAATGGGTCTCATCTCATATGATACCCGTTACCCCGATAACTATGCCATCTTTTTTTAGGAAATGTCATTAGAAAGAGAAAGCACAATATCAAATATGCCAAATCGCAGACCGTGTTGTTCGCTTACACTCGATTCCGTTTTCTCTTTGCACTTTGCATTATTTTGAATTTATTTTGATTCCGAATCCGTATTCAAGTTCTCGGCCGGTTCCGGATAATCCGGATTCTTTTAATATTCGGATCCAACGGATTTTTGGAGACGTATCCTTACATCACTAGTGCAGGCAGCCTAAGTGAAGCGCCTCAAGGTCATTGAGAGTGAACACGATATTTGACAGTCTTACGCATCTGGTCTGGTTTTATCTGGGGTTCGGTTTTGAATCTCAAGAAGACGAAGAAATAATAATATGACCAAAACGATGCCGCAACAGTTTTAGTTCTTCAGTCTGTTAGAAAAACTTCTGTAATGTCCCTGATAAATCGTGCTAAATATCTTCTAGAAGTTGTGAAAAAATCTCATATTCAGATGATATTAAAAGGAAATAAATTATTTATGTTAAACTCTACTTTAACCAAACATTGTAAGAGACAAATGAAGCGAAAATACTAATTTTGTTTATGGGAGGGAGTTCAAATTTTAAGTGGAAATATCAATTTTTTTAATTTATTGTTTTCTGACGAATGTACATTTTCTACTAATGGAACTGTAGCATCCCAGCATGTCAGGTACTGGTCTAGAGAAAACCCCGAATTCAGAGTAATGAGGCCAAGACAATATTTTACAAAAGCATTCTTGTGTCAAAAGTGAATGTGTGGTGCGCGATATCTGTCCATGGCATTATAGGCCCATATTTTTTTAATAAAACTTACAATAAAATATCTTACTTAGAAATGCTGGATTCATTTTTTAGCAATGAACTGGACAATTTGACATTAAATTTTCGCCAAAAAATATATTTTCAACAAGATGGTTGTCCAGCAAATCGCACTTGCGAGGTAACAGAATGGCATCACCGCAGATTTGGTTTAAGGTGTAGTGGTAGAAATGGCCCAATTTTGTGGCCCCTAATGAGCCCCGACTTAACGATTTGTTTCTATGGAGCCGTTTAAAACAAAATGTTTATGCCACTCCAATACCAAATAATATTGACGTGCTAAAAGGCAGAATTACCCAGGCTGTTCGTTCAATATCCCAGGAAGAAATCAGAAATTCCTTCATATATCTAAGGAAGCAATAATTAAAAAAGTATGTTAAATATGGGGGTGGAGTTTTAGTATTTTGATATCTTTGTTGTATTGCTTAGTTTACATTATATTCTTTTGAGTTTAGTTAAAAAATGTTCGTATTATTTAAAAATTGCACTTAAATAAGAAGTATGTTCAATTAAATAATTGCTTCATTTAATAAAGACACTGAAGAACATGTCCATAGGTGTCATTATTGTTTAATATGTAGAAACTAGTTCTCTGGTTAAAGGTGTGATAGAGAATAGTTAGGTGATAAACCTCTTTATTTTTAATACTTAATTTTTTTAATGAACTCTTGTACTTCGGCTTAGGGTGTAAATTAAAACATATTTGATATTTGTTATTTTGGTAGAAAATGATAAACAAGGTATGTTTACTCTTACGCAAAATAACGCTTTCGTCCCTGTATAAAAAATTAAATTTTTCATAACGCGAATCTTATTTATTTCACAAGCAAAAACTTTTATTAGGAGGGACATTTTTACGTATTTTTCGAAATTTGGTTCATTTGTCCTCTTATAAACCCCATCTGCGGACATACTGTATAGATTAAAAATTATGGGTAACAGGCTCTATCCCAGCCTAATGCCCTTACCTATTTTTTGCTTTTTCTTCTTCTTGGTCATCCACCCTAATTAGGGCTGTCTACTGTCTAATCCTCGCACTGGTTGTAAATTACTCATCTATCCTTAAACTTTATACCTACCGCTCTCAGTATGCTGAACATTTTCGTCTACTCCACATTGTCGAATGCCTTTTCCAAATCTACAAACGCGACGCACGTTGACTTTCCTTTATTACTGTCCGTAAGGCCAGTATCGGTTCCCGTGTTCCTCTGTTTTTTCTGAATCCGACTTGATCATTCGCAAGCTCTACCTTGCTTTCTATTCTCCTCTAAGTATTCTCGTTAACATTTTTGAAGCGTGTGGTAATAAATTAATCGTCCGATAATTGTCCCCAACATTGGTCCCTACCAATTTTTGGTAATGGTATTATCACACTCTTTTTATTTTCTTTTCTATAAGAATCATATATTCCCTCTCTTCTTCATCTACTTCCTCTAGATCTTTCAATTTTTCTCACAAGCCTTCTTCCCATAAAGCTCGCATAGGTATTTTTTCCATCTTTGGGAGTTTTCTTCTGCTTCAGTAAGTTCTTTACCCAGTTCTTCTCGTAGGAAATTGCTGTTAGCTGATTTCTTCTCAAAGTATTGCCTTACTTTTCTATACGCCATGTCCACCTGAGCTTTCTTTAGTACTGCTTCAATGTTCTCACAATGTTTCCTAATCAACTCTTCTTTTGTTGTCTAATGAGCCCTTCTTCCCCGTTGAAAATCAGCTGATTGCAGCTGACTTCCTTAATTTGTGTCGCCGATTGGCGACATATTCATACGTGCATTTTGATAATACATTATCGAGTTGGACGTTGCTTAAATTCCTTTGAGAAATCGACCATTAGTTCATCAGTTAAGTTAGTGTTATTTCCCAGTTAGCACAAATGATCCCCAGGATATCCCAATCAGATTGGTTACATTCCAGGTGGGATAATCCCAGCTAAAATATCTCAGCGACACATCTCGATCTTTACAAATATCTCAAATATGTCTCAAAATGTGACGTCCTACAGACGTCTTATGTCGATATCCCAATTTTTTTAACTAACTGGTACATTATACTTCGCCATAATAAAAGCAGATAACAAATTAGAAGTAATTTAATATACATATGAAATCAGAAATTATTTAATATCTTTTAACAAAGAATAACTCGGTGGTGATGAGTTGCTCCTTTCCCATTACTATCTCGACAAGCAAGAAAAAATGCCCTAAAATGATTAGTAACCAAATCAAATTCAGATTATAATCCTGTGATGCATTGCAGTTTTGTCTTCGCTGTGAAATGGCAGGGGCTTTGATTAAAAAATTATGTATAAATATATAAGATGGGTGAAATGGATAGTAAATAAGCTACAGTGTGATAAGCTACAGTGTGATAAACAACAGTATCTCATCAAATAAATAATGGACCAATGTTGTTGTGACGTCAATAATATTTTACTTCAAATTAGTATACACGGTGTCCAAGATAAGGAGGACCAGTATGGAGATCTCGTTAGTAGTTAGAAATACAAAATTGGTTAAATGGGAAAAAAGTTGCGTAATTAAAGAACTAATAAAATGATGCTCCGAAATTTTTCATTTTCGGGTTATTTTGAAAAAACTAAGTTTTCGATTTTTTTCTGGCGTTAATATGAAAGGTAGGGCAAACTAATAAAACTCCTTTGTAGCAACTTTTAATGAACCTAAAGATTTCGTTATCAAATTTTTTAATCGACGTTTCGTCTTTGCGCAGCGATCATCAACTTCATTTTTTTAAATACGGTCCTGATTTTTTGATGTCAAATTTTAAAAGCTTTTTTATTCTGAATTTAACAGTGCACCACATATTATGGATAAACGTTTTGAGTCTTTTTTTGACCATTAAGAAATTTTTGCGATACGGACCTGCCTCCTAGAACATTTTATACATTGTTCCAGCTTTTGTAATTTACTAAAGAAAATAATGAAGCATACTCAATCTTTTTAATTTTTTATTTTAATTATGGGCTGGTAAATAAAAAAAATAATCAATAAATTACTATTGAAAAATATTCCAAAACCAGTGTACCAAACATTATGGTTTAATTAGGTTTTGAGCCTTTTTTGACCATTATTAACAAATTTTAGGTTCTTACACTAAACAGTGAGTTGAACATTTTTTAATACCATTAAAGTATTTAAATGCATTTTATAATTAGTATGAAATGTTAATTTAATAACCAACCAATTACTATTGACAATACACAACAAATAAATGAACAAAAGACATACATGGATGGTAGGTACTTATCACTAGTATTATCTATCGCAAAACCGCCCAACCAATTTTTCAGGTGGGCCAGAATGGTAATTCATTGCCTGCCTGCACTGGTACACTGTTGAATTCAGAATAAAAGGAGCTACTAAAACTTGACATCAAGAAATCAGAACAATATTTAAAAAAATGAAGTTGATGAACGCTGCCCAAAGACGAAACGACGATAACGTAATCATTAAGTTCATTAAAAGTTACTATAAAGAAATTTTATTAGTTTTGCCTTACCTTTCACATTAACGCCAGAAAAAAATTTAATTAAAAATTCGAAAATTTAGTTCTTTCAAAATAACTCGAAAATTAAAAAATCTGAAAAATTTCGGAACATAATATAATTTTATTAGTTCTTTAATTATGCAACTCTTTTTACATGTAACCAATTTTGTATTTCTAACTATTAACGAGATCCCCATACTGGCCCTCCTTATCTTGAACACCGTGTATAGGTCTTAGAATAACATTATTACCCTAATTGTGTACAGGGTCTTCCAACGAGGACTGAACAGGGGCTCATTTTTGAGCTTCCTTGTATTTAAAGAAAAATCTAAAATAGCCAATCGATGTACTTTTTCCTGCAGAATTCAAAAATGAAACCAGAAATTTATTTGAACCAGAAACAAAAGAGTTACGCTATGGATAAGGTGTTTTTTAAATGGAACATAGCTTTTTTTATACGATTTTCGGAACGAGTGATTTTTTTTATGTCCGTTCTGATTAAAATATTTAATATTGTGACAGCTATTTTTATTAAATTTTAATGTTTTATCCAGTATAATTTAACTTTAACCTGTTTGAAACATACACTAGGTAATAAAGGTAAAATCACCTTGAAATCCTTCAAAGTCAAAAAATTTGACAAATTTAGAATAGTATTGGCGGATATATTTCTGTGAAAATTTGCAATAAATCTTCTCCTTGCTTCTCTTGCATTTTCTTGGCATTTGTAGAACAAGATAACAATCTGCAATCTCTCATTTAATGAATATTTCATTTCGGCAATATTATAGTAAATTTGTAAAATTTTTTGACTTTGAAGGATTTCAAGGTGATTTTACCTTTATTACCTAGTGTATGTTTCAAACAGGTTAAAGTTAAATTATACTGGATAAAACATTAAAATTTAATAAAAATAGCTGTCACAATATTAAATATTTTAATCAGAACGGACATAAAAAAAATCACTCGTTCCGAAAATCGTATAAAAAAGCTATGTTCCATTTAAAAAACACCTTATCCATAGCGTAACTCTTTTGTTTCTGGTTCAAATAAATTTTTGGTTTCATTTTTGAATTCTGCAGGAAAAAGTACATCGATTGGCTATTTTAGATTTTTCTTTAAATACAAGGAAGCTCAAAAATGAGCCCCTGTTCAGTCCTCGTTGGAAGACCCTGTACATAATTTAATTAAAATAATGAACACTTAAAACTACAAATACTTACCAGTAGGGCTTTTACACTCCTGATATAACAGCACACAGGTTCCAATTCCCAGTAGCACCAAGGTTCCCATAACAACTCCAACAGCGGCAGCCCACCATCTCGTGTCGAACTTGTCAGCCCCTTCTAACAAATGTCTGGCTAATTCTTTCGTGAAAAAGAACAGGAAATTGAGGGAAAACACCAAAAAGAAGGAAGCAGATAGAAGAGAGGCCAGGCGATAGGCTCAAAGCTACAAGCATTAGGGAAGCTAGCATGGAAGAGCACAAGCAGAAAAGGTATAATTTATCTGCATCACACAACTTATAAAATATGTAGATGGGGTTGTTAATACATAAAATTAATGAGTAGTTGAATTAGCTACTAAAATTGTACAGGCAACTAACATAAATGAGGCTAGCAGAGAATCGCAATAGTTCAATTATTGGACCATGCATCCACGTTTGGTTTATATGCATATTTTAAAATCAATTTAAAGAATGGAAATTGGGTCTTTTCTAAATAATATATTGAGCAGGCCACGTCGTTTGGTGGTATTATTTCGAGTTTTATCAAAATGTCGTTTGGTTCCTTTCTGATAAAGATAATTCAATTTGTATATTTCTTGTAGGCACTAATAAATTTATGAAACATTCAAAATGAAGCAGGTACAAGTTAAAGGTTAGGTTAGGTCAGCGTACTAAACAATGTATGAAATATAAATGAATCTGTTACTGTAAGTTGTTTTTTGTCAATGACAAATATCAATGTCAAAATATCACAAATTCTACCGTGCCGGTGGTTTGGTAACATTGAAAAACTCATCACAAATAAAAATATTCTTCTGAATGGCGGTGAACAAGTTACCTTTTTATCGTTTACAGTCACTAACAGAACTAAAATATAGTCCTTAAATATCAACTATAAAAGTATTACTGACAGTCCACTGTTCATAATCCATAATTTTTTTTCCATTTCATTTTTTTGTATGTTGTGTAATATGTTTTTGGATATTATTTGATATTTGTGTTGTGTCCTTTGTGTAGTAGTGTAGTACTAGTACTTGAGTACTTGTATTAACAATGGCTTTAACAGTGCAAAAAACTGTTTACATGTAATTTTAAAAGAGTCACAGCAAAATAACAATTTTTAGTATTTTATGATTTTGCGGTGTTTATTTGTAGGAAAATAATTTCTTGGCAGAACTAGGCACATTATTAAAAAACCTTTCTTAATTAGAAAAGTGTATTTTGCTTATTACTATATCACTAGTTGCCCACAAAATTTGCGTCACCTGTAAAAAAACTCGACAGGCCGCGCCTGGTTCAAAATTTAACATGTAAAGCCCTACAGTAGGCTTTTAAAAAAATGCACTGTATATACAACTTTATTTTAAACCCAGTAGATTACTACCTAATACCTACAGCATATTTTAATTCAACAAAATAGTAAGAAACATGAGGGTCACACTCGATATCCAAAATTTCAAAACGAAGGGGCATATTCGATTGACAAAAATTGGATCGATCCGGATCAGATTAAGAACTTTTAGAGAATTATGTAATTGAATTACGAAAGGTAGTAGGAAGACATAACATTGAAGTTTTATTAAGTGACATGGGACGATTTAATTTTTATCAGGGTTGTTTAAATACGACTCAGGGCACCTGGGCATGTTTACAGCGTACGGCGTCGCCGGGGGTGATTACACCTAGCCGATTAAAAGAAA
This sequence comes from Philopedon plagiatum, assembly GCA_963971165.1. Lineage (NCBI taxonomy): Eukaryota > Metazoa > Arthropoda > Insecta > Coleoptera > Curculionidae > Philopedon > Philopedon plagiatum. The sequence continues at coordinate 69,658,503 of OZ020194.1, forward strand.
TGCATAGTTAGCCTTGTTTCATATAAGCGCGAATCGAGAATATTTTTCCCATTGGTCAATTTCATATTAAAATTTGAATCTGACCCATTATAACAATATTCGCGTTTATATGAAACAAGACTTAGTCGTTTGACAAGCTTTCTTCAGTCAACTCTGCCGATATGTTCGGGGGTATCTGTTGCTCGGACGAGAATTATTAATATATCTGTGTCTTAATGACATATAATTAACATAACATAAGCATGCGCACACAGACATAAGCATGCGCACATATTTCCGTGTCTCTCCCTTGCAATTACGGGATAATCTCTCTCCTTGAGCTTATTTTATGCGGTTGTAGGAATATAGGATAGCCCTAAGTGCATTATTTGTTAAAAATAATAATTAACGTTGAGTAGTATTTGCTGTTTCAGCTTTAAACTATTTATTTACAGTTATATCTATAGAAAATCGCCCTCAAAAGGCACATGTATTCGAGGTCCAACTCTGATTACCAAATATTTTCGAACCTGATAGCTCAGTGTAAAACTATTTATAAAGATTGTCATGCTAGACATATGCAGCCAGCTGACAGCTAGGTTCTATCGAATCCCGGGTACTTCTGGATGTTTGTCAAAGAACGTCGCCAGTAAGAGTAACTATCCTAGTTCCATGTATCTGGATAACGAATCCGCAGGGAACGGTCAGGAAATAGCAGACTTATTTGCTAAATTTTTTGCCAGCGTTTATGATAATACAGTCAGCAAGTTCTCACTTTCGGAGGTATACACAAAAATTCACCACCTTTCTAGCAGGACATCTAATGGCCCTAATTCCATTCCTGACTTGTTTTTAAAGCGATGTGCCTTTACCATAAGTAAACCCCTGCTGTTACTTTTCAATCTATTAATGGAAACAACTACCTTTCCAAACATATGGAAGCACAGCTACATTATCCCTCTCTTCAAATCCGGGAACTCAAATGACGTTAGTAACTACCGTGGTGTTTGTAATCAGTGTGCTGTTGCCAATCTTTTTGACAACATGGTTATGACATGACCAATTAGCGTGGAGGTGCAAAGGGTTGATTAGTGATAATCAAACGGGGTTTTCTAAGGGGAGATCAACACAATTTGATTCTGTCTGAGACTGACTTGTTGGGGGCCTTCGTCGATAGGACTCAGGCGGATGCTATCTACACGGACTTTTCGAAGGCCTTCGACAGGGTCAGTTTCAAATTACTGTTGGCTAAATTGGAATGGCTGGGTTTCTACCCACTAGTCATTGATTGGTTGGAGAGTTTCCTGCAGGGAAGAATACAGTGTGTCAAAGTAAATAACTTCATTTCCAAAAAAATAAGTTACATCGGGAGTCCCCCAGGGCTCACACTGTGCCCCTCTCCTATTTAATCTCTTTGTTAACGACTTGCTGAGTGTCGTGCACTGTGCCACCGCAAGTATGTTCGCTGATGATCTTAAATTGTAGAGAGCTATAAAACGATGGGAGGACGCTGAAGACCTCCAGGACGACCTGGATGCCGTCTGGAGCTGGTCGCAAAACTAATAATCTCCATCTTAATATCAAGAAATGTTGTTACATTGGTTTTCATAGAGGTGTGAAAAGGTTTGACACAAAATATAATATCAATGGTGAGCCTCTCGCCTATGTCAAAGTTGTTAAGGACTTAGGAGTATGGTTCGATGAGAGGCTCAGTTTCACTGAACATATTGCAAAAACTGCAATAATGCACCTAAAGAATGAATAAAGGACCTAAACACTTTAGGTTTCCCAATTCGCAACAGCACGTATTTGTCCCATAATAAAACTAAACTTCTCTAATGCTCACTGATAAGATTGGGTTTCTAATATTCATCAACTGTCTGGTCTCCCCAATACCAGACGCACAAGGACTTTCTGAAAAGGGTGCAGAATAAATTTCTCAGATACTCGGCTTACAGAATGGGCATATATTTTGAAGAATACCATAGGTCAGATATGTTGACTAGAATGAATTTGGATTCTCTGGAAAATAGACGCATTCGCTTTGACTTGTGTTTTGCGTATAAGCTGATTCATGGCTTGATAAACTGCCCTCGCCTGCTTTCGAAAGTTCAACTTAATGTCCCTTGTAGAGAACTGCGTAACTTTTCTCTGTTTCATGTATCTTTTCGTTGTACCAATTATGGTCAGAATGCTCCTATTGACAGGACTATGAATTTATTGAATAAGACGAATGTAGATATATTCAGATGCACGTTGTTAGGTTTCAGAAGATTGATTAAATCATGTAACTTTTAGTGAAAGCTTAGCATGTTTTGTTGATTGTTCAGATTGTTTTTATACATTTACATTTGTTGCCTGATTAATATTAATGTAAATCTTTATGTTAGCCACCTATTATTAATTATTGCAGATATGTTATATTGTAAAAATGGGGATTCCCCGTGAATTTAATAAATAAAAAATAAATATATTATGCTAAACAAATACATAAATGGATGTTTTAACAAAACACCTACACCAAATTAAAATTACAAATTATTGGAGGGAGCATCGACGCATCTGACAACAACCCTGGTTGTATAGAGTTGCAATAGCAATGCAGCTGTCAGCAGATGACGTAATCATGGCTGTTTTTGCGGGATGCATCTTGACTAGAATCTTTAGAGATAGTGACAGTAATCTTGAAAAATTTACCTTATGGTAAAGAAACCTGTCAAACTAAAGATAAAACGGTAAGGAACCTTTTACCCATTAGTTTATTTATCATTTGCGACCAAGCAAAGCAAAGCTAACTATATAATTTTAATAAAATTCCAATAAGATTTACCTTCTTCTTGATACTGGTCCTTAGTTGTTCCAAATACGCGAACAATCGGACTTCTTCCCAGATAATTTGTTGCCCACATTCCAAATTCGTACGTCGTATTTGGTTTGAGATTGTATACTTCAATTTGCCTCTAAATAAATAAAGTTTTTTTCAGGTAATTTTTAACTGATATATACTGTATAATACATATATATATATATATATATATATATATATATATATATATATATATATATATATATATATATATATATATATATATATATATATATGTTAAATGCGCAAAACATGCAAAATCATAATAGATAATGTCTGATGGCTTCATTAAATAACAACATTTACAGGACAGCCTCTGATCAGTGATCAATGTTATTTTTTATTATTTATAATTTCCTCATTGCTTACATATTTGGCACTGGCCCTTCTAACACTAAGCCACTAATATTTACTTGGGCTGGATTTTACAAGTATAGTTTAGACATGTTTTCAAAGTTGAATGTACAGGAGCGTCATACCTGACAAAGTCCGCATCTATTGTCTTCTCGCTTAGTGCCCGCCCATGTTGAGCAACCTAAGCGTCAGAAGCGTGCCCTACTATTGTTCTGTATTCTTAAGATAGAAAAGCTGTTGTTAAATGATTTGACAACGCTGCACGACTTTTGCGTGCCCAAATCAGTATGCGGAGAGGACCGGTCCTTGAAACATACATCCCTTTATTATTGTGAGTCTTAGAAAGTGCTCTTCGATTTTGCCAACCTTACTGTTTTGACGTTTGTCCTAGGAAGTACATATATATACATGGATACATACATATATATATATATATATATATATATATATATATATATATATATATATATATATATATATATAATATACATTATTTTTCATTCCAATTGAAGTCTGAACTTATCAAAATTTTGTAGAAACACAAATTTAAGTACTACCTAAAATAGATACTACCTGGGTCCAAATAGGAAAGAAATCATAAGCAGATACCAGTATAACTTATTTTTATACCTAAACAACCATAATTTTTAATAAACAAGAAGGCACTATAATAATACAAATACGCATTGCGAGAAAATTTCAATAATATTTAATAATAGAATAATGCCCTTGTTTTTTTTGTTTAGAACTTTTTGACATAGTAATATGTCAACTACTTTTTCTTATAAAAATTTCAATTATAGTAAGCTATAGTAAAGCCGAAGATTTTACAAAATATTAAATACAATGATTTTTTTATTCCTACTGAATCCCAAACTGATATACATTTAAAAAAAAACAATAAATTTAAATATTAAAATATTTAATGTAATTACCTAAAATAGGTACTACCTGGGTCTAAATAAAATACCATTGTACCTTATTTTTATATCTAAACAACCATCATCTATAGTAAACAAAACAAGAAGGCACTATAATAATAAAAATATCCATTAGGGAACATCGTAATAATAATAAATAATAGAAATGCAAACTTAAGTGAATGAGCTATAATAAACAATTACTTAGGGATAGGGTAGCTTCTCGTTGATGGCTCTTCTCGGGTTAGATGCGATAGGGTTTCTTTATTGGGTTCAGTTTCTCTGTGTGTGGTTGTGTCATATTTACGGTATTAGTGTATTTAAATATTATTGACGAAATTATTGTTTGCAATGTCCCCAAAAAAAGTTGGAAAGAGAGGTGTTATTATACATAGTAAAGGCAGAGAAATTGCAAGCAATGTTACTAAGTTTATGAAGAAAGAAGCAGATGAAGGAATTACTATTCCTTTAAAAAAACTACAGGTATGTAACTAATTTATGTCTTAACCGAGGTCTTAACTTTAAGTATCATGATTAAATTTCAGGAGGTATCTGAACAAGAGTGGTACAATATTTGCCAACATGTAAAAAAATATGAAGAAGAGCTAATACAGAAAGAGCATATCCTTGACGACACTCGATCACTTAAGATTTACAGTGAATACGGGTTCATCAGAAGAAAGTGAAGACAGCGAGAGTGCTAATAGCTCATCAGAGGATAACCTGGGATGTTCGCGTCTGGATTCTGAGAACGACTAACCATTTTTTTGTTTAAACAATACGTTACTTGTGTTAATAAAAGTTGTATGCTATTTAAAAAAATATATATTTGTTAACTTCCCACTAAACTTTTCAAATATCTATTAATGTAATGTAATTTTAGTTTACTTGACTCAGTTAATAATAGTTAATATAAAGTAGCAAATAATAAAACCACACAATCTATTAAATCGTTAAATCATTTTCACTTTTACTTCTTCCATATAAATAAATATGTTATATTAGATTTTTCAACCGACTACGCCACTGGCGTGAAAGTGAGTTAGAACACGTTGTCCTTTTTCACGTTGATGACGCTCCTGTACAAATCTCCTTTGAATCCAAGTCTAACGCTGAATCATTAGTGGAGTAACTGAAAAACTAGCCTAAAGTTTACATTTAAGATTGTGGTTTCACATAACTTGTAAAAGTGGTCCTTAGTAAAAAAAAAAGTCGATTGGTTAAGGCGGGTCCCAAAATATTTATTTTCAAAGCATGCCCTTCTCAGTGCTTTTAGATTTTTAGAATCCAATATTACAAATTGTTAAAAATTAAAACTAAAAGGGTTGGGGGGAGCAAACAGAAGCAGCAATTTTTTAAAATTATCTTGCAACCAAATTTTTTCTAGCAATTATTTTTTACGGATTTTACTCCAATGGGAGTTTACTTATTCTAATCGTATGCACACAGTTTAATGCCAAATGTGACCCATAAGTAAGTAGGGAAAAAAGTTTAAACAATCAAAAATCATATGACCTTACAATGATGCGATATTAAAAGCCAAAAAATTTACTTTTCTTGCCTTAAAATACTGTAATGCGCACTACGCAACTAAAACTGCACCGACATCGAAAGATACATAAAGTAATTAGTTTGAGGATCGACGAATTCGACTTCAGTATTGCCAACAACATTTGCTTAGGAACCCGCGAAATTTGAATTGTTTCGACATGCCCTGTGTTTCAACCTGCCCCATTTTCCCCTACTCTTGAAATTTTAGCATTTAAATAATATAATATTTTAACTGTGTGTTCCTATAATATTTCTTTTTAACCATGAAATCTGTAACATAATCTTAAACATAGTGACATGTTAGTCATGACAGGGTGTGACATCATAGTCAACATCTTGGGTACATCAATCTCAGTTATGCTTAAAAATTAATCCTTTCTTATGTAGGTATTACATATTGCTAAAGTAATAACAAGCTAATTACAATCCCCTATAATTACAGGCATGCATATTAAACAAATACAATGCATGTAACATGCATGATGCATTTTACTAAAACAAAACTTTTTTTGAAAAAAAAACAGGCAAACCTGAGCAAATATTATATACAGGGTTCGTTATTTAGATGGAAGTAGTCCTGTGTTTTAAAAAATCGCTTATCAGATTGTTATTAAGTAGACAAGGGTGGTGGGTACAATGGGGCTGCAGCCCAAACAAGACCAGGATTTTTTCACTTTATTTACAGATATTATTTGGAAATCCACAATATTACAAAAAATGACATTTCTAAAAACAATGTGTGTGTTTGTGTCTGTGCGTTGATAGCACTGGTTAAAACTAAATTGCCAGCATCTTTCTGTGTTCTACAAACTGTAATCTGTTAAAGAAAAAGTCTTAACTTAGATGATATAGCGAAGAAAAAAATTATTCCCGTCTCAAATACATTGCCTACCAACAATAAAGAGCAAAAAAAAGATACTACAAAAAATCAAATGGGATATAAATAAATACTTATTTATTTTCAAGCTCTAGCTGTACTATCTAACCTTATAGAATATTAAGTTCATGTTAAGAATAACTTTTTAACGTGAGTAAATGTTATTCTTAAAACATGAATTAAATTTTAACTTATTCATGTCCTAATAAGCATAAAACTGCAAAGCCAAGATACTGATACACATTTAAACCCCTTGACTTACACAATTTGGAGTTATGTGATTGGGTGATATAGGTAACCAACTGTCATTGGTATGAGCCAGTCGATATTGGGCAGTAAAGTTTACAATGGGGTACCCACCAGTTCCTCTAACTTCCCATAGTATTAGTACTAATATAGTACTAGGCTTTATTGAAACTTTTAAGGGAGGTGGGGGAGCTATAAAAAAGGATTTTCAGTAGAAAAATGTATCTATGAATGGTTAAAAACAAGGGGATTTGGATTTCCCTCATTTATTTATCTCCCTCAGATTAATTTATTACTTGACTTTATAATAAGTATTAGACAAGAGTGATATTACCAAAGTCAAGTCTGGCCCTATACATGATTATTGACATGTTTACTACTTAGTAGGTACAAACATAAAATAAACAAGTTGCTTTTATTATTTTGTCAATAAAAAATTTGAACAATAGATGTCTCAAATTAAATGTTTTACATTGTTTCTATGTAAAATTTCTAGCTCTAAAATTTAAATATGTATTTATATAGGTACCTAGCCCTTTATCAAAGTTGCAACTGGCATGCTTAATACCTGAGATCATAGAGAAATCATTTTAACATATGTTATGTACCTACAAAAATTAATTTATGCTATTTTTTACTCATTTAGATAATGTTAAAAATAGGCATCATGAAAGGTTAACTTCCCTAGAATTAAAATTTTAACAAAACTTAATTTTAGAATGATATACTGTAATGTAACTGTTATTTAAAAGTTGATTTCTGTATTGAGTTTTCAAAATATTTTAGTTAACTTCTTTATAAGAAAACTAGTTCCCCTTGTTTATTCAGATTTCTATTTTAAGACTTAAAATATTAGTAACAAGTTATATAGGTATGTATATCATAAGTATGTTGAGTAAAAAGTACTTTAGTACTTACTAAAACAAGATAAATTGTCATACAAAGTGACTAAAATGAAATATAAACATAAAAATATTAAACATAATAATAAGGTAAGTACGAATATTTTACTGTGATTATAGGCCAGATCATATAAAATTTTGTAAAATGATGTTGTTGATATGAATTCCATAAGTAGCTGTTAGAGTTACCTTTTTTCACAAACATCCATAATATTAAGTATTGTCTGCCTAAGATATCTGCAACTGGTAAAAGGATTTAAAGAATCCAATGGAAGGCTAAAACAATGTTGCGAATTTGTCTGTAAACCAGATATGGTAAGAAAAGTTTAAATCTTATTAAGTAACGAAAAATTAAACAGTTTTTCAAAACTGACTTAAAAACAATTGGTAACATTGTTTAAGCCTTCCCTTGCATTCTTTAAATTCTTTTGCCAGTTGCAGAGTTGCAGATATCTTAGGCGGACTATAACTGGTAGTTTTTTAATTTAAAATTACTTAGTACTTAACTTTATGTTAAATTGGTAATTCTTGAACTTACTTCTTATAGTAACATTAACTCTTCCTCTAATATCCTTAACATCATTTTCTCGAGCACAATAATAAATAGCCGAGTCATTTTTGTCAACTTCCTGTAAAAACAGGGACCCATTTTCTAGTACCTGCATCTTTACATTTTGATCTTTTGTTCGACCTTCTCGTTCCCACATAACATCTTTTGATTTGTGTAGCGGACATTGTATAGTTACGTTTTTTCCTACATCTACTGATACTTTTTTAATATTAGCTCCTAAAACAAATAAGAATTCAGGGCATAAAAATAAGTGAATCATCATGCAGTTTGATTTTTGTTTAAAATATATAGGTACCTTTTACGTTAACTACAATTAAAATGAAGCACAATACAGGTCCCAATGTATTATACATAATTCCATATTAGATTTTCACGGTGGTTTTATAAAAAAATAATCATTTTTGTTTTGTCTGGAATTTTTAATGATAGGTATTGTCAACTTTGACAGATCATTTCCTTCATGAAAACACCCCTTTTGAAAATATTGATCGCCAAACTGCGAAAATGAAAATCACTACATATTCATTGTTAAAATTTATTAAAATGAACCAAACTGGTTGGTGAGCGTGGCTGTTCCAACCCCTATTCCTATTTTTTAACGTCGGAACATAGAAAAAGTTTATGCGTGGGAAGAAAGGAGTAACCACTAACCAACCCTGTTTTTTCATTTTTTTCTGTTTTTGATGTCTATTCCAAAATGCGCAAATTGCTGCTCAAAGAAAATAAAAAGGGTTTGATCTGCTCCGCCACATGTCACGTGATTTAAAGCGCTGAAAATACAGGGTGTCTTGAGACAAAATAAACTCTGATTGAATTTTATAGTACCCATAGTACCGATATAGGTACAAGTATTTTATAAATTTATTGGTTTGCTTGCTTGTTTGTGTGTCCCCAAAACTTTAATGTATAGGAACTATTCCCTACGTTATTGAAATTAGCGCCGCTCTCTCTTAAAACAGAATACCTACATTTTCTAAGAAAGCGTAGGTATCAAGGTTTTAGCGTTTTTAAATTCGTATTTTCATCAGACGGTTCGTCTGATTCATAACTTTTGAAGAGCAATGTTTGCGGTGGCGGTGGATGCGTCGGGGGACGTCAGCTGCCAGAGTGTGAGGTTATTACTTATTTTATTTAAATACTTTACAGCCGTCCTTTTAGAGAGCTGTGGGTTTTTACCATAAACAAACTATTATATTTTTTGTTTTAAGATTTATAACCGCAACAAGGTTACTCGTCCGTTTAACAAATAAACGGAAGTATGAACAGCCAAAGAAAATAAAAGCGTTTGTGAACAGCGCCAGCATTAAGATTAAGATACGTTCTATCGTTTTAGGTTAGGACACCCTGTATCCTGCTAGAACAATGTTGGAGCGCGACGTTGTCGTATTGTGAAAAATTCAAAACTGACTAACTATTACTGCCATTGATGTTTGAAAAAGTTTACATCATTGTATCGCAGGCAATGTAGTTATATCAAAGAGTAACCCGACCTTCTTTGGTTATATTGCCTGTGATTGTATACAAACAACGGTTAAACCATTTTAAACCGATGTTTGCAATGGCGTACCCAGGATCTGAACTAGAGGGGGTAACTCATATTATTTTCGAGGGAGGGGGCAGGATGCGAATTCGGTTTGGAAAGATCATAGACATCAAGAGTGTTTCCGCGAGATCCCGTTGATCTACCTTGAACAGCGTGTCACGTGTATGTCACTTAATATATTAATTCAGATATCACATGGCTTGTAGCTCCGGGCCGTTCACGGCTGGACAACGGGATCTCGCGGAAACACGCTGTGTATTTCCTCCTAGTGGGGACAGCTGCCCGGGCCCTGCCCCTTGCTGGGTACGCCTTTGGATGTTCGTATACCGTTAGGGTTTACTGAGTTTACATAAAGAAATGTCAATAAGAGGAAAAGGACCCTGTTTTGTTTTCGTAAAGAAACAGAAGGCTGATAAATGTTACATTTCATAAGAATTAAAAGAATCATTTATCAAAAGTTTCTATTTACGGCTTTTCTAATTTAAAATATTTAACTTAAATTTGTGAAAAACTGAGACAAAATTTACACTTTTATTTTTAACAGTTTCAACTTTAAAAAGATCAGCAAGCAAACAAGAAACTGAAATTATACAAGCGGCATCAATGCTTCTCGTTCTGTCAGTAAAGCCGACGTCCCATGTGCGGAATTAAAGACGGAGGCGGAACGGAAAAGGCGATTCTATTGGTCGCTGGGCGGCCATCTTACAATATTTGACGTCAAAAATTCAAATCAAACCAATAGAATCGCCTTTTCCGTTCCGCCTACGTCTTTAATTCCGCACATGGGACTTCGGCTTTAGGTAGTTGACAGGTGGTTGACGTTGACAGTTACAGATAAGAAGAAGAAGAAGTTTTATTTCTTGTTTTATTTATTAGTGGATTAGTGGGTTGTTTTTGTGGGGTTAACAGAGATTTTCCCAACCTTTTGTCCCTTTTGTTGTGTTTTTGCTAAAATTCAAGAGAACATTTGAATGATATTACCAAAAAACCTTTTGACCAGTGTATTTTATAATACATTTTCATTTTAGGTAAGTAATATTCTAATAAAATAATAATCTGTTATAGCCGAATCGATTAAAAATATCCAAACCAAGAAGTATCACTATATTCACTATGGATTTGTTAACAAATTTTTCTGTAAAAGATTACTACTAACAGGGTGAAAATGAGGGAAAACTACTGAAAACACTCATGTAGGCAGTTGTTACTTAAAACTTAAGTTGTTATTTTGTATAAAAGATGTTATAGAGATTGCTTAGGGGGCATAAATGCTGTTAATTTAAATTGAAGATTGTGGCCAGCCTTTCTATGTCTTTTATGTAATGTAAACTTGTTACAACAGAAACAGTTATTTAAAAACTGAATATACAGTGCGAATGTACAGGTTGGAATAAACTCGTTCAAAATCTAGGTATTTTTTTCTTAAACCGGGCCTTTAGAAAAACGCTCGGACACGTCAATTTTTTTTTTTTTGTTTCAACTCGGGCAGACTGTATAATGTGTTATGAAGCAGCAGATGCCTAACATTAAGCTTAAAACTAGTTTTCCCCCTAAGTGCTCTAACATCATTGGGCAAATGATTGTAGATTTTTTCCGGCATAACGACACTGCTGCCCGCTGTTAATGAGAGCCTGTGAGGGTGGACCCTCAGATCATTCCCATTTCTCAGAGTGTATTCACTTTGAACATTCTTAGCTAGCAGAAAGTTATCCACATTTTGATGCACATGCATGGCACAGTGCAAAGTATACACACACATACGTCACTGTGAGTATTCGGTGCTCCTCAAAAGGGCGACGACAAGAGTTCCTTGGTCCCCTATAACAAGTTCTTATTATTTTCTTTTGCGCCACCAAGACCTCTCTAACTCTCCTAGCATTGTCCCAGCTGACAATGCCATAACTCAAGGCAGAGTGATTGCAGGCAATGTCAATCAAGCTAGCAGGGCCACAACGCCTTTTTAAATTTTTTCTTGTCATAATTTTTGGCTATTTTATTGGTAATTTATTACCACATTTTTAATATTTTTGCTCTTCGTTTTTTAAAAAAAACCTGTGGCTCTGCTGGCTTGAGTTCAAGCTAGCAGAGTCACACTGAATACCCACAAAACAAAATTCTTTTCCAAAATGTTTTTATACAGGAATTTTTGGCTAATTAATTGCCCCTGAAATATGTACAGAGACTGAGAAAAAAATAAACTGTTAGAAAAAAACCGCGATTATCTGTTTCCTCCATAGAGGTTACAATACTATTACTTAAGATCGTGAAATAATAACTTTATATCTTGTGGGTATTTACCAGGTTTTAAGACTAATGTATTGCTAATTTATTACCACATTTTTAATTTTTTTGCTCTTCGTTTTCTTAAAAGAGAACCTGTGGCTCTGCTGACTTGAGTTCAAGCTAGCAGAGCCACGCTGAAAAACCACAAAACAAAATTCTTTTCCAAAATTTTTTATACAGGAATTTTTGACCAATTAATTGCCCCTGAAATATGTACAGAGGCTGAGAAAAAAATAAACTGTTAGAAAAAAAAACAGCGATTTTCTGTTTCGTCCATAGAGGATACAATACTGTTACTTAAGATCGCGAAATCATAACTTTATAACCTGTGGGTATTTACCAGGTTTTAAGACTAATTTATTGCTAATTTATTGCCACATTTTTAATTTTTTTGCTCTTCGTTTTTTTAAAAAAACCTGAGGCTCTGTTGGCTTGAGTTCAAGCCAGCAGAGCCTAAAAATTTTTGTCTTGATTTCTGACCTTACAAACTGAGTGTTTTAGCCACGAAATAAGAAATATAGCTTAGATTAATTCATTAAAAAGGGAGACAGATTTGTTAAAATAATAATAATTGGTTTTCATATAAACTTCGTCGGATTTGTGACACTACAGAGTAATAATATTTCTGGGTCATGTACACTTTGATCAACTTAAAGTATTTTTTAGACACCACTGACTTAGTTTAATGATTGGATATTGATTGTTTGATTTAAAAAAAAATCTCTTTTTTTGATATTGTGCGCTCAGATGAAATATGGTATAGTTGGCGTGAGATTTTACCATTTACAGGTCATTTAACAAAATATCCGTTCGTGTGTACTTTTTCAAAAGATGCCTTGCTATTTTTGGAACGGGGTAGGTATGCATGAACACAATTTGTTTATGGTTCAAGATATCAGTAAAAAAATACCAGATAGACCTAAATAGAGATGCTAATTATTTAATTGTAACCAGTTAACAGGTTCGTAAAAAAGTTCAGCAGTTTTTTTGTATAAAGTGGAAAAGTTTAGCACCGTTCAAAATATAAAATTGGAATCTCCAGGAATTTTTAAAGCAAATTGAAAAATTAGAAAAAATTAAAAATATAACACCCTCGATAAGTGTAAAACCAAGAATTGTGGGTAGGATGTTTATTAGGGTGCTTCGTTTTAGGCGACTATTTTTTTTTGGTCCATTGACGGAATAATGTTATAAACATATAAAAAAAAATTCTCACCAAAGATGAGCTCTTAATTTTAATTTTAAGTACTCGCTAAATGAATTTGAAAATTTCCCATTTAATTAACATCTAATTTATTTTTCAATTATCTATAGCTTTGCGACATTTCATGATATTTAATTGGCAATAGGTGGAAATTACAGAGGAATCTTTCCTCTTTAAAAGTGCCTGTAGCCAATTTATGTTTTGTAACCGACCTCGCCATTGAAGCCAATTTTTTCTCGAATTTCATGTTTTTTTTTATTTTTCTCGTAAACCACTAACTTTACAACAAAATTGTATGTATAGGGAATTTAATTTCCTTCAAAAAATGTTATGTAAGCCATAACCGTAGAGCTAGTAGTTTTCGAGATAAATCCAATTAAACATCTCAAAATTTGAAAAAATCGCTGTTTTATCCAAGATTTTAGTACATAATATAAAAATATATATTACACATTGGTAAGTAATCACCAAAAATATTTCGTGTAATATGAAGACATTTCTTATTACCGTATGCTAGATTTCAATACTTTTAATAATATTATGGCTGAAGAAATATATAATATATACCTACCGGTAGGTAGATACATATTTACCAGTAATACGGTAATAAGAAACGGCTTCATATTACACGAAATATTTTTGGTGATTACTTACCAATGTGTAATATATATTTTTATATTTCATTCTTATACATTATGTATTTTTTCAGCAATGATTTCATTAAAAAGTACTAAAATCTGGGATAAAACAGCGATTTTTCAAATTTTGAGATGTTTAATTGGATTTATCTCGAAATCTACTAGCTCTACGGTTATGGCTTACATAACTTTTTTTGTAGGAAATTAAATTCACAATAAAAAAAACTCACATACAATTTTGTTAGTGGTTTACGAGAAAAATAAAAAAAAAACATGAAATTCGAGAAAAAATTGGCTTCAATGGCGAGGTCGGTTACAAAACATAAATTGGCTACAGGCACTTTTAAAGAGGAAAGATTCCTCTGTAATTTCCACCTATTGCCAATTAAATATCATAAAATGTCGCAAAGCTATAGATAATTGAAAAAAAAAAATAAAATTTACATGTTAATTAAATGGGAAATTTTCAAATTCATTTAGCGAGTACTTAAAATTAAAATTAAGAGCTCATCTTTGGTGAGAATTTTTTTTATATGTTTATAACATTATTCCGTCAATGGACCAAAAAAAAATAGTCGTCTAAAACGAAGCACCCTAATGTTTATAGAATTTTTTATATATCAGCTCATGTTTTACGTATCACCTTGAAATATTTACCAGGCATTCAGGAAAATACAACCCTTGTCGGAATTTTTAACTACAACAATCAAATATGGCTTTATTTCAGTTATAAATGTGGCAACATCGATCGTTCCTCATGATTCCGAAAATGTCAAAGGTTAACGAAGATATAAACAAATAACTGACCATCGAATCGGAAAGATTTAACGAGGAAAAACTGGAAATGAGAAATGATCATATTATTTGTTTTATTCGTAGGTAAAGAAATATAATGTTTGCGTCAACATTGTAAATTGTAATAAAAGCAAAATGACAGAGCCAGGCCCGGATTGGGACAGGCGAGCGACCGAGAAAATCTCGGTGGGCCGCCGGCCCAAAGGGGCCGGTGAGGTCGAAGGTCTGGGCACTTAGCCTCTATCCCACTTCGAAACTTCGAATCATAATATTTCCCAACCCCAAACATACAAAGGAAAAACCTTGAAAACTATGTTAATTATTATTTATTATTTGCATTTAATGTATACTTATTTATTTTTTATATTATATTTTTCAATATCATTTACCTCACGTGTGAAATAGAATTAAAATTAAAACTTTTTTGGGGTCATCCGCAATGTGCGCAGGCCCGGATTGGAACAGGCGAGCGAGCGAGAAAATCTATGTGGGCCGCCCGCCCAAAGGGGCCGGTAAGGCCGAAGGCCTAGCCACTTAGACTCTATCCCACTTCGAATCATAAGATTTCCCAACCCCAAACATAAAGAGGAAAAACCTTGAAAACCATGTAAATAAGGAATATTCATATTTTTGTATTGCATTAATCGTTTAAGGAAGTCATTACAATCCCAAAAAAAATATTTTGAAGAAAATTACTAGGATAATTTAGCTTCAAAAAAAGGTTTAGTTTTCGGTATAATTTATAACAATTTAAAAACAGCCATCTGTCCTTAATTAAAAATGACGTCAGATCAGCAAAAATAAGTGTCAATCTACATGTTAACGTAAAGCTTACTTAAAGTCGAACAGGTTTGTTTTCCTCGGAAACAGTCAGAGGGAGAGAAATCGATTTTTTTGGTTTGATAGAGGAATAGTTCAACTAGCTTCGGTAAAAAATTCAGTTATACAGGATGTTTCGTTTTGCAGTTATTAAACGTCAAAGTCGAAATTTCCACGATTTCCGTTGAAATCGGGTACAGGTCGCAAAAGTGAATTAAATCGATGTAAATTTTCGGAGGTTGTATGGGACCTGGAGCTTCAGAACTCCACTGAAACTTGTGAGGATCAGAAAATGGCAAGTTTTGAATTTTTTTAGCTCGAAAAATACCATCTTTGGTACCTAATAACTCGAAAACAAAACGTCAGATCGAAAAACGGATTCATAAGTGAAACTTTAAAATCTCAAATACTTTTTTTTTGCAATACATTTACCTAAAAGAATCACTGGAAAATGGAAATATTTGGAAAAAACTGGAAATTTAGATTTTTGACCCAAATTTTTCACGGTTTTTAATTTTTTGTGGGGTCAAAATGGTTCAACTTAAAATCCCATATACGTCATCGGAAAGACCTCGTCGAAGTATATAATATCCATTACTTTTTAGTTTCTTCATTCTCTATAAGAAGGGAGCAATCGCCGATTAAATTCCGATTTTTTTTATTTTTTTGCCCTCGACATCGGTACATTTGAATCACTCTGTATTTTTCCTATTTAATTTTTTCCCAATTTTTCAACACTATCTTATAAAGGGATAATCACACTTTAAAATGAATACTGAACGGGTCATCCAGGAGCGTATTTAAGGGGTAGAAATCGAATTTTCTTGATTTTTTCCGACAAATCCTATTTTTAACCGACATTACTCCACACTCTTTACCTTATTTAGTGATATTTTTTTGGGTTTATTTTATCCGTTAATTATCTAAGAATACCTCCCACTAATTCAAATCACTCATTTTCTCGTTAAAGTTATAAATAAATAGGGTTATTTGCATCGGGGACATCTAAAATTTGAAAATTTTTGAATTTTCGAAGATTGCCATGAAAACAAAGAATTGCAGTTTATTTCCTCGAAATTATTAAGATGATATGTCAAAATTTCGCAGAAATGTCAATTTTTGTTGCAAAATTGAAAGGTTCCTGGACCGATTTCGGCTTGAAGTATACATGAATAAGATTTTAGGAACCTTCTACTTTAAATGCAGGGATATTTCATTGGATGAGTTACGCATTAAATTCCATTTTTAGTGAGTTTTCGATGACTCTACAACACTGGTATTCGCCATGTACTCATGATGAGTCATAAGTTCACTTTTGATGACACAGCCAATGGGATCACGTTTTACAAGTTTCGAAATTCGCGCGACAATTTGCAATATAACATCCTTTTTTTTTCTTAATAAAAACCGAAATAAATGGATAACACCAACCGCCATAAGCATTTAATTTATGTAGCAAATATAAAAAAAAGATTTCAGATTTATTTGGATTATATGCATATTCCCTATTATTATTTGTATATTAATTTTTACTTATTTGTTTTTTATATTAAATATTATATTTTTCAATATCATTTACCTCACATGTGAAATAAAATTAAAATAAAAACTTTTTTGGGGCTTTCCGCTATGTGGGTATGTATCAAATTTATATTTGGATATTATTCAGTAGGAATGTGCAAAGCAAACGTTCAAACGTATCAAAATTGTTTGTTAATAGAAAATTTCCCACTTTTGTTAAAAAAAAACAGGAAATTTTCCCAGTTTCGTTAAAGATATCCCAGAAAACGAGAAATTCCCCACGAGTTGGCAACACTGGGCCGTACACAACTAAATCCTCGATTAGTGATTCCTGGTCAGCGAGGAATTACTAAACCGACGCACAGTGTAACGAAATCGAAAATTCGTGGACTTTGGCACTTTACTTCGCTGTTTTGGAAAAATTGTGGCGTATAAAAACATAAAAACATTGGAGTTTGTTATTACTGTACTAAATTTAGACCTACGTGTAGTAACTTACTAGGTATCGGTCGCTCAAAAAATATAATTAATTTTCGACAAAATAAATAAAAAAACACTGTTTTCGGTTTAAAGTACCTAACTAAGTTAAATAGACTTAAATATTAATTATGAAAAACATTCTTTAATTAACCTAATTTTCACCATCTGAGCTGGAGACTAATCTATCAGAATTGTCTTCCTCAACGTTAGTTACTTTAAAAAGTGTTTCAGTTTCTGAGAACACATAATTTTTTTCGCAGTTTATTTCGGTCTAATAAAGGAAATAAGGAGATTCAAAGAAATTAACAAGTTGTGCAGTATGTCCTGAATATTCTCGGTGCGTCCTCGCTTTCACGCGTAATGTTCTCGGAATTTACGAAACTCTTTATTTCCAACTTCTGGTGCCTCTTCAGATAAATGTCCAATTGGAATATAGGAAATGTTTTAATAACATGTGAACACTTGATGGCATATAGTACCAACTATATAATGACACGTACAGCTTTACAGTATCGCTCAAATATTCTCGGAAAGTATCAACATTTAAGTTTCAACCCGAAGAAAGGGCTTAAAAAATTACAGCAAATTTCTTAATTAAATTTTTGTTCAATCCAGTGATTGCTGCTGATTTTTCGTAATGTCTAAAAAAAGTTCTAGCAGTATTGCCGTCGTTTGTAGTGCCCTCACTCTGTTTACAACGTCCATTTTAATTAGTATCGCAAGTTCATTTTGTATTTTCTTTTTTCTTTGCTCTTTTATTACTCTCGTTTCACCCGTAGTGGCATCCGTAACTAAATTACAAAGCGTACTTAATGAGTTAACTTATTACCTACTTCTTATAATTTAGAATAAAATAATATTTAATAAAATAAGATTTTCGAATTGGGTATAATAAGGTATTTTTAAAACTATGTAGGTAGGTACTTAGATTCATGAATATTTTATTTAATATTATTCTAGCCACTTTTCTTAGATAAAGTTAAATTAGTTAAAATTGACTTGTAACTTCTTAGAAAATTTAATATGATTAATAACATACCTGGAAAATCTTCAAAGCGGCATTTAAAAGCAACTTTGGACTCCTGCATGTGCGACATTACTAAAAAAATATTCTTTTTTTCAATAATCGGACAAAGTTGGATGGGATGTTTGGATATTCCTAATGTATAATAGTTGTGTAATCTTATGTATGTAACAACGACCGCATATTTAGGCATTTTTTTAAAAACCACACCAAACTTTGTTTTCTCTTCGACTGGGACCACGGTTCTTTAAAATTCCATGATATGGAATTATGTAAGTAAACTTCACAAGTATTTCCTCTAAAATTTGTAATTTTAGAGGAATTTTTATAGAACACATATAAATTTTTTAAAGTTATTTTCGCATCTTTTTTATTGCTCTCAGACAAGTCAAGTTTTCATTTAATAAGGAAGTACTTTACGATGATACATTTGAAAAAAACTAGTAAACGACTAAACTCGGGGCAAAACAAATTAAAATTCGATAGTCGCTGTTTTGTCCTATGTGCACGAAATATAAAATCCGTTACACTGTGCGACGCAATCGCGTTCAGTGCTGCCCATGCAATCATCCAACTTTCCCCACTTCGAGTGTCCAATATACCAGCACTGGCCTTAAATTACCCGCGACACTGAAAAACATAAACATTTGTTAAAAGGATTTTTGAAAAAAATTATATTTAATGTTCGGGTATTAGGATATAAATTTACAAGTCGAAACTGTAGGTAGAATGTAGAACATTGTTCCACATTTGACAATTCGTTGTGCGTCAAAACCGTGTTTTTTAAATAAAGTCAAGCGCAAGATGTAATAGATTTTATAGTCGGAAAAAGTGACAATGAGAAAGTTATTAACTATGATTTTTTTCACAATCACATTTTACTTTTACTGTTTAAGGCTAACAAAGTATTCTTTTATTTTTGGGGTTTCTGTTTTTTATAGGAGGCCGCGCCGGCTGGGGGCCGGTCTGGACTCAGCTCGGTAAAAAAAAATCTGCCAATCCGGCCCTGGACAGAGCGAGCTAGTGTAGCAGAACGAAGTTAGTACATAGATATTTTGAATTTTATTGATATACAGGTTGTCCGAAAAGTCTTATGGGCAAAAGTTAATAAAGATAGAAACACAAAGCTTTAGGTGTAGCTTGTTGGTTAATAAATCTACATTTTTATGTATGTAATTTAACTTTTTTGAGGTCAAAAATTTTAAATGCCATGTTGTGTTACCTCGTTTTAAAGGTCTTCAAAAAAGAAACATTTTACCGCATACCCGAAGTCGGTATCTTAATTCGTTTTTAAATCGCAAGCTTTTTTTTTATTACGTTGGCACTACAAGCTAGTGTATTGGCTGCGGGACCTACAGATTAACGTGGGCTCCGAACTATCGTCCTCAGTAACACGACAACCAGAGCATACACCCCCAAGGGCTATTAACCCTTGGTTTCGCGCTACCCTACGTTGCCTTTTTGTTACCTACCGACTGGACAGTGTGAAACATCTCAGACCTTTAAAAATTAACAATCGTGAAAAAAAATTAAAATTTAAGTACCTTTATTTCTCTTATTACTTTAAAAGTTGTTCAAAATGACCACCATAAACTTCTTGGTAGTAATAAAGTCGATTTTGGAACTCAGCCAAGAAGTAACACCTGCCATTCTCGAAAATGTGAGAAGTGAGTTCCAAAATCGACTTTATTACTTCCAAGAAGTTCATGGTGGTCATTTTGAACAACTTTTAAAGTAATAAGAGAAATAAAGGTATTTAAATTTGTAATTTTTTCATAGAATGTCATATGCTAACTGTATATTAGGTCCACGTTGACCTCCGTTTTGAAATATTTTTATTTCTTGAGATACCTTTACTTCCAAACTTTGAGTTTTGAATACTGGTCAGAGGCGTATTTAGGTTCAGTGCCGCCTCGGGCTACTTAAATCTGGCTGCCCCGACCGTCAGCATTTTACATCAAAATAAAGAGATATTTGTCGCCTCTACAACTCTGCCGCCCTGGGCTATAGCCCAATCAGCCCATACGTATAAATATGCCTCTATTACTGGTGTAAGTAATATGTTTTTGTTTAAGCCTTGAGTTAGCTTTTCCGATAATGACACTTGCCTTTTGTCACTGTTCGCTTTAAGTGGTTTTTCAAGAGTAGCAATTGGTATATTTTTTCGTCATCGGAGCTATCAGACGATATCTCTACCAAAGATGTATTATCTTGAAGGCGTTCTAGTAGTGCCAGCAATTCTTGCTTAACAGACTCTGTTTTTAAAATCTGAAATAAGCCTTCAGTTTCGCCTTCAGTTTCCTTTTGACTTGGATCGTGCAAGTAACGCAAAACACCTGCGCTGGTAGAATTACGGAAGGCGATTTTATATAATCCCGGAATATTAAATTATAATCCCGGGATCTTACAAAATCCGAATTTTTCACGGGATCCCGAAATCCCGGGATTGGATCCCCTAATAGATACCCACAGTAGGGGGTAATTTTATTGACCCTTCAGTCACAGTATGATATATCTCTCTCACAATCAATATAAAATAACATTAATTTCAACAAACATCGTCTCTGCACCCCCCCCCCCCCCGACCCGCGCGGTCGGCGCCTATGCTCGTTAGTCCTCAAAATTTAATATCCATTTACCAAAATAATATTCTTCCTGTAGTTACTTTACGAAGTCAATTTTTTTTTTCCTCGGAAATCTAGACCTGTCTGCTGATGTAGGGAGATTTAGAGTACAATCTGTCCTGGTTTAAAAATCGCTTTGTACCTGAACTGTATAATAAGGTGGTGGTGGTGGTCTTCTGTTGTCTTCCTCATCTCATTACTGTGACCGTACCGCTCACCCTCTATGAAACATGAAAATCGGTTTTCTCAGGTTGTCTATCGATGCATGAGCAGAAAGAAAACCCAATAGGCATGGGGAAGAGAGACACTGGTCATAGTAGATAGCATACTATTTCAAATAATGTTGCACAAGGACGCTGTTAGTGTCAAATAGTACCTACATTTAAATTAACATCAAGGCAAGATTCTATTAATCAATGTATTACGTAAGAAATTTTAAAAAAATATCCCCCTCTGTTTTATGTCACAGCAGATAAAATTTAAAAGACGTTCTTCCCTAGTTCCTCTGGAAATTTGTAGACCACAAAACTACAGTTAAATTTTCAAACATTGTGATGAAAAATAATATCTATTTTTTCACTCCCTCTCCCCCTCCGTTATGTGATACCCGTCTCAGGTAATAATAAATTAACAATTTTTAAGATATGTTTTTCTCGTTTTATTTCGATATCACCTCTTTTTGTCAAATTTCAAGGTCAATGTAATGTGAATATCAGCAGCTAAACAAAAATTCGTGTTCCATATTTTTCGATGTTCTTTCTACCCGTATACCAAATTTCAATTAAATCAGTGACGATACATTCTGTCGAATAGTGTACTGTAACCAGAGAAAAATAAGACAGAGAGAATAATATCTCTTCTTCCCGCGAGCTCGACAACGCGATGGCCTTCAAACGGCAACACCCCGAGATTGGCGCGTACGATTCTCACAGTACACCCCGACATTAGCCAGTGCGGTAGCAACATGGCAAGCAGAGAGAGTTTTCTGCGGCGCGTCTCAATTGATCATTTTCGAATGACGTCACAACGCGGCAACCATTTTGCCTGGAGGACAACCAAACTAGGTTAGGTGAAGTGTTGTGGTTATATATTTTCGCGATTGTTTAAGTGACTTTATGTACTATTTTCTTTAAATCAGAAGATAATAAACGTAAATACTTTAGTAATGCCATCATTTTGTGCAGTGGTGAATTGTGGGATGAGAGGAAATGGAGACAATGTAAGGTTTTTTAGAATATCTGCTGCTCTGAAAAATGCTGGTGATCAGGCAAATGCCTTATCTAAACACAGGCAAGAGATGTGGATAAAGGCCATTAAAAGGGGACCATTAAGTGACTCCCAAATAAAGTATGGACGTGTTTGCTCTAGACATTTCAAAACTGGTAGACGTTAGGTGCTAATTTATATCTACCTGCGGGCCAAAATCAGTTACACCCTCTTGATGTTGAAAGCCCACGAAACATTGCAGCAGTCAGAATTCATGTAGAACGGGTAATTGGTTTACTGAAGAAAAAATTAAAAATTTTTGAAGGTGTTATACCAATGAGTATGCTGTCAAACATAGTGAACGATGAGATTTCACTTGACAAAATTATTGTTATATGCTGTGCATTATTAAATATAATGTGGTCCGTCACAGATTCCATTAAGTTAATTTTGTTGTTATTTTTAATATTATTCAATATTTATTAAAACCTTCATACCAAATTTACTTTGTTTTATTTCATAGAAATTATCTGCTTTACATTTATTTAATTTACAAAATCTAATTTACAAAATATGAACATTCCTACTTTAAAGTATGCCTAATGCAAAAAATCGACATTGTCGTCACAAATTGTCTTACAATTATATAAGTGTGCACTTGGGGCAATACCACAATGCTTCAGAAATTCCTGTAATATACACAGCAATGTCACATTCTTCATTGTCGCACCTTATCATGGGGCTACTGTCATCTACCTTTTGACACACACACCACAAAGAGACCTTTGCTGTTCCTGCTTTTTGTGTAAAATATTTGCCCAGTAGTTCAGGTTTAATAATATATTTAAAAAACTCTAAGGCCTTTGTTAAGTTTTCCGTAATAAAAAGTTCATCATACAAAATTCTTTGAACGAACAACTTTTGTTTTGACCATAGCACAAAGTCATTCCTTTCCTTAGCCTTTACTTCTTGGACTAGTCTAGCTTCATACTATTTATAGGCACTAAGTCCTTAATAAGCCTTCATTTGTTGTCCAGTATACAAACTATGAGTTAGGATTAAATAGTTTACCATGTCAATCATAGTTACTTCAGGCAGGGAACGTAAATCTACACTTACATCTTTCAGAAGGTATGGATCTTTGCCATCGATGATTTTTAATTTTTCATTGCATCTGTCTTTCACACTTTGAGAAAAATGTTCATAATCACTTCCCTCCATTACTACAAAAGTCGTTTCTCAGAATTGTTTTTATTAATACACTGCTCCTAGCACTTCAAAAAACTAGGGTTAAAACACTTATTCCTCACTAGGTATGCACAGATTAAGATTAAAATCAGTTTATCACGCCTTTTAAACAACAAATTAGCTAAAAATCGAATAACCGTTGTTGTTAACCCGTGAACTCAACTCGTTTGCATTTAACCTTTGTGCAGTGTTTGTCCTCCAGACAAAATGGCCGACATGTCGAAATCAGCTGTTTGAAAATGATCAATACTCACTCTCACTGTGCTTTATAATATCCAAAAATCTGCATCGCACGCCCATGGCAGCTTATTTAGACGTTGGTTTGGAGGGCATCGAAAGCAAATCGTATTTGTGAATGAAATCCGTACGAGATATTATTCTCTCTGTCTTATTTTTCTCTGCTTTAACTATAGATATGTTCGTTTGTGTTGCACGAGGCTGAACTACACTTTATTTTATTTGGAGAAAAAATTCAGTGCGTTTTGTGCAACACACGGGGGGAGCCTCTCGAGCCCCCCTCCCCCCAAGGCCACGTGCCTGTACATGATTTTTTATAAGAGGCTTTATACTTAACCGTTTTAAATTATTTAAATTACTACCTTATTTTCTTTAAAGCATTTACTAGTCTTTAACTGACTGAAAATAGATCATTGGTTATTAATTAATTATAAAATTCAAGAAAATTACCAACTATTTCTCAATCTCTAATAATAAACTTACATAGTTTCGTACGTGGTGATGTGAGTTTTCAAAAGATCGCGATATAATAATATTTATAATAACGATTTTAGAAATAACAAATTATTTAAATTTTTAAATTAAATCAGGCGTTACTCAGTCTTATAAATATTATCTTATATTGATGTCGGTTCTTTAAAGTATTTTAGGCCAATTTAAATAGTGTTATGTTTAAAATCTCGAAAATCCTTGGTATTATTAATCACCAATTAATTGCAAATTGCAAGTCCACAAAATATAAAATATTGGTAAAAATTTTAAAATGAATATTTATGTTACGCGAAGTGTTTACATAAAGCAGAACAAAGCCACGAGCGTCATAGGCATGCAGACATCACGCGTGCTCTCTCTCGTTTTAGAATATTCCTGGCTTAGTCCCTTTAAACAAGGCTTTTTTAATTAAATAATTATTGGATCAAAAAATAATTGCAAAAATTAAAAATCATGATTCAATGATTGTGTGGATTTATTATTTATTACTTTATATGTACAGGGTGTCCCATTTTCGGCACTTTTGCGGGGTATCTCCCTTATTTTTAAAGATAGGGATTGTGGTTTTCGCGACAGTGCGCTACTTTTTGATGAAAAGAAAGATGGCATAAAAATATTTTTCATGGCCCCCTTCGTTTTTGACATACAGGATGAAATTGATTTTTTTTTCATTTTCGGACTCCCCTCGCATTTCAGTTATCTTGTAACTTATAAAAAAAGTAAAATTGGATCCTATTAGAGTTTTCTACGTAGAATCGAGTGGCGTCGTTAGATTTTCATCAGATGTGATATTTTTCGATATATTAACCAAACATATGTTTTTTTTTTAGTGGAACACCCTGTATATTTATTAACCATTACGTTTCCCCTTTCGAGAGCTTTTCAAAAATATATAACAGTTTATAGTTATTTTTTGTTTGTAGTCCTTAAACCAACTATTTAATTTTAAGCTTTAATTTTGCGTATTTGGCCGTGTTTAACATGTGGTTTAACGTCAATTCAATTATTTAGATTTAAAAAAGAAACTGGTTAAATCCTGTATTTTCATTAATTTATTAAAATTGGTATTATTTTTAACCTAAAACACTACTTGTTATCTAGATATATAGAAAATCCTAACCAGAACTAAAACTGTTTAGTTTTTAATTACTTAAAGATTAAATTAGTTTTCTTGAATTATTAATAGCAAATAAAAGTCAAATTTAAAAACAAAACATACAAAACTTTAGGTAACGAAAATAGCTAGAATGGATTAAATGGACTAACTCTTTTCGTTACCTAAAGTTTTGTATGTTTTGTTTTCAAATTTCACTTTCATTTGCTATTAATAATTCAAGAAAACTAATTTTATTTTCAAGTGATTATACACTAAGCAGTTTTAGTTCTGGTTAGGATTTTCTATATAATATCTAGATAACAAGTAGTGTTGTAGTTTAAAAAATAATATGAATTTTAATAAATTAATGAAAATACAGGATTTAACCAGTTTCTTTTTTAAATCTAAATACCTAAATTGACGTTAAACCACTTGTTAAACACGGCCAACTACGCAAAATTAAAGTTTAAAATTAAATAGATCGATTTAAGGGCTAAAAATAAAAAATAACTATAAAGTGTTATATATTTTTGAAAAGCTCTCGAAAGGGGAAACTTAATGGTTAAGAAATATACAGGGTGTTCCATTTAAAAAAACATTTATGTGGTTAATATCTCGAAAAATATCACATCTGATGAAAATCTAACCACGCCACTCGATTCTACGTAGAAAACTCTAATGTGGTCCATTTTTACTTTTTTTATAAGTTACAAGATAACTGAAATGCGAGGGGGGTCCGAAAATGGAAAAAAATCAATTTCGTCCTGTATGTCAAAAACGAAGGGGGCCATGAAAAATATTTTTATGCCATCTTTCGTTTCATCAAAAAGTAGCACACTGTCGCGAAAACCGCAACCCTCTATCTTTAAAAATAAGGGAGATACCCCGCAAAAGTGCCGAAAATGGGACATCCTGTACAGCGGCATCCATAAGGTTCGCGTCGTATGGAAAAAATACATTATCAGCTTAAACACTATTTATGTTCCAAATTTCAAAGCGCTAGCGCGACTGGAAGTATCCTAGACTTTTTGATGATCTATCAGTCAGTCAGCGAGTGTCCGAAATTGTGATTTTTCTGGACACTCGTCCACTATTCCACCTAGACGTATGAAATTTGGAATACCGCTTCTTTTTGGTAACCTTCCCTGAAAAAATAATTCAGTCCTGTACGCAACTAGCCTCGAAGATAGAGGGGGGTCGAAAAATGCTCGAAATGGTTCGTGTAAGTATTGCACAGGGCGCGCGCGGTCGGTTTTGCGAGAACTCGTCCTGGCGCACTCTGTGCGCTTTGATTTTAAAAGCATGCACAATTAGTATGTAACTTTATGAAAACCCGTAATTTTGAATGCAAAGAGACACAGAACTTATGGTAACTATCTTAATATATTTTAGTTTTAGAAAATGAATTCATTTGTGTAGTAAATTTCAGAAAAGAATGTTAATTAACTGTACGTACAAACACACACAAATTAATATTTACAGCGTAATTGAGGACGAAACAGAAACATTTAGCGCAAACCCGAGGTCCGTATCTTAATTCGTTTTTAACTGGCAAGCCTTTAAAAATTAAAAATTTAAGTGCTTTTATTTCTCTTATTACTTTAAAAGTTGCAAAATGACCACTAAGAAGTTTATGGTGGACATTTTGAAGAACTTACAGCAAGTAATAAAGGTACTTAAATTTTAAATTTTTTTACGATTTTTAATTTGTATATGCCTTTTAAGATACGTACACTGACTTCGGGTTTGCAGCAAAATGTTACATTTTAAGAACTTTAAAATGAGGTGCCACACAGCATAGGGTTGCATTTAGAAGTTTTGACTTCAACTCCCTAGAGTCACCCTTCAAAGGGGCTGAAAAAGTTAAATTACATAAAAAAGTACCAATAAGATACAGCTAAAATTTGGTGTCTCTATCTTTACTAATAGCAAAGATATTTGCCCATACTAAGACTTCTGGGACACCCTGTATATACATATGTGATATGATAGACCTTTTGAATGTTATTTCCTAATAATAACTCCCATAGGTAATCCCTAGCGCAATAGTATTAAATATTAATCAGCAAAAATGTATTTATTTAACCAATCGCGGTCATTGTCTATAAGACTGGCTCTATCTTTTAATTGTCACCATCAGACCAGCCATTGAATTTGGAATAATGGACCAACCTACATAGCATGTTGATCTAGTCGCGTGTCTAATACCGGATTACGATTACATACCATTATACTTTACATCATGTTACTGTAATATACAGAACCGTTTCATTTAATGCATATTATTTTAGTGTAATTTCGACTTATTTTACTATTAACCTCAAGGTTAGTTGGCTAATTACACATTAATAACACGATCATATTTAGATAAAGAGAAATAAGATTACGGTTTATTTTAATGTGACAGGACATTTCTAGATTTTTTACACATATTGCTACCTGTTACTTTCTATACGAAAAGGGCGCTCAGGTGACGGCAGGATGTCGAGCGTCGTTTCCGCGCGAGGCTCTAAAAGCGATCAATAAGCGCTCCGCGTGGTCTTAAGAATACAGGACCGCATTCTACATAGTTTATTAAAATTGAGACAATACCACGCTGCAAATGTCTTCTTTGCTTGTGTTATCCTGTTCTTAATGTCGCGCTTACTCCTATTGTTTTTTTTTATCATCATATCTAGTCCACCCGTCAAGTAGTTTTATGTGGAATTAACTCGGGTAGTTTTGATATTTGGTATAATTCTAGACTTGTGTGTCTAGTACTAATATTCACATTTTGTACAAAGCAAGCGCTGCCGCTAGCGCCGCCATATTGCCAAGATGGTCGCCAAAAACAGCTTTTTTTCAAATATCTCCGTTTCCGTTCGCTCTGCAGTCAAAATACTCATAACCAAAATTAAAGAAGAGGACATTTTCTATAGAACCAGTCATATGTATGTTTTCTTTAGGTACAGCAGTCGCGTGAAGTTGAAAATGTTTGTCACCGATTTTTCGAAATTATTTGTTTTAGAATTGTCGATAGCTATTTATGTAAAACTTTTGACCAATTTCATCTTAAGTCAATGGCGTAGCTTTCATTTATTTTTGAGCATCTAATTATAACTAAAAAATTAACAATGACAATAATGCACTTGTTTCCACAACGTCCAAGAGGTAAAGTACGGGGCGCGTTTTTTTATGTAGTTTCCCTTTTATAAGACCTACTCCACCACAGCATATTTATTAAACCCTTTTTCGTAGATGGACCTGGTTCGTTAATATTACGAGTTCTTTCAACGGTTTTTGTAGTTTTTTTTTTATGTTCTGACAGCCCACGAAGACCGAAGTCTAAGTACTATGTACCTTGGGTGTACTGGGGAAATCCGACTCACACATCCAGAGCTGGAAACATCCGTACGGACTTCACCAGCCCTCTTAAGAGGATGTGTGGGGTGGTACCACCTCGGTCGAGGAAGAAATCCTCTACCACCTTCCAGTCAGTTGTTTCTGTTTCGGAATCAACTCGCTTTCTTCTAATACACCGGATTCACCGATTTCCTCATTTGATGTAATGATGTCAATAGGCAAGTGCAAGCCTTCATCTTCATCGGATTCCGCGAGTATGTCATGTACGACATTTTCACAATATTTTCCATTACAGAAACCTGCCTTTCGGCAACTGCCCCTTTCCCACATCTCGTTTTACGCTTGCATGATAAAAAAAAAAGTAAGTAGGGTTTTAGGAGCGGGGTCCTTCAAAGTCGTTACTGGGGTGATACCAGTTTGAGTTTTGTTCCAACCCCATTCTGCCGCCTTTTTGAAAAGCCATATAATCGTTGGACTTGGTGGTAAGTTTTGAATGAATGCTGTCGTGCAGCTGCGCTTGTGGGTGGTAAAGAAGCTAAATTAAATTTACTTTTTGTCTTTGGAACCATAGAGCGCAAGATGAAATCTTTCTCCTGCATCAGCAACCTCGTCGGCAAACGCATTTTCCTTTTTAAATATTTGAATAGGATCATGTAAATCTGTATGTTTTTCTAGAACCATTAAAAATTTCATCTTTCGTTAGTTAAATAAAGCTGAAGTTGTATCGCATCCACTAAATGCATGAAGGAACAAGATATTGTTCTTAAGTGTTTCGTCGTCTTGTAAACTATGCAACGAGTAAATACATTGCACTGTTTTTCTCTTTTTGGGCTTCAGTAGGTATATATTTTCGTGGGAGTTGCCCAATGCTGTCAAAAGAACGAGGAGATCGACATCCTCTCCAACAATAATTGCATATTTATATGAAGATGGCATTTCGATGGCTGTATTGGCTATTAATGTATCTGCATATTCTTTAGCCTGGATAACAGTGAACTGCGCGGCTTTGAATTTCTTTTTCAAGATGAATATAAAGCGAACTTTGTTTGCGTTGTTTGATAAGTAATTCGTCTGTGCAATTTAATTTGATAGCTCTCTGGTTATTTAAAACACAAATTTAAGCATATCGGCTATTACCAACACCGTTAGGGAAAGTAAAATGAATATGTTTACCTTTCATCGGCTTTTGTGCCTAACGCATTGATTTTACAAAGAAAATGTATATAATGTAATTTGTAGGAAATTTGCTTGGGTTTGCTTGTAATATGTGTTTTAACTCTAAAACGCAAGATAAAGGAGATATTTAAAAAAAAGTTTTTGGCGGCCATCTCGGCAATATAGCGTCACCGGCCGCAAGATTAGTTTGTGCAAAATGTGGATTTTAGTTTTAGGTACCTAAATCTAGAACCCTGTCAAAATTCAACTTTTTTTCGGAAATTACAAACTATTTTTTTTTCTTTACCAAAACATTCCTAGTAGGCTCACTATTAAAACCCCTAAACTTGGCATGTGTCCCGTAAGTAGCAACAGAGATATACAACTTCAAAATTTCTATCTACGCCCTTGGTCTACAGTCTCAGCGATGTCTCGTGTCTTAATTTTGTGTCCGCTTTGCCAGTCGGCAAAGCCATGTGGCTTTGGTTGACAAGTGCGGACGTGTAATTTGACCTGTGGCAATGCTAACAAACCTTTTTTTTTTCTGTGGCCGATGCCAAATCACACCTCCGCATTGACCAACCAAAGCCTCGCTGCCTTGCCGATCAGCAAAGCCAACGCTGGGAAGGACGCGGCTTCAGGCAGTAAAAATTTGGTAGTGTAGTAATACACTCCAAAATTCATTTTATTTTATATTTTTAAAATGTTGTATTCGTACTCTTACTAATTATTCTAAAACTCTGGCAATACATAATATTATTATTATATTATGCATATTCATTTCGTATTGAAAGACGTATCAGAAAAATGTTGAGAAATACAAGTAATAAAAAATGTATGCATTTATTGCACCCATTTTCAATCAAACTGTTACTTTCCAGACCGCAGTTTCTAACCGAAACTTTTTTCTTGTGGATTTTGATATTTCCGGCCAATTTAATAATCCTTTGTAGTAGGCACGTAATGAAATTACCAAGTTTTCAACGGAAAGATTTAACCTATAATCTAATAAACGACGGGATCAAAGTATTCTATGAATAGTAAAACCTTATAACTGTAACCAAAGAAAATATATTATTTTCTTTGCTGTAACCTATATTTAAACACAAAATCAATATTGTAGCTGTATCTAAAGAGCATGTTGTATAGGGATGTTAAATTTTAGAAATTTAGTTTATGTTGCGATTTTTTTAGAAATATTCGGAATTTACTGAAGTATACTGAAATTTTAGTGAATTTAAAGAAACTGTCATTTTAAATATGTACAGTTGCGGACGAAAAATCGCGGACACTTAGTTAACATTTGGTAAATCTGGCTTTTTTACCTTTATGGCTACTTAGGTAATTTTTAGAAAAATGGTCCATTTTGCCTAGCCTATTTTGTCAATAGATTCATTGGAAAAAGCATCCAGTTCTAACTTTCATCCATTAAAAAATAATTATTTAGTATATTTTGTTCCAAAATTTATTTTGTTTCAAAATGTATTACAATCAGAAGAAAAAAACATAAAAATGTGAGTAAATTAATATGTTATTGCATTCAATAATTAATTCCAAACGTTTGGGCATGGATGCCACCAGCGTTTGAGCATATTGCGGATTATAGTTGTTCCATATTTATAGTTTTGTTGCACAAGTTATCGCTATTTTCTGGATGGAAATCATTGGTTTTATTAATTTTTTGGACAATGTAGCCCCAAACACGTTTAATAGGATTTACATCAGGACCTTGAGGGCCAAAGTAGTGAATAAATATTGATTTTCCGCACCTAATACAAAATCCTTCTCCACGCCGCACAGTGGTTCTCTGAGCCAATCTGAGAGATCGAAATTACATATGTAAACCTAAAATATGTAAATTTAGCACAGAACAACCACCTTTTAGGGTCTATAAGACAAGTAAAATTAATCAAACACAAAATTGAGGGTTATAAAATTTAGAAAAAAAAATAAATTCAAAAAAGACACTGAAATTCTTCATAGTCATTAAAATAACTGTTTTGTGTGATAAACTTTTAAAATATCTTCAAGTTCTCTAACGGAACTGGTTTGGCCCTTCCACACTCTATACAGGTCCTGGCGTAGGATGCCGTCATAAAAAAACTGAAACAATTTTTTTTATTAATAGTAGCGCTAAGTAGCACACAATATGGATATCAGTGACAAGCCAAAATGTCAACAGTCATGTTCATTTAGCAACTTTAACGGATAAAGCGTGATCAAGTTTTTTCGGGTCGAACAAACTTCATTGAAACTTTCGTGAATTTAGTATGTCATAAATATGTATCTTAAGTAAACATATATCCCACAATATGTAGCTTAAGTTAGTTTTCTCAAAGATACTTACCTGTTAGGTGTATCCATAGGAAAAACTTGTAGAGTTAATTGCACAAACACATTTAATAACAATTATTACTAAAGCTTTGCAAACGGGGGTAATTCCAGAGACGGCTCTAACCTAGTTGGAAATAAAATTAGGATTCGATTTGAAAATAAAATACAAATATTTATTTACCCACATTGTGTTATTTGAAAGTGCGAGATAAGAAAATACCAGACAGGGTGTCTGAAAAGTCTTAGCATGGGCAAATATCTTTACTATTAATAAAGATAGAGACACCAAATTTTAGTTGTATCTTATTGGTTAATAAATCTACTTTGTTATGTAATTTTACTTTTTCAACCCCCTTGGGGGGTTACGCTAGGGAGTTGAGGTCAAAAATTTTGAATGCAAACCTATGCCGGGGGGGCTCTTCTTTTAAAAGTCTTCAAAAAAGAAACATTTTACCGCAACTCCCGTATTTTAATTCATTTTTAAATGACAAGCCTATAAAAATTATAAATCGTAAATCGTATAATCGGGCGGGGCACAAGTCGACCATTAGTCGACCTCTTGTGCCATACAGTACCAGTCTGCGCTGCTATTTTTTGTTTTGTGGGGCACTTTTTTCTAACTTTTTTCCAACTTTACTTCTTCATTTGTCGTTTTTATATTTTTTGTTTTTTTGACATCTGTGCAGTAGACCAAAATGCGTACCTCGCGCAAACCGAGCGTGCTAGACATGCGTACGCAATTTCATGAGATGTACTTGGGTGTCTACATTCGAACCCATTCACTTTTAAGAATATATCCCCAATAGTCAAGGTACCACTACGTAGTTAACTTTATAACTTTTTTCCCAAGTTTTTTTCGACTTTATTTTTCGTTTTTTGCCATCTGCGCAGTAGACCAAAATGCGTACCACGCGCAAACCGGGCGTGCTGGACATGCGCACGGAATTTCAGGAGATGGACATTGGTGTCTACGTTTGAACCCATTCACTTTTAAGAATACATTCCCAAAAGTCAAGGTACCACTACGTATTTACCTTTATAACTTTTTCCCAAGTTTATTTCGACTTTATTTTTCGTTATTTGCCATCTGCGCAGTGGACTTAAATGCGTACCACGCGCGAACTAAGAGGGCTAGACATGCACACGAAATTTCAGGGGATGTACTTTGGTGTCTACATTCAAACCTACCCACTTTCAAGAATATATCTCCAATAGTAAAACTACAAATACGTATTTAACATATTTTTACGATTTTATGACGTCTTACTTTTTTGAACATTCTTATCTATGTGACATTGTGACTAACCGTGCCAGCCTTACTAACAGTTATATTACGCACTGACTTATTTCCGGCATAGCCGCCTCTTCTTATTTATTCAAGCATTAGCCTTACTATAGTTATTGAGACTTTTGCGTCCTGTGAGAAATTCACAATATTGTATGTCTCACGGAACCCTCTATGCGCGAGTCGATCTTGCACTCAACCGTTTTTTTTTTATTTCACACAATCATGGCAACGCCCATCACTTAAATTATTTCTGTCAAATACCGTATGTACCGTAAAATCCAGTTTAAAAATAAAAGGCGCGAATGGTGCCGATTTTCGAACATGGCTTTTACATGTTGACACTTGTCAACACCGGACGTGATATTTATGTGTGCTGTTGAACAACCTGTAGCGGCGTGTTAGCCACGATAATATTCCTAATATTTAGCGGCAAAAAAGTTATCCCGTAAACGTGTCCCGTCTTTTTGTTAAAATTAACGGACAAAGAATTTTGTGTTTGTGTAACTTAAAGGTAAGTGTCCCAGCAACAAAGTGATATAATTAATGTCTTATTATGTTAACTGGTGTTTGTGCTAAGCCGAATTTGTTTTTTTCGGGCGAAAATTTGATATAGTTTATTGACCATTACTGTATTGTAACATACTTGATTCGTAATATAGATACGTTTAGAAACCAATTTGTACTTTATTTACCTATGTAACCTATTTTTTACAATAATAGTTTTGGCTTTTTTAGCAGACAAGATAAACACAAACAGCCAGCTTCTCCAATGCTAGTGCGGTCTAATTTGACAATCAAAAGTTTTAAACTGACAAGTGTAAGAAGAAGACAACTAAGTTGTATTCTATGAACTTATTTCTGAGCTTTTTCGCAAATTGATCAGGAAAAGGACAATTTTAGTACGTACTTTCAACAATAATAGAACTAAATTCATTACAGCAACGCGTTCCAAGATGAAAATCATTTGGAAACCAAGTAAATCGCTGAAATATCACAATAATTCATAAATTTGTAATGACAAGGACAGGACAAAAACCTGTCAAAACATAACTGATCAACTATAAGATCTTAATTTAAACCAGTACTAAATCTTAAACTTTCTGAGTGAATCTGGACGAACTATTTTATGTAAAGTTTAATATATAACTTTTGTTCCCTATTTTTGCAAAAAAAGCCAAAAATGATCTTTTTAAAACAGTTTAGCTGACCCTTTTTAACCCAGTAGCGGTTTAATAGTATTTTAGATTAATTTTTAATGGGTGACCCTATTGACCCCGACTTTGGGCTGAATAGGGTCAGGGCATAAAAAAATATATATATGCTGACTCCTACTGAATTTCTTAAAACTTATATGGTAGTTCTATTGTACAAATAGGGACTCATAATAGTAACCTATGTCCAAATTTTTCCGGACAACGGTTTCAAAGTTATCGAGGTTTAAAGTTGAAAATTGACCCTATTCACCCCATTTTACGGTACTTATTTTCGGCATCGACGCCTCTGGTAACAGACCAACAGTGACTGCCTTACTTATTACGTTAAAAGTTGTTTAGAATGGTCACCATGAACTTCTTGGCAGTAACAAAGTCCGTTTTGGAACTTTGCCAAGAAGTAACATCTGAGAAAAGACCTTGCATTTAAAATTTTTGACCTCCAAGGGGATTATAAAGGTCAAATTACATAAAAAAGTAGATTTATTAACGAATAAGATAAAACTAAAATTTGGCGTCTCTGTCTTTATTTATAGTAAAGATATTTTCCCATGCTAAGACTTTTCAGACACCCTGTATGGTATTTTCGTATTTCGCACTTTGAAATAATACAATGTGGGTAAATAAATATTTGTATTTCATTTTCACATCGAATCCTAATTTTATTTCCAACTAGGTTAGAGCCGTCTCTGGAATTACCCCCGTTTGCAAAGCTTTAATTATTACTAGGTAACGACTGGCGCCTTAGGCCACGACATTCGAATAAAAGTGAGTTTTGACCTGCCCTCGGTCGGTCGGCTATGCGAACTTCGACTGAACCTTTATTGTTATGTATTACATGAGTAATATGGTCGCTTTTAATGCACCTTAAAGACGAATAGATCACTTAAGGTTTTTCACATTTCGATCTCCCAGAATGGCTCTGGGAACCACTGTGCGCCGTGTGGACAGGGCAGTTGTCATGTTGATAAATAAAATTTATTTGATAAAAAATATTGTCCATTGAACGCTGCTTTTCTAATATATCGATATACTTTTCCGCTGTAAATCTGTCATTAATGCGATGACAAAGTCCTAGCCCTCTTGAGGTCATACATTAACTGAAAATCTGCCACTTGTTTTAACCCTTCGTGTGTATTTTTCTCCAAATCTGGTATTTGCAGGTCGGTAAACTCTTACCTGCCCACTGTTATGGGATAGAAAGGTATTTTCATCCGTGACAACAACATTTTCCCAAATCCCAATACCCCAACCCTTCCTGTAAATATTGAAAAGCAAATCCCACCCTCGGCTCTTTGTTGTCAGTGCCAGTGGTTAGAAATGCTTTCTTAACAGCAGCACGATTTCTTAAATTAGATCTTTCTTTTACGCGGCGCGGCGTCTTGATACCCACAGAGCCAGGAATGTTTGTTTGTCTCTGCGCCTCCACGGCTGTTTGGAATGGATGGTTCTTCAAAAAAGTTACCAAAGTTTATATCTTGTTGTTCATTGGATATCCTCTTTCTTCCATTTCCAGGCGTTCTATATATTTAGAGAGCCGGTATTTTCCCATTTCTGCTTCAATTCTTGAACGGTACTTTTTGGTAAACCGATTTCTTCGGATATTCTCCGTACTGCGCGACCCTCTTCAAATAAGACAGGGTTCCCACTTTTCTCTAAAATCAGGAAATGTCAGGGAATACAAAAGTGGTCAAGGAAATCAGGAAATGCCAGGGAAAACTTGTTGAAAACCTGGAAAATTTGAATTTTCCAGTTTTAGATAAAAATAATTTCATTTACTAACAAAATTAAAAATAATCCGGATGTCTTATCGATAAAAATAATTTTATTTCGTAACAAAATTGAAAATAAGGTAATAAAAGTAGGTAATAAACTATCTATCAACTATAAAAAGCAATTTTCTTGCTCGGTGAGCTTCTTTTTAGTCATGGAAATTTTGTTTAAGAAGACGTGGAAAGACCTGGAAGACCTGGAAAGTGACCAATGTTTTTAAAATCTATTGAATTATTATCACTCCGTTTTTTAGGTAAAATTCAGATGATCTAAGGTATAGAAAGTTGAATTACATAAGAAAAAATAATGTGTCCGGGATTTTTCGTCCGCAACCGTACATGTTCGATAAACAATCATACAACATCCACAAAACGATTCTTTAAACGGTTCTAGTTAACAAGAAGTTTGTTAAGACAAAAATAGAATACAACTGTTACTCAAACTTTTTGTTTGTTTAAATTACCCTGTACCAATGCAGAGTTCTTCATGATTTATTACACCGGCACACAAAAAAAAGTGGTCTGTCCAT
This sequence comes from Philopedon plagiatum, assembly GCA_963971165.1. Lineage (NCBI taxonomy): Eukaryota > Metazoa > Arthropoda > Insecta > Coleoptera > Curculionidae > Philopedon > Philopedon plagiatum. The sequence goes on from OZ020194.1 coordinate 69,695,611, forward strand.
TTGACCAGACCCATCGATCTATATGTATTTTGATGCGCTGAATCCAAATCCGAAGTCCGTTTGGCCCGTACACTAGGGTGGTGTGAAAAATTTCAAATTTATTTTTTCGATTTGCTATACAGCGGAAAAGTTGCCTTAGGTGTATACTAGCATAACAAAAAAAAATTATCAAAATCGGACAATATCTTCCGATCGCGCAAAACGCCGAAAATTTTAAAAAAATGACGAATTTGACTTTGAGTTCGTAATTTTTTTTTCTACTTGAAGTTTTTATTTTTTTAGCGCTATAGGGCTAAAACACTAGTACTAGTATTGAAGAACCTACAAAAAAAATATAATTGCTTTTAAAACATATCTTCCGATCGCGCAAAACATCTGAATATTGGCAAAAATTGCAAATTTTTATTTTTTTTATATTTTTTATTGAATTTTATTAGTGTATTGTTGTAAATGCCATAGTGCCGAGAAACATATTTCTGCACTCGAATTATGTCTTCCAATCGCGCAAAACCAGTAAAATTTACAACAGATGGCGCAAAACGCTAGTATCGTTCCACCCGCTTCCGTCCCAACCCGCTTACTGGCGCCATGCTGTCGGTTGTGTCACCGCGTCGTAGGCGTCTTGCATTAGATGCATCAGGCAGTTTAAGTCAGTGTTGCTTAGGTTCACGTCGTGAAGTGAGTACAGTTTATTTTATTGCGTGTAGTGTTTGAGGCTACGGTTATACTAGCTATTGTGTTTCCATATTGATATTTTCCGTGGTAAAATGAATACGTCAGTGCCAAAGAAAATTACGAGACAGTCGTTTGAATGCCCCATATTCGGTCATCCAAGAGAGCTTCTCCAAACTAATCTCCCAACATACGAGGATGTGCTTCGATGTTGTTTTGAAGAGAGGTTTCAGTTAGCGATTAAACTAAACAATACAAAAGTGAGTTTCTCAATTGTTAAGAATTCAGTGGCGAAAAAAGTGAAACATATTTTTGAAAAAGCGTCTATCCCTACAGTTTCCGATTATAGAATTGTCCAGTTAATTGATGCCTACTATGAAAAGTATTGTAAGCTTAGAAAGTCTTATAGACGAGACAATGCTAAACCAGACTTCAAAAAAAAGATTGACGAGTTTAAAAACCAAGCAACGAAGCTCTTTGATGTTTCAGCATGTAAGTGTGTGATGCATGTGAATTGCTCTTGTAATAAGAAACCAGAATTGTGTGAGTGCCCAATTCAGATTAATTGTACGTGTAAAAAACCTAACAAGATATCAGTTATTGAGCAACGATTTATCTATCTTCAGAGAGAGTACGGATTGGGAAAGATCGGAAGTTTGGATCAAAAAGAAACCACAAAACTAAAAAATAAGTTTGAGAGAAATATCAAAATATTAAAAAGGACCGAGTCCAGACCTAAAGAAGAGAAAATGGTCGAATCTGATGATTATGATTTAGACGAAACACAGCCACAGCCAAGTTCAACTGATATAATACGTGTTGTACAAACCTACGATGACAATTACGAGTTTGACCAGTACAAGCCTAGTACCTCGTTGAATAAGAAATCGCCATGGCAAATGAGGATCAAGCTTAAAACTACGGCACTGCATTGTGACCGCTACGGGGTATCTGATCGTGCAGCTGCCGCTATAGCGACGAGTGTGCTAGAAGATATTGGGGTGGTAACAGAAACAGATACTTCCAAAGTAGTCGATCGGTATAAAATAAGAAGGGAAAAGAGTCGAAATAGGAGTAATTTACAAGCAAAAATTCAGCAGGATTCAAATAACGTACGAGCTATTTATTTTGATGGTAGAAAAGACGACACATTAGTTATCGAAAAAATTGAATCAAAGCATTTTCGTCGAACAAGGAAAGAAGAACATTATTCCATCATTCAAGAACCTGGTTCTATTTATTTGGGTCATGTGGCTCCAAAATCTGGTTCTGCTAAGGATATTGCGTCAACTATTATATCGTACTTTACTGAAAAAGATATTTCCCTTGAACACCTGGATATCATTGGCTGTGACGGTACTAATACCAATACCGGATGGAAAAGTGGTGTTATACGACAACTTGAAGTACAAATTGGAAGACCATTGCAATGGGCTGTTTGCTTACTACATTTTATTGAGTTACCTTTCCGCCATCTGTTTCAGTATTTAGATGGGGTAACAACTGGCCCAAGATCATTTAGTGGATCGATTGGACAGAGTCTCAGCGGCTGTGAAAAACGAGAGGTGGTAGAATTTCAACCAATTGACTGCGAGATTCCGGACATTGATAAGAAACTGCTGAGCAAAGATCAAAGATACCTATTTGACGTATCTCAAGCAATAAAATGTGGCACTTTTCCAAACGACTTGGCAAATTGTGACCCCGGCCCAATCTCACACGCCAGATGGCTCACCTGTGCAAATAGAGTCCTTCGATTGTACGTTAGTGTTGCGAATCCTTCGGATGCCTTAATAAGCATTGTCACTTTTATTTTGAAATCATATATGCCGGTATGGTTCAAAACTAAACGCGATAACAATATTTCAGACGGGCCCATTCATGTGTATCAGGCAATAGAAACATCCAGATATCTGAGTGATGAATTGAAGGCAGTGATATTCCCGGTAATCGAACGAAATTCCTTTTATGCCCATCCTGAAAACCTTTTGATAGCAATGATATTTGATGAGAGAAGGCACATTAGAGAGTTAGGGCTCAGGAGAGTGCTAAAAGCCAGGCAGTCTGTTTCGATCGGGAAAGGCGTTAGAAACTTTCACACTCCTTTACTCAACTTCGATGCATTAGATTACACGGAAATGATAGATTGGAATGCTACAAAAATATCTTCTCCACCTCTTCTTCGTGGGGTAAGTAATGAAGAAATTAAAAGCTTCATACAATCGGGTGAGGTCCCTGACTGGGATATAAAAAACTTCCCGTGCCACACGCAAGCCGTAGAGCGTTGCGTGAAGCTAGTAACTGAAGCTTCACTTAAGGTATGCGGACCACAATCAAGGGACGGGTACATTAGAACGACACTCAAATCGAGAGACCTAATCAAAGAGTTCACAAATAAGACAGATTACAAAGTGGCATCGGCATGAATGACAAATAAAACGAGGATATAAATTGTAAGTAGCACACACTCTTAATGGTTGGCTGGAGGGAAGGGTGTGGGTGGAACTCGAAATGCAGCCACCTCCTCGTGGTGAGTTCTGGGTTGTTTAGATTTTAAAATTATATAGATTATTTCTAAGCAAGCGAAGAGCTGCATATTTTGATAGCAAACAGTGATACATAAATATGACTTGCGCGATCGGGAGGCATTCTCCAAACAACAAAATTTTTCTTCTTCTTATATACAAATAACCACTTTAACCATTAGGCACTGTAGCATTAGAGAAAAAGAAATAAAGAAAATCTTGAAAAATTTCAAAAAATGAAAAATTCGCAATTTTCGCAAATATTCAGACATTATGCGCGATCGGAAGATATAATTCAGAAGCAGTGATATTTTTTTTGCAGGCTATTCTATACTATTATTTACTTTCTAGCACTATAGCGCTAACAAAATACAAACACCAAATTTAAAAAAAAATACGAAAACACTGTCAAATTCGTCATTTTTTTAAAACTTCCGACGTTTTGCGCGATCGGAAGATATTGTCCGATTTTGATAATTTTTTTTTTGTTATGCTAGTATACACCTAAGGCAACTTTTCCGTGGTATAGCGAATCGAAAATACAAATTTGAAATTTTTCGCACCACCCTACCGTACACCCTCAAAATTTTGAGTTAATTGCGAAAAAACGCTGAAAATGGCTAAAAATTGCAGTTATGAAAATGAAGAAAATTTTATTGAACTAGATCAAGTTTGTTTCTTATGTATTTTATGCGCTGAATCCAAATTCAGAATCTTTTAAACTCGATCATTCATATATTTATCAAAAATCGTAAGAAATAGCAATGAGTAGCAGAAAATAGCAAAAAATAGTATTGATCTTACGTACCATCAATGAGGACTTTTATTACGTATGTGGGAGTGATTTCTTGTAATATTATACTCTACACAAGCTGTTTGTACACCCTCCAGATTTTGAGTAAATTGCGAAAAACTGCTAAAAATAGCTAGAAATTGCAATTCAACTTCGAAGGACTGATTGCTTGTTCCTGTAACCAGGGCACCTCCGCGTGGTGACGGTGGCCAACAGAACCGTCTGGCAGAGTCCCTGGGTTAACGGCATGTATGCCGTGGTGGCAGGCACAAGCGATAAGTGCTTTACGATGCCGATGCAGGGATTCGGAACCCCAGTATCGGCGTCTGGTCAGAGTGAGAAAGCAGGCCCGCAGGCGTCGTCATCAAGCGACTTCAACTCTGCATTAGTGGGTAACTTGGCTTCTGTAGAGTATAATATTACAAGAAATCACTCCCACATATGTACGTAATAAAAGTCCGCATTGGTACGTAAGGACAATAGGTACTATTTTTTGCTATTTGCTGCTACTCATTGCTATTTTTTACGATTTTTGATAAATATATGAATGATCGAGATTAAAAGATTCTGAATTCGGATTCAGCGCATCAAAATATATAAGAAACATACTTGATCTAGTTCAATAAAATTTTCTTCTTTTTCATATCTGCAATTTTTAGCCATTTTCAGCGTTTTTTCGCAATTTACTCAAAATTTTGAGGGTGTACGGGCCAAACGGACTTCGGATTTGGATTCAGCGCAGCAAAATGCATATAGATAGATGGGTCTGGTCAAATGTACAGACCATTTTTTTTTGTGTGCCGGTGTTATTATTTCAAAATCTGAATCTCCTCTGTCGCCTTTTTCCACATTATTGAAATAAATAAGTAAATTACATGAATTATTTTTTTAATTTTATGCCAAAGACTTACGAAAACAGAAAGATATTCAAGCTTATGAAGATTTGTGTGACCTGCTTGTCTAGCTTAGGTTTCTGAATGTTATGAAATTCTTAAAGGTTTCAAATAAAAATCTGTAAATATTTGTGGTCCTTCCTCATGGCGCACCCGGTAGGTTGAATAAATCCCTGTAGATTTTTGCATGTAATGTTATAACCACTTTGATCAAAGATTATCACAAAGACATTGTTTATTTTTCAAAAAAGTATTTTTCTTTTATGTTATTAAAGTGAATAATTTAAGAGAGAAAATAAATTAAAAGTTTTTTTACTGTCGATTCACTACACAAAAAGTCGTTTACCGAATAATTTTTGTATTAATTCTAAGATAAAAGATTCTTACAAACATAGGATTTTGTTTTAATTTTAACACCCTGGATTTTAAATACATCATTAAGTATGAAGAATTTAAGAATATGAAATTTTTCTATTAGAATTAACCAAGCAATGCCTTGATGGCACAGTCTGTTTATCTACTTGACCCTTGTCGCGAAAATGCGACATAAAGGAAAATTTTTGTGGAAAAATGAAGTTGCCGTTTTGTAGATTTATTCTTCTTTCTTCTTAGAGTTCCTTCTGGGATAGACAAATTTCTTTGTTGGAGATTCCTGGTAATGGGCATTTTGTTTATTTCAAAACCGAATATATTAACTAATTTTCGCCACTGATTTCAAGTTTTATAGGATTAAACTTCTCAACTGTTCTTATTTGCCATCTTGTATATGTACTTACAGAATTAAAAATAATTTAATTTTTTATAGCATTTAGAGCACTGTGCTATAAGGAAGATTCTTAAAACCTTAACTATATTAAAAAAAATCAAACTTGGGCTGTGACACGCTGGAGAAATAATTTTGTTAAACTTACTGTATGCAACAGAAAATTTGTTTCATTATCTAATATCCCTTGTAGTGTAATACGACGGTACATACTGATGTTTCTGTAACAGACCTCCTGTCAGTGTGTACTGCTTTAAATCTCTGTTAATCAGTAAATCGACTGTTCAATTTCCAGAGAGTATGACACACTCCAATAACTGTAGTTTTCACTCCAATTCATCATATATAAATGTTTAAATTTCTGCTACTAACATTTTTAAATCCGTTCCTGTTTTGTTTAACAAATCCAGCAGCACCAGCGATGCTTACTCTGGCAGCAGGATAATGTTCGCGGAGGAGTAGTCGCAGGCAGAGGCGCCCACATAACTCGGAAGTGAAACTCCACCGTACATCCCTGATTCTAAAGCGATGCGACGAAAATCCAGTAGTTGTATTTTTGTGTTAAAAACTATTTTATAATATATTTGTGACCTTTAAAAAATCGCCGTGAATTTAACGTTTTACTAGCCTATTTTACTTTCTCTTAATAATAATGATCTGAGATCGGGCATTTTTTTTTTTGAAATTCGAAAATATTGTGTAGTAAATTGCCAGTGCCATTGATTACAGCTTACGATATTGGATTTTTTAAAATTTATTAACAAATACGGGTTTAAAGGTAAGTTTGAAAATGTAGAAATGTGTTTGATGCATGTAGCAATCGACATAATAGGCAGTAGTGTCTTTTGTTTGCAAATATTACAAAATTTGGTTTGTCAAGGCGAAAGTATCGCCAAAACCTAAATGTGAATATTACGTTTAAGATAGGTAATGAAATTAACTAGGAAAATAAATGAATTTAGTCTATATTGTTTAATAACATTAAAAATTTAGTTTGTTAAACATTGATATCATTTTAAAGAGAAAACTAAGTATATCATGGTATTGTCAAAGTGGAGATCCTTTAATGTTCAAATCTGTACCCGTAATACAGTCTAAGAAAAATATCTATATTTGTTTTAATATGTTTTGGAAAAAGAGCCTTTCAAGGACTGCCCATGCCCATGGCGATTTTACCGTGGCCCTTTGGTTAGTATATTAAGAAATAGTCAATTTTCGTTTTTTAAGCCAGTAATGATTTTTACACATTTATATTGTTCTTCTGTCTTAACGGATGGATATACAATGTTTGATCCTTCTTTAATACATCTTTTGTTTAATTTTTTTGCAAAGCTCTACCGACAAAATTTTACAAGTTATTATTTGACCTAAAATAATAAAAAAAAACTCATTAACATAGGCTCGAAAACGGGTCTTTTCCGAGGTACAGGGTAACGGAGTTTTTTTATTTTGGGGTTTCCTATTTATTTTACACGTTTTTGAAGATAATTCATACAAATTCCACACATGCGATACTTTTTAGAATACCTATGAAGTATCCTTATGACCATTTGAAATAATCTACAGGGTGATATTTTTTGGGGGACCCGATTAAATAGTTAAAAATTGATTCACCGAGATTAAAGAGCAAATTGTCCTCCAAACAGTACAAGATATGAGAAGAATCTCCACAGTGTCAAAGGCCTTGAAAAGGTCGAGAAAGATAGCAATTGGCTTGCAACCAGTATTAAAACAGTCAACAATAAATTCAGTAACACCATGTAAGGCCGAATCTGTGCCCATCCCTTCTCTGAACCCATATTGCCAACCGGACATTAGCTTATTTGTATCTAGAAAACTCAGGGTTGGCAAAAACCAGGGTTTTTGATAGAAGACTAAAGGTTTTTGGGTTTTTGTGTTCGGTTTTTGGGTTTTTGCTGGTTTTTGCTGGTTTTTGTTGGTTTTTGCTGGTTTTTGCTGGTTTTTGTTAGTGTCTGTACCACTTTAGCCTTCATGTAGGTTATGTTTTGAGTCTTCATATTTACATAACCTATTATTTTAATTTCATGATTCTTTGTTATGATCTTTAAGCCAGAATAGTTTGAGTTTTAACTGGATACTGGATTAAGGAATCTGTGCTTTTCAAATCCTACGATTCTAATTTCTGGTAGGTAATGACTATTCACTGATATCATTTATACTAATATTAACACATTTAAAGTTTAAACTAAGTCAACTTCTAATTTTCATTTCAAACGGCCAGTGAAACACACAGGTATGTTTAAAATAAATTAACAGCAAATTGTGACTAAATGGGCGTGAAATGCCTGCTATTCCATATGTAGCAGAAGTCACTTTATTCGATATTTTATTCAGTGGATAAAAGTTATCCAAAGATGATAGAACAAGGCCTTAAAAAAATAAGATGGTTTTTGTATCGGTTTTTGTATTGGGTTTTTGTAACCTAAAATCCTGGTGGTTTTTGATACAAAAACCAGGTCGGGTTTTTGTGTCGGTCGAAATTCGTGCCAACCCTGAGAAAACTACACTGTCTCTTCTTTAAACATTTTTCTATAATTTTACAAATGGGACCAGTCAGCGCAATTGGCCGGTAGTTATTAATATCAGTTTTATGTCCCCTCTGGGGCAAGGGTAATATAATCACTTTTTTAAAAATGTCTGGAAACACAGCACACTCGAAAGTCCGAGTCGCAATATAAACCAGGGGCTTAATTATAGTTATATTTTACAAATATAGAGTTTTGCAACACCCTCTAAAATATTGATAAAGTAAAAAATTGATTTATTTTAAACAGACATCAAATTATTATTTTTTATTAAATTAACATCACAGATCGAAGGACTGTTTGCCAAGGATAATCGCATCTAAGAGGAAAAGTATGTGGGCGGAAGAAAAATAGCTGATGTAGTTTTATTCGCAAAAGGGCAAGGTCTCTAACTAAACCGGCTGATAATAATAATTATAGAATTGTGGCAACAATATTAGAGCAGCCTCCATAGAACCATAATTCCGAACATGGAGTTCTCAAGATGTTATAATCGTATTAAAACAAGAATTGTGTTGTAATATCTAGAAATCATTAGAAATAAGATATTCAGAAACTTGATTTTTCAAAATCAATTATAATTGATCATCCCATATACAAAAATTACAAGACAATTTCATCAGTTTCAATAATATAATTTTAATAATACTTATTTACTATATAATGACATAAATGCAGATAGAAATATTCTTCTTGGAATCCTGGGGTTAGTTGGATGCAGCTCTCCATTCTTGGCGATCTAAATCTTTCGTCTCCTTATAGCTAACCTTACCTATGTCCTTTACTAGTTGATCTAAATAACTTTTAGGCCTATTTCAGCCTCATCTACCCTCTGCCATTCCCTCCACAGTCAATTATGTCTTGTCTCTTCTTGTTTGTAACGTTCCCCAAATGATCTTTTCTTCCCTGACTCGATTCTGCACATCTTCACTTTCTCATTAATAACCCTGTCTACCCCACTTATGGTTATCATTTTTCTCTAGCACCAGCACACCACATCTCGAATTCTTCTTTGTGCCGTTTTTCTTCTTTTTCCCTAGTGTCACACCCGTACAAGGCAACGCTTCATACGTTCGCTTTCAAAATCCTACATTTAAGGTACATTTGCTGATGGAAATATAAGACCAAAAATACCTGATGAACTTTCAAATTGAATTTCGTGAATTTTTGGATTAGACGAGTGATAAAAATTCAGAAAACAGCCCAAGAACACAATAGTATATATCGTCACCTACAACTATTTAGATAGTGTGAGTTATACACATACCCTCTAACTCATGGGCGCACCCAGGATCTTGTCTTGGGGGGAGGCTGATTTGTATTGGGGGGGGGGGGGGGGGTGCGAATAATGGAATTCGGTGGATTTCTTCAAGTAGTAGTGTACTTTTTTAAATTTTTGTGTGTCTAGGATGTTGGTCTGGGGGGGGGGGTGCAGCCCCTCCCCCTGGGTGCGCCACTGGTCTAACTTTCAGACTTTTGTCATGCTACAACTATATAGGTAAGTATAATACTCCAAAATTTTTCAAAAGTTCTTTCTAGTTGTAGTATTAAGTTGACGACGCTTGACTGGAAAAACGAGGATCTTTTAACGCTTATAGTAAGTTTAAGCTGCGGCTGTTAATCTAGTAATCACCTGGGAATTCGTTTTTTGAAAGATGACAGAAGGATAACTAGCACTGGCAGCGATTTTCGGAGTGCTTTAAAAAATTTTCCTGTACTAATAATATTGTACTTTGTACACATGTAACGATGAGATAGTATAATATACGAAATTGCTCCTTTTTCCGTCCATCCGTCTGTTACAGGCGATTTTCCCTGAAACTATTCAACGTAAAAATTTTAAATTTAGCACAGACATAGAGTGTAGTGGCCTAATTATAGGCGTGAAGTATAAAGAGGTAAATTTTGGTTCTGGGGGTTAATTTCGAGGGGTAAATTGGGCAACGCAAAAAAAAATTCAAGGTCATCGTGTAGGGTGTCAAATGAAAGCTTATTGAAGCACGAATTCAACGATACATATGATGTATTTTTTATACATTTTTTTACCTTTTTTGGTAAAAACGCTTAACAATTGCTGTCCCCTGCCCTCATCACCAGAAGGGTCGCTCAGAAAAATCTGAAAAAAAAATTTTGAAAATTGAGAATCAGGTGTAGACTGAACGAAAATTATCAGGATGGAAAAATTCTAGCGCGATCAATTGTTATAAACAATTTAATTGTTTATTGCCTTTTAACTGCTGAACCATTGGTTTTAGAGTAAAAAATTTTCGACGAAAAATATTTCTCACTATATAAGGAACAACTTTTATTCTTATACTTTTTTCAAAATTTTTAATTTGGCCCACTGAGCTCCGCGCATACGCGATGTGATGCGTTGGCGCCGTCGGCGGCGGGTAGCGCAGTAGATGGGCGGAGATCGGGCGGCCGAGGTTTGTTCAGATTAAGTGGGAAGCTGATGGCACGGAACACTAATTGTGCAAGTATAACTTGCACTTGACCGAATTCAACCCAACCGAATTTTTTAATCGGAAAATTACATCAAGAACAATGTTTGGCTTAAAAAATATATTTTTAGGTACAGTATTTTTAGAAAATAATTTTGTCTGTTTACCCAAGGTTATTACCACAACTAAATTGCAGTCAATAACAATAATTTAAATCAAGATTAGTGCTGCTTTATTTTTGTTAAACAAAAATAAATTCCATTGTACAGTGCTTTCACTTCAAAATTAGCCTTATGGGACATAATTTAAAATAAATTTTCGGGATTTTTGCGGGTAGCTTATCTCACAGTTGGGGGAGGAGGTCGCCAAAGTACTGGCGCACCTTTTTGGGGTAAGGACTACCTTCCTGCAAGGTTTAAGCTTTATAGACCTTACGGTTTTTGAGATATTTTTGGCCGGAAGTCGGACTCCACTGATAATTATTATGTAAAGTATTTAAGGATGCTCTTAAGAATCAGTTAACACATTGAATTAAGTAATAGTGGTAGATAATTTTGTTTAAGCTTAAATTTAATTTTTTGCGAATAATCTCAGTTAGAACATATTGTTTGGCTTTTACGCAAAAATTACTAGTACATAACAATTATAAAAGGCTAATTTTAAAGCAGCTGTTATTTTTATAGTCTACCTGCACTGTGAAAATACTTTTCTAAACTGTTCGTAATATAGAGCCTAAAATAAAAATGAACGACCGATTGGGATGAAAATCGGAAAATCATGAAAATACTGTAAAAAGTATGGAAATAAAACGCGTTTTACTGCTTCGTGCTCGGCCAATTTCCGTTTTCATTAGCCGTGCTTTATGGAAAAAGGTTGCTGAATAAATTAATTAAAATGAAAAATTTTAAATATTTTACCATAATTTTAAATGAGGTTAAATTGTAAATTGGGTACTTTTATTTACTTGTGTTTTATAGTTTCGCAAACTTCTAAAATCTATAATAACTTTTTAAACCCTGTCGTTAAATTAGAGTCTCTTGTGTCGAAATGATCACTCATAGTCCAGTAAACGAAGGTCTTGTACAGAAATTGTAACTAAACTGCTGCTTTTTTTGAGAAAGGGTAGATTTTATCATTTGCAAAGACACCCCAGTACTACTTTGTGCGGAGCCCTTTCAAACGGGCGGAAAGAACATGTGACAATTTGTTTTTGACTTGCAGTTCCAAAATAATTTGGAAAGAAGCTTTAGACAAAAGTTGTAGAGAAATTAAATCTGCTTAACAAGTACACTTTTGCCATATCTGTAAGAAATAAGACATGACAAGCGTTCAAAGTTTAAGGGTCGAGACAAGACTGCCTAAATAGGCACATTTGTTAAATTTTCAACGTGTCAGCGCCGCATTTCGGCCGGTTATAAACCCAAGTCCAATATTGTTGAGTTCTAGCATAGACTAAATAATACCTAGACGAACACTGCCGTGCATTGAAAAGCGGGTCTCCCTTGAGACATTTGGTGGATTTACTGGTTTATGGTTTAAAAATTTGTTTGTCTACCATTATATAAATATGTATACTATATATCTACAAGTATATAAAATGATGGACAAACAAACTTTTAAACCATAAACCAGTAAACCCACCAAATGGTTATATTCGAGTGTCTGTCTATATTCTTTATAGTCTCTGGTTGTAGCTAAAAAACTCCAACTCGTTGAGTGCTGTGGCCAAGATTATTGCCATATCGGCATTTAAGTTCCGTTCATCAAAAAAGACGACATAAAGTTGTTCTTGATCTTTGCGCATCGCTCACAGGTTATTTACTATAGATAGGGGAAAGGTTGTCAGAACCTTTTTTTATGTAGACTTTAATGCTCTACAACGTCTGTCTAAACCTTATTAACGGATTGTTTTTTATTTTCGAGCTAAAAGCCAAACACCCCTTTCCAACCCCTTACGGATCTTCTTCCCCGTCCATTAAAAGGGCTCGGCACAAAGTAGTATCTTTCCAGAACAAATCTACTTTTCTTTTAAAAAAGCAGCAGTCTAGCTAAAATTTCTTTTTAAGTAGGAAAGGTAGGAAAAAATATTTTAACACTTCTTGTAACAACGAAGGAACTTTATACTTAAAACCGGTTTTGTTTGACAGAATTGGGAGTGATTTAAATTGACAAGGGTAAGAATAAGACAGCTTATGCAAATGTATAAGATTTATATCATAAATTTGTTTTTGGGGATTTTCTAAAATTTTTAAAGTAAAATATCTTTTAAGTATGTATTATTCTTAGTACTAAAATAAATTAATCTTCACAAAATATGAGACATGCGAGTATGTGCAAAACTCACTCGTTGCAAAAATTTGACAATGGACAGAGCACAACTGCACACTTTTGCAAGGAACCCGACAATGCACTCGGTTTGGCGAAAAAAGACTATTTTATAACGAAAATTTACAGTAAAATTAATGATTTGTAGTAAAACCCTCTCTTTCGTTGCATAAAAAGGAAAACTCACTCTTTGTTCTTTTTAGCCAATTCAGTAATGTGGCAGTAATAATGTGTGACTCCTGTTTAAATAGCCGAAATCAAGAATATACTGAAATGGAAATTTAATTTTACGGACATTTTGTAAATTTTGTAATATTTCTCCGATAGAAATAATGTTGCTTTGCGTTTAAATGACTTTTGTTGTTCGTAGTTTAGAAGTTAGATGAAAAACTTACTAAAGTTCGCTGCAAAATCCACTTTTTAGCTCTTTAAAATCTTAATTTCGATTTTTTTTGTGGTTTGTGATTAAAAAAAAGATAATTAGTGCAATAATTGACAAGCTCATTTGAAAAACCAAGAAATAATGCAACACAACGTAGGCCTTATTGACATAGTTTTCTGAAAAGATGCAGACTGTTTTTATTATTCAATAAAATTATCAAAATATAGTTTCTTTTGATTCTAAACGGCAGTATAATCCTAAAGAACTTACTCATTTTTAAGATACTACCAATGCACGACCTAAATGCAGTAATTTGGTTCCTATTTTTAAACCAGGTATTAATCATATTTTAAAAATTACATAATATATGTATTTCTCTAATTTTGTTAATAAAAAATAGCCCATCTGTCTCTTTTCTCAAGATCACGATCTTAAGGACAAGATGAGAACCAAAAAGTACAAATAAAATTTAAAAAACGATTTCTTTTTATTATTTTTTAACTAAAAATACACCTTTCCTGATATTTAACAGAGAATGCCTTTAAAAAGTAAATAATATAAAAAAAATTGATTTCAGTAAAGAGGAAAGTTTGCTTGATGGTCATTTTCTGTCTACTCCAAAAATATAACAATAATTATTGATGGTTTCACAACGAGGGCCGGCAAAACTAAGCAAGTTTAATGTGGCCAAAATGGGGTACCTATGTATTTTATTTAAGTGAAATTCGGCTGACTTGGGATCTTTAGTTATGTTATAAAGATATGTATTGTCAGTAGACTAAAAGAGATACAATGTTTGTGTTAACTTCTCTTAATGTTGAAAAGCGAACATGTGCAGATTAAACCCCGTTACACTGACAGCGGGTAAAATTATTTTCTCGAAATTTTTTGTTATGAATAAACTAAACTACTTTGGCCAAATTGCATAGCACCGCACTTGTATTTTTACCGATATTTTAAGAAAAATAAATTAGATACCGGGTGTCCTAAATTACTATATTAAGATTGTTTCAAAACCTTCAAAGTACAATGTATTTCAAAAACAACTGGGAGCAAAAATTTAATGTTAATTGAAATTTTAGGTTTTTTTTAAATTCATTTTTTCCCGCCCTATATGACATGGAAAAAGTATAAACTGAAATATAGATGAAATAAGTTTTTAAAAGTCGAAAAGCTTTAGAAGTGATTAAGCCATAAACAATTAAAAATAACCCTAAAAAAATGACGAACTTTTTTGCAATCGGTTTATTTTAATAAATTGTAGCGATTATACTAGCTCTGTAGTAATAAGTAGCAACAAATCAAAATGTATTTAAATTGTTAGACGTAGTGATATGTTTTCCTTTTAAGAGACTTGACCTACATTCTAAAATATGTTTTGTATTGTGAAATGGCATACACAAAGGAGTAGTTTCGGTTCTGCAACAATAGCTGTGTTTCATCCAGTGGAAATTATAAAGGTTTGGACTTCTTGGTTGTAGATTACGCTTATTTGTTTAGGAAAAATGTAGAGAGTTTTTAAATCTTGTACGAGGTACGACAGTGGAGTAACCAGGAACAAAAGGTAATTGATCTATCGTTTTTAGTACCGGCTACCGACTAATTGTTATCCGCGGCCTCGGTTGTCGCGTGCCTAGTAAATATTTCAGGGGGTGATTCCTGGGCTGATTTTAGGTAAAGAAATTCGTATAAATAGAGGGTGTCTGAAAAGTCTTAGGGGCAATTATCTCTGCCATTAGTAAAGATAGAGACACCAAATTTTAGGTGCATCCTATTGGTGAATAATAAACCTACTTTTGTATGTTATTTAACTTTTTCAACCCCCTTGAGGGATGACGCTAGGGAGTTGAGGTCAAAAATTGTAAAAGCAACCCTATGCCGTGCGGTACCTCATATTAAAGGTCTTCAAAAAGGAAACATTTTACCTCAAACCTAAGGTCAGTATCTTAAAAATTAAAAATCGTAAATAGAAATTAAAAATTAAGTACCTTTATTACTCTTATTGCTTTATAAGTTGTTTAAAATGACGACCATGAACTTTTGGGCAGTAATAAATAAAGTGGATTTTGGAATTCTGCCAAGAAGTAAGATCTGCCATTCTCGAAAATGTTAGAAGTGAGTTCCCAAATCGACTTTATTACTGCCAAGAAGTTCATAGTGGTCATTTTGAACAACTTGTAAAGTTAAAAGAGAAATAAAGGTACTTACTTTTTTTTCACGATTTTTCTTTTTTGAAGACCCTTAAAATGGGGTACCACACGGCATAGGGTTGAATTCAAAATTATTGACCTCAACTCCCTAGCACCACCCCTCAACGGGGTTGAAAAAGTTAAGTTACATAAAATAGTAGATTTATTAACCAATAAGATAAATAGACACCTAAAATTTGGTGTCTATCTTTACTAATAGCAAATATATTTTTTTTATCTGAGACATACCACATAGACTTCAAGCCTAAGTACTAACGTACCGTGGGCGCGTCTGAAGAGAAGGGAAGTATAATCGATTGACACGACATTTAAAGCATTGGAGGTTGGGAGGGGAAGGGAAAACATCTGCAGGCAATTCGTTGTCCATACTAAGGCTTTTCGAACACCCTGTATAGAAAACCACGCATAGAACGGTTAAAAATATACAAATTTAAACTTAACCTTTGTTTCAGATAAACTAGGGCCCTGGGCCCTCTTGTGAACAAGGGCCCTGGCCTGGCAATTACGTAGGCCGGCCCGGGGCCCCAGCCATGCTTATCAAGGAGTATCGGATCCCGCTGCCGCTGACAGTAGAAGAGTACCGTATTGCTCAGCTGTATATGATAGCTGTAAGTATTTTTCTTTATAGGTATAGTCTAAACAGGGCACACTCAGAATGGATCCCCTTAGCACCAAAGAGTTTTACACACTCTGTGAAACACTTAACAGTTAAGAACCAGACCAGTTTGCGGAAAATGTTTCAGATAAAAATTCTAGAGCTTTCAAAAACTTACAATTAAAAAATTAGTTGGAATATACGAGGTTGTTAAAAAAGTTGTGACGGATCAATGTTATACAGGGCGAGCTTTTAAAGTGTTACAAGGCGATATCTCGAAAACGCTTTAAAGTATTTTAATGAAATTTTGGTGGATTAATAGGGAGATGGGGGACATATCTTCTCTATATATAAAAGAAGAAACTAACTGACTGACTGACGTGTCAACGCACAGCCCACACCGCTGGGTCTAGAAACTTGAAATTTTGCAGAGAGGTTTCTTATATAACGTAGGCCTGCACTAAGAAAGGGTTTTTCAAATTTCAGCCCCTAAGGGAGCTTGACGTCATTTTTCATTAAGGACAAATGGCTGCTTTTTAAATTGTAATAAATTATAATATGGAAAAGTAAACATTTTTTGTAGCTAAATTATCCTAGTAATTTTCTCAAAAATATTTTTTTTTTGGTTTGTAATGACTTCCTTAAACGATTTATACGATAAAAAAAATATGTGCATATTCCTTATTGAGCAATAAACTGAGAAATAATCGTTAAAACGTCAAGATTCTTAACTGACTTAAGTAAAAATAACGCATTTCCATGGAAACGAATATAATGCTAAAATAAGAACCTGATTTATTAGTAAAATTTATTTATTTTTTAAATTCAATCAAAATTTAGTTAACCATAATTCCGTAAGCGAAAGAGCAAATAAAAAAAAAAATTGTACACATACGTAGTTTTTTACGTATGTGTACAATTTTCGAATTTTATAAACAAAAGTACATAGAGAGAGGGGTAAATGTCACAAATATGTTTAAGTATCCCTCTCCCTATTAACTCACCAAAATTTCGTGGATATATTTTAAACCATTTTCGAGATATCGCCTTGTAAAACTTTAAAAAACTACCCCTGTATTTTCTTAAACAGAACATTGATCAACCATAACTTTTTGAACGACCTTGTATATTCTATATTTATTTCACGATAAAATAATTTGAATTCCCTTGTACTTTTTCCCGAGATATTTTTCTTTAAAAGGTACTTTTTGTGGAATAAACCGCTTATTGAATTTTATAACAACATCGCAAAATAGGAGCCACTAAAAATTTTAGGTTTGGGTAATGGGCTTTAGGGTCTGCCAGGTAGGGCGTCCGCCCAAAATCTCGCACGACAGGGGCCTTACACCTGCGCAATTTAAGTTGAAAAATATGAAAAACTAAGAATCTATCCACCAATTAATTTGAGGTTAAGTTAAATTAGATTACTTTTATGTTTAATATTTATTTACAACATAAGTTTTGAAGACGATTACAAATAACAACCTACACCTTTTTTTACCACCAAAAGCTCTCGCATTTTCTGTTTCACAGGAGGCGTCGCGCTCGGTAACGCCGGCTCTGACTGTTACATCAACTTACTCTATAATCTTCAATGCCCGGTTGTACAATAGTGGCTTAAGCTTAGTTCAACTAAAACTCGATTCAGGCTGAAATCTTCCTATATAAATTGCATTTCTGTCAAAAATGCATTCAATTTGACAGCAACGCATTTGTTATGGGAAGGTTTAAGTCTGAACTGAGTTTAAGTTGAACTAAGCTTAAGCTACTGTAAAACCTGGCGTATAAGCAGAATCAAAACTGAAAGCAAAAAATAGGATATTCCATTTAAGAAAACATAAATTTGATCCCTCAACTTTTTGAGCAATATATTACAACTAATTTTCAGATTATAGATTTTTGAAAGCCCTAGAACATTATCTGTCACTAATTTTTTTTTATCTGAAACAGCCCATGTAGACTTCAAGCCTAAGTACTAACGGACCGTGGGCGTCTGAAGGGACGGGAAATGTAATCTATTGACACGGGATTTAAGGGATAGGAGGTTGAGAAGGGAAGGGAAAACATCTGCAGGCAATTTGTTCCATAATCTGGAGACCTAGGTATGAATGAGCGGGAGAAGTGGGATGATATAGGCTTTTGTAGCTGGACAGTAAAGGGATGCATACGTAACGCGCCTCTTGTTGTTCTGTTAGAAACAGTCAAGGGGGGAATTATAGCGGCTTATTCTTCAGAGCAGAATCCGTGGAAGTATCGGTAGAAAAGGGATAAATCCCCAGCATTTCTTGTGAGGACTGGGTCATCGATGAGCCGAATGTCTCTCTTTTGGATAGGATCAAGGATGTTAAGTGTCGAGGTGATGCCGCTCTCCAATTGTTGGAAAGTCCTCTAGGTTAGGTCTTATTTGGGAAACACAGAGAGAGTGTAAGTTGGAAGGGGAGAAGTATTTCCTGGCTCGAAAGACAAAACCAAGCTTTTTAGCTGCTGATGTGGCTAATGAAGTTATGTGTTTGTGCCAGCTGAGATCATATTCGAAAGCAATGCCAACAAGACCGAGCGTTTCATTGTTCTGTAGGGCTTGGCCATTCATGTGGATGGGGTAAGTGTTTGCGAAATTGTTGCGTGACAAGGAGCAAGACTAGATTTTGGAGGCGTTGAACAGAACAAGGTTTTTGACACTCCAGTGTAAAATTACTTGAAGATCTTGGGAAAGGGATAGGTGCATAGCTATGCGTCTATTATCCAGCTCTTGATTCGAGACTTGTCTGGAAAAATGAATGCTGGAGTGAAGAGTACTATCATCAACGTAACTGTGGATGGGATTGGTAGTTGACGAAAGCAAGTCATTAATGTGAAGAGGAAATAGGGTTTATTTATTTATTTCCAACGGTTTACACCATTTTTACAATAATTTATCCTATACAAAAACCTGTTACCAGTTTCACTATATACTACTTAACTGTTTTAAGATATACAATATTTTACAAAATCTAATCCATCACAACGTAAATAGTAAAAAGAAACAACAAGTATAATTTTCACAGTCCCTGACAGTGACAAGCATTCCGAACTCTGCATTTAAAGCTAGACAGGTTCATTTCATAAACAGGGGGATTCAAATGGTTAAAGCTGCTATGCATTCTGGCCATAGGATTATTCAAGCCATAGTTGGTTCTGTGTATTCTGGATAAAATAAGTTTGGTTGGTGCTAGGACTGAACCTTCGGATACGCCAGCATTGATAGGATGGAAGTTAGATGAGTGACCGTCCACCACGACAGATATGCGCCGATTAAAGAGAAAGCTACGGATCCAGGTACATAGTTTGGGAGCAAGACTGTTAGAGGGTAGTTTGTTGAGGAGTGCAGCATGCCATACCTGGTCAAATGCCTTGGAAATATCAAGAGTAACAATCTGAAATTCGCCATGAAATTCGAGAGACTTGTTCCAGTTATGTGTGACAAAGATAAGGAGATCAGCTGTGGATCTTTTGTGACGAAATCCGTACTATCTGTTATGGATGATTTTGTGTTTTTCTAGATACTTTAGAATTTACAAGTTGATGGCTTTTTCCATATCTTTGCTAACAACAGAGAAAAAAGAGATAAGTCTATAATTGGATGGAAGGGACTTGGAACGTTCCTTCGGGACAGGCTGCACCCGAGCAGTCTTCCAGCTTTCGGAGAAGATACCCTTGTCATAGGAGAAAAGACGAGTTAAGGTGGGTGCAATTCTGGGGTGCATTTTTTAAGAGCAATTACGGGTATGCCATCCAGACCGGAGAACTTTTTTTGTCGAGGGCTAGAAGAATTTTTTGAACTTGTTTAACCCTAAGTATTATGTATGTATGTTGGACATTTTGCGGGGTACAGACGTAGCGATTGGAAGAGAAAAATTGGCAGGAGGATAAGGGTGGAATTCTCAGCGAATTGTTTAGCAAATAGTTCACCTTTTCCTTTAGAGGTGGAGATAATTTCGTTGTCTGAGGTCAGGGAGGAAAAGTGCTTCTACAGAAGTTCTGACTAATGTTTTTGGTAAGTGACCGGAAAGATTTGCTCCCGTTGTAACAGAAAAGCACTTTATCTTTTATGCGGTTGTTAAAAGCATTGTTGGACTTTCTCGTTTTTAAAATAATAATTAGCCTACCCGGGGCTTTCTACACCCAGTGTATGTCGATAAATAATATACGGTTATACACGATTGGGTCGTATCAATTTTTTAATACATCTGATTCAATCCCCTGGGCAAAATCCTGAATGCGCCTATGATTAAAACACAGAATGCAATTAAATTTTTACATTAATTGTTTCTTTATGAAATTCTTTTAAAATTCTAGAATCTGATTACAGAATGCAATCGCTCTATGAAAGAACGACACCACAGTCATGCAGTCAGCCAGTAGATATTAATTTAAGCTATTAATTCCCTCACTGTGTTCCGTCCTTTTCTTATATTATTATATTGATAATGACAGTGGCAGAACACATACTCTCTCCAGGGAATTAAAGCAAAGGATTTAATTATGTTTTCTTTCTTACTCTCATTTTAGAAAAAGAGTCGCCAAGAAAGTAGTGGGCAAGGCAGCGGCGTAGAAATTTTGATAAATGAACCCTATAAGGATGGTCCTGGAGGCCAGGGACAGTACACCAAAAAAATCTATCATGTTGGTAGTCATTTGCCAGGTAAAATTTAAAGTTCAGATTCACTAAGAAGGTTTAAGGTTTAGTACTGGTTTAAATTAAGGTCTTCTAGTTGATCAGTCATATTTTGACAGGTCATTGTTAATAAGTCGTCATTAAAAACTTATTATTCTGATATTTTAGCGATTTGCTCGGTTCGGCGGGGGACAAGCCGAGAATCGGCGGCGTCGACGGCCACGCGCGCGCCGATAGTGATATTATTGGTGGTCCGTCGACAAATTTTTTCTCTTTTTAACTTCCTAAAGCACGTAGGTTTGTTTCTTTCTTAGTTTTAATGCATTTATAATATATTCCATATAAACATATGAGGTCAAATTAAAATACGGCCGAGTCCGGAGCAAGCTTGGGTTGATTCTTTATTGGAGAATTTTCGCATGGAACTTTCACTTTTTTGAAAGAAAATAAAATAATTATTTTTTGGTTTTAAAAAATAAATTATTAGGTGGTTTCTTGAAAATAAATTTAGGTGGGTCACTGACCAGATGACCTTATGGATGAGCTGCGCCTGTTCATTTGTCAATTTGCTAGTTATTCTCATTGTCAAAAATATACAGGATGTCCGAAAAGTCTTAATATGGGAATATCTTTGCTATTAGTAAAGATAGAGACACCAAATTTTGGGTGTATCTTATTCTTTACTAAATCTACTTTTTTATCTAATTTAAATTTTTGAACCCCATGAGGGGGTGACGCTAGGAAGTTGAGGTCAAAAATTTTAAATGCAACCATATGAGGTGTGGTACCTCATTTTAAAGATCTTCAAAAAAGAAGCATTTTACCGCAAACCCGAGGTCCGTATCTTAATTCGTTTTTAAATGGCAAGATTATGAAAATTAAAAATCATAAAAAAATTAAAAATTTAAGTACCTTTATTTCTCTTATTACTTTATAAATTGTTTAAAATGATCACCATGGACCACCATTACTTGACAGTAATAAAGTCGATTTTGGAACATATGCCATTCTCGAAAATGTGAGAAGTAAGTTTCAAAATCGACTTTATTACTGCCGAGAAGTTCATGGTAGTCATTTTAAATAACTCTTAAAGTAATAAGAGAAATAAAGGTATTTAAATTTTTACTTTTTTTTACGATTTTTAATTTTTAAAAGTTTGCCATGTGAAAACGAATTAAGATACGGCCTGGGGTTTGCAGTAAAATGTTTCTTTTTTGAAGACCTTTAAGATGAGGTTCCACACGGCATAGTGTTGCGTTTAAAATTTTTAACCTCGACTCCCTAGCGTGTCAAGGGGGTTAAAAATACTTACTAATAGCAAAGATAATAAATTGACCATACTAATACTTTTCGGACACCCTGTATACAAAAAGTGTAATTAAAATATACATCTACTTTTTAGGATGGATTAAAGGCATCTTACCTAAAACCGCCTTGATGGTAGAAGAAGAAGCTTGGAATGCATATCCTTATACAAAGACAAGATACACATGCCCTTTTGTAGAAAAATTTTATCTTGAAATAGAAACGTATTACTATCCAGACAATGGACACCAAGAAAATGTTTTTCATTTAACAGGGGGTGACTTAAGAAACAGGATAGTAGGTAAGATTATTTATACTTTTATATGGCGGAAAACAGGGTTTTTATGACGCTTTTTAATTATACTATAGAACAATTTTGGTTTAAACTATGCACTTCCTTTCATAATTTACAAAAAGATTTAAATCTTGCAGTTACTTTTTTTTATTTTAAAAGTTTTGAATAAAATTGGCAGCTATAAATTTTTACAGTGGTAAATTACAGAATGTTATGCTCAGTTTTACATTTAGTATAATATTCGGTATTTACTAAGTTAATTTTTTGCACTGCACTTTTAATAATATATTTATTTTCTATTTCTACTAAAATTTCTCTGTAGATATTATCGATTTTGTGAAAGACCAGCTTTATGGAACTGATTATGTTCGGGACGAAGATCCACTTCACTATGTCTCAGAAAAATCGGGAAGAGGTCCCCTATCAGAAAACTGGGTTGATGAATATTGGTCCGAAGTGCAAGGAAAGGCCCAACCAACAACATCAGGAAAAGCAATGATGTGTGCCTATAAGCTATGTAGAGTTGAATTTAGGTATTGGGGTATGCAGACGAAGATTGAAAAATTTATTCATGACGTTGGTGAGTATTGAGTAAGCACTATTTAGAAACAAAGTTATATACCTACATTTTTGTATTTTTTATTATTCATTAGATAAATCAAAACAGTGTTGAAAAATAAATTATTTAAAAATGTTTTTTTATCAAAAAGAAACTGGTAACCCATTCAACTAGCAGAAATTTGCAACAAATTGTAAAGGCTAATTTAAAAGAATCTGCAGGAAGCCTTGGCACATCAGTTTCCTCGCGAAATGTGGTTAAGTATAATAAGCGCTGTATTAGTCAGTTCTAATAGCAAGTCAAATTGTGGTATATTATGTATTATTACAATAATCAAACACATTTATTTATAGCAAAAATATACACAGTTTTTTAATATTGTGTATTTTATTGCATAAATCGTTCAAGCATGTCATCACAAACCCAAAAATAATGTTTTGAGGAAAATTACTAGGATAACTTAACTAAAAAAATTGTGATACTTTTTGGTATAATTATTACAATTTAAAAAGCGGCTGACGTCAGATGTTATTTAAACCATCGTGGCTGTTTAGTGCTTAGTTTTTAAATTCGGCCTTTTTTATATTTTTGCTCGGAAGTTTTAACAGGCACGGGATCAATCGTATTTCTTACAACAATTAGTCACGTGCGGGCCAAAAATTAGTAACAGCAAGATGGAATTAACCGACTTGGCATCAAATGTATACAGGGTGTCCGAAAAGTCTTAGTAAGAGCAAATATTTTTGCTATTAGCAAAGATAGAGACGCCAAATTTTAGATATTTATTTATATATATATATATATATATATATATATATATATATATATATATATATATATATATATATATATATATATATATATATATATACAGTGACCGGCAAAAAGTTCGCAACATATGGGAAAAATTTTTATTAGGTGAGTATTGGAAAAACTTTTCCGGGGGATCGGTTCTGCATGTCCGATAACCTAAAAATCGATTTTGACATACGTCACGTGACCACTGGTATAGCGTCAAATTAAAAAAAAAATTGTTAATTTACAAAAAGTGAGGTTAGTTGACGAGATATCAAAAAAAGTTATTTGAAAAAATTGCTTAGAATTAAATTCTAGGTCCTTGTGCAAAATTTTAAGATTTTATTTGAAAAAATTGGAAAACTCAATTTTTTTTAAATATTTTTTTATCGATTTACAAATTTCCAGTTTTTTTTCGTTTAGATAGCTTGGCTAATGTAAAGCCCATGTATCTGGATGAAAATAAACGAATGTAGTAGTTTTTTCTACAATTGACAGGACAAAATTAAAAAAAACAGGGTTTCGCCGGACGATAGCTGTTGCAATGATTTGTATCTAGCAGCAGTGTCAAAATTTTAGAGACATTTCAATGAGATTACATTGAGAAAACCTTAATCGTCTTAAATATATCTGAAGTTCGACTTTTTGTAAAGTTAAGGGGAGTAAAATAGATAATAAACAAAGAATTACCTGTTTATTTAATCGAAATTTCATAAACGAAAACCAATGTAAGAAAAACTTAAAAGTAGTCAAATTCTGTACTAACAACATAAAAAATCATTGTTTTTCCTTGGGTGCACAAAATTTAAAACTCAGTATGACCACCATTTCTCTCCATACATACTATTGTTCTCGAGCGCAACTCTCGATTAACATTTCGGAGCATTTTACGATTTATTTGCAATACACAATTTCTAATGACATTCTCTAAATTTTGTATATTCCTAAAGGGTCGATGTTTGTACACAGAGTTCTTTAGGTATCCCCACATAAAGAAATCTAACGGAGTCAGATCTGGTGATCTCGCAGGCCACGGATTTTCAGAAAACCGTCCTATCCACTGGTTTCCAAATTCTTGATCCAGCCATCTCTTCACCTCATTTGTGGAATGAATGCTAGCTCCGTCTTGTTGAAAGTATAAATTTCTTCTTTCGGCTAATGACAAATTGTCTAAAAAGTCAGATATCTCAGGTTGTAGAAATTCTAAATATCGTTCTGAATTTAAATTGTCTCTAAAGAAAAAAGGTCCCACTATTCTGAGGTTGAAAATTCCGCACCACACATTAACCTTAAAACTATATTGGTCTTTACTCTGAATTACAAAGTCTGGGTTTTCGGTGGCCCACCATCTACAGTTTTGTGAACTGACGGTTCCGTTAGAGGTAAATGTAGCTTCATCCGAGAAAAGAACGTTCTTTGGGAAATTAAAATCTTCCTCAATCATACCCTGGAACCAGGCACAAAAATCGAAGCGGGCGTCATAATCCCTATCTTTTAATACTTGTACAAATTTAGGTTTGTACGGATGAAATTTGTTTCTTTTTAATATCCTCCGCACAGATCTTTCGTGAATGTTAGTGATCTCCGATATTTGACTAACTGCTAATTGGGGTGTTTCTGTGATCGACAAACACACATCCAGAGAACCTTCGTCACCTGTTACCGGTTTTTCATGGGAAACTTTATACTGATTTTCTACCGATCCCGTTTCTTTAAATTTATTGACTAGACGAGATACTGTGGAATAATGGAGGGATTTATCGGGGTGCCTCTCATTAAAAATTACTGCTGTTTCTCTATGGCTTTTGTAATTATCTCCAGAAATTAAAATAATTTCTATCTTTTCCTGAAGAAGTAGTGTGGGTGCCATTTTAAGGAATAAAATATTAATAAACTTATGTAAAATATCAAACTTAGTAAGATGCGAGACATAAACCAATGACATAGGTTGAAATCAAACAAATTATAATTTGTTTGACATTTTTCTGTTGTTTTTAACCTACTAGATTATTTGGTTGTTTTAATTTCAGAGCCTGCTTTGGTAGTTTTAAGTACAACTAAATAGACCTGGTTGTTAAATTTATGTGCGAAAAATTTTAATAAAATCTTGATACAGTCATTTCATTAGATTCAAACCATTGCAACAGCGAGCGTCCGGCGAACACCTATTTTTTCGATTTTGTCCTGTCAATTGTAGAATTGTAGATCTGACTCCGTTAGATTTTTTTATGTGGGGATACCTAAAGAACCCTGTGTACAAACATCGACCCTTTAGGAATATACAAAATTTAGAGAATGTCATTATAAATTGTGTATTGCAAATAAATCGTAAAATGCTCCGAAATGTTAATCGAGAGTTGCGCTCGAGAACAACAGTATGTATGGAGAGAAATGGTGGTCATACTGAGTTTTAAATTTTGTGCACCCAAGGAAAAACAATGATTTTTTGTGTTGTTAGTACAGAATTTGACTACTTTTAAGTTTTTCTTACATTGGTTTTCGTTTATAAAATTTCGATTAAATAAACAGGTAATTTTTTGTTTATTATCTATTTTAATCCCCTTAACTTTACAAAAAGTCGAACTTCAGATATATTTAAGACGATTAAGGTTTTCTCAATGTAATCTCATTGAAATGTCTCTAAAATTTTGACACTGCTGCTAGATACAAATCATTGCAACAGCTAGCGTCCGGCGAAACCCTGTTTTTTTTAATTTTGTCCTGTCAATTGTAGAAAAAACTACTACATTCGTTTATTTTCATCCAGATACATGGGCTTTACATTAGCCAAGCTATCTAAACGAAAAAAACCGGAAATTTGTAAATCGATAAAAAAATATTTAAAAAAAATTGAGTTTTCCAATTTTTTTAAATAAAATCTTAAAATTTTGCACAAGGACCTAGAATTTAATTCTAAGCAATTTTTTCAAATAACTTTTTTTGATATCTCGTCAACTAACCTCACTTTTTGTAAATTAACAATTTTTTTTTTAATTTGACGCTATACCAGTTGTCACGTGACGTATGTCAAAATCGATTTTTAGGTTATCGGACATGCAGAACCGATCCCCTGGGAAAGTTTTTCCGATACTCTCCTAATAAAAATTTTGTTGTTGCGAACTTTTTGCCGGTCACTGTATATATATATATATATATATATATATATATATATATATATATATATATATATATATATATATATATATATATATATATATATATATATTTTATTTTATAATTGGTTAATAAATCTACTTTTGTATGTAATTTAACCTTTTCAACCCCCTTGAGGGGTGAAGCTAGGGAGTTGAGGTCCAAAATTTTAAATGCAACCATATGCCGTGTGGAACTTAGTTTAAAGATCTTCAAAAAAGAAACATTTTACCGCAAACCCGACTCCCGAGGCCCGTATCTTAATTCGTTTTTAAATGACAAGCCTATAAAAATTAAAAATAGTGAAAATAAAAAATAAACATTTAACCACCTTTATGTCTCTTATTACTTTAAAAGTTGTTCAAAATGACCACCATGAACTTCTTGATAGTAATAAAGTCGATTTTGTAGCTCTTCCAAGAAGTAACACCTGCCATTCTCGTAAATGTGAGAAGTGAGTTAGAAAATCGACTTTATTACTGCCAAGACGTTCATGGTGGTCGTTTTGAACAACTTTTAAAGTAATAAGAGAAATAAAGGTATTTAAATTTGTGTTTTCTTTTTCACGATTTTTAATTTTTAAAGGCTTGCGATTTAAAAACGAATTAAGATACGGACCTCGGTTTTGCGGTAAATGTTTCTTTTTTGAAGACCTTTAAAATGAGGTACCACACGGCATAGGGTTGCATTTAAAATTTTTGACCTCAACCCCTAGCGTCACCCCTCGAGGGGATTGAAAAAATTAAATTACATAAAAAAGCAGATTTATTATTTTTATTTATTTCATATATATATATATATATATATATATATATATATATATATATATATATATATATATATATATATATATATATATATATATATATATAACTACGGAATGTAAATTAGGAAATTTCCATTTTTTTTTTCATTTTCTCTTAATAAATAGTCCTCAACATGTAAAAAATGTCTGTATTTTTCTTTTTTAATTATCTGTAGAAATAAAAACGTTATCGTCCTCCAAAGTTTGAGATGCCACGCTCACGTTGGCTGAGGCTCTCGATGGCGTCACAACACACGACTCGGTCAACAGCGGAATAGGCGCCCGTTTAATGTTTAGTATTATTTTTATCGGACAGGACACTTCGTAACGTCGTTGTAGTTCTTGCTTGTTTAATATTTTAATCATCTGAGAAACAAAGTTGTGCGTAAAATAACAGGTTCGTATAAGTACTGTATTGTCCCAAAATGCACCAATACCAGTGTAACTAGTCCCAATAAACATTTTTGATAAATCTGATATATTTTCGAATATAATTAAACGTGAGGATATGTTAGAAGATATCATAACATCTAATTTTCCATTATTTACTTTATCTATGGGTAACACGATGTACGGGGTGCGCTGAAGAAGTAACTTATTTGTTGAAATATTTTTAAGAAAAGAATTAAATCTATATTATTCTTCAAAGAACCTGCTGGCTAGTTAGTTTAAACCAGAGCCATAAAACTTAATCACACACACAATCAATCAATCATTATAATAATTAACTTCATTTTTAGAGATTTAAAACAAACTTCACATTTAAACTTTGCCAATAAATCCAGACATTCTAAATTCCAACGAAATTAAAATACTTTTATATTCAGTTTCAATATTTAATCCGCTATTTTGAATGTTTTAGAAAGCGTAATGTTAATGGTAAACGCACAAAAACTCTCAAACAACATTTTAATAAAATGGAACTGTTTTTCATTTTCTTTCAAAATTGGATCCCCTAAAAATTTAAAGCTCTACGGCAATGAGTACCAAAAACCAAAAACTAATTACAGACAGACATGTACCCCGACAAATATTTCTAAAAGTTTACTGAAAATTAAACGGTTTTTTTAAATTTTGAGAATATTTTTCAACATTTGACCCTCTTAGAAACACTCAAGCCCTACGCCAATGAGTACCAAAAACTAATTAGCTCCATGCTCCATACATGTACACCAACAAATATTCCTGAAAGTTCAGTGAAAATAATTGTTTATCAGGGTCATTATTCATACACCACAACCAACAATAATAAACAAATAAATTAATTAATAAATTGAAAGAATTAATGGATATTCCTAGTGTCAAAAGAGGGTATAAGAACGGCTACGATATAGGTCACACATACTTTGGAAGCTTAGCTCCTCGGATCCCAGCACTACTGTATGACGGATTATTCGCAAAAAAATCATTATCATATCAATAATATCAACTTTGGGTAGGTTTGTTCTGTTGAATCCCCACGAACAAAACTTCTTCCATTTTCACAAAATCATGTTGCAAATAAAAACGAGAAATGTAGACCTCACTCATTAAACAGCACAATGAACTTAAAATATTACCTAAATGTAAAATAAACACGCGAAAGCAGCAGCAGGCAGCTAGCCCGGCGACAGTGTTGTGTATTCTGACGTCACGAGTCGACACAAGCCTGGCGCGTAGTAATTAAAAATTTAACGTAGAAGAAATTGAATCAGTTCGTCAATTTTAAATATATCGAAATTGTTTGACAAGTTAAGTGAAAGACTATTAAAATAAATGATGTTGAGGTAACTCGATATTTCTGAGACAGGAAACTTCCTAATTCCAAATGGTACAGAGAATATAAAGTATAGAAACACGACGCAGAAAAACACCCAAGAGATAAGAAAAAAAGCATGAACATGTTAAGTAACCTAACAGAGAGGGAAGAATATAAAACAATTAAAATTATTTGAATAATATTAATCCTTTCAGTTTTGACAAAATACTGTCAAATATATCGCAGTCTGAGTATACAGAATTGTAGTTCCACGCTGCTCTGTTGACGAAGGCGGTTTGGCCGTAGCTAGCCCGGTGGTAGACTTCATAAAAAAAGTTGTTGCTGCCTTGTGCGCCTTGCAGGAACTAATAGTGAAACTAGCCCCAATAGTCTGTCAATCGATCTGGCCATTTAGAAGCTTGTACAAAAAAAAAAAAAGAAGTGTGTTTCTTCGTCTGCGCTCAAGGCTCTTCATTCCACACATCAGTCTGGTCTCGTGGGTAAAATCCGACGAGGGAAAGCGATGCTTGTACAATAAGTATTTTGTAAATTTGTTCTGAACCCTCTCGAGTCTATTCTTATGAATAGTGTAACCTGGAGTCCAGGTCCAAATAACCGACGAGTATTCGAGGATCCGTGGCGGATCCTTCCAAGTTATGCGAGAAATGTGAATTTATAATATAAACGTAATAGTAATAGCGAATTTTAATTTTTCATTTAGTCGCCCCCCCCCCCCCCCCCAAAAAAAAAGTGGATCTGCCACTGTCGAGGATGCTCCGAATGAGACAGTAGACAGTGGTAGAGACACATAAGAGATTTCGTGTCGTGGATATATTTGGTGTTGCACTTTATGAAACCAAGCATACTGAAGCCCTTGAGAACGATACTATCAATGTGTTGATTGAAGGACAGTTGTTTGTCAAAGATAACTCCAATATCGTTGAATGAGTCCTCAGTTCCAATAGTTTCGTTGTTAATTCTGTATGTATGAATAATGGGTGTGAACCCTGGGG
Source organism: Philopedon plagiatum (assembly GCA_963971165.1). Taxonomy (NCBI): domain Eukaryota; kingdom Metazoa; phylum Arthropoda; class Insecta; order Coleoptera; family Curculionidae; genus Philopedon; species Philopedon plagiatum. The sequence continues at coordinate 69,726,076 of OZ020194.1, forward strand.
GACGCCTGACGTTACAAGCACCTCACGCGAAGAAGAGCCACACACCTCAACGCGCTGTCGACGATTACGGAGATAGCACTCGGTCCACAATAGATAATTTCCCATAATGCCGATTTCAGAGAGTTTTTTGAAAAGAAGAAAATGGCAGACGCTTTAGATAGGTCAGTGTATATGCTATCAACTTGATCTCCAGCCTGACTGATAAGTGTAAAAATAAGACAACTAAGTTTTATGCTATGAATTTATTTCTAAGCTTTTTCGCAAATTTATAAAGAAAAGTGAAGTACTTTCGATAAAAATAGAACTAAATTTACTACATCAACTCAGGTTGGGTTGAACAGATGAAAATTATTTGGAAACCAAGCAAATCGCTGAAATATCACAATAATTCATATTATTATAGACGACTTATTACCAATGACAGTACCAAAAATTGTCAAAACATATCTGAACAACTATAAAATTTTAATTTAAACCAGTACTAAATATTAAACCTTCTTAGTGAATCTGAACGTTTTATGTTTAGTCTAAGACACTACGTCTACTTATTTAATTAAGATAGTTATTGCCAATAAAATTTTAAATATTTGGTCCGTTAGAGTGCAAAATTATGAGCCAGCCATAATAAACCAATTCAACTCGCATAATCGTAAACCGATAAAAGTCCAGAAAGTCTAAACACTAGCCATTAAGTTGAAAACAATATTGGCAACTCGCCAATTTTAAGTTTTCTAGTTAATACATCCAGCCGAGTAAGTGGCAAAGTTTAACCTCTTCAAATTTAAAATTCTTAACCCATTTCGTATAGCTTCTAAATTGTCATTAATTTCGATAATAAGGTTTAGATTTCGTCTTTTATTGATTATGATCTTTTATTTAGCGACAGTTTTAATGTCCCGTACCTCGATCATTATCGACGGTCCCAGATCTAGTTACGCACAAACTGATCGTTTATGATTTAGAGTTTAGGCTAGATAATTTAAAAGTGTTTGATAATTTAAAGATCTTGCAAGGCCCCAAAAGGGTACTTTTATTAAAAAACCCAAAACCCAAAACCCCAATTACGTATTTAAAAAAGGGTTTGCAAGCATTGAAAGGGCTTAACGTACCGAAAGGGCTTGAAAACTCTCAAACTCTACCCAGCTCTGGGCGCTATTAGACCGAAATTCAATCGTGTAAAGTCCAATGAGGTTGGTGCCGGCGGAAAGATTGTTGCGTCGCCGTCTCTCTCGAGCCTCGTGTGACTTCATTAACAACCAGTGGTTAACTAAAAGTTTTCCCTCCGCCGGCACCAACGTCATTGTACTTTACACGATTGAATTTCGGTCTACCACCCATTAATAGTGTCAGACGTGTGTTAGGGACTGTTAAGAAACATCTCTTAATCTAATATCATATGAAGTGTGTGGAGATGGTAAAACCTAACCTTTAAGCTAGACGCGTCCGTATAAGTCCAAGAATCGCTAAAAAAGTAGTTGTCGCCACTAACGTCAAAGTCAACTGCCAAAGACCACTGCAACACGTTATTCGGTGGATGAGGCTGTGTATGAATACTGTAATTTGTTCTTACGATTTCCTAGGTAGTTCGACTAACGCGCGTTACTAATGGCCGCTGGCGCCGTGGCCTGTTAAGCCTGCTGTGACAGTTTGTACCTCAAACAGTGCAATAGGTCATGGTTTAAGCTACCTTAACAGACTATGGTGCGAACGGTCATAAGTGGCTTAGTCATAAGGTGCGCGCACACTTAGGCGAAGCGTCGCGAAGAGAAGAGAATTTTATCCGTCCAAGAAGCTTACGTGCAATCAAATGGAAGCCCGCACAACGCTTCAGTGTGCGGGCTCCCATTTGATTGCATGTAAAGTTCTTGGATGGATAAAATTCTCTTCGCGACGCTTCGCCTAAGTGAGCGTGCACCTTTAAAGAGCCCTTAAGCCGTTGGATCGTAGAGGCAGAAATTTAAAAACGTAAATATTTACGATTTTATTTATTTATTCCGAACCAACTAAACAGTTTATTACAGAGAATGTACAAAAAAAAATACAATCAACATAATATAAACAAAGTTATACACATATTAAGATTATAACAAATAAAAAGAAAAAATAATAATAATTAATGATTCAAAAAGTGTTTTTTTAATTGGAATTTAAATTTTTGGATGTTAACTATAACTTTTATATTATCTGGAATACTGTTATACACGGTGTCCCATATAAGAATTCACACTACAGGGATCTCGTAAACCAGAGGAGATACAAAGATGATTAAATTAGAGAAAAGTTGCGCTTTGTTGAACCCTTCAAAGTCACGATTCGAAATCTAAAAAACTCCGATTACTTCCGAAGATATTTGGGAAAAACCGAATTTTCCCGATTTCGTTTTTATTTTCTTCTGACTCTATTTAAAAAGATATGGCCAAATAAATTTCACATTCTCATTGCCACTTTTTCTGCTCTACAAGCCGGCGTTCTTAGATTTTCAATACGACGTTTCGTTTCTTCGCAACCATCATCAACTTCATTTTTTTAAATAGTCGAAAAATTTTGTTTTATTCCTAAAAAATTCTAATTTTATTTCTAAATCCCACGACATATCGCTTCTTACATTTATCCGACGTTTCGGCCGAAAAAATCATCATCAATATTATTTGATGATTATTACGAAGGAACGAAACGTCGGATCAAAAATCTAATTACTTTATCATGTAGAGGAGAAAAAATTACATGGGAATGTGAATTTTATTTTGACCTGTCTTCTTTTGTGAAATCAGAAAAAAATTAATTGCCAAAATTTATGTTTAAAATCTCCGTAGATTTTTTTCTGATTCTACTGTAAGAGATAGATTAAAATAAATGGTGCCGTTCTAATATGCGGTCTACCGTCCTACATACAGTCTATGTGTGTACGCTATTATTCTAATATGCGGTCTACCTGCTAATAACTTTAACATTTAATATCTAATTGTGAGCAGTGCCTAACTCCGCCCGCATAATTATTCCAAAAATAGTGATCTCTCAGGTATGTTAATCCTGCACCCCAATTCCGCCCCGAGCGTATTTACTTTATTTTTGGGAGTTTGGGAAAATCCGATTAGAGTATTAAAGTAATAAAATAATATAAATTGTGTTTACAACAGTGAGGAAGGAATATCTTTGAGAAATTATCAATGTTAGATTTTGTTAAGATTGTTTCTTACCAGTACAATCAAAGTGTAAACATTGATAATTTCTCAAAGATATTCCTTCCTCACTGTTGTAAACACAATTTATATTATTTATGTTAAAGTTATTAGCAGGTAGACCGCATATTAGAATAATAGCGTACACACATAGACTGTATGTAGGACGGTAGACCGCATATTAGAACGGCACCAAATAAATTTTACATTTTTATTGTCATTTTTTTCCTCAACAACATGACGTCATTCAATTTTTGATTCTACGTTTTGGCTTTTCTCGACCATTATCAACTTTTTTTTACATAAAATAATCCGAAAATTTTATTTTAGCACAGTTAAATTGCCCTTGTTATTCTGAATTCAACGACGTATCACATTAAGACTATGTGCGTATTTTTAAGCTTTAACTATTATTAGTGCAAGTAAGCAAAATGTTATCATCAAATAATTAATTGCGAGTTATTCCAGTTACAGCGTGTATGTAGAACAACTTGGAGCCGAGGTTCAAGCCGCTATTGCAAGGATAACTCCAATGATGCTAGAAAATGTAATGAATGAAATTGTTTACCGTTGCTACGTTTGTTTAGAGAATGAGGGAGGACTTTTTGAACATATGACTAAAGAAAATTGTTTCAATGAACTTTTTGTAGCGTAAATATAAAATATTTTGTTTTTCGATAATAACATTTTGCTTACTTGCACGTATGTGATACGTCTTTTAATTCAGAATAACAAGGGCAATTCAACTGTGCTAAAATAAAATTTTCGGATTATTTAAAAAAAAGTTGATAATGGTCGAGAAAAGCCAAAACGTAGAATCAAAAATTGAATGACGTCATGTTGTAGAGGAGAAAAACGACAATGAAAATGTAAAATTTATTTTAATCTATCTCTTACAGTAGAATCAGAAAAAATCTACGAATTCTTGAAATTTTAAACATAAATTTTGGCAATTAATTCTTTTCTGATTTCACAAAAGAAGACAGGTCAAAATAAAATACACATTCCCATGTATTTTTTTCTTCTCTACATGATAACGTAATTAGATTTTTGATCCGACGTTTCGTTCCTTCGTAATAATCATCAAATAATATTGATGATGATTTTTTCGTCCGAAACGTCGGATAAATGTAAGAAGCGATATGTCGTGGGATTTAGAATTAAAATCAGAATTTTTTAGGAATAAAACAAAATTTTTCGACTATTTCAAAAAATGATGTTGATGATGGTTGCGAAGAAACGAAACGTCGTATTGAAAATCTAAGAACGCCGGCTTGTAGAGCAGAGAAAGTGGCAATGAGAATGTGAAATTTATTTTGTTATATCTTTTTAAATAGAGCCAGAAAAAATTAAAAACGAAATCGTGAAAATTCGGTTTTTCCCAAATATCTTCGGAAGTAATCGGATTTTTTTAAATTTCGAATCGTGACTTTGAAGGGTTCAGCCAAGCGCAACTTTTCTCTAATTTAATCATCTTTGTATCTCTTCTAGTTTACGAGATCCCTGTAGTGTGCATTCTTATATGGGACACCGTGTATATTGTTACCCCATCGTGATGAATGGATTTCTTTCCAAAATTGATTTTTTACTTGGGCAATTTGTAAATTTTTACACGTTCTTGTACTATGTTTGTGTATTTTATAAGTATTTACAAATCTTATATTAGACTCTTTTATTTTTTATTTTTATGGAGTGTATTAATACACTTACTGTTAATTTATATAAATTATTTATATCTAAATAACCTTTAAGTTTGCACAAATTTGTTGTTTGCGCTAGAAAAGGTAATTTATGAATACATTTTATTGCTTTATTTTGTAATTTTGGATGAATAAGTCTCTAACAAAACCCTACCTCCACTTTACTGTAAACTATTTCCATAGGTTGCTGGTTCATTTCCATCTGCATGCGCAATCTCTGTCAGCTGCGACTTGTTAACAGTAAAAGGCATCAATTTCACTAAACAATTTGTATTTCTATTTCTTGATTATCGACCTTATTCAGGTGTCCATTGGCTATTTTTCAATTATCAATCTTGATTATTGAAACTTTTCAATATTGGTTATTTTTCGTATTCTGGTGCCCAGGTTGAAAAGTAGTTGAAACTTGGATGAATATTGAAAATTAACTTCAATCATCTGGCATGCATGCAATTCTAATCTGTCAAAAATTTTAAATCGCGCGCTCTTTTTTAACCGAAACCCGTATATATAACCTCAATTTTTTGGTTGTATGTATGGGTTATCTTGCTAATTAAAAAAAAACAAAATATTTTGGACAAAAATGACTGAAATTGTAAAAAAAAGGACTACTAGGACACAATTTGAATATATCTAACATATTTAAAAGATTATAATGTGCTGAGGACCGGAAAATTAGAGCCAAGTCAGGATCCAGGGATCATAGAGAAAATCTGGGAATCATTACTAGTCGGAAATTTCACTTTATTTTGGAAGCGCTCTATAATTGCATTGGTAACCACTTCTATACAGCGACTGACAGCAGACTGGCTCATCGGACAGTTCATGTCCTGCCCTACTGCCTTCTGATAGCTGCCCTGTGCATAGAAATTTAGAGCACATAAAATCGTTACATCTTTAGGAATTGCCTCCGTATCTCTGTCTGGGTCCGGAAGAAGTGGACTTAGTTCATTTATCACAAACTCAGCTGTGGTTTTATCGCATCTGTAAATTTTCTTAAAGACCCCATTGGGTAGATCTAAAGGGCTTGACTGTTGCCTTAATTCCTTTTTCAAGAGATTATGTTCTAGGCTAAAAAATGTTATATCAATGTAAATAAAAAACTACCTTTCTGTATGTTTATGTACAAAAAATAAGGATCTCTGACCAACCGATTGGCGGTACAACACCTCTTAAAAAAATCCTAAATTTCAGAGATTATCAAAAAAACTTACGTCTCATGTTCATTAATTAGAGCATGAACAAGTAAAGGAAAATCCAACAAATCCGCCATTTTTATTTTTTTATCAATAACCAATACTTAAAAAGTAGGCAGTAGTACTTTTTCAAATTATCAACAAACAATATACAATGTTGCTAAAAATTGGCCACCTGAATATCAATTCTGACAAATTTTCAGACAACTGTAAGCTGACGTCACATTGAAATAAAACAGATTATTGATATGTCACCAGAAAACGGTTTTGAGGTTTTCACTTGACAAATATAATTTTGTCAATATTGATTCCATTTCAATGTACACCTGAATAAGGCCGTATAAGTATACACACAACTATTAATATTGACAGTAGTAAGAATAACGTGTATTCTCCATACTCTGTTGTTACGAGATGTTATTTCTTGCATGATACTAAGTAGTTTAAGGACCAAAATTGGGTGGACCTTGTTCGAGTGATCAAAAGTAGACGGCCACAGTTGGCTGAGAAACGGGAGTTCTTATGAACTGAGAAACAGGAACATGCCTGAAGAAATCGGGAGTTCTTATGAACTGAGGAACAGGACCATGCCTGAAGAAAACGGGAGTTCTTATGAACTGAGAAACAGGACCATGCCTGAAGAAAACGGGAGTTCTTATGAACTGAGGAACAGGACCATGCCTGAAGAAAACGGGGAAATTTTTTCCGCACATACTTTATACCGACTTTGTGTGAAATACTGGTCACGCACTTGACGGACTTTTTTTGTTGTGCCCGGGGCACAACAGGCTTTCTTTGTGTTGTTTGGTCAACTGACTTGTCTTCCCGTCGGGAGCCAAGTCGAAATGAAATGTACCACCCTTCGGAGACTATCCTCCACGAGTTCGGCCAATTAACGTCGATTTCGCGACGACGTAAATCTTTTCTGACCATTAGAGAATAGGAAGAGGCCGAGTTTGATACCCGGTACGGTTAAGAGAAGTAAGGGGGTTGATATCTGTTGCCATGGTTTCTGACTGTTTTATGCATTTAAAAGAAGTGTAATTTTAGAACGCAAAGGCAATAAAACTAAAAGATAAGAAATTTGCTCAGGAAACTAAGGCCTTTGAAGTTTGCCGACAAAGTGCCGGTTTTAGAAGACTAAATTAAAGGAAAGATTTTCTTTACATATTTTAGCCGAAATGGTTTTTGTGTTTTACCGATAACTGCGTATTTTTATGCAAGTTAAATAAACAAGAAATATAAGTTTAAGTTTTATTACTTGAACGGGATTTTATACCTGCTTGGTTATTAATATTTATTTCGAGATAAAAATAGAAATATATAAATTGAACGAACGGTTGGGTGTCCCCAACAATTTTTTAAAAATAATTAATTGTTGATAAGCACGCGAACTTGCCCTTTCGTGACGTTGTTAGGTAGTTTTTCTGCCGCCAGTGACGTTAACAAAAGTACTTTTGCAGGTTCTGGTCGCTGGTGCAAAATAGCGGCAATAAAGTGTAATTTTAATGTTGCAATTTCTGTCAATAAATGTCATGCTTTTAAACACAGTCTATTTATAAACCGAGACTTATACAGGCACCCCTTTTAGGTGTAATAGATTTTAGTATTAAAAATATTTTAGCTCTGCGAAAAACAATGTTAAGGGCCCACAGACAAGCATGGGCCTGGCAAGATGAATGGCATGGTCTTGATATGTCAGATATAAGAGAACTTGAGAGACAAACACAGTTAGCTCTAAGGAGAAAAATGGGACAAATGGAAGACGACGAAATTGGTAAGATTCGCTATCGTTGTGTCCTGACCACACGCATTTCAGACAATTATTTAAATAATATTAAATGCTATAAATTATTTTTATACTGGCTAGTATCAAACACAATTAGAAGTAAATGTAGGAAATTTCGCTGCTCTCTCTAATTTAATTCTGTTACTATTAATTATGTAATGTAAAATTAATAAATTTCGTGAATATTTTAGATGAAGATGACAACATGACCAACAGCACGTCCAAAGAAGATCCTTGTAAAACTTTCTCCGCAACGCTTGGCAGTATTGAAGTAACCGAAGACAGTCCCCTATTAACCAAAAGCTCAAACATTCCTATTATACAAACCGCAACAAGTTCAGATGCTGAAATGTCCGAGGACGATAACAATTTATCCTTGCCAGTAAAGTAAGTAATTCTTCTTTTATTTTAAGTATATTTTGTTCCTACATACGAACCATTTCCTATTTACCTATTTTTAGCATTTTTTCTTAAACAATTTTTTTTCTTGTGCTCGGTGAAGTAGACTAAGTTCCAATCAACATTTATGGGGTCATGATCGTGGTCACCTTTTACCCTCCCTAACTTTTTTACGACGCCACTAGCTGTAGGGTACATGATCTAGAAACCTTATCACCCTGTATTTTTATATGACTTTTACCTAAAATTATCTTAAGAATAACCTTTCAGATATATTAGACTACTGGAGGAAGGCCCTTTTATAGTAATTAAGATTTTATCATCAAAATCATTTTGACAGCGTTCCATGCAGTTCTGCCACATACCTGCTTCTTACATAAAAACACATTTATTGCATTATCGATTGCTATAATTATCTAATTTTTTCAAGCTTAGTATCCAGACATAAACATTACGTATTTTTTATTCTGCATATATTGACCCAGTAAATATTATTTAGCCCTATTGTAAATATTCATTAAATCGAAACACCATTATGTCTGGGCAAATAAGTTGGATAATGGGTTATGTTTAAGTGGAAGACAAACACGATTTTTGAAATATTACTGCCATTTTTATAGGATAATGTAAATTTTATTTAAGTAATATCGATGAGAAAAACTTGTGGGTGTTTAATATCGAAAATTTGTTATTCTTTTATCAGTATAAAGTAGCTTTTGCAAGCATTTTTTCTTCTGTTTCATAATTCGAAAGCACTCGATTCAGATAAATTAGATCATTCTGTTAAGTCGCAGGAAATCTTAAAAATGTTTTAAAGTCCTTTAAACGTTTATTTAATTAACAAAACAAATCAATATATTTAAAACAATATTTTAGGTCAATAAGGAATATGCACGTTTTTTTTTATTGCATAAAATCGTTTAAGGAAGTCATTACAAACCCCCAAAAAATAGTTTGAAGAAGATTACTAGGATAATTTAGCTATTTTTTTTTACTTTTTGGTATAATTTATTTAAAAAGCAGCCATTTGCTCTTAGTGCAAAGTGACGTCAGGACATCAGCAAAAACAACGTAAAGCTTAACCTAAAGTCGAGCAGGTTTGTTTTTTCTCGGAAACACTCATAGGGGGAGCAATTGAATTGTCTGGGCTAATAGAGGAATAGTGCAACTAGTTTTTTCCTATCTAATTTTTTCACAGTTTTTCAACGCTATCTTATAAAGGCATAATCACACTTTAAAATAAATACCCCATAATGGGTCATCAAGGAGCGTATTTAAGGGGTAAAAACCTAATTTTCTTGATTTTTTCCGACAAATCTTATTTTTAACCGACATTATTCCACACTATTTTCATTATTTAGTGATTCTTTTTGGGTAATTTTATCCGTTAATTATCTAAGAATACCTCCCACTAATTTAAATCGCTTATTTTTTCATTTAAGTTAAATAGGTTTATTTGCATCGGGGACGTGCAAAATTTGAAACTTACATTTTCGAATTTTCGGCCATTGCCATGAAAACAAAGAATTGCAGTTTATTTATATTCGTCGAAATTATTAAAATCTGATGTGTCAAAATTTCTCAAAAATGCCTGTTTTTGTTGCAAGGTTGGAAGATGAACCGATTTTGGCTTGAAATATACATAAATAAGATTTTAGGAATCTTCTACTTTAAATGCAGGGATATTTCATTGGATGAGTTACGCATTAAATGCCATTTTTATTGATTTTTCGATGACCCTGCAACACTGGAATTCGCCATGTACTTATTATAACAGTTTTGACGTCACAGCCAATGGGATCAGGTTTTACAAGTTTCGAAATTCGGACAAAAATTTTGCAGTACAAATTTATTTTTTTTTGTTAATAAAGACCAAAATAAATTGATAAAAACAATCAATACACACAAACAAATATTTAAAAACATCAGATTTATTTGGATTGAATGCTTATTCTCTATTGTAAATTTTTTATTATTACTGTAGTCTGTATTGATATGTTTTAGTCAGGCTTAAAATAGAATTTTGTTAAAAACATTTTTGTTCTTAGCTATTTGTTATTTACAATGTTAAAAGCTAATTTTTCAATGTAAACGCCATCGTACAGTGACCACATGAGAGCATTAGGATCCCGTTTGGACATAACTTTTTTGATAAGAAATAAGCATCATAACAAACATTAGAACATACTATAGTTTTAATACTATCTTGCTTTATTTTAGACGAGGGGAAAAATGGAACCAGCCTAAAAATTTACATTCACCAAGTTCAGCCTCAGTTAAAAGTTTCGACCTCCAAGTAGCTAACTGGAGAATAGAGGCTCTTGGGAGAGACTCTGAATCTGGTTCTGATGAGGAATTTTTCGACTGTGAAGGTAAAAAATATGTTTTTTGTATAATGTGTTTCCAGGTTATAAACTATAATAAATATTTAGTCCTTATGGTAGCCTGATTCACAGTCTAAACGCTACTTAAGAGAATTTCTTAGTGAATTATCCCTTAGGCTGTGAATCAGATGTACGATTGTTTTGACCTTGGTTGTGGTTGTACCATAACCAATAATATTCGTGTAAGTAATATTATAAAGCGTTTGGCACTGTCTCCAAAACCACTTTTTCTAGATATATATATATATATATATATATATATATATATATATATATATATATATATACATATATATATATATATATATATATATATATATATATATATATATATATACAGGGTGAGTTTTTTAAAGTGTTACAAGGCGATATCTCGAAAGCAGATATTTTCGTGAAATTTAGTTAATAGGGGTACATATTTAAGCATATTTTTGACATTTACTCCCTCTCTCTATTTTGAGGGGTAGTTGTAACTTTGGAATTTTAAATGGGATGATGTACTTTTGTTTATAAAATATGAATCTACGTAAAAAACTACGTATGTGTACAAAATTTTTCTTGATTTGCTCTTTTGGTTACGGAATTATGATTTATTAGGTTATAGAATAAGAAAAATATTTACCATTTAATTTCAACTTATTTATCGTCTGTCATGCTTGAGAAGTTGTTTTAAATATATGTTTTCAAATATTTCATTCAAATGATTACGGACCTGTTTTGCATAATGGGGTGAAGCTCCGTCTTGTTGAAACCACATGTCAGGATTTATGTTTTGGTTTAATAATTGGGGTAATTCTTTTCTTAAAAACTATGTGTACATTTCTCCATTTAAATGTCCTTCAAAGAAATGCGGACCAATAACTCTATCCCCGATTATACCACACCAGACATCAATTGACCAGGACTGTTGATTTGACAGAGTTATCATCCAGTGGGGATTTTCCGACGCCCAATAGTGCATATTGTGTCTATTTACCGAGAGAAAACAACCAAACAAAAAAAATTAGATTTCTACTGATAAAGGATAACTTAAAATCCTACCTGCCCACAATTATGAAATGTACCTTCATCAGAAAAAATAACATTCATTAGAAACTTGCTATTTCCTTACATTTGTCTTGTGACCCAGTTGCAAAATGTAACGCGATTTTCAAAGTCTTGCCGATATAGCTCTTGGTGGAGTACCTCTCCGCCCAGACTAGTGCTGCTTCTCTGTAGTTTTTTCTACACTCCCCCGAAATTAACAACATATCAACTTGCACATTAAAATTCGCTTCCATGTTTAATTGAGCAATAAACTGAGAAAAATCGTTAAAACGTCAAATTCCAAGTGACTTATCAAAATAACTCATTTCCATGGAAACGAATAATAATTCTGAAATAAGTGAACTTGATTTATTGGTAAAAAAATACATTCAATCAAAATTTAGTTGAATATAATTCCGTAACCGAAAGAGCAAATAAAAAAAATTGTACACATACATACATACATAGTTTTTTACGTAGATCCGAATTTTATAAACAAAACTATATCATCTCGTTTAAAATTCCAAAGTTACTCCCTCACCCCTTAAAATAGAGAGAGGGAGTAAATGTCAAAAATATAATAAGTCCCCTCATCTTCCTATTAACTCATCAAAATTTCATGAAAATATTTTAAACTTTTTTCGAGATATCGCCTTGTAACACTTAAAAAAACTCACCCTGTATAATTTACTACGCTTTTTAAAACTGAAACTAAACTACTTTCCTACATAGATAACTCTTAAAGAGACATACAAATTTCATTTTGAAACCTTGTGAAATGCCCTCTCTTAATTTAGGAACTCTATAATTCGCGGCGGCATATGGTAGGAAAATGATAGGACTTTGGAAATATACTTTTGTCTTTTTAAGAATCTTCATCATTGGCAAAGTGGAGTTCTTTAGAACTTCTGGCTGAAGAGGATTATGATGCCGCTTCTCCTACGGCTGCAGATTATGAAAGAAACGAAGGTAAGATGCAACTAACTGGACGACTAAGGTGTGACAAAAAGAAATATGCCTCTCTCTGCAGTCATTGATCAATACTATATTCTCTCCAATTTAATTTGAGACTAATGACAGAAAAAAAAATTAAACAAGAATTCACCCTATTGATCAGTTCCATGGACAGTTTACACCAGAACATATTTTAGCAATCACAATATTCATCTCTTCCCTGATAGTCACGGATGAATCAGATTTCTTTCTATCCGTGTTGGCGAAAGTGCATTAGAAAAAGACATAAAAAAAGAATTTGTTCAAATTTTTATCGTACCTTCTTCGCTTGTGAAAGTATTGCTGGTTATATACTTTGAAAGATTAGTCATCGCAAAATTCTTTTCGTTCTGATAAAATTCCCAAGGAAAATTTATTAATGATCACTTCTATTTCCGTTTCTGTTATATAACATATTTAATATCCGGTTCCGATACGACACTTCTGTTACATCACTAACGAATATATAAGAATCTTTATTTGCCCAATTTTCATGGTTAGGGTTAGTAATGACTAAAGAGTTGCAAACATATGTAATTCCAGAGCTGTATCGGTAGTACAAGGCGACGGTCGACGGCACGCCGGCAGTCGGCAGAGCGGCTATTTTTAGTTTCGCAGTAGCAAGCACTGGTATCACGGCGGGCTGCTTCTCGGATACATTTCTTCTTTAGCGTGGCCATGGCGATGCCGATCTCGGTGGGCCGCCGGCCCAAAGGAGCCGGTGAGGCCGAAGGCCTGGGCACTTAGCCTCTATCCCACTTCGAAACTTTGAATCATAATATTTCCCAACCCCAAACATACAAAGGAAGAACCTTGAAAACTATATAAATTATTATTTATTATTTGCATATTAATGTATACTTATTTATTTTTTATATTAAATATTATATTTTTCAATATCATTTACCTCACGTGTGAAATAGAATCAAAATGAAAACCTTTTTGGGGCCATCCGCAATGTGCGCAGGCCCGGATTGGAACAGGCGAGCGAGCGAGAAAATCTCTGGGCCGCCGGCCCAAAGGGGCAGGTAAGGCCGAAGGCCTGGCCACTTAGACTCTATCCGCGTTGTATTTTATTTTCAAATCGGATCCTAATTTTATTTCCAAATTGTGTATAGACGCCCCTGGAATAACCTATGTTTACAGCTCTTTAATAATGACAATTTGGCATTTTTTTATATATAATACTAGTTTGTAGGCTAAACACTGATTTCGCCAGAGTTATATTTTGTTATTTTTGATTATCTTTTTCACTTAATGTCATATAAATACATAATTTGTAATGAAATTTATGATACTATTGGTATTGAACATTTTAAACGTTATTTCTTTGCAGATCACTCAGACGATAGTATATTTTCTTCAACATTCCTTCAGAGGGTAGCTAGTGAGAGGGGCATTCGTAAGGCAATGCAAAGAGGTAAAGTCAATTCTCTCGATGCTTCGCGACCCGACTCGCCGACTGCTGTTCTCTCACAGGCTCCTTGCAACACTACAGTATTAATTTTGGTGCTTCATGCTGGCAGCGTGTTAGGTATGGTACCCAAATTAAGATGAAAGTTTGATAAAATGACAAAAACAAAACAACCTATAAACACTATTTTTCGAATAACCAATTTTTATCGGTCATATTCTGTATTGCTAAGATGGATCTGATTTAACAATCACTGAAATTTTGTACTGTAAGTTCTATTATTTTTTTCGAAAATTTATGAGGACAGGGGCAATTTATGCATTTTCCACAATCATAGAACAACAATATCTCGAAAACGGTTTAAAATATTTTCATGAAATTCTGGTAAGTAAATAGGGATATTGGGGGACATATTTTTGATATTTACACCCTCTCTTTATTTTGAGGGGTGGGAGATACCTTCGGAATTTTTAATAGGATGGTGCACTTTTGTTTAAAAAATTCAAATCTACGTAAAAAACTACGTATGTGAACAAATATTTTTTTGATTTGCTCTTTCGGTTACGGAAATATGATTTATTAGGTTATAAAATAAAATAATTATTTATCATTTAATTTTAACTTAGTTATCGCCTGTCATGCTTGAGAAGTTGTTCGAATATTCCCCCTCAACTTCCAAACACTTTTTCACTCTTTTTTTTAAATGAATTTCGTAACCGGTGTAACATTTCAGGTGTCACTAATAAGCAGGCAAAGCGGATTCGGTATTTCATATCATCTAAAGTTGTAGGTACAGCTGCCATCACTTTGTCCTTTATAAAACCACACAAGAAAAGTCAAAGGGGGTCAAATCCGAAGACCTAGCAGGCCAGTTGACCGGATTTGACCCCCTTGACTTTTTCTTGTGGAGTTTTATAAAGGACAAAGTGATGGCGACTGCACCTAGAACTTTAGATAATATGAAGGGCCGAATTTGCTTTGCCTGCTTATTAGTGACACTTGAAATGTTACAGCGGGTGTAAAATTTATTTAGAAAAAGAGTGAGAAAGTGTTTGGATGTTGAAGGGGGACATTTCGAACAACTTCTCAAGCATGATAGACGATAAACAAGTTGAAATTAAACGATAAATATTTTTTTTAGAAAAATTAGAAAAAATTGGATTTCGTGGACATACATTAACTTTATTTGATTATTAATATCTTAACATTTAGTTAGTTTTTTGGGATTATATAATATAATTATATAAAAACAAGACTGTAGAAAATAGGAAGTAACATACTAGAAATTCAAGACAGAACTTCTTAGTTGTGTTAATAAGTTTCCCTAAATTCAACAAAACAGATCAATATATATTTTTTTAATATTCCCCGAAATTTTTTTTGCTGGATACGGGCACATAATGACTTAACAGTCAGATTATAGTTGACTTAATTGATTTTTTTTTAGATGCAAACGTAGATATGACTGCTAAGAAATCCGATGTTTTAACATTTAGAGGCGCTTTCGAATCTGTCATGCGTCAACATTATCCATCCTTAGTGGGACATATAGCTCTTAAGCTAGTGTCTTGTTTATCTGTATGTACAGAAAGTTTAGGAATATTATCTAGGTATGTACAAGACAATTGGAACATGTTGTTTTTTTAGATTAAGCTTTTAAAAACCCACATAAGATATTCGGTACATATAGAACGAATGTTGTCTTCGTTCCATCACGTCAAGTTGCTTTTATTGATTGATCACTTTTCTTGTAGTCTTAGTCCTTATAGTTTCGATGTATCGCCATCCTGTGTAGATGTCCCTCAGGTAACACATGATTCCATTCCTATTGGAGCTATTCCTATTTTGGCTACGGCTAACTCTGACTATCAAGAAGCTGTGTCACGGACAATCAATGCTGCTAATGCTGCATATCAAGGTAATGTGCATTCAAGTAGAGGTTAAAAATGGCACGTTTGGGATGTGTATGAGGCGACAGGTTAGAAATGAGCTGAATTTGGGTTGCCAAGTGTTGGCATTCTTGTAAAAACCTGTAAAGTGACGGGGAAATATTTCAAGAGGGGCTTGTCGATAAAATATTATAGGGGTTATACTATAGGGCAACCTACCTTTTTAAAGATTACTGTAATGTCAGCCCCCTTTCCCTTATACAGGGTTATGATACAGAAACGGATCACCCTGATATATGGAATATCGCTTAATTTATCTTATTAAATCGCTCGGACCCATCAATTTTATTTTTTTAATGTATTTTTCAAGAAAAAGATATACAGGGTGGATCAGAAAAATGTTTCTTATGCGAATATTTGTTTTTTAAGTGAAACACTCTATATTTTTACAGTTTTGGATTTTACAATCAATTCTAGACATTTTTTAGATAACATATCCTATAAATATTAGGACTTTTAACTTGAAAAGGCATTTTTTATGTACCATGTCATATGTCAACCAGTTAACGCCATATAAATCATTAAGTTGTCACTAAAGGTAACGTCACATAACTCATAAAATTGTCAATAAAATTTTTAATTTTACTGTGCTGTTAATGCGTCCAAAATGCGCCTCGCTGAAGATGAACGCATACAAATTTTAATTATGTTGAGTTGTGACGATAAAAGTAAAAGTCATAGAGAAGTCCGTGACATGTTTAATGATAAATACCCTAATCCCCAGCTATTAGTCAATCGATAGTATTTAGGGTAGCAATGAAGTGGAGAACTTCTCGTAGTATTATAGATAGTGTTAAAAGTAGCCGCCCTGGTATACCTGACGAGAAAAAAAATGGACATATTATTAAGCACTACAGGAAAATCCTCATTGCTATATCATTCAAGTTGGACGTGATAATGTGATAACGATGTTCACCAAACGATCTTAACAAAGTGTTTTAAAAAAGATAGATTGCATCCCTATAAATCCTAATTGGTCCAAGAGTTATTGGAAGATGATCTGCCCAAACGATTGTTTGAAATAAATTAGGATCTTGCTGCATTATTTCGTTAATATTTGTGACAAAAGTATATCTCCTTTCTTTTGATCGACACTAAGCTTTTGAACTGGCATAATTTTATATGGTCTATACATAAAATACTTTAACATTCTTTGAACTGTTCCATAAGTCAACATTTTATCTCTTCTTCTATGTCTGAGATTCTGAGATACCGCACACAATCGGGAATTGATTTTTTTGGATTCTTTTAAAAATGTAATAAAATCGCTAGGTCCGTTTCTTCGTTTCTTTCTCTTCTTTTTTTCCATTGCCCAGAATTCCTCTTTCTTCTAGTCTTCTATTTATTTTTATTATGGTGTTTAATGATGGGATTCTTTGTCCCTCTTCAATAATTTATTCATATTGTCTTTGAGCTGCTGTAACATTATTGTTGTTTTTTAAATATAATTTTAACATTTTGTATCTCTCATTAATAGAATAACTCATTTTATATAAAAATAAAATTATGTATTCACGGTGACTAAAGAATTATTGTCAACCTTGACATTAACTTTGACTTACCGACGAAGAAAATTTGAATAGATAGTAGGTATTTCGTTCGCAACTTGGATAGTTATGTTTAAAGTATATTGATGCGAAATAATTTTTAATTTGAAATATTTCAAAAACGATTGAAAAACCGCATAGGGTATGTTATGCAAAATATGTCTAGAACTTCTAGAATCCAAAAATATGATAAAAATCATACCATCCAATTTAAAATAAGCGATAAAATCGATGTTGTATACTATATTTTTTTATTCGATGCTCAGTTGTTTTGCTGATAAGATATATGAATGATCCGTAAAAATCCCCAAAACTTTCATATTTAACATTCTTCCCTATCATTAAAAATAAAAAATTATAAGGCATATTCGCTTTTATTTGGATATCCCTGTACAACACGAATTTTTAGACCGATTATTGATGTACTGCAAAAGAGTTAGTGGAGGACATTTTCAACATCTTATAATATAGTTTTTCCATATTTTATTGTTTGCTTAGGTAATATAAGGTATAAAGTTTTTGTTTTTATTTTAAAAGGTAAAAGTGTTAAAAAACAGTTAAACATAGGTATAGGATACGTTACATTAAAAATATATAGAATTGACTGTAAAATTCAAAAATTTAAAAATATAAAGGGTGTTTCATTTAAAAAATACATGTTAATTCTATGTTCGTTTGAGACTTCGCTCAGATTGGCTGACGCTAACCCAATCTAATTTGACAATCAAAAGATTTAAGGATCCCACAGACCAACTGAGAAATGTCAGAATAAGACAACTACTAACGTGCAATATGAATTTATTTCTTAGTCTTTTTGCAAATTTGTTTAGTGATGTATTTTTCACAACCATATGACTAAATTCATCTTAGCAACACGTTCCAAGATAAAAAAATCATTTGGAACCCAAACGAATTGCTAAAATATTACAATAACTCAGAAGTTTCTAACAACGACTTATTAACAATAACAAGACAAAAACTTGTCAAAACCCAACTGATCAACTAGAAGATCTTAATTTAAAGTAGTACAAAAGATTAAAGCCTTTAGGAGCTAATCTTTAGAGTAATATTAAACAAAATTATATAGATTACTCTACATTTTGGTTACTCTTTTTTAGAGTTTTTAAAATCAGAAGAAGGTCAAGGATTTAGCGGACAAATATGTTTTGTGGCCGATTCTTTAGGTTCTATTTTGGGCTACGATGCCTTGTGCAGGGCTACCAAATACACTTCTAGACACGGAAGTGAAAATAGCATATTGGATGATCACAGAGGTAATAATAAGCACAATGCGAATCCCTTGGGGGCCCACTTATAAAAATATTTATTTTAGATGATTATCTGAATGACAGCTTTTTAACAGCTCCGCCTCCTAGACGAAGATCGTCGTCCACTAGCGAGCTCTCTCAAGCAAAATTGGAATTCGAAGTTTCAGATTTTTTTATGTTTGGAAGCCCTCTAGCGTTAGTACTTGCATATAGAAAAATAGCTGCACCGGATGAAAAATCAGGTAAACTTATTACATCATATTTTTTCAAATTAATTTGTCACTTTGTAAATTTCATAGTACAAATGTTTCTCAGGTGTCTATCACTATTAGAAATCACAATCACAGTATCTAAACATTTCGCTCATGTTAATATTAATACCTGTTACATTTCTTAATTTAGGAACTATAACCCGTCCACCTTGTCTTCAAGTCTACAACATGTTCCATCCAACCGATCCAGTAGCTTCTAGATTAGAACCTATAATTTCTGCAAGATTTTCTATTTTGGCTCCCGTTAATGTTCCGAGATATGCGAAATATCCATTGGGAAATGGACAACCTTACCATTTATGTAAGTTTAATATGGATATAACGTTATTGGGTATTGTAATAAGGAATAAGCACATATTTTTTTTATTGCATAAATCGCTTAAGGAAGTCATTACAAACCCAAAAAAAAATGTTTTGAAGAAAATTACTAGGATAATTTAGCTACAAAAAATGTTTACTTTTCGGTATAATTTATTACAATTTAAAAAGCAGCCACATTTGTCCTTGAAAAGTGACGTCAGGAGATCAGCAAAAATCTACATGTTAACGTAAAGGTTAACCCAAAGTCGAACAGGTTTGATTTTCTCGAAAACAGTCAGAGGGAGAGAAATCGAATTTTTTGGGTTGATAGCGGAATAGTTCAACTAGCTTCGTTAAAAAATTCAGTTATACAGGATGTTTCGTTTCGGAGCTATTAAACGTCAAAGTCGAAAATTCCGCGATTTCCGTTGAAATCGGGTACAGGTCGCAAATGTGAATTAAATCGATGTAAATTTTCGGAGGTTGTAGGGGACCCGGAGCTTCAGAACTCCACTGAAATTGGTGAGGATCAGAAAATGGCAAGTAATTCTTTTGAATTTTTTTAGGTCGAAAAATGCCATTTCCAGACCCCTCTTTGGTACCTAATAACTCGAAAACAAAACGTCAGATCGAAAAACGGATTTACAAGGGAAACTTTAAAAGCTCAAATACTTTTTTTGCAATACACTTACCTAAACCTAAAATCAGTGGAAAATGGAAATATTTAAAGAAAACTGGAAATTTAGATTTTTGACCCAAATATTTCGCGGTTTTTAATTTTTTTGTGAGGTCAAAATGGTTCAAATTAAAATCCCATATACGTCATCGGAAAGAGCTCGTCAAAGTATGTGTTGTCCATATTTTTTAATTTCTTCATTCTCTACAGGAAGGGAGCAATCGCCGATTAAATTTCGATTTTTTTACTTTTTGTATCGCTAGTTAGACTCGAACGCGATGTATTGCTTCCTTTTCTCGTTTCGGTTAGAATAGGTAATCGGAATTAATGCTCGTTGCTTGTAAACAACAGAACAGAAACAAAAATACAGACGTATCGAACTAGTCAGATTCCGATTGTGATTACGAATATCCTCGAAATAAATAATCGGAATAATAATAATAATAATAATAATAAAGATGTTTATTTATGCCAATAAAACAATTAAAAATAGATACACCGAGGATTTTGATAATCGGAATACCGAGAATTTTTAATTCGAATTATCCCATCACTAATTTTTATTGTTCTCAGAAAAGTCAAGTTTCTGCTTAAAAAGTTAAAAAGGAAGTATTTTACGGTGATATATTTGAAAAAAAAACTGGTAAACCACAAAACTCCAGACATTTTACGAATACTCTAGAGACAAAACAAATTAATATTCGATAGTCACTGTTTTGCCCTATGTCCACGAAATATCAAACCCGTTACACTGTGCGCCGGCGCGGACGCTCTGATCCGAGTCGAATCACTTACAGTTAAATAATCACCTCTAAAATATCGGAACATACTTATTATCCCCCTGTATATTATTCCTTACAGTAGTTTAACCATTACTGATCATTTGTGTTGTGTTTGTTTTAGTGGAGATTTTGCAAACTAATCCTCAAATGTTTAACGATCAGGTGCAACCTAGACGTTTGTCTGAAGTTTCGATACAGAGTACTGTATCTGGCTTAATAGAGTGTATACCTCTTCACACTATTAGTGCTTGTAAGTGTCACTGCTTCGACATTTTAAAATATAAAAAGCTTTCATATTTTATGTTTACAATAAACACTCGACACACCACACTTATTTGTATAAGTAATTTAAAATTTAGATATTTGCCGTTAAAACAGTTCTTACTTTATGACTTAAAACTTAACCTTAATATATATATATATATATATATATATATATATATATATATATATATATATATATATATATTAAGGTTAAGTTTTAAGTCATAAAGTAAGAACTGTTTTAACGGCAAATATCTAAATTATATATATATATATATATATATTTATCCTACTACACTCCGAGCGTCCGTACATTAACGATTTGCTATCTTTCAAGCGTCCGGTTCCAACAGAGCGTCCTGTTGTATTGCCATAGAAACTATACCCACGTGCATATAGTACTTCAGATATTTGAAATCTAAAATTTTGTTTCGGACGCCAGGAAAATAGTAAACCCTGCACTTTTATATATTATTAGTATATTATTAGTACAACGGATCGACCGACAGGGGCAGTTGGTTCAACTTCAGTATATTATTTAATGGTATATTCTACTTTCAGCCCGACGATTACCAAGCGTCCTTTGCCATCTTGCAATGTGTCAACACTGTAGGGTTATTTTTAGAATTTCTATAGATCTGCGACCGGTGTTTAGGAACTATTTAACAAAGGAAGGTTATTGATCGTTATAAAGGACTGTGAATAGCTGGAAATTCCATAGGTCTATTTGGTCATTTAATATTAGGGTTTCTGTTATGCTTAGAAATTTCAATTGATTCTAGAATATAAAGCTTTTTTCGTTTAGGAACTGTATACAAAATTTTTAAATTATTCTCGTCTGGAAAGGTATGACCTGTCTCTAAACAATGTTTGGCGAAGTTTGAATTTTCTTTGTTAACAAAAAAGATGTTTTATGTTCATTAAATCTAACGCTAAAATTTCTCCCGGTTTGGCCTATATACGAGCTACTGCACTCATTACAACTTAGTCTATAAACTCCTGAATTTTTAAGGGGTGATGTTTTACTTTTGGCATTTAAAAGTAATTGGGATATTTTTTGTGCTGGTGTAAAAGCTACTTTTGTTAGTTTTTGAGATGATGTGTGCTATTTTTTCAGAGATTGGACCAAAATATGTTATTTTAGCATACTGAAACTTTTCATTGGTTTTTATACGTGGGTATATTTGGTTAATAGTTATTTGTTTTTGTTTATTAATGTATTTATTGTGGTTGAGTTAAACCCGTTGTTTTTGGCTATTTTAATTATATTATTTAATTCATTTTTACGGCTGTCTTCGTTTAAAGGGATTGCGAAAGCTCTATGTATCTTAGACATATCATAAGCTGCCGTTTTGTGGGAAGTGGGATGTGTTGAGTGATTAGGAATTGTTGTGTCTGTAAACGTGGGTTTTCTATAAATATCAAATGAGAATTTTTTGTCCTTTTTTGTTATTGTAATATCCACAAAATTAATTTTGTTGTTTTTTTCATTCCCCATTGTGAACTTAATTTTATGATGTAAACTGTTTAGGTGATTTAGAGTTAGTTGTAAATCCGCATCATTACCGGTAAAACATACTAAAATGTCATCTACATATCTCTACCAGAAACTTATACATGTTTTCTGCGAATTCAGTTTTTAAGAAAGTTTCTTCCAAATTAGACATCAACAGCCAGATTCTCCAACGCTAGTCCGGTCTAATTTGACAACCAGAAGTTTTAAACTGACAAGTGTAAGAATAAGACACCTACGTTTTATACTATGACCTTATATCTGAGCTTTTTCGCAAATTTATCAAGAAAAGGACAATTTTAGTACGCACTTTCAACAATAATAGAACTAAATTCATTACAGCAACTCATTCCAAGATGAAAACCATTTGGAAACCAAGTAAAGCGCTGAAATATCACAATAATTCATAAGTTTTTAATGACGACTTATTAACAATGACAGGACAAAAACCTGTCAAAACATAGCTGGTCAACTATAAGATCTTAATTTAAACCAGTACTAAATCTTAAACTTTCTTAGTGAATCTGGACGGAAGATTTCAGCTAGAAGAGGACTTAGTGGTGAACCCATTGCTAAGTCATCTTTTTGTTTCTAAAATTTGTTATCATACTGGAAATAGTTTTCCTTCATGCAGAGGTCAAAAAGAGTAATAATTTCGTTTTTATGACAGGATTTGCGTTTTTTATTGTTAGTGTGATTTTGATTATGTTAATACAGTCTGAATTTGGGATGTTGGGGAACATGTTAGTGACGTTAAAGGATACTAAAGTACTGTGATTTGGTACCTCCATAAAAATAATATGGGTATAAAAGATTCTATTTGATAGTATATACGGTACCGGCGGCTTTACTCGCATTACTCGCATAGCGAATTGTTAACAATTGAATTGCGCAAGCAAAGTCGCGGGTACTCGCTATAAGACAGTTTGGTATAGAGAGCGATTTTCATAATAAATTAATGTTAGAAAAAGCCAAATAAATTAATATACAGGGTGTTTTCTAAGTAATCTAAAATATTTTAAGTAGCTATTCCTCAGGTCTTTTTATGAAACAATTTTCTTATAAACAATTGTCGAAATATGCCCATTTTCCGAAATTTTCATTTTTTAAAATTATTCTAAAAACGGAATGTCTTCTTTTTATCAAACTTTAAACGATTATACTGCTTATCTTATCAGAAGAAATGTTTAAGTGAAGTGTCAACAAAAATTCAATCGCGTCACCAGGGGCATGCGTGTAGGCAATGGTATTTTTTTTTTAAATATGCACGCCACATTTTTAATTTTGCGAGTATTTTTTGTTATTTTTATTCAATACCTAACACAAAATATCTCCTAACATTTTTTTTGCTTAGTTTAGGAGAGAAATGCAATTTGGTAATAAATTATGCGTTTATTACAATAAAATAGCATTTTTCTCCTAAACTAAAATGCTAAGAGAGATTTTATGTCAGGTATTGAATGAAAATTGCAAAAATGCTGGCAAAATTAAAAATATCAGTGGCGTGCAGATATTTGCACTTTTTAAATTATGGATACCATTGCATACACGCACGCCCTTAGTGAAGCGATAAACTTTTTGTTTACACTTAAACATATCCTCTAATAAGCCGTGTAAATATTTAAAGTTTGATAAAAAGCAAACATTCCGTTTTTAACATAATTAAAAAAAAAACTGGGAAAAAAATTAATTTCGACATCCTGTATTTCGGAAAATAGACATTTTTGGACATATGTTCATATGGATAGCTACTTAAAATATATAAGATGACTTAGGAAACACACTGTATAACTTTCTACTAACACATTTTTTTCACTTAAAATTTAAAAATTCTCTACAAAATGATGTAAAATTTGTTTAGAAAAAATAGTAACTAAAATTCCTAGACGCGTTAATTTTTTTCCCATGGGGGGTGCAGCAAAAATTCAACTTTTTTCGCGAATTACAAAATGTTTTTTTCTGTACCAAAATACTCCCAGTGGGCTCACTATTAAAACCTCTAAATTTGGTACGGGGCCTGCAAGTATGAACAGAGATATACAACTTTGAAATTTCACCAGCCGCCACTGCATACTATATTCTTATATTTCTACAATTTCTTCCTTTTCCAAATAAATTCTTGTAATGGAACAGTTAAATAGGTATATTTAGTTCTAAGTATGTGTAGGTACATGAATACATATTTCTTCATAAATTTAGGTAGAAAGGCGAAGAATAATTTATATCACAAAATTCAGTAGTCTTATTCTTACAGTTATCAGTTTAAATCCCTAATTGTCAAAAAGACCAGTTTTAACCTATGCGAATTTTAATGTTAGAGTTTTTTCATTTATTTTTTTGCCCAACTTCAGCAGGCGATTTTCAGAAAATAGTCTGTAGTAATATTATGTTAAAGGCACATGAACTTGTCGATCATTTTGCCTGAAGGTTTGTTGCAGAAACAGCCTGAATTAATTTTTATTGTTACTTGACAAGAAGTGCCTAAAATGAAGTTGAGGGCACTTTATTAGTAAATGACAATAAAAATGAATGAAAGATGTTCCTTTAAGGCAAAAAATCAAAATGTTCTGCATAGTTCATAAATGCCCGAAACATATTTGATACACTATTTTCAGAAACCACAAAAATGCAAAAAAGATATAATTTTTTGACATACAAAAAAAGAAAAACAATATAAAAATACATATTTATTTAGAACAATTTTACTTGTTACAATTAAAAACACAATTATTATAAGTAATCATAGTCTAGCCCGTAGATGGCGTTATCTCCATATATCTCCATAACAGAATTTTTCTTATTTTCTTGAATTTGTATTTCTTGAGCATTGTTTACATTTTCACCTGTTAATTTCTTGATAATATTTTTGATAGCCTTAGAAAATCATTAAAGGTAGAGCCACAGAACTTTGTTTTCTTTTGGCTGGAATTGCTTGTAACTCCTTTCTCTTGACATTTCCTGCCTACCTGGCCGCTTTAAAGACGATATCTTCGAAGGGATTAATTTTTCTACCATATTGTTGAAATATTTATCCATTAGTAGGTATTTTAGAAGTAGTATAATCTTTTTACCGGCACCTAGTTTTTTATATATACAATAGTTTATTAAAGCAATGGTGTACTGTAGTATTTTTGTTATTAGTATATTTGGTTAATAGTTATTTAGTTTTGTTTTTTGTTTAATAATGTATTTATTGTGGTTGAGTTAAACCCGTTGTTTTTGGCTATTTTAATTATATTATTTAATTCATTTTTACGGCTGTCTTCGTTTAAAGGGATTGCGAAAGCTTTATGTATCATAGATTTATAAGCTGCAGTTTTCTAGGAAGTGGAATGGGTTGAGTGATTACGAATTGTTGTGTCTGTAAACGTGGGTTTTCTATGAATATCAAATGAGAATTCTTTGTCATTTTTTGTTATGTTTTGTTATGTAATATCCAGAAAATTAATTTTTTGGTTTTTTTCCTTTTCCATTGTGAACTTAATTTTATGATGTAGACTGTTTAGGTGTTTAGAGTTAGTTGTAAATCCGCATCATTACCGGTAAAACATACTAAAATGTCATCTACATATCTGTACCAGAAACTTATGTTATCTGCGTATTCAGTTTTTAAGAAAGTTTCTTCCAAATTAGACATGAAGATTTCAGCTAGAAGAGGACTTAGTGATGAACCCATTGCTAAGCCATCTTTTTATTTATAAAATTTTTTATCATACTGGAATAGTATATTTCATTACCAGTCCGGAAAAAAGGATTTTTCTGTGCGCGCTTGACAAATTCTCGTGTGAGGCGCAGCCGAACACGGGAAGTCAAGCAAGCACGGAAAATCCATTTCTGGACGTGTAATGAACGATATTTTTTATTATACTTCTTTGAAAACGATAACATAAAACAAAATATAACATAAAAAAATACATACATACAAAATAAACTTGGAATATTTTTATTTTCACAACTGTTATCGGAATTTAAAAAAAAAAACTACTAGAGTAATTAAAAATTAACTATTAATAATGAAAGATGCCACTTTTTCAGGTTGAGAGAACATTTTATTAGAATGAATTTAATTGACAGAAAATTAACAACGCTGACAATATGGTCTTTGGCAGGTATGATGCGTTTTCATGGTAACTTTCAAATCATTTAAAAGGTGATTTAAATTTGTCTATGTCAGATAAGATTGACAAAACGTCAAAAAATATTTCAGAAATTCATCTAAATATTCAAATATTTACGAAATAAAATACAAAATAGGTACATATTAAATATCAGATAGCATATAGACTTTCTTGAGTTTAGTTTATTTTCCTATACCTATATTTCTATTTTAAAGCCAAAAAATAGTCGGTATCTTCATTCAGCACACTGAAAGAACTGGAGACCAGGAAAATTTTTTCCGTGCGCTCTTTCCGTGCGCTAGCCCGAAAAAGCCCATCTTACATTATTACTAAAACAGATGAAAATAAGGTGTTTTCAAAGAAGTATAATAAAAATAGTTTTCCTTCATGCTGAGGTCAAAAAGAGTAATCATTTCGTTTTTTATGACAGGATTTACGTTTTTTATTGTTAGTGTGTTTTTGATTATGTTAATACAGTCGGAATTTGGGATGTTGGGGAACATGTTAGTGACGTCAAAGGATACTAAAGTACTGTTATTTGGTACCTCCATGTTTATAAGTTTTTAAGTTAACGTAACAGAAACTTTAGTATGTGAAGTAGAATTGTCACTAACCCATATGCCAGGTTGAAATTTAACCAAAGGAAAAGTTAAAAAAGTCCTGCAGAACACACCCAAACCTGAACCAAATCACACTGAAAACACCCTAATAAAATCTATTCATTCAAAGAACAAAGAGAATTCAAACTTCGCCAAACATTGTCTAGAGACAGGTCATACCTTTCCGGATGTTAATAATTTAAAAATTTAATAATCAATTTTCAATAATTTAAAAAGGTGGACCCCCTTTATTGTCAGAAATCTTTATGGCAAACTTAGAAAAGTCTATCTTTAGTTCTGATAATCCTCTCGTCAAAAATGTTTTCTATTGGAACAGATACGTAGACGATGTTTTTTGCATTTGGGATGGCACAGATAGAAATTTAGATCAGTTTTTGGACCTTATAAATTCACTACATAAAAATATTGAATTCACAATGGAGAAAGGGGTTAACAACGAAATAAACTTCTTAGATATCAATATTAAAAAAATAAATAACCACCTAGAATTTGACATTTATAGGAAACCAACAACCACAGATACAACAATACATTACACATCAAAACAGTCATGGAAAATAAAATTGTCTCCATTCCACAGCTTCATACACAGATTAGTCACCTTTCCACTAAACAAAGAAAACTTTCAAAAAGAACTATGTGTCATAAAACAGATAGCAAAAAGCAACGGATACAAAGAAAGCCTAATTGATAATAATATATGTTAAAAAATAAACAGAAAAAATTATTAAGAAAGGAATTTTATAGTATAAGTCCACCAAAAAATAACAACTTTAAATTCATTAACTATACC
Organism: Philopedon plagiatum; assembly: GCA_963971165.1. Taxonomy (NCBI): domain Eukaryota; kingdom Metazoa; phylum Arthropoda; class Insecta; order Coleoptera; family Curculionidae; genus Philopedon; species Philopedon plagiatum. The sequence continues at coordinate 69,754,258 of OZ020194.1, forward strand.
TCTAAATTTCCCAATAATATTTGTAACAGATTAAATAATTTAGGCTGTAGAACTATATGTGTAAATAAACTAAACCTGGGCAAGCTACTAGTAAACAATAAGGACAAAACTGACAAATTAGACAAATCGGGAGTTTACAAAATAAATTGTGCCGATTGTGGAGCTATATATGTAGGCCAAAGTGGTAGAAGCGTGAAAACAAGAATAAAAGAACACAAAACGTCCATTTTAAACAATATAAAAAACTCTGGGATGTCCTCCCATTGTATAGAAAACAATCATTTTATAAATTTAGATAATATTAAATTACTTCACCATGATAATAAGGGCAAAAGACTAGATCTATTAGAACAACTAGAAATTAAAAAATCTTTAAAAAACAATTTAACAACCTGTACAAATGACCAACAAAAGTTCCAGAACACCCCAATAATTGACAAATATTTATCATCTTTATGACGTGGACCTCCCGAAGATTTATCAAAATAAGAATCTTAAAGCAATTAGGTAATAAAATCAGGTATATATATTTGTAAACGATCCTTCCTAACTTTAGTATTACTAGACCGAAATTCAATCGTGTAAAGTACAGGGTCTTCCAACGAGGACTGAACAGGGGCTCATTTTTGAGCTTCCTTGTATTTAAAGAAAAATCTAAAATAGCCAATCGATGTACTTTTTCCTGCAGAATTCAAAAATGAAACCAAAAATTTATTTGAACCAGAAACAAAAGAGTTACGCTATGGATAAGGTGTTTTTTAAATGGAACATAGCTTTTTTTATACGATTTTCGGAACGAGTGATTTTTTTTATGTCCGTTCTGATTAAAATATTTAATATTGTGACAGCTATTTTTATTAAATTTTAATGTTTTATCCAGTATAATTTAACTTCAACCTGTTTGAAATATACACTAGGTAATAAAGGTAAAATCACCTTGAAATCCTTCAAAGTCAAAAAATTTGACAAATTTACTATAATATTGCCGAAATGAAATATTCATTAGATGAGAGATTGCAGATTGTTATCTTGTTCTACAAATGCCAAGAAAATGCAAGAGAAGCAAGGAGAAGATTTATTGCAATCTCTCATCTAATGAATATTTCATTTCGGCAATAGTATAGTAAATTTGTCAAATTTTTTGACTTTGAAGGATTTCAAGGTGATTTTACCTTTATTACCTAGTGTATGTTTCAAACAGGTTGAAGTTAAATTATACTGGATAAAACATTAAAATTTAATAAAAATAGCTGTCACAATATTAAATATTTTAATCAGAACGGACATAAAAAAAATCACTCGTTCCGAAAATCGTATAAAAAAAGCTATGTTCCATTTAAAAAACACCTTATCCATAGCGTAACTCTTTTGTTTCTAGTTCAAATAAATTTTTGGTTTCATTTTTGAATTCTGCAGGAAAAAGTTCATCGATTGGCTATTTTAGATTTTTCTTTAAATACAAGGAAGCTCAAAAATGAGCCCCTGTTCAGTCCTCGTTGGAAGACCCTGTACAATGACGTTGGTGCCGGCGGAAAGATTGTTGCGTCGCCGTCTCTCTCGAGCCTCGTGTGACTTCATTAACAACCAGTGGTTAACTAAAAGTTTTCCCTCCGCCGGCACCAACGTCATTGTACTTTACACGATTGAATTTCGGTCTACATCAGTACTCTTGAAAAAGCCCTAATAAGGCGAAACATATGTAGAGTCATACTCTAATAAACTTGAAACATTAAAAAGCAAAAGAGTTTTATTTACAAAATATTTAAAAAATGTTTCATAAAGAACCTACTGCAGAATCAACCGAGTTTATTAAAAATTTTATATACCGTACCTAATAGTCCGGGAGCCGGTGACACTGAAAGTCCCGTCATCACGGAATCAAATTTTTTTTATGTAAATTGATAGTTAACAGTAGTAGTGAAAGTTTGGGAGTTCACGGCCCACCGTCCACCGGTGGGATCTTATCTTGTGATCTATGACGTCATAGCTCGGCCACCTTTGCGCAGGTGCAAATTTCAAGTACGTCATCGAAGTCTACGTCACTGGATCTTACGTCAGCAAACCCAACCTGCGCGCGCAGCTGTCAAATGTCACCTGTCAACTGTCACCTGTCACTTGTCAAATGTCAAAATTAAAATTTGACATACGTCACGTATGAAGGATGACGTCATAAGACATTAGTAAATTTTGGATTAATTATATAGGTTATGAATATTAGGGGATTTGGTAATAGAAAAATAGGTATTAGATCATCGGAACTAGTAAAAAATTAGATCTCAAAATTTTTACATCACCCTGTATACTAAATTTTCGATGAAATATATATAATTTAGGAATTTTATTTAAGTTAATAACAACTAAACAACTCACGTTAAAATCGTCAATGTTTAAACTGAGTTGTTGAAACACCCCTGTTTGAACAGCCCTGTTCAAACAGCCCTGTTTAAACTAGTGGGAGTCAAAGTTGGACATGTTATGGAAAAAGATGGGTATAAATTGAGGGATTTTGTAATTCAGGTTGCATACAGAGTGCGCGGGACCTCGATAGGAGCCGTCTGTATGGCTATGTTCGTGCACACGATCGTTTAACGCTGCATCAAATGGCTTTTCGCAAATATGACACACCCTAGCTTCTTGATGCTCCCTCTCTTGTTCCGCAGAAATAGGTGTCATGGGTACTAGTCAGCTGTCACCTGTCATTTAAGATATGTCAACTGTCACCTGTCACTTGTTATATGCCAAAATAAAAATGTAACATACGTCACGTGTTCAAAACGTCGTTATAAGTCATGTATAAAAGTATGTCAGCTGTCACTTGTCATTTAAGATATGTCAACTGTCACCTGTCACTTGTTAAATGCCAAAATAAAAATGTAACATACGTCACGTGTTCAAAACGTCGTTATAAGTCATGTATAAAAGTATGTCAGCTGTCACTTGTCATTTAAGATATGTCAACTGTCACCTGTCACTTGTTATATGCCAAAATAAAAATGTAACATACGTCACGTGTTCAAAACGTCGTTATAAGTCATGTATAAAAGTATGTCAGCTGTCACCTGTCATTTAAGATATGTCAACTGTCACCTGTCACTTGTTAAATGCCAAAATAAAAATTTAGCATGCGTCACGTGTTCCAAATGGCGTTAGAAGACGTGCGTAAATGCATGTCAGCTGTCACCTGTCATTTAAGATATGTCAACTGTCACCTGTCACTTGTTAAATGCCAAAATAAAAATGTAACATACGTCACGTGTTCAAAACGTCGTTATAAGTCATGTATAAAAGTATGTCAGCTGTCACTTGTCATTTAAGATATGTCAACTGTCACCTGTCACTTGTTAAATGCCAAAATAAAAATGTAACATACGTCACGTGTTCAAAACGTCGTTATAAGTCATGTATAAAAGTATGTCAGCTGTCACCTGCCATTTAAGATATGTCAACTGTCACCTGTCACTTGTTAAATGCCAAAATAAAAATTTAGCATACGTCACGTGTTCAAAACGTCGTTATAAGTCATGTATAAAAGTATGTCAGCTGTCACTTGTCATTTAAGATATGTCAACTGTCACCTGTCACTTGTTATATGCCAAAATAAAAATGTAACATACGTCACGTGTTCAAAACGTCGTTATAAGTCATGTATAAAAGTATGTCAGCTGTCACCTGTCATTTAAGATATGTCAACTGTCACCTGTCACTTGTTAAATGCCAAAATAAAAATTTAGCATGCGTCACGTGTTCCAAATGGCGTTAGAAGACGTGCGTAAATGCATGTCAGCTGTCACCTGTCATTTAAGATATGTCAACTGTCACCTGTCACTTGTTATATGCCAAAATAAAAATGTAACATACGTCACGTGTTCAAAACGTCGTTATAAGTCATGTATAAAAGTATGTCAGCTGTCACCTGTCATTTAAGATATGTCAACTGTCACCTGTCACTTGTTAAATGCCAAAATAAAAATTTAGCATGCGTCACGTGTTCCAAATGGCGTTAGAAGACATGTGTAAAAGCATGTCAGCTGTCACCTGTCATTTAAGATCTGTCAACTGTCACCTGTCACTTATGAAACGTTAAAATAAAAAACTGACATACGTCACGTGTTCAAAATGGCGTCAGAAGACATGCGTAAAAGTATGGCGGCTGTCACCTGTCATTTAAGATCTGTCAACTGTCACCTGTCACTTTTGAAACGCCAAAATTAAAATTTAACGTAGGTCACGTGTTCAAAATGACGTCATAAGACATGTGTAAAAGTATGGCGGCTGTCACCTGTCATTGAAGACCTGTCAACTATCACCAGTCACGTGTTAAACGTCAGAATAAAAATTTAAGATACGTCACGTATTCAGGGCGGTGTCCGAAGACGTTTAAAAAAAGAATGGCGTCGATCGGCCTTAGGGTTCCGGAGATATAGTTGTTTGCGATTAGCGACCTAACGGCTGATGGTGGAGAGCCGAAATTCGCATGGGGGATAGTGACGGAGCAGATCTTTCGATTTGTCAAATTAGTTTTCAAAAATCTCGACTTTGAGGAAAAAATTAGATTTCAAAATTTTTACATCACCCTGTATAGTAAATTTTGGATTAATTATATAGGTTATGAATATTAGGGGATTTGGTAATAGAAAAATAGGTATTAGATCATCGGAACTAGTAAAAAATTAGATCTCAAAATTTTTACATCACCCTGTATACTAAATTTTCGATGAAATATATATAATTTAGGAATTTTATTTAAGTTAATAACAACTAAACAACTCACGTTAAAATCGTCAATGTTTAAACTGAGTTGTTGAAACACCCCTGTTTGAACAGCCCTGTTCAAACAGCCCTGTTTAAACTACCCTGTTAAAAACGTCTCTGTTTAAACAGGGTTGTTTAAACACACCCGTTTAAACAGTCGACGGTAGCACTTCCGGTTGATGATAAGGGGGTCGAATATGGTAAAAGTCATGATGGATATCAAAGAAAAGAGAAAAATTTAAATAAAGTAATAACACTATTCGGGTTTCTTAATTCCGAGAGGTAAGGGCATTAGCAATTAAAGAAAATTAATGATTTAATTTGAAATTGTTTGCAAGGAAATCAAAACGTATTTACATGTCGTTTAGTGGCAATAGAAATGAGTATACAGCGATAAGGACGGTGGAAGCCGTCGGCCTTCGCAACTTCCGTCCTTATCAGGAGAATAGTAATTAGTTGAAAAAGTTATTTACTTGTAAAATAACAGTCGGTATGTGAGTTTAGATCGAAGCAAATATGTACGTAGAACCGATCGGTAAAAATTAAGATTTGAAAATTTTTGAAGAAATAGAATGTATTAATATTATTTAAGTGAATAATAATATGTAGTAGTGCCGCGTGCAACACAGGAAGTTGCGGTTAACATTTCCGGTGATAAGGTGGGCTCGAACGTGCGAACAACAGAAAGAATGGCAAAATATTAGTATTGTACTGATAAATAAAACACACAATTAGAAATTATTAACTTTATTTGAAGCAGCAAACTGCGTCGTTAACTTGTTAGGACCCGTCAGTTTCCGGCTGATAAGGGAAAGCATAAAAGGGAGAAAGAGGCAATTTGCAAAGCACAGTTGGCGTCGGAATCTCCTAGTGTGCACGTTAAGTTCGTTGCCAGCCAGTCGGAGTGTTCTTTGTTCTTTGTTTTTTTTTGTGTGAAGAAAGTGTACTGTGAAATTTTTGGGTAAGTACCGATTGATATTAGCTTAAAGTTTTGTAGTCTGCATGTATGAACAAAAATGAAATGTCGAATATTTACAAGAATATTAGTGCCGTTTTGTCAGGGAAAATAAAAAATAGTCTATCGATGTGTCTGTCTTACAACCTAGTGCCGTCGTGTCAGGGAAAATCAAAAATAGTCTGTCTATGTGCCTGTCTTACAACTTTAGTATACAAAATTATGATTTTAATTTCGCGTTTAAGTAACAGCATGGAAATCTTCAATTATTTACAGTAATATTGGGAATCGGGATCGAGGGAGAGAAAAGGAGGTTGGTCTTAAACCCTTTTTTTATTTTTTAAACTATATAGATTCAGGGTAGTTTAAACAGGGTTGTTTAAACAGAGCTGTTTAAACAGGGTAGTTTAAACAGGGTTGTTTAAACAGAGCTGTTTAAACAGGGTAGTTTAAACAGGACTGTTTAAACAGAGCTGTTTAAACAGGGGTGTTTAAACAGCTCAGTTTAAACATTGGTGATTTTAACATGGGTTGTTATTAACTTAAATAATATTCCTAAATTATATATTTCATCGAAAATTTCGTATACAGAGTGATGCGAAAAATTTAAAAATATTATTTTTACTATCAGGCAAGATTTTTGACAAATAATTTCAAAGGCAATGTCTGTACTGCCTAGAAAAGTATCATTTTTACACGTAAATCTCCATAAGAAAATTTCAGGTTCGATTTGCATTTTTCTAACCATTTTAAGGCGTGGCACTTTTCGGAACGTTATTTTCAATTTGTGTTTAAGTAGCAGCATATAAATCTTTAGTTATTTACACTAATATTAGTACCGGAATTATGAAAAAAATTGCCTGCAGAGGTTTTCCCTGTCTGTCCCAACCAACGCCCACTCCTTTAAATCTCATGTCGATAGCTTACATTTCCCTTCTCTTCAGACGCCCACGGTTTGTTAGTACTTAGGCTCGAAGTCCACATGAGATGTCTTAGATAAAAAATCTTTAAAACCGAAATTTATGGGTATTATTTTAAATTTATGTTTAAGTAACAACATGGAAATATTTAGTTCTTTGTACTAATATTAACACCTGGATCTAGGGATAAAAAACCTCGAACTTCTCTCCTTCATTTCTACCTGAATTATGAAAAAAAATTACCTGCAGAGGTTTTCCATGTCTGTCCCAATACCCACTCCTTTAAATCTCGTGGCAATGGATTACATCCCCTTCTCTTCAGACGCCCACGGTTCATTAGTACTTAGGCTTGAAGTCTACGTGAGATGTCTTAGATAAAAAATTCTCTATTGGGTATTCAGGAACTATACTTTTGTTTAAATTACGCTAAAAACTGTAAATTTCGGGGGAGACAAATGGATCCAAAAGCGTGTTGTATAGTCTGGAACATTTCCTCAGTCACAATCTTTTATTTTTACAGAAAATGTTTGCATAGTTGAAGTACAACTTCAAGCGTCTACTAGTTTGAAAATTTAAAAAATATTCAAAGTGATGTAGGTATGTTCACTATTGTTATTAGTGAGCTGGCTCCTTAAGGGGTATAAAGGGATGGTCGACTTTTTACCGCATGGAAACACGCCAGGTACCCTTCCGAGGGGAGACGTACTGACTCCGGTGTTCGGTAATTCCTCTGTACAAAGGGGGTTGGCACCTTAAAGGAGTTTGGTATATACAGTGTTTTCCATATGTCTTATGGACATGATTAGGGTTAATTGTCGCCTGTTGGCTATTAAAGAACCATCCATCGGCCATGTTTCAACTTAAAATAACGCTTTGCGTTTGCTCTGTTATATGTTCGCTTGTTTTGACTCTATAAAGGAGCTAATTTTGACTAATTACGTTACTAGAGGCTAGACTGTTTAACATATTATATCTTTCCTATTCGTGCCCTAACAGTAAGAAAGGGACGGAGAATCTTTGGCGGGTATTGGGTAAGGTCAAAAAGACCTTTCGACTGACAAAAATTTTTCGAAAATCTCGACTAACGTTGCTAGTGGTTGTACTGTTTAAAATATGTCTTTCATATTATGCAATAATATCCTCAAATGGTGCGAGAAATTTTTCTGTGAACCATTTAGTGATTTATTGTCATATCTGTATACTAAGAATCTATTATGGCCCTTTAGACATCCTCACTGAGGACCAAGATAGTGGAGCTTGATTTGTAAGACCTCCCTACAAAAGGGGCGATTTGAGCTGTGAAACCTATCTTCCAGCGTCTTTTGGAGCCCTTTTTATTCTTTTTATACTGTCGAATCAAATAATGTCGACTTAAATACAAAGTAGTAGTAATTTTTTTCAAAATATATAGATTTATCTTACAATAAGGAGAGCGTCTGCTTGGATTTGCACTTTTTTGCGGTATTTTGAAAAACACGTTTTACAAATATCACCAATATGGTAATGCCGGAAAGAATCTCAACCATGCAGTTTTTCGAAAATCTAAGACTTAGGCATAAGAAAAAAGAATCTCTTTCGACTCCCCAGTTTTTCGAAAATATAAGACTTAGCATAAGAAAATAAACGTTATTATTGTTTAAGGAGTTTTGAATGGGACTTTGTTTCAGTTTTACAAGTTTTAGAATAGAACATTTTGTATTAACGGCAGCTATATTTAGATATAAGCCCTGTAACCAGATGCATAATTTTAAGGCACAATTTTTTTTAATATAGCTAAGATATTACAGAGCGTTTAAGTAAATATCAACGGCAGTTTTAATACTTTTATTCCAGTTTTGCATGAAAAACATCTACTATACAGGGTGCAATCGGAAAACAACACCCCGCAATGATCCTATTTATTAATGCTACTAAATTATTTGCAAAATTTACGTTATAAACTAAATATAACAATGAGCGCGAGAGTCCTTGCAGTAAGAGGCGAGATATTATCTCTCTCTAAAAAGGGCTTTTTAATGTTATCAGAACATATTTTCTAACTGCAGAAATTAAATATAAATGTAATGTTAAAAATAATTATGGGCAAATAATTTAGTAGCATTCATACTTAGCCATGCATTGCCGGATGTGAATTATAAAGTGTAGAACATATTAATTATAATATTTAATAAGAACTAACTATTATTTATACCATATCTGGGATGTTATTTTACAAATAATACCAAACGACCGTTTCTAACACTTTTTTATTTCGGTTTTGTATTAATACATAAAACATAAATTGTGCGGTTATTTTCTATTTTATCATTTTTTATAATTAACTATTATATCTCCTAAACCTAAGGTTTTACAGGGTGTTTAAATAAATACTAACAGCAATTTCTAATACTTTTGTTTCAACATAAATTATACAGGATGAAATCAAAAAAAATTATTAGCACTAATAAAATTCTATAACACCGAGTCTTTCAAGTTCCTTCAGGATCACCATTACTTTTGGGGTGTTAACCCCCGAAGTATTGCTTTGTTCTAAATACTTCAGACGCTCTACCAGCTCATTAACATCATCGTATTCTTCTACTGCATCCATTTCTACATCTTTTTCATTTTCTTCCTTGTATTCTTCCTTACTTCGATAGTCGCATTCTTCAGCGACGAGTGTCTTTTGACTTTTAAGTTTACATAATTTTTTCATTAGGGCTTTTTGGTTCTCCATTTCGGGTTGTTTCTTTTCTTGTTTGCCCTTCATTCTTGAGATATAACTTCTTTTAGGAGGAAACAGTTTGGAAATGATATGGGTATATTTCCACCCTTTGGAGGCTAAAATGTTCTCGTCTCCATTGAAACCCTTTCGGTGTGCATGTGTAATCAATAAAAGCTTCTTATAATTATTCAAATCATTTGAATTAAATTTTACTGGTTGATTTGTAGCTAATAAGTTAAACAGTCCATCCGTCAGCAAAAATTTTTCTTTCCCTATTATGAGAACGTTATCTTTTATTACAATAGGGATATTTCCAAGAAATAACTTAGACCCCTCTGTCCTTACGCCATATTTAACAGCAGGTGTTTCAAGAAGCTGATACTTTAGCCGGTTGGCATACATCTTATTACTATGACATTCAGTTCTCAACTAAAACCTTTAATCTGGATATGTCCTTTTATCCTTTCAAAACCTCGTTATAACACATACAGGACAACATCATGACGTTATCCGGACAGCAACAGGGCGTTAACAGGACAACAACAGGGCAGTAATCGGACAACAATAGGGGGTTCACAGGGCGTTAACGGAACGTCACACAACACAAAGACAAACGCCATGAGAAAAGTTAAAATTCTTTTGAAAACAGGATGTTTTCTATCAATTGTCTGAGGCTGCGGATTGTTTAAGTTTCGAATAATTCTGTACCACCTGCAATAGAATATTTGTTGAGGTTAGGTTTGATTGTTTAAAGTAATAAAACATATAAAGAACTTAGTTTAATTCTTCATTTAATACATCTAGCTACATTTCTATGGATAATTTTTCTAAGAGTTTTAAGTTTATCTGGAGCGTTGGAAAAGTATTGCTGTGTTGTGTTTGTTCTCTGGAACTGATTAAAAATATCCAACATGACTGCTGTCTCCCTATCTGTGTCTATGCTAGGCTCTTCTTTGTACACAAACTTCGTAAGGTCCACGGATGGCATTATATGTTTTATAACTTTGCGGGAGGGATCGTAAATTTCTCCTTCAAAGACGTTCCAAAAATGAATGTTGCCTCCTATTTCATCATAGAAAATCTTTCCACATTTTGGTTCTACATGTACATTATATTTTTTAGCAAGTTCCCAAACCATTAAAGTTGAAGGTAAACAGGACCCATAATACTGGTTCCGACTGAATACTTCTTCAATGTTGGCAAGAATAATTTTTAATATTTCCGCCATGTTAATCGCTTGACGGTTGGTGGTATACTAAACATTTCTTACCGAGTTATTCTATTTAGATTACAAATTTCGTCTAGGTATAAGATCGACATCCTCGTAGATTAAGGTGCGCATCAAGATTTAGGAACCAAATAGGTGTTTGGAATGTTAGAATTTGTGTAACTAACGCTTCGATGACAGTTTTGGTAAACCACTCCACTAAATCTCCTCGTTTAGGCAACTCCATTTCCAACGTTTTAAAGTTTTTTTTCTTTTCCTGAATTAAAACTAATATAAAACTCTATCCTGACTATATCAGGAGTTCCAATTAATGCAAATTTTATCTGTTTTAACTAGGCTCGCAAACAGCCTAAAAGTGTTGTATGAATATCTTCCTCTGTCTGTGATTTAAAAAAAATTTGTTCTGACCGAACTGGACTCTCGTCTATGGCCTTTAATAATTCATATCTTGCTTGTTCATATTGCCCGATATCTTCCTGATAACATTCATAACAATAAGTTTTAAAGTCGTAATATGCGATGCTCTTGCGATCTTTTCTTCGTTTACCACCAACTTTATATCCATCCTTGACTAAACATATTTCACATTTTTCCTTTAGCTCTGGTTGACACTCGCTACAATCGCAAGGCCTTCCCCAAAAGCACTCTTTAGGCATTGTGCTCGCTTTGACAGACTAACAAATACTGATTGTTGCAGAGTAAAATAATTAAATATATAGTTAATTGGTGTGGGGTAAAGGTTTCTTTGTTTTATTTCAGATTTTGGAGTACTTGAACTTCAAAATTTAATCTTCGTGAATATGTAAGCAGGAATAACAAGAGTTTTTAGAGTCTTAGTGTTAGTTGTTCGAAACAACCATAATTTAGATTTGAGAATCCCAGTAAGAACGATATGGGCCTAAGTTCAATGTCCTAGAATTTTCTCGAATATTCTATTAATTTCGTTTTGAATTTCCCGATTTACTGAAAGCTTCTGAACATACTCTAAAACATTTACGGCCATCCTTTTTGTTGTGTCATGTAAGAGAGAGATAGAGAGAGAGAGAGAGAGAGAAAGAGAGTTAAATGTTTTAGAATTTTCTCTAATATTTTAGTAATTTTTCCTTTGAATTTGTAGATTTACGGAACGTACCCCTGCGTCTGAACGTGCCTTAAAATTTTAACATTTATCCTTTTGAGTTGTGATAAGTAAGAGAGAAATAGACTTATGATTGGGAATCCTGTAACTGTTTTGTTTTGTTAAAGATAGTTTCTATTAATTGATCGAAGTTTAGGAAAGAGAATATTTTAGCTCTACACTTATCTTAAACTTTTACTGCATACTAATCATTGACTTCACATTAAAGGTAAGTTTTCCGAACGCACCCCATTTTCTGAACGCGTCCTAAAATTTTGCTTTAACAAACCGAAAAGAGGTTATAAATAGGGGTCAAATTTAGACTCAAGCTCATTAACGCTCTGTGTGTTCAAGAGAGTAGACGTGTGAGCTCCAGTCTTTAGTATTCTATCGTTAAATATTGTTCCAGCTGCAGAATGTCTTTTGCTGATAAACTGGTTGAAAGTATCAAGATTTTGGTTTACAGCCCCTCGCTTAATGGAAACAAGAATGCAGTTAAAGATGGCCTAAAGCAATGTGCACAGGCTTCAAAATTGATAAATAGAGCATTGAAAAATACCGCAACAATAGGAGCAAAAAATAATTTATTAGCCTGCTTAGGTCAGATCAAATGCTTCAGAGAAATGTTTAAAGCTGCGGAAGTTACTGGTTCTGGATCTATACCCAGGAAGGAGACTGCCAAGCACCGGGTGAAATGGGAAGATCTACATTCAGCCTTTCAATCTCGAATTCGGACCGGCATCGTCATTAATCTCAAGCATGCTGATGTAAAATCATTCTTGGAGGATGCTTCTGCCCTGTTTAAAAGGCGGATTCAAAACGCACTGAAGAAAGACGATGCCTTGAAGGTTAACGCTGTGTTGTGTGGAGAATTTAAAATTCAAAAGGCCGATAAGGAATTGTGTGAAAACAAGTATCTTAACACCGCTAACGCTCCAATCTATAAAGATACGAATTTAGACCTATGGTTTGTCGAAAATATTATACAACCTATATTAACTAACTTGGGTGAATTTCAGGAAAAAGACTCCAATTGGGCGCTATCCCGCGTCGTTAACTTAATGATTAGCATAAACAAATTTAATCCATTACGAGTTGGAAATTACATCGAGCTTCCAAAGCCTATTGCCGGAAGAAAGGCTTGTATTAATGTACAGAACAGTGATGATTTGTGTTTTGCTTGGGCAGTTGTTTCCTCCGTGCACCCCGCCAACAAGGATTCTAATAGGACATCATCATACCCAAACCCAAAGGATGTGCTTAATTTAACGGGGATGCAGTTCCCCATGACGATACGGCAGATTCCGCGATTTGAAAAACAAAATCACATCTCTGTAAATGTGTATAGATTAGAAAAGAGGTCAAAGAAGAACTTTCAGATTATACCCTATTATTTGACCAAGGATAAACTAGAAACACATGTAAATTTACTTCTAATTCAGGACGATTACGTAGCCAAGGATAGCTACAATGATCTGTCCCCAGTTAAGCTTCATTACGTTTGGATAAAAAATATGTCTCGTTTGTTGTCATCGCAACTTAGTAAAGAAAATGGCCAAAAGTATCTTTGTGATCGCTGTTTACATTACTTTCGTTCTGAAGAAAAATTACGCCTGCATACCAAAGATTGTTTAAAACTAAACAATGGCACCACCATTCCGCAAGCTCCAAAAGAAGAAAAGAAGTGGGTTGAATTTAAGGACTTTAAGTACAAGGAAAAGGCACCCTTTGTAATATATGCTGATACCGAGTGTTTGCTGGTTCCTGAAGCAGATGACGCGAGGAAAACTACACAAAGTCTGCAAGAACATGTACCCTACAGCGCCGGGTATTACGTTAAATGTCAGTATGATGACACATTATCATTTTACAAGTCATATACTGGATGTGACTGTATGGAGTGGTTCGTAAAAGAACTTCAAGATTTTGCAGAAGATGTGGAAACGGTGTTTTTATGCGATTTACCCATGGATAGCTTAACACCCGAGGAACAAGAACAATTTAATAATGCTACCATCTGTCATATATGTGAAAAGCCCTTTGTAGCTGGAGATAAAAAGGTTAGAGATCACAATCACTTCACGGGGAAAATAAGGGCCGCCGCCCACGAGGTTTGTAATCTAAATTATCAGGATGATTGCACCATACCGGTCCTGTTTCATAACTTGAGTTGTTATGATGGTCATATGGTTATTAAAGCTTTAGCGAAGGTAGAGGGGCATATTGATATTTTACCTGTCAACAAAGAAAAATACATCTCTTTCACCAAACATATTCCCGATAGCTTAATTAAATTCCGATTCGTTGACAGTTTTAGATTTCTGGCTTCCGGATTGGATAAGTTAGCTGCAGATCTCCCTGATTATCCAATTCTTAAGTCGGGATTTGAGAACCTAACAGAAGAGCAGTACTCGCTCTTGTGCCGAAAGGGTGTATTTCCCTACGACTTTATGGATAGTTGGACTAGACTTGAAGAAGATAAACTACCAACAAAACTTGAATTTTACAATAGCTTGAACGATTCCTCGATCTGCGATGAAGAGTATGCACATGCACAAAGAGTGTGGAACAGTTTCAACTGCAAAACAATGCGTGAATATTCAGAGTTGTATATGAAGACCGATATTCTACTGTTGGCTGATGTATTTGAAAAATTTCGCAACACGTCGCACAAAACATATGGGTTGGATCCAGCATGGTCGTATACTTTACCTGGTTACGCCTGGCAAAATATGTTGTTTCAAATGCAAAGATCAAATAACACCAAACTCGAGCTTTTAACCGAACTAGACATGATCTATTTTATTGAAAAAGGTATTCGCGGTGGACTAAGCCAGTGCTCAAAAAGGTATGCTGAAGCTAATAATAAATTTTTACCTGATTATGATTCTACCAAGGAGGACTCATTTTTAATGTATTATGACGTTAATAATCAATACGGCTGGGCGATGTCGCAGTACCTACCATACGGAGGATTTAACTGGTTATCTGACAGTGAAATTTCTCAACTGAATATTCGAGATGTTGCCGATAAGGCAGATATTGGTTATATCTTGGAAGTAGATTTGGAAATACCAGAAGCACTTCATGATCAATTTTCCGATCTCCCACCCTGTCCACAGCATGCAACACCTGAAGGATCTAAAAATGAAAAACTTTTGGCAACGCTGTATGATAAATCCGAATACGTCATTCACTATAGAAATTTACAGCAAGCTTTGGCATTGGGAATAAAAGTAACAAAAATACACCGTGTTTTAAGTTTTAAGCAATCGCCTTGGTTAAAAGAGTACATTGACCTCAACACTAGACTTCGCCAAGCTGCCAAGAATGATTTTGAAAAGAATTTGTTTAAATTAATGAACAACGCGGTATTTGGGAAGACCATGGAAAACATTCGAAATCATTCTAATGTAAAATTGATAACTAAATGGGATGGTAGATATGGCGCTGAAGCTTTAGTATCAAGGCCTGAATTTAGAAGTAGTACTATTATAAGTGAAGATTTAGTTATTATTGAATTGGCAAAAACTAATATTTATTTCAATAAACCAATCTATGTGGGTATGAGTATTTTGGACTTGGCCAAGACAACCATTTATGACTTTCACTATAATTATATGAATAGGACATTTGGGGATCGTTGTCAAGTTTTATATACTGACACAGACAGTCTTATTTACGAAATTAAACATGAAAACGTTTATGATGTTATTAAAGAAGATTGTCATCAGTATTTTGATACCAGTGATTACCCAGAAAATAATGTATATGGTATTCCAAAAGTTAATAAGAAAGTTCTGGGTATGATGAAGGATGAAAACAATGGCCGAATTATGACACATTTCATTGGACTTAGATCAAAAATGTATGCAACTAAAGTTCTGTACACACCTGAAGAAATAGAGACATCACGTATTAAATTGGAGAATGCTAATAAGGAACGTGCCGATATAGATAGAGCATTGGCAAACTTGGGTATAACAAAAAAGATTAAGGGTATAAAAAAGTCTGTAATAAAAGCTGATATTACATTTGAGGACTATGTCACCTGTTTGGAGACATTTACCGAAAAATGTATTTCACAAAAACTAATTAGATCTAGACAACATGAACTCCACACAATACAGCAAACGAAAATAGGATTAAGCCCCCATGATGATAAAAGAAGAATATCGAAGACTTCACCTACTACATTACCTTGGGGACATTGTAGCATAATGGAGGAATAGGATCAAGAAGATGAGCAATTTTTACTTGCTGATATATAAATCATTTTAAAATACTTGGAAATATACATTGTAAATATGTTTGGTTTTAAAATAAAATCGATGTTTATGAGTTGTTCGTTTAATTAAAAACTATGGTTTTTGCTTTCAAAAATTTCGTTTTTATCCTCAAAAAAAAAAATCGAAAATGGAGCGCGCTTGAGGGCTCAGTTCACGCCTGGCAGCTCTGTTAAGGTGATATCTTGTGATTGTTAATGCTTTGGTTTAATAAGTATTATAAATCTTACTCTCAATAATACTCATCAGTATAATGTTGAATTTAAAGTTTGTAATATGGGTTTTACCTTTGTATTTACCAATCACAAAATAAGACCGACCGGAAGCCCTCATACTTTATACCAACATTATTTTAACTTAGAGAATTAGCTATACCTGGTGGTGTAATAATTAGTTATATTTTTTTTTTCAAGTCAAGTTTTTACTGCTAAACGATTTTATCACCCGTCCTCATCAAGACTTATAACGACGTTTTGAACACGTGACGTATGTTACATTTTTATTTTGGCATTTAACAAGTGACAGGTGACAGTTGACATATCTTAAATGACAAGTGACAGCTGACATACTTTTATACATGACTTATAACGACGTTTTGAACACGTGACGTATGTTACATTTTTATTTTGGCATTTAACAAGTGACAGGTGACAGTTGACATATCTTAAATGACAGGTGACAGCTGACATACTTTTATACATGACTTATAACGACGTTTTGAACACGTGACGTATGTTACATTTTAATTTTGGCGTTTCACAAGTGACAGGTGACAGTTGACAGATCGAAGATGACAAGTGACAGCTGGCAAAATTTTTTCCTATGTCTTATGACTTTATCCTCAACACGTGACCTACGTTAAATTTCTACTTTGACGTTTGACATGTGATACGTGACAGTTGACAGATCGAGGATGATAAGTGACAGCTGGCAAAATTTTTTCATATGCCTTAAGACGCCATCTTTTGCACGTTACCTACGTTAAATTTCTATAATATACATATCTTACAACCTAATTCTCAACACGTTACGTATATTAAATTTCTAATTGAAAATGAGGGCTCTTATAGCTGCAAGCCTATAGATCATCAGCACAATATTTTATTGGAACTCGATGGCGAGTTTGGCTAGAGCGCTGATATTCCAACATACAGGTCCCCGGTTCTAATCCTACCATAGGCAAAATAAATAAAAAAAGTTTTTGACGTCATCTTCATAAAATACTTAACACTCAATTAAAGACGGAAATATTCAATATACCTCGACAGCGTAAAGTGTAAGACGATGCAATACTAATCCATAGGTCCCCGGTTCTACTCCTAGCATGGGTAAAATAAATAAAAAAAGTTTGTGACGTCATTTTAAAGAAATAATTTTAATATTTAACGATGCCGTGTTGGAGTTGAAAGATGGAAAGTTTAGCCGTTCGACGACGCCGACGCCGAGACGCCTAGCATGGGTAAAACAAATCAAAAAAGTTTGTGACGTCATCTTGAGGAAATAATTGTAATATTTAACGATGCCGCGTTGGAGTTGAAGGATGGAAAGTTTAGCCGTTCGACGACGCCGACGCCGAGACGCACTAGAAATCTATTAATATATTCCAATAGTTGAAGGCCCGGTTCAAATCCCCAAGATGGCGTTAGCAGCAGCAGCAGCAGGATACAGTAGCTGAGGCCCAAGTAGTTGATGTCCGAGTAGTTCATACCCAAGTAGCTAACGCCCAAGTACCTAAGAAGACGGACGTCACTTCTGAGGCGTCGCGACGCCCAAGATGGCGTTAGCAGCAGCAGCAGGATCCAGTAGCTGAGACCCAAGTAGTTGATGCTCGAGTAGTTCATGCCCAAGTAGCTAACGTCCAAGTACCTAAGAAGACGAACGACACTTCTGAGGCGTCGCGACGCCTAATTTTGGACCACGCCCTGCAGGCGTCGGTTCCAAAAAATACCAGAATGAACCTCCATAAGAAAATACATGGGATTTTGCGCCAGAACTCTTGCTGTATATCTACTAACAGTCACACGAACAAAATGAGCTCGGTACGAGTTGATTTATTAAGCCAAAAGTATTACCTAAGCAAACCTAAGCAAACATGTTTTACCATTATCACGAATCTCAAAGAATTATATTACCTTCGATAGGAAATTTTGTAATAAACGGAAAAAATTGGCTTACCAGCTTTATTTGGCCGAAAGAGTCTGGCATACCTATTTGAAAGGTGTGAGATGGGGTAAAATTTTACCATTACCATGTAAAAACTTTTTTTTTAAATTTTACTCGTTTCGATGTGATGTTCAAAAATATCTTGGTACGCCTCCCCAAAAACTGCCGGAAGTATCTAGCATACCAGTTTTATTGAATAGGCTCGATTCACATCAATTATTAAAAGCCGTGAGTTAAATAATTTTATTTCGGGGTAAATGTTTTTGTGATTTTTTTATACTTAATAAGTATTTTACTCTCCTATATTATATCAATATGAATTCCATTTCAAGGGAAATTGCTTTTGTTTTGTGATGTTTCTGTGCATCATACAACTTAGTATCAAGTACTGCATTCGAGGAATGTTTCAATAGCTGCAGCATTTTCCATGGTCCTTAAATAGAGTAAGTAAGAGAGATTTCCGACACAGGTTTAAACACTGTATAAGTTTTTCTCACCCAGCATTTTTGGGAGTTTAAGCAGTGGCGGCTGGTGAAATTTCAAAGTTGTATATCTCTGTTCCTAGTTACAGGACCCGTACCAAATTTAGGGGATTTAATAGTGAGCCCACTGGGAATGTTTTGGTAAAGAAAAAAAAACATTTTGTAATTTGCGAAAAAAAGTTGAATTTTTGGTGTGCCCCTCCTAAGAAAAACATTAACATGTCTAGGTATTTTATTTATTATTTTTTCTAAACAAATTTTACATCATTTTGTCGACAGTTTTTAAATTTTGAGAGAAAAAAATGTGTTAGTAGGAAGTTGTAGTCATTTGAATTTTTTCTTAAATTTTATTTTAGGCTTAAAAAAATTCAAATGACTATAACTTTCTACTAACACATTTTTTTCTCTCAAAATTTAAAAACTATCGACAAAATGATATAGAATTTGTTTAGAAAAAAGAATAAATAAAATACTTAGACGTTCTCATTTTTTTCCTAGGAGGGGCACACCAAAAATTTAACCTTTTTTCGCAAGTTACAAAATGGTTTTTTTTCTTTACCAAAACATTCCCAGGGGCCTCACTATTAAAACCCCCAAATTTGGTTCGGGTCCTGTAAGTAGGAACAGAGATATACAACTTCGAATATTCACCAGCCGCCACTGAGTTTAAGACATTCTGACCCTTCAGTTTGCTGATCATCATAATAAAGCATTGCAAACGTGGGTTATTCCAGGGAAATTTATAAACATAATATAAACTTATTAAATGACCAAATGGACCTGCGGAATTCCCAGCTATTCACAGTCCTTTATAACGATCAATAACCTTCCTTTGTTAAATAGTTCCTTTAGAGTACCGGCCTGTTATATATAAACATACACCGTAGTTTTTAAGTTATTCTGTTATATGCTACAGTAGTAGTTTTGTTCTGTTTCTGCAAAACGTATAGAATTTCATGAAAACTGGTAAAAATTTGAAAGTAATAAGAAAATATGAAGTTGTTTATTGTGTCACTTCCACTAAAAATACTTCTCAAACAAAGCGAAATAAGAAAATAACAAAAAATGTTACACTTTTAAATACTTAATCAAAAAAATATACAATAGTTTATTAAAGCAATGGCGTACTGTAGTAATTTTTGTTATTAGTAACTAGTTTACCTTTGGAAATCTAATTACCTTAAAGCTTGGTCTCTATTATTCCTAACATAATATGTATATTTTTTACAGATACTAATAATTACTGATTTTTTTGACACCTTGTATCTGGAAAACAAATCGTTTTCCAATACATGTTTACAGAACGTTTTTCTTAAAATCTGCATACAAATTTTACCTATACTTACTGAATAAACAACTGTGTGGTACATTTCTTGAGGAGTAGACGGTTACAACTTGGAAATGTTTTTATAGAAAATATGTGTGTACCTACTTAGAACTGTAAATGTATTATTGTTTTACATAAAAGCTGAAATTAAAATAAAATTAAAAGAAAATATTAAGTACCTGTATGTATTTTTTTTAAATGAAGATTTTTTTAAGTAAACAATAAAGCGAAATTCAATATAGAAAAATAAGATAGAAACAGAAAACTTTGATGAAATCATATAAAGTCGGTTTTTTTTCAAACGGAAAAGTCAAAATTACATTTCGCTCTTTGTAAAGATCCTGTACTATTTATGATTAATCTGAGCGTACATACATTTAAATAATCTCCCTAGCTAACTATATAATATGATCAGAATGATCGCAAGTATTACAGAGTCTGCGCAGTAAGCTAGATGTCATTTTGACGTTGGAAAAAAAATAGACCGTAGTGTATTTCCAAACCTAATTGAAAAAGCTAATTACCCGAGCGGATCGCATCAAAAACCGCATATCCGAAATTTTTGTATTCAGGACGACACCGACAGTCCATTTTATTCGCAGTGGACCAATAGGGTGGCGTAGACTTGGGACATGAAGTTTATATATGTCAATTAACTCTAGCAGTACTATAAGAGTACCATTTTAATCTGGCAACATGGCCGGGCGCTCAATAGTGGACTCGGTAAAAGCATAATATACAAATAGGACGCTAGGTGGCCGGAATTTAAAAGTATTTCTGTATATTTTGGACGCTCGTAAGTGGTTTTAAGAAAGGACGCCGGGAAATCGGTAATGTAAAAATTAAAAAAAAAATTACTTGAAAAATTAAATCCTAAATGCTCTTAACGACACCTACAGTTCAAAAATAAAAAATATTCACTCGGTATAGTCGGGATTGCTTGGGAAATTTTTGGTGGACGCTCGGAGCACGAATTATGAAAGGACGCCCGGAAGATAGCGGGATGTATATATATATATATATATATATATATATATATATATATATATATATATATATATATATATATATATATATATACCGGGTGTCAACGAGATCACTTTCCGGCTGCCATTTAAGTATTTAATCGAACAAGATGAAACTTGGCAGGAGTCATAGGCTAATAAAAAGTCACTTTTCTAGGTACTTGTCAAATTTCGACGACTTCCGGTTTAGCCGGAAGTGACACCAACTTTAGATTTTCAAATGAGACACCCTGTATATTTCTTGATTTTTGGAATCTAGAGATCATTTTACGTACAACTGTATTATTTTTATTGCTTTTTGTGTCAATTTACCATTTTTAAAACAAATTTTTTGTTTTAATCTAGAGTGCCATGACCCACCTTAAATCGTTCTAATAGACGTGTACATCTGCACAAAAATACCTACACAATTTTATCACCTTTCATTTGTCTTACCAGAGCGTTCAAAGTTGATTAAATCACTTTTTTGATAATAACTTTAAAAAATTAAATACAACTGTAACACTTTCATAGTATAATTAGATGTCGATTTTTATTACGAATCCAATGGTGCATCACAACATCGAAATTCTCTTGGATTTTCTAAAGAAAACTACATTTCATTGCAATAGCCATTTTATATGGTTTGATCAAACATGCAACTGCACGACGATCAAATATTATATCCAGTTAGTCATGATAAAACTGAATAATTAATAATGGGTGGCTGTAAACAATTCGCCACAAACCAGAAACATAATATTAAACACCAGAAAAAATAATTGTTTACAAATTTGTAAAATTCTATCATTTATCCTGAATTCAATTGTTTTCCATGGCAAATTTAACAATATTTTGAGGCTTCATTCCGTTATTTTTTAAACAGCTATAATAATTTAATTGTTTGTCATGGCTAACTGGATATAATATTTGATCGTCGTGCAGTTACATGTTTGATCAAACCATAACAAATGGCTATGGCAATAAAATGCAGTTTTCTTTAGAAAATCCAAGAGAATTTTGATGTTGTGATACACCGTTGGATTCGTAATAAAAAACTACATCTAATTATACTATGAAAGTGTTATAGTTGTATTTAATTTTTTTAAGTTATTATCAAAAAAGGGATTTAGTCAACTTTGAACGCTCTGGTAAGACAAATGAAAGGTGATAAAATTGTGTAGGTATTTTTGTGCAGATGTACACGTCTATTAGAACGATTTAAGGTGGGTCATGGCACTCTAGATTAAAACAAAAAAATTGTTTTAAAAATGGTAAATTGGCACAAAAAGTAATAAAAATAATACAGTTGTACGTAAAATGATCTCTAGATTCCAAAAATCAAGAAATATACAGGGTGTCTCATTTGAAAATCTAAAGTTGGTGTCACTTCCGGCTAAACCGGAATTCGTCGAAATTTGACAAGTACCTAGAAAAGTGACTTTTTATTAGCCTATGACTCCTGCCAAGTTTCATCTTGTTTGATTAAATACTACAGAAATGGCAGCCGGAAAGTGATCTCGTAGACACCCGGTATATATTTTAATGAGACATGAAAATATGTTTTAAGATGTAATGTTTTTAATTTGTTTGCTAGGTCTCAATATATTTAAGTGAATGAGTTGCTTAGAGGAAAATTATAACAAAATATTTGTGACTTGGGTAATTTAATTTAAAAAATTAAAATTTCTTTCGGAGCAGCACTAGACTAAATTTAATTTTTGATACTTTAACGCAAAGACCAATACAAACCGGTAGAATTCTAATAATACTTTACTTTAATAATTATTTTCCTAGTTAAGATGCTTTGCTAAATGATTTCTTCCTCAACAGTGCAACAAAAATGGTGGGGCGGGAAACGCTTGGACTACGCTCTCTACTGTCCCGAAGGACTTTCTAACTTTCCCACCAACGCTTTACCGCATCTCTTTCACGCGAGCTACTGGGAGAGCTGTGACGTCATTGCATTTATTTTGCGGCAAGTGGGCGGTATTGAAGCAGGTCCTGGGGCCACAACAGAAGAAGGTCGGGAAAGTAGTTTCAGGCCAGGACAGCCGAGAGAGAAGTGGAATAAGAAAAGAACATCGGTTAAATTAAAGGTTAGCTTCTGGTAAATAAAATGTAATATTCTTCGTAGACTTTGATGTGAAAGCGGGTGACTCGTAGAATGAAGGCGCCGTTTCACTCTCCCCAGTCAGCAGACTGCACAAATTACTGAAGGTTGCGCGAAACCATAGCACCTGACAGTGCAAATCGGCGTAGTAGTTGTAGTAGTTGTAGTTGAGGACCGGTACAAAGAGGCAATATATGATGACCCAGTGCCGTAAGAATGAAAGAAAATAAAGGGTTTAAGGTCGTGACCTTGTGACAATGAACAGACTATTCTTTATTATTAAACGAAATTAAGAAAATGTACACATATTGTTTTTACTGCGATCGAAAATGAAATAGAATAAATAATAAAATAAAATTAAGAACTTTAAGTAATATTAATTGATTTGATGATTGCAAGATTGTATGTATGATGTGAATAAACGTACTTCTCCGGGAATATTTTATTCCCAGCCTAGGCCGGGGAATAAAATATTCTAGTACTATTATGTATCATTGTTTAGTAACGGTTAACAGTACTGGAATAATAACTTTTGTGGCGTCAGAACACGCCAGAAAGATGTCAGTTTGTGGACGATCGCAGAAAACAGCTATTTTTCGGAGAGGACTTTTTTTATTGACGAAAAATTAATCGAGAAACATAGCTCGGCATAACAATTTATCCAACCGCCTGGCCCACGCGTCGCTGCCTTGTGGCGCGGTGTGAAGGCTCGCCGCCCTATGTTCCTCGCTTAATTCCTCTAAAACAAAAAAACTCCTCCCTGGAAAAAAACTTGACGTAAGAAATCCTGATCCTTCGATCTAGCGTATTAAAAAAAAGATAAAAATGGCGCTTTCCGAGATACAGCACGTTTAGTGTTTTTTTGAGGTTAAGGAGGCGGAATTCTGAAAAACAGATAACACCATCGGAAAGCTGAGTTATTTTTAATGACGTTTTCATTGCGAGATCATGCGTTTGAAATGGCATGTTTTCAGGCTCGCGCGCCGCGCTGGGACATGTGAGGCGATTCGCCCGATGTACCAGCGCTACCTCATTACTTTTAACCGACTTCACGAGGAGATTATTACAAGTATAAATATTACGGAAAAGATCTTTAATAACAGACATGATTAGAGGTGCCGCTTGGAACCGGATTGGACCAGGAACCCGGCCTTGACAGTAAAGACCCGGTTTTGGCCGGGTCTCACCTGGACCTGGTTTGGACTCGGGACCTGGCGGACCCGGCCTTGGATTACCTGACCATAGCATTGTATAGTGAAAATAATATAATAGTTTAGATTGGTGATACAATATTTTTCAGAAGAGAGGTGCCAAACAAGAAACTAGAGTATTTTCTTAAAAAAATATTTATTAAAAGTACAACGAAACAGTAGAAATTTATCATAAAAAATCGACTAGAAAATATTTTTTTTATAAGTTTGTATCAAAATAAAAAAGGAACTCCCCTGTTTAAACCTAAACAAATACACTTTTTCAATTAAAATTAATTTAAAATATAGAAACCATAAAAACTTCTAATAATGAAATATTTTGGTGCAAATAAATAATTTTTTCTGCATTTTCTGGATTTAATCTATTCCTTTTTACCTCGAAAACGTTCGCTGCTTCAGAAAACAGCCGAATTTCGATGATCTCGCATAAATTGGGTTTAATCTAGCCTACGGGCCCCGGGTACGCGGTACCCGGCCTTGCCCAAAAACCTGGGCTTGCGGCATCTCTAAACATGATTATATAGACCCTTCCGGGACTGTCAACAACAAATTGCACAAATTTCATCCTTTACTATTTTTTGTTTTTCAAAAAAATGTTATAAAACATGCGTTTTATTTTTTACTTCATAAAATGTCACTTTTCTTCAGAATGTTACTGCAAACCACCGAGCAAACGATGTTATAGTCAGGGAGGGCGCCGCACAACTATTGACAGCAACCTTTAAGTATGGACCTCTTGATATGATAACTCTAACCGGAGAAAAGGTCGACATTCATATAATGAAAGATCCTCCATCAGGTGAATGGGTGTTAATATCGACAGACGTTACTGATAAAACTGGTAGGATTACGTATACAATTCCTGAGGACAAAAGTGTAGGATATGGACTGTATCCTATAAAGGTACGTTACTAATTAAGCGTGATAAAAAAGTATAAATTTTAGAAAACGCTTTTTCTGCATCGTAAGAGGTAATATGTGCAACTTTTAAATATTGGTCATGATGTCGGGCTGTTCTTAATTTGCTTAGGCTTTCTCAGGTTTCAATATATCCAAATATGTGGTGAAAAAGTTTGGCCAAACATCTACACGTGCACTTCACTGGGCGCGCCGATCCATTCGAGAGTACCACTGCAGTTGTTATGCTGTTCGACTGGCAAATGCGACTCGCCGCTTTCAATGAATTTTAGAATATTTCCCCTCACTTACCTGTAATTTAATGTTATCCGCCAATTTTATTTTAGATGATTGTCAGAGGAGACCATACATCAGTGGACTTCTTTTTGGCAGTGGTTCCTCCTAAAACAGAATGTGTTGTTTTTAGTATAGATGGTTCTTTTACAGCAAGCATGTCAGTTACCGGAAGGGATCCCAAAGTTAGGGCGGGAGCAGTTGATGTAGTAAGGTAGGTTTTAACTTAACTTAAGTTATTCAGTACATATTTGATAGTTCGCCGATGCATGGTGGTTTAATTCAAAAAGTTGTATTCATGATGGTTAAGTTACAAGGAATAAGTCGGCCAAGTAATTATATATATATATATATATATATATATATATATATATATATATATATATATATATATATATATATATATATATATATATATATATATATATATATATATATAATTTAAAACGCAAAGATCTGCTTCGCTTATCTGCCATATTTTGAAGCTTCTACAAAACATAGCTTGATGATTTTTTTTTGAAAGAAAGGACTTCTTCCCATTGAACCATCACTAAGAATTTTTTTGTCTAAATATGGCAGAAAGTACCAAAAAAGTTCAATTAATTTTGACGTAATATATAGTTCTTGACACTGTGGCGAATGACCTGTAATGTTGTTTTCAAAGAGCTTAGCAACTTATATAACATTCTTAACAATACCTGTATAATTCACAGCATGAATCTAATGTAACAAATATAGGTATCGTCGAATTTCGACGGGTTCGAACCATAGACAAGATATATTTAGACCATCACAACGTATTCGCGACACCAGCTGAATCCGTCCAATGTATGGGCGAAAAAGTGCGTTTGTACGCATTGGGCGCCAGTCAGATTTTTAAACGACGGTCCTCTCGAGGCATGCGCACTCGGGACGTCTAGCAAAAGTGGTTGTTGAACTCAATGACGCAACGCGGCGAACAGAACCGGGCCGAAAAAATCTCAGTCATTTGTATGTTATGGTATTTTTGGTTGGGGTGGCGAATATAGCGAACCTCTGAAGCTGAAGCTTGTTATTTCGATACAAAAATAGTCTTTACAAAGTGTTACAGACATTTCATATGTTTCGCCAATTATGTATCCAACTTTTAAATAGGATAAGGAATTATTTCGTAGTCTATTTCTTACAAGTAGTGCATAAATAGAAATAGTTTAATTCCAAATTTAAATTATATCAATATGTGAAAGAATAGGAGGTAAAAAATATAATTTATCTTAAATGCACTCCGGTGTTGAAGTGAATACACACACGGAGAAGTAGAAATATTTGTCAGTGGCGTATATTGAGTGTGGTCAAGGTGTCAGAAAGGCACTGATGGGGTGTGTGTGTATTAGGGGCATTGTATAAGGGGTAAGATGGTGTAAGAAGGTCATATATAGTGTCAATGCCTCCTTCCCCTATATTGCATAAGGGTGAGTGTGACCAAAAGGCATATTTGCGCTTTCGCCAAAGGGGCACTAAAAATACTAGTGGATTAGGGTAGAGGGGAGTATGTTAAAAGGGATGGCGAAAGAAAAAAGTGCTTTCGCCAAAGGATCGCTAAGATATCAGTGGATTAGAAGGGTGTGTCCAAAAGGCATATTTGCGCTTTCGCCAAAGGGGCACTAAAAATACTAGTGGATTAGGGTAGAGGGGAGTATTTTAAAAGGGATGGCGAAAGAAAAAAGCGCTTTCGCCAAAGGATCGCTAAGATATCGGTGGATTAGATTGACATGGGGCCGTAAGTAGTAGCGCTTTCAGCAAAGTATCAAGTGCACACACTGTAAATAGGTGTAAAAATATTTACATCTTACCCTAGAACTTGCTTTGTTCAATAATTATACAGGATGGGATGCCAATCCAATAAAATATACACATGTAATTTTTTTGATTTACTATTTTACTTCTTAAAACAGTTGCATATTTTATTTCTATTGTTTAGAATACTATGTTTATATTTTATTTCAACTTTCAATTTTGTAAATGTAACGTTTAAAAAATTAAGAGGGGGGGACATTAAAGAGACGCACTGTATATATATAAACTGAGCTATTTTCGAGGAATTATCGACAGTTTTGTATAGCAAGAAAACTCAGATTTAAGCCAACAAACTATACACTTTTTGTTAAAATCTCACTAATGGTTACATTTTTATCATTAATAAAAAGAATAATTACAAGTAATATATTTAGCATTTATTACTCGATAAAAGATTCACGTCATGTAAAATAAATTTTGAAGTACGGTCCTGTCTATCACAAGGCAAACGTTCGACAATGCGCAAGCCCGCAGAGGACCGTCTTTGTTTACGGATTCAGCTCGGTAAATTTGCCGCATTCGTAATTGACATTATTTCTCTACTATATATTTTCTCTATGGTTCGAACTCGTTAATTCTATTTCGCAAAAAATACCGACATGTTTTTATAAAAGAAACTAGATTCTTGTCAAAATTTTTTAAACTTAAACTCTGATAACCAATAAGAGACACTGAATGGTTCCAACTTAAATGATTTAAATTTAGATTATAACTTTGAATCGTTTAATTTATTGCAAGTTTTCTTTTATTCTCTGGAATTACGAGGGAGGATAAAGTTTACGTCTTATTAATAAACGACCAGATTCATTGTGATTAAAACCGGTCTAATTTGACAATTATTAAGGATTTAAATTGACAAGTTTAAGAATAGGACAGTTAGGATTTGTACTATGAATTTATTTCCGAATTTTTTTTGCAAGTTTTTAGATCAAAGACAATTTAAGTATATATTCTCCAAAACAAGCAACAAGTTTCAAGATAAAAAATCATTCGTAAACCAAACCGATCGCAAACATTATAGAATCAGTCCTAAGTTTTTATTGACTGCTAGCTTCCGCCTGCGACTTCGTCCGCGTTATGGTGATAATAGTGTAGTTTTGATATTATGAATTCATGAAACATGAGGTTAGGTTAGGTTAGTTATATCTAGAGACCGGATTTCAATATTACATGACTCAAAAAACGGGGTCGGACTCGGGTCAGTGGCGTATTCAGGATTTTGTTTTTGGGGGGGGGGGGTCCAGCCACTAAATGGAAAGTGGGAAGGTGGAAAAGCGCCGCAGACGAAAATTTGTCGGGGCCACGCCCAAAGTTCGTCATAAAATTGAAATACAAATATTTTTCTTCAGACAGCTGGGGGAGGGGAACCTGCACAGCCCCCCCCCCCCCTGAATACGCCACTGACTCGGGTAACTCCCCCTCGGATATTTTCTTAACATCTATTACACAAAATTATATTTTTTGACCTTAATCACCCCGAAAATGACAACATTTTTGGAAAAATTGCCAATCGCCCCTTTCTTCAATTTTTTTACCATCTATTAATCTGTTAGACAAAATTAGATTGCAAATGACACATTTAATATTTTCGGAAAAATTCCCAGCCACTCCTTTTAAACCCCTCCCCCTCAATTTTTTTAACACATGTTAGGCAAAATTAGATTTTCTAACCTTAATAACCCCGAAACTGACACATTCGTTATCATTTTTGGATACATTTTCAGCCGTTCAGTTTTATCCCCCCTCCACGATAACTTTTTTAACACCTGTTAGACAAAATTGACCTTAGTAAGACCAGTCAGTCAGTCAGTCAGTTTCTTCCTTTATATACATATAGAGATTATGAGTAAGGATTTTTTTATTTTGCTTAGAAAATTCGAAAACATATACTGGGGCAGAAAATATTGAAACTTTCTAGAAAATCGTGTTTTCTTGACAATACCTTGCTTTTGAAGATATACAGCTCATTTTGTTAACGACGGACTGCTTAGATTAAATTTGCTGAACCTTTCGCAATGAAAGTAAAACTGAATCGAAAGTCCATGATGATAGGAAAGTTTTAGATTTGCGCAAACGAGACCTAATATTTATTACTACCATAATGTTTGGAGTAAAAATAGTTTTAAGTAACTTGGCACCCAAAAATATTTTAACACTTGACTAGTATTTTTAAAATTATTACATTTCTGCAAATATGGATTTTAACTGTGGAAAGATCCATATAATATGGTGGTAATTGAAATTACTACTTGTAAATGTAATGAGGTTAAACAAAAACCACTTGTTTGTTTATCAACATAATTTTATTTCTTTTTGTATTAGGCATTGGCAAGAACTAGGATACCTAATAATTTATATAACTGGAAGACCTGATATGCAACATAGGAAAGTAGTGTCTTGGTTATCACAACATAATTTTCCACATGGACTCGTGTCATTTGCCGATGGATTTACCACTGATCCACTTAGTCACAAAGCTGCCTACCTTAACAATTTGATACAGGTTGATATAACACTTGAACATTGAAACATTTTTAACATATTTTCTTTTTATACGTATGTATGTATATATATATATATATATATACATATATATATATATATATATATATATATATATATATATATATATATATATATATATATATATATATATTATGAGGACTAATTTAATTTACGTAACAAGTGATTTTTAATTATTTTGTGATATTTACGTTTGATTTGAATTTGTGTATTCATAAAGTTTAAAAAACGAAGTAATTTTGTAATTTTCGCAGTTATTTGAGATAAATTACTATTGTTTTTTTTTTCGGACAACCGTCTTTTGATGGCTATAGAGTGATATTCGCGGGATATGATTTAATTTATTGTTGTCTTTTCATATTTATCAGCGGTACGAGTTTTGACGACGCTCTGTTGCCGAATTGAATGTTCTGCAGTGAAAATGTTCAGCGAACCTCTAAAAATTTTTATCGTGGAAAGTTTGTTTAGAAATGGAACCAAAATGGACGGTGTGTGGACTTATGCTATTCACGACTGCTTTGATAAATTTCGAAACGAGTTTGCTGATGTTGCGGTGACCTTTCATAATTTTCACACTGGGTCACAAAACCTGATAAATAAATTTCGTGAAACTGGTTCTGTTCAACATAAAAAAGGAGCTGGAAGACCACCGAAACTTTCTAATAAGGTTATTGAAGAAGCGCAGAAAATTATGGAAAATAACTCTTTAACTTCAATTAGACTTCTCAGCAAATCAGGCTGCATCCCCCCGCTTCCCCTCTACGCTCGAGACATCCACAAACCCGACCGTAACCTGAAAGCATAAACAATTTTGTTAAACTATTTACATAGTGTTATGATGCAACGTGAAGTCACGGAAAAAGCTTAAATATTGTCTGGAAAACCGGGAAAAGTCAGGGAAATTTGGTCAGCCTGTTTCTCGCAAACGCACTATGTACTATGTACGCAGTACTGTTACACCGCGTGTTCCCGAGCATAGCCGCCCTTGAGAAAAATAATTAAAAATCACTCGTTATATTCTATAAGGACTGGCTTAAAAAATCAGCTTTGAAATATAACAACAGTGAAATACTTAACAATTTTGCTAGTATGTAATGTTATGTAATTTAATTTGATGTTGATTTCTAGAACCATGGCGTTATTATCCATTCAGCCTATGGTAGCGCAAAAGATATAACTGTGTACACAAATATAGGACTAAAACCCAAACAAATATTTGTGGTTGGTAAGGCATCTAAGAAGCAACAAGGCCAGGCTACGATACTAGCAGAAGGATACGCGGCACATTTGGCGTCTCTAATGGCCCATGGCGGCTCTAGACCCGCCCAAGGAAATGCCCGTATGGTAATACCAAGGGGCTATTTTGGATTACCTGGGCAATCTATAAGTAGAAGACGAAGGTAGGTTATTTATGTCAACTTAAAAAAGAAACTATGTATGCCCCTTTACAAGTAACAGGTGAGTTATATATCTATGATATTGGGGGATTTTTCAGGGTTTATTTATGTTTCTATAGAAGTAGGAAGTTTTGAATAAAAATAATGCCATTGCTGAAAATTCCCATTTTAACATAAGCTGAATTATTTTTTATGGTAAATTTTTCGGTTATATCCGTTTGGTCATCATGTTATTCTAAGAGACTAAAGGATGTATATATCGGGATAAAAAAATTATACCCTACGTCTTAATCTAAGTGGCAATCTTCTAGGAAAGTCTCTTAAGATGAGTTTAAACTCTTTTTTTGATATTTAACACTTTTATACTCGACATATATTTTTTCTTCATTCTTCAAAGGGCTCCGAACTGCGGACTTGCTCCGCCCTGGGGCCGAAGAGTTTCTAGTTACTCCACTGTTTGGAAAACTCTTCTTCTTTATCTACTCTTTCGTCTTCGTAAATAACATGTCCTGCTATATATATATATATATATATATATATATATATATATATATATATATATATATATATATATATATATATATATATATATATATATATATATATATATATAGTAGAAAAATGGAAGATTTCTTGGCCTATAGGTAATATAATAAATGTAAATGCGAAGATTTACTTCTTCGCTAGTGCAGCGAAAAGGCCGTGAATGAAAAATAAAAATAATGAGGACTATCTTTGATTCTGGTCTGGGTGACCTCCTGCTATCGCTTTCTGACCAGACCACACTGGTCTGTTCTTCAGCCACCCTGGGTGTAAGCCTGCCCGCTGATGGGTAAGGGCCCAGAAATCGATAGCAGGAGGTCACCCAGACCAGAATCAAAGATAGTCCTCATTATTTTTATTTTTCATTCACGGCCTTTTCGCTGCACTAGCGAAGAAGTAAATCTTCGCATTTACATTTATTATATATATATATATATTAGTATGTCCACGGATAGAGGTCACAAGAGGACAAATGAACCAAAAATTTCATTGTTCGAAAAAAAATCATTTTTGGTAAGCTTGTGCTTCTTAAAAAAATACGGTCTACGAAGAAAATGTTTGACTTTTTTATACAGGGTGCTCAAAAAATACAAAAATAATAAATTATGAGAAGAGTAAACTATCTTTATTTTTCATTTTAGAGCAAAATGATAAAGACAAAAAATATTTCAAATTCCAGTCAAAATTTAAATTCAAAATATCAGCTGATATTTTATTTTTTATTTTTGTGTTATAATTTTATCAAATATTACTGTACCTACGTTTTCTAGGTAACTTTTGCCTTGTCCACCTCATCTCACAATCTTTTACAACAAATGTCAGAAAATTTAAAATTTTGTTGCAAAAATTTTTAATTTAGGTAATTTTTGCCTTGTCCACCTCATCTCACTATCTTTTACAACAAATGTCAGAAAATTTACAATTTTATTGCAAAAATTTTAAATTTTCTGACATTTGTCATAAAGGATAGTGAGATGAGGTGGACAAGGCAAAAATTACCTAGAAAACGTAGGTACAGTAATATTTGATAAAATTATAACACAAAAATAAAAAGTAAAATTTTCAGCTGATATTTTGAATTTAAATTTTGACTGGAATTTGAAATATTTTTTGTCTTTAACATTTTGCTCTAAAATGAAAAATAATCGTAGTTTGCTCTTCACCTAATAATTTATTATTTTTGTATTTTTTGAGCAGCATGTATAAAAAAGTCAAACATTTTCTTCGTAGACCGTATTTTTTTAAGAAGCAGAAGCTTACCAAAAATGATTTTTTTTCGAACAGTGAAATTTTTGGTCCATTTGTCCTCTTGTGACCCCTATCCGTGGACATATAATATGTATATATATATATATATATATATATATATATATATATATATATATATATATATATATATATATATATATATATATATATATATATATATATATATATATGTATATATTTTTTTTTCTTGTTCAGTTTCACTTTACCGCGTATACGGACTTTCCCTTTGGTCTACCATGCCCATTGCTAAGGTATTAAGGTATTAACATAAACCGTAATCATGGTAACCATCACCATAGCAATTGTTAATATGACAACATATTTACTTAGCAAATGATGTATTTGTTGTATAATATTGTTGAAAATGCAATGTTGATTATTCTAACAAGCTATTTTTGCTTGGGAAGTTTGTTTGATTTATTTACGTAATTAATTACACAATATTATTCACAGAGTTCGCATTCAGTCGCTACCAAACTGATATAACCGGAAAATCCCCTTGAAAAATGTGATTTGAAAAAGATTTAAGTCTATTATCAAACTGTTTATATTTAAAAATTCCAACCTAAGTCATAAATAAATATTATGTTGAAATTTCATAATTTCAATCGCACGTTTGAAGTTTATTAGAATTAGACGTGTTTTTCAGTCACGACCAAGGAGGAATTTCATCACCTGCGAGAACTAGCGTTACAGCCGCAACCGCAGTCTTCTTAAAACGCAAGGTTTACGTTAGTCACATGTAGCATTAGCAGTAAGCTTGAGGGTAATTATTGCCAACTTGAAACTAGGTGGAGTATCTCAGTTGACGTCCGCCGCTATATTTGCACCGCCTATAACTCATAGTAGTGTTGTTTATTTTTATAGATCGGAGGGTAAATTCTCATCTCTTCCGTACAAGTATTCAGTTTAAAAACTTTCACGTTTCTCCATAGAGTTGATTCTACCATACGAATTTTATTTCAGATCTAGTTTCAAGGATACTATTGAATTCTAGACACTGACCCCCTGGATTCGCTGTCGTTAAGACCGGTCTAATTTGACAGTCAAGGTTTTATTTAAACGTACGAGAAGTCAAGAAGTAAGAATATTTCATGAATATATATGTACCTTTGAATTTTTTAAAAAGTGTTTTGAAATACATGGTTTTTATATAATATATTATATAAATATATTTTTACTTAAAATATAAAAAGAAAATTTTTCGGAACGTTTTTCATTCATCTACGATAGTTTATCTGGGAAAGTACAAAGTAAGGTATGATACCAAATGAAACTTTAACAACTAATTGTTTCATTTGTAAATGCTGATAGTTGTTTCCGTTTTATTAAATATGGTACTTAAATATACCACAGAGGAAAGAATTGAAATAGTATTAATTGTTGGGGACAACTATAAAACGTACAAAGAGGCTGCTCAAATTTTTAATGAAAGACATCCGAATAAAATAATAAGTCATTTGGCTGTTGGAGATATTGTTAATTAATTTAAAAGTAGCGGATCTGTTAGCAATAAATTTTCTGACAAGCACCAGGTTTGGGGGACGGACGAAGATACCCAATTAGAGGTTTTGCAAGCTATCGTGGAAAATCTTATTGAGAAATATTTTACAATCTGTTTCACGACCTGTTACAAAGTCCACGGCCCAAGTTATTTTAAGGAAAAATCATTTTCACCCATACAAATCAAAATTTGGTGACAAACTGCAGCCTAGAGATTTTGATTCACAATTTTTGTTTTGCTCTTGGGTTCAAGGTGAGGTAGAAGATGACCCATTTTTTGCTAGAAAAATATTAGTTTCAGACGAGCCCACGTTCACCTCAAATAGAGTGGTGTGTTCCGAAAACTCTACGTGGTGAAGTGATGAGAATCCCCACTTTATAATTGAGTGTCGTGACCAGTATTCTTTCAAGACAAACGATTGGTGTGGTGTTTTTAAGAGCAAAATCGTAGGGCCGTACTTTTTTCGACAAAATATTACCGGTGAAAACTACTTGAACTTTTTGAACACAGACTTATTTGATTTTTTTCATTGGCTACCACTGGATATAAGAAACATACTTTGGTTCCAACATGACGGTGCTCAATGTCACAGCTCTGCAAGATTGACAGAATTTTTAAACCGGACATTTCCACAGAGATGGATTTTACGAAGGTCAGAATTTGCTTGGCCCCCAAGGTCCCCAGATATAACTCCCCTAGATTTTTTATGGGGATTCTGAAATGGAAAAGTCTATCCCCACAGACCTTTCGAAAACATAGCACAGACCTTTCGAAAACATAGACCATTTAGAGAATTATCAAAGGATGTGTCCAAGAAATTTTTGCTCCGATGGTTAGAAATGCAGTGGCGGAATTTTCACGACGTACAATAGTTTGTATGAAAGGAATCGGTTGTCATGTTAAAGCTTAGTGTACTATTTCATAAAAATATTATTGGTATTTATTTTGTTAATCTGTTATTTAAAAAACATGCATTTCAAAACAATTGCGAGCAAAGTTATTTTGTCACATTTCATATTCGATGACTTTTCAGTTCTGGACGACACTTTCTTACGTTATCATACTTTGCAATTAAAATTAAAGATAGTTTTCCTTCTACTGCATTTATCGTTTTTACTTTTTTTGACGCCCCGTATATGCTGGGTCAAAATTTTTGATTTGAGTGTTATTTTCTCAAGAAGCAGACCTTTTTATGGAGAATAACTTTTTTCCGTGAAGTCAAAAATAAAAAAGTTTCCCATTTGCTAAGATGGTTTCTGGACACTCTGTATACAGCAAATCTTAGCTACTTAATTTTCTTTTATTCTTAATGTCGAAAAATACCTCTACATTTTACCCTCTGAATTATAAGAATGTACCCTCAGCACTGACCTGCTAAATTCGTAATATAGTAAGACTGCTCTTAGTATATAAATCCAAAGCTGAAAATTGCGAATAGTTGTCAGTGGTCCTTAGTAGTAATTTTATTCCTGAAACTCATTGTACAACTCAAAAATTATCTTTAATTATCAAATAAAATTATTTCTTGGACATGATCATCACAGGCTTCTAGCTCCTTTAAAAGGTCGTTGCGAACTTATGTTGACAATATTTTTCTTACTTTCGGATACATCTTAATATGACGAGGGTATTTTCCCGGATAGCTGGAAGA
This sequence comes from Philopedon plagiatum, assembly GCA_963971165.1. Lineage (NCBI taxonomy): Eukaryota > Metazoa > Arthropoda > Insecta > Coleoptera > Curculionidae > Philopedon > Philopedon plagiatum. The sequence continues at coordinate 69,790,434 of OZ020194.1, forward strand.
GTGCTCGTGTGCAGCCTGTCCCGAAGAAAGGTGCTAAGTCCCTTTTATCCAATTATAGACCTATCTCTCTTCTTTCTGTTGTCAGCCAAGTTCTGGAGAAAGTGATCAACTTGCAAATTCTAAAATATCTAGAAAAATACAAAATCGTCCGTGACAAACAGTACAGATTTCGCCATCAAAGATCCACAGCTGATCTCCTTGCCTTTGTCACCCATAACTGGATCAAGTCTCTGGAATTTCATGGCAAATTTCAGATTGTTGCTCTTAATATTTCCAAGGCCTTTGACCAAGTATGGCACGCCGCACTCCTCAACAAACTACCTGTTTACGGTTTTCCTCAAAAACTATGTACCTGGATCGGTAGCTTTCTCTCTAATCGGCGCATATCTGTCGTAGTGGACGGTCACTCATCTAACTTTCATCCTATTAATGCTCGCGTACCCCAGGGTTCAGTCCTGGCACCAACTCTATTTGTTGTTCACATTAATGACCTGCTCTCTTCAACTACTAATCCCATCTACAGTTATGCTGACGATAGTGCTCTTCACTCCAACATTAATTTTTTCCAGATAAGTTTCGAATCAAATGCTGGATAACCGACGCCGATCTATGCACCTATCCCTTTCCCAAGATCTTGAATTAATCTTAGACTGGGGTACCAAGAACGCCTTTAAAACCCAGTCTTGCTCCTTGTCACGCAAAATATCCAGCAACACTTACCCCACATGAATGACCAAGTCCTACAGAACAATGAAACGTTCGATCTTGTTGGCATCGCTCTCGAGCATGATCTCAGCTGGCACAAACACAATACTTCAATAGCTACATCAGCAGCTAAAAAGCTTGGTTTTCTCTTTTAAGCCAGAAAATACTTCTCCCCTTCCAACTTACACACTCTCTATGTTTCCCAAATAAGACCTAACCTAGAGTACTGCTCCCACATCTGGGGAGCGGCATCACCTCCGACACTTAACATCCTTGATTCCATCCAAAAGAGAGTTATCCGGCTTATCAATGACCCAGTCCTTACAAGAAAACTCCCTTCTCTCGCTCATCGCCGTACTGTTGGGGATTTATCCCTTCTCTACCGATACTTCCACGTATTTTGCTGTGAAGATCTGTCCGATATAATTCCCCCCTTGACTGTTCCAAACGGAACAACAATAGGCGCGTTACGTATGCATCCCTTTACTGTCCAGCTACAAAAGACTATACCATACCACTTCTCTCTCTCTCTCTCTCTCTCTCTCTCTTTCTCTCTCTCTCTCTCATTCATATCTAGGGTCTCCAGATTATTGAGCAAATTGCCTGCAGATGTTTTCCCTTCCCCTTCCAATCTCCAATTCTTTAAATCCCGTGCCAATAGATTACATTTCCCTTCTCGTCAGACGCCCACGGTACGCTAGTACTTACGCTTGAAGTCTACGTGGGCTATCTCAGATAAAAAAAATCCTGTTGCTTTTTCTCAACGTTGTATGTCCAAAATTAAAAAAAAAATAATATAATAGAAAAATATTTTGTAAGCTGTCTTACGCCTGAATGGGAATTCAGATCGACGTTGTTTAGACAATCGAAAAAGTGTTTTGATTATTATTATTCTCTTTGCACTTATTATCATTAAATAAGCATAATATGATGGGACGGTCACTCATCTAATTTGCATACTATAAATATCAGTGCTGATGTACCTCAAGGTTTACTCCTGACACAAACCCTGTTTCTTAATGACCAGTGACCGTCATCTTCTACCAATCCTATTTACAGTACCTTCTACGTCTACTGCTACTACTCCTCTTCACTTCAATAATCATTTTCCCAAACAAGTCTCGATTCTAGAGCTTTGACACAGATTTATGCTATGCACCTATCCCTGTCGCAAGACCTCCAATTAATCCTGGACTGAGGTACCAAAACCCTTATCAGTTCAACTGCTTGCTACTCGTTCAATATGTCTATTTATTTCCCAAATACCTAACCTTGAATATTGTTCCCACATCGGGGAAGCGGCATTACCGTTGACGCATTCTTGATTCCATCCACAAGAGAGCCACTTTACTCATCAAAGACTCAGTTGTCACAAGAAAACTTCTTTCTCTTGCTTATTGTCGCGCAATTGGTGATCTGTCTCTCTTCTATAGATATTTTCACGGATTTTGCTCAGAACTAACCTCTATCATTCCCGTCTTGACTTTTCCTAACAAAACAACAAGAAGCGCGTTACGTATGTATATTTTTACTGTCCAGCTACAAAACCCAGAACATCCCACTTCTCTTGCTCATTCATTTCAATTTAGTACTTAGGCTTGAGGTGTACATAAGCTGTTCCAGATAAAGGAAAATTGCTTTGGTGCTGCTGCCAACTAAAGCAATTGATTTACATTCTTTATCTGTTTAGGAAAAATGTTGCATTCTAAGAGCGGTCAAACTTTACGTAATATGTGTCGTCCTTTGTGTATACCACTGGCACTTGGTAAATTGGGAGGTTTCATACAAACACACCATCAGAATGTATATACAACTTACATATTACATCATTCATTACTCTACAATTCTATATTTAAATGATCACAAAATTTTTAATTAAGTTTAACTAAATGGACAATGTTTAAATTGTCATAAATTCGACATGCTCAGGTTTATATATTCACAAAAATCAAATTAAATCTTAAAAAACTGCGGCTGCAATGGAGTCATTTAGAAAGTGAAGATATTTCTTAACTACTAAATGTTAAAATGTGAAATACACCATTACATTTCCTACCGATTTCAACTTTTTAAAGAAAATGCAGAAATGGTCATAAATAAGAAACTTAACTATTGAATTCACAAAAATATATCAATCCATTTCCTAGCAACGTAAAAATTTAAATATTATTTGTTTATAACATGTTTTCATTTAGATGATTTTTCCTTTATTTAGTTTGTTTCTACTTATTGTTTTTTTTTTATTTTAAGTCGTATATCATTTTTAATATAGAGAATGGCCGTACCAACTATCCACACATAACTACCAAAACATATTTCATATACCCTCTCCCTTATAAACAATTAAATATAATAAAAAATATAAATAAAACCTTGAGATAAAAGAAAAACTTGCTTTATAAATAAAGCTAAATATTGTTAAAATGGTGATTAAACTAATAAAAGCCTTAAAATATAAAAATTGTTAGTTGTTGTTTCATGAGAAAAATGCTTTTGTGACGTAGTTAGTTGTCTATATTTTTGTACCCGAGTGCGTGTCTATTTGTCTAACAAATGGTGTTGTATATTTTTACTTAGATTTTTTAATACGTATTTTTATTAACAATTAATTTTATTCAGTAAATCCTGTAAAAACTATTTCATTTATAGATTGTGCTCAACCACATATGCATATCTCGTAAAAAAATATATATAATCGTAAAAAAAAATCACTTCAAGATTTTTGCGGATCTTTATGTTTTAGAATCAAGATGTTTTTGCGAGGTCTCGTTGATCTACCGTCAACAGTATGTCACTAATGTATCAATTCAGATATCACGGGACTTAGTTCGCGGTGAATCAACGGGATTGCTTAAAAGATGCCAAATTTTATCCATGATTTTCCATTTCCACCGATCTTTCTGACCGTCGCGTCGGTCTGTTGACGCGGCAGTTCAGAAATAACCTGACAGAAGACTATTTCTCCCCTTTAAAATGAACGGTTCCTTTTTGGTATAATTTCAAGAGTTGATGAAAAGTAAAGTTACTCGAGTCCTAAAACTCATTTTTTTTTTGTATATGGAACCCCAGTATATTATGTCTAGTATTTATTTTCAGTAATCCGTTTTATACAGTTTTAGGTTTACAATTTGATTATCATTTTTGTAAGCCATGAAATGGTTTTTCGGGATATTACCAACAAATTCCTTTTCCCCCTTGATCGAGGTCGGCATTTCTCCTACAGGGACGTATTGTACAGAAAATTAGTTTTTGGCTATTTTACGTCGAATGTAGGTATAGGCAAATGAAGATCATTCAATGTTCTACAATTTTTTTTAAATGAACCGACTTCTCAAAAGAAAAAGCACTAGAAAGTATGAAATAATATATTTACGTACGTAACTGTGGTTAATGGTAAATTTAATTTTGTTCAAAGTTAGGTAACTTATACATCGAAGTTCTAAACATTGAAGTCGGCGCAATTTCACAGTAGAAGTTGAGAACTTCGGTGTAAAAGTTACCTAACTTTAAACAAAATTAAGTTTGCCTTTAGCCACAGTTATAAATACGTACGTAAAAAATAATTTCATACTTTTTAGTGATTTTTCTTTTGTAATGCGTTAGTAATTAAACTGACCAGTTTACGACTTGACAGCAACGAGTAAGCATTGATAATGCCAAGTGAGACCTTGGCGAAATTTCTGCCAGATTCCAATAGGAATTTAACCAACGAATGGATGTACTCCCAGATCAACATTTCTTCATATATATATATATATATATATATATATATATATATATATATATATATATATATATATATATATATATATATATATATATATATATATATATATATATATATATATATATATATATATATATATATATATATATATATATATATATATATATATATATATATATATATATATATATATATATATATTATCTAAGACATCCCACGTAGACTTCAAGCCTAAGTACTAACGTACCGTGGGTGTCTGAAGAGAAGGGAAATGTAGTCTATTGACACGGGATTTGAAGGATTGGAGGTTGGGACGGGAAGGGAAAACATCTGCAGGCAATTTGTTCCATAATTTGGAGACGCTAGGTATGAATGAGCGAGAGAAGTGGTCTGTTCTAGGCTTTTGTAGCTGGACAGTAAAGGGATGCATACGCAACGCGCCTCTGGTTGTTCTGTTAGGGACATTCAGGGGGGGAATAATACCGGCCAGTTCTTCAGAGCAGAATCCGTGGAAGTAGCGGTAGAAAAGGGATAAATCCCCTACAGCGCGGCGATGAGCGAGAGAAGGGAGTTTTCTCGTGAGGGCTGGGTCAGTGATAAGTCGAATGGCTCTCTCCTGGATAGAATCAAGGATCTTAAGTGTCGAAGGTGGTGCCGCTCCCCAGATGTGGGAGCAGTACTCTAGGTTAGGTCTTATTTGGGAAACATAGAGAGTGTATAAGTTGGAAGGGGAGAAGTATTTTCTGGCTCGAAAGAGAAAACCAAGCTTTTTAGCTGCCGATGTGGCTACTGAAGTAATGTGTTTGTGCCAGCTGAGATCATGTTCGAAAGCGACGCCAACGAGATCGAATATTTCGTTGTTTTGTAGGGCTTGGCCATTCATGTGGATGGGGTAAGCGTTGCCAGATTTTTTGCGTGAGAGGGAGCATGACTGGGTTTTGGAGGCGTTGAACTGAACAAGGTTCTTGGCACCCCAGTCTAAGATTAATTGAAGATCTTGGGAAAGGGATAGGTACATAGATCTGCGTCCATTATCCAACTCCTGATTCGAAACTTGTCTGGAAAAATGAATATTGGAGTGAAGAGTACTATCGTCAGCATAACTGTGGATGGGATTAGTAGTTGAAGAGAGCAGGTCATTAATGTGAAGAAGAAATAGGGTTGGTGCTAGGACTGAGCCTTGGGGGACACCAGCATTGATAGGATGGAAGTTAGATGAGTGACCGTCAACCACAACAGATATGCGCCGATTAGAGAGGAAGCTGCCGATCCAGGTACATAGTTTGGTAGGAAGACCGTAAGAAAGTAGTTTGTTGAGGAGTGCGGCATGCCATACTTGGTCAAAAGCCTTGGAAATATTGAGAGCAACAATCTGAGATTCGCCATGAAATTCAAGAGACTTGTTCCAGTTATGTGTGACAAAGCTAAGAAGATCAGCTGTGGATCTTTGATGACGAAATCCGTACTGTCTATCATGGATGATTTTGTGTTTTTCTATATATTTTAGAAGTTGCAAGTTGATTACTTTCTCCATAACTTTGCTGACAATGGAGAGAAGAGAGATAGGTCTATAATTGGATGGAAGGGACTTGGAACCTTTCTTCGGGACAGGCTGCACACGAGCAGTCTTCCAGCCATCTGGGAAGACATCCCTGTCATAAGAGATCTGGAAAAGACGAGTTAAGATGGGTGCAAGTTCTGGAGCGCATTTTTTTAGAACAAGGGATAGAAGAATTTTTTGAACTTGTTTGACCTTAAGTATTATATCGGGCATTTTGTGGGGTACAGACTTTGCGGTCGGAAGAGCGAAATTGGGGGGAGGGATCAGGGTGGAATTGGCAGCGAATTGTTTGACGAATAGTTCTGCTTTCCCTTTAGAGGTGGAGATAACTTCGTTGTCAGACGTCAGGGAGGAAAAGTGCTTCTACAGAAGTTCTGGCTAATGTTTTTGGCAAGTGACCAGAAAGATTTGCCGCCGTTGGGACAGGAAAGCACTTTATCTTTTATGCGGTTGTTAAAAGCATTTTTGGACTCTAAGATAGTTTGGTTGTATTGATTTCTGGCCTCGGTGAAAATTTGACGATTTTCGGGTGTAGGATTTTGAAGAAACCTTTTGTGAGCTTGGGATTTTTTGAGCCTGGCTTTGTCACAGCCCTTGGAGAACCATGGCTTTTGATGGTGGGGTTTAGGTTTCTTGCGGGTATGTGGAATGAAACCTTCGATACCTGCTTGAATAATGTCTGTGATATGAGAGCAAATTTCGGAGGGATCGGGGGTGGAAAAACAAACAGGGTTCCAAGGGAAAGCAGAGAAGAAGTTTCGAAGACCATCCCAGTCTGCAGAATTGTAGTGCCAGATCGTGCGTTCTGGCATGATTTCAGCAAACTCGGGATGTATGGGACAAGAGACGGTAATGAGGCCATGATCTGAACGACCAAGGGGAGCGCATACAGATGTTGAGTAAGGCTCAGGATGGGTGGTAAGAAAAAGATCTAGTAGATTTGCATTATGGGTAGAAACGCGGGGAAAGTATGTTGGTCCTGTGATCAAATTGGTGAGCGAGTTGCTGATTGAGAAGTTTTCTGCTGCTCTGCCTTCTGGGTCAGTTTTTGTGGATCCTAACCATTCCTTGCTATGGACGTTGAAGTCGCCTAGGACGATAACTTCAGCGGAGGGAAATTCGGAGATGAGATGGTCGATTTTTGCCGAGAGAAAGTCAAAGAACTCATTGTAGGATTTGTCTGATGGGGAGCGATAGATGCAACAGATAAATTTAGTGGAAGATTTAAGGGCGAGTTTTAGCCAGAGAATATCGGGCTGGCCTGATTCCAGGTTCGGGAGTCTGGTGCAAGAAAGACCGCTGCGAACGTAGGTACATACCCCACCATGAAGACGAAAAGATGACAGAAGTTCATAGCCTGGAAACAGGAGATGATTGGTTGAAGATTTGGAGCTGATTTGGGTTTCGGTCAGAAAAAGAATGTGGGGTTTGCATGATTGGAGATAGTGGTGGACAGAGTCCAAATTGGATTTAAGCCCGCAGATGTTGGCAAAGGTTATAATGCTCTTTGAATCCTTCGATGGTGGGCCCCCATGAGTACCCCTCGCCCGGAGATCCGAATGGAGGGGTAGTTTACCTCCGGGATTTTTTACCCCTGGGAGCGCCATCATCATTTTCATATTTGTGTTTTTTTGAAGAGGTGGATAGTTAGAAGAGAGAAGGAACACAAAAGAGAAGAGAAAGAATGACAGTCTGAAGAGGAAAGGAAAATATATATATATATATATATATATATATATATATATATATATATATATATATATATATATATATATATATATATATATATACCAACCAACAATTATTATATATTTTTGGAAAGCTTGTGAAAAATGCAAGAAAACAAAATACCGGGGTGTGCCGTTTAAAAAATGCAACTTTGGTTTTTATCTTCAAATTCGTTCCTTCCAGAAAAAAATTGACTACGCCACTGGATTCTATGCAAAAAAACTATGTAATTATCAGTTTTTACCTTACCGATAAGTTAAAAGGCAACTGAGATACGAGGGGTAACACATTTTCAAATCGCCCTGTATTTCCGAAACGAAAGAGGCTGTGAAAATTCTGTTTTTAAAAAGTAGCACAGTACTGCGAAAACCGCAGCTCTCTATCTTTAAAGATAACCGAGATACCCTGCAAAAGTGTCGAAAACTAGACACCCTGTACATAAAAGTATATCTGATTTGATCTGTATATATTTAGGTTTAAAAAACATTAAATTTTAACACATTTAAATTAATAACATTTTCATATTGTTAATTCCGCTTTTTTAGGTCAGCTAAACGGGCAACATCGTACCCAATGTCTTCGGAACTTCCACAGGCTGTTGAAAGGTCAATGAGCACTAAAAGATACCACTTGCCAAAACCCGTCTTAGCAATTTTACCTATAAACAACGTGGAGTCATAGACTAACATAATTTTTATTAATTGTAAGTAGAACACGAAGTACCTTCTATTTAAAGGTGTATTTTTGTATAAAAATAGTTTTTTTGTATCATATTCTACTCTGTTATTAAATGTATAGTATGTTAAAGTTGTCGCTAATGCAAACAAATATACATTTAGGAGCAGAAATTTTAAACCATTTAAAATAGAAAAAATGTTATATAATGCAGCTTTTGTCTGTATATTAAAATCTTTTTTGCAGTATCACAGTTCCTAATCTAAATAGATAAATCACTTTAAATCGACATAAGGCGCACCCGGGGAATGAAACACCTGACGAATGGCTAAACATTGACCCAGAACCCTTCTTTCCCATTGCAAAAATAACAGTTAAACAGGTCATTAAAAAATGAAAGAACATTCTCAAAATTGGTAAAAAAATACATCTAGACAATCGAAACACTTTATTAAAAGACAATCGCTTAAATTTACGGCAGACGTACAAAACATGGACAGAAAGTTCATTAAAACGGTAGTCGGTCTACTAACAGGATACTGTATGCTCAACAAACACACGAGCAATATGTAATATAAGTCTAGTAGAAGAAGCCCGATATAGGTTCTGCCGGACAGAAGAACAAGAAGAAGAAGAAGAAGAAGAAGAAATCCTCGATCTACATCAAGTTTCCTTCTTCTGTTCGGTTAGATAGGTACATACCAAAGCCACTGTTGGAGCTTTTCGGGATGTTCAAAATGACAGCTAGAGCTACTTTTATAAAGTAAAGAGAGCCACAATAGATCTACCAAGGTCGCAGTGGATCAGGCTATAATGCCACCCTATAAAAGTTAAATTTTTAATTATATATACCTCTGATCTTGTAATTAACAACATCGTAACATTTTTGGCAGTTACCTTACTATGTTTTCAAAGAATTACCAAAACCCAGAGCCCTATTTACTTAATTGGTAACTTTTTTAGTAAATTTTAGTTTGGAACTGTTATAATAGCAAAAATAGCAAGTGGACTTATCAGTAAATAGAGAGATAAAGCAAAGTCAAACCTAGGCAACGCGAAATGCTTATGTATCGATTTTTTTGGTTTAACTTCCTAAATTTTAACGAATCAGATTATGGAACAAATTGCCTGCAGATGTTTTCCCTTCCCGTCCCAACCTCCAATCCTTCAAATCCCGTGTCAGTAGACTACATTTCCCTTCTCTTCAGACGCCCACGGTACGTTAGTACTTAGGCTTGAAGTCTACGTGGGATGTCTTAGATAAAAAAAAATAATCATCTTATGACATTATTTGTCATTGATTTCAAACGTATCAGGAAATTTAATGATACTTATTAACTTTGGTGTTTCTTATCTTTTTGTCTTTTAGTTAAGTAGAAATGGCGATTACATCATACGGTTATTTCTTACTTTTTTATAAAACTGATGGTCTGTACATAAGTTTCGTCTTTTTTGTAGATATAAGCTTGTTCGGATCGATGCATCCTCGTTAAATTTTGAAAACTCGCTTACAATGAGGAATATGCATGTTTTTTTGCATAAAACGTTTAAGGAAGTCATTACACACCCAAAAATATTATTTTTAAAAAAATTCCTAGGATAGATAATTAACTAAAAAAATTTTTTGCCTCTCGGTATAATTTATTACAATTTAAAAAGCAGCAATTTGCCTTCATAGACGGAGAGATAGCGTATATTTTTTTCTTGGACAAGGTATATGGATGTATTATTCCGAAAAATGTTCTATCCCCACTAACGATCGCAAATACCTCACGGCAGAAAGCCGCTTAGAAGATTAAAGTTAGTGTGAGCGTTGAAAGTTGGAAAATTTTCAAGTTTCTTAAATCACTCGAATATTGCTATAAAATTTATAAGTGGTATTAAATGATGCCCTTATGCCGCCTGGAAACCGACGGAAACCGCACTGGAAGAAAAGTGGCTGGCGGAAAGCTTTAACCTTCGGAAAAATTCGGAAAAGTTTATAACATAAGATATATGTCCACTGACATCGGTACCTGTAAATCACTCGATATTTTTTCCTATCCAATTTTTTTCCAATTTTTCAACGCTATCGTATAGAGGGATAATCATTCTTTAAAATGAATACAGAGTGGGTCGTCCAGGAGCGTATTTAAGGGGTAAATACTGAATTTTCCTGACTTTCGTACAGGTTGTATGTTACTCGCCTATCTTTAAATATCATACCTACCGCTGTTAGTATGCTGAACCAAGTTTTCTATTCCCGTTTCAGGCGTCGACCAATTGTACCTGCGAAAATATATACAACAGATTTGCTATTCGTTCTATTATGGATTTGTAGGATAGTAGGGTAAATTTCAAGTTGAAGCTAACTATAAGTGTAAATTTGGCCGATCCAATTGAATAAGGTCGTAACGGCCAGGACTCTTCGCTTATTGTTGATGTTATTTTTATACATATAAGTAAACCACAAAATTAATATCATCAACAGGCGCGGCTAGTCCATAAGGTCATTTGGTCAATGACCCACCTAAATTTATTTTCAATGAACTGCCTAATAATTTATTTTTTAAAAACAAAAAATAATCTTTTCTTTCAAAAAAGTGCAAGTTCCATGCGAAAACTCCCCAAGAAAGAATCAGGCCAAATTTGCTCCGGACTCGCCGTATTTTAAATTGACCTCATAGGTGTATATAGACTATATAAAATGCAATAAAGCTAAGAGAGAATCAGACATACGCGCTTTAGGAAGTTAAAAAGGGACCAAATTTGTCGACGGCCCACCACCAGTAATACCGCTTTCGGGGCGCGCGTGGTTGTCAACGCCGCCGTGCCTGCTGTCGGGTTGTCCCGGCCCGGACTAAACACACTCGAATCCCTCCGTGAAGGCTCTTGTGCTCTTAAGGTATGACGGAATTTCAAAATTTTAAACATTTTAAAATATAGGGTAGGTTGAATAGAAGGGATTAAAAGGAAAAAAAACCTAGATGAAGCACATCATAAAAATGGGTCTTTTTCGCAATTCGCGATACATTTACACATTTAATATAAGCTTGCCTAATTTTATTTTAATATATTTAGGTAATTACTAATAATAATAATTGTAACTGTGCCTATAAAACATTACAACCTACAGTAATTAGGACTTTAACAATAATTTGGCAACGCAGCACCCCACGTTAATATTTCAGAATTGTATTCGTGCTGCCGTCAAGCTCTTGTCAGCGTTAGGAGAAACGAGAACGAAGGTACCACAGGAGGAACTATGCCGGTGAAGTGGCGCGTTCCCTAATCACAAGTAAACAAATAGTTTCGTGCCATTATAAATTAATTTTCGTGTAAAACTTCAAAAAATTTAGGTTTCGGTGAATTCTTGATCTTTGTATATGTGATACATATCCTTAGCGATGATGATACCATATTTTTGGAGTTGTGTGTCGTTCGTCTACATGTAAAAATACGTGCTGTGTTACGTTCCACATTTTTATTTTTTCGGTTATTTTTTTTTTTTTTGAAAAAAAAATGGATCATCCATCGATTTTTTTTGAAGTGCTCCAAAGAAGGTAATCTTTCCTTTGCCTATTCGAAAATTTGTTAATTCCGTCATATCTTAAGTGCACAAGACCCCTTGTGTTAACAATGGCTTTAACGGTGCAAGAAATTGTTCGCATGTAAGTTAAAAAAAAGTAACAGCAAAAACGCAATTTTAGTAATTTATGTTTTTTGCGGTGTTTATGTGTAGGTAAATAATCTTGGCAGAACTAGGCACATTATTAAAAGACCTTCCGTAATTAAAAAAGTGTATTTTGCTTGTTACGTTGATATCACTAGTAGCCCACAGAATTTTCCCCACCTGTAGAAAACCTCACGAGCCGCGCTTGAACATCAACTATATTTTTAAATTGAAACTGCTCAACCCCCAGTCTATTCATCACGTGACAAAGTCAATCACGTTGGCTGTAATCGTCTGGACGCATTACCTCATTTTCCTACGTTGTGTTTATTTCAGGTTCTTTTAAAGTTTGGTACAACAGTAAATTTTATATCAGATTTTGATAGTTTTTAATTATATTTTCCCCTTTTTAGTCTGTCGCATTATAGATACAAGAAATCAAAGAATCAATCTGTTTTAATCATTTATTTATTTGTACAGCTGTTAGTTATCAATTTCACATTCAAAATAATAATAAAATATATTCAAAATAACAATAAAATATGTATAACAATTTACAATTCAATATATTAACATAGACCTTTGTCTGTCTCCCGTAATTTGTACCCTTTTTCACTTTTGTCACCTGTTTATGTCTGCGACACTACAGGTGATTTTCCTGATTACACTTTACCGGCGATTTTCTTGGCTGCGCCTTTCCCACTCATAGCGTACAGATCTAATGTCTGCGACACTAGATGGTCATCCTCGTGAAATGTTTCTCTACCTATCTTGGCTGCGCCATTTCCCCTCATAGCTCACCCATCTAATGTCTGCGACATTGATGGTGATCCGCGTGAAATGTTTCTCTACCTATCTTGGCTGCGCCATTTCCCCTCATAGCTCACCCATCTAATGTCTGCGACACTGATGGTGATACTCGTGAAATGTTTCTTTACATGTTGTTTTTCCCAAGACCCCTATACCTGTTACTGTGCGTCTGCAGCGAACCTCTGCATGCACTTTATCTTACCAAAATCCCTATACCTGTTGCTGTGCGCCTGCAGCGAACCTCTGCATGTACTTTATCACTTCGTCCCTGTTTTCGTAACACCCCTTTTCTGATATTACCCGGTAATCTTTCATTTTATTATTGGTATCGCCCCTCTGACGTGTACGTATAATTTTCATTTACTCTTTAAATATCTTTTTATTCTTTAAATACCTTTTTAACACTTAGTATCACCCCAAATTACGTACACGCTTGGCATAATGCTACTACGTAGGGTGGAAAGCCTCCAGCGGAACCCCACTTTCGGACAGTCCGTGAGGAGCCGAAAACCTGAACAGTGGAACCCCACTGTTAAATTAATTTACTGTAATTAGCCGATTTACAATCAGCACAATACCCAAACAAAATATCGGACACCTCAACGTATAACATATAAAGGTGCAATAAAAGTTAGGAGTCCATCCGCCCATACGCATTACGCATGTGTCACTTTTCTTCTCGAGCAGATGTTGTTTTCTTGTTACTTAGATACCGAAAACTACGACAGCGGTACCATCGTCGGTTATAACCTTTTCCCAAGAAAACCCATCGCACCGTTTTATATATACCTATTATCTGTTAACGTTCTACAGGTAGCATCATGTCAATACATACACCCATACTCTTTTTATCATTGCCAATCTTGATATTACGTTTGTCAAATGCGATAATTCATATTTACTCCAATCCAACCCTGTTTATTATTTTTCGTTATTAATGCAGATTACCTTTAGTTTATCAAAACACCCCGTTTTATTTTATCTACCCTGTCGGTTTACTGACCTTTGTTTTTCTTTGTTACGCCTATTAAGCCCCGGAAGACAAAGCTGGCCATCTGTATTTACAAGAAAGGTGCGTTTGCACTTGCCCTATAACAATACTGACCCAAATCTCGAAAGCAAAAGTTATTGACACCCTCATCTGGTACCGTTAGAAATTAGGTCTCGCTTCCAGTCATAATTTATGTAAAATAATATTTGATAATCTTATTTTATCCTTTCATTTTAAGTTCTCCCCCAAATGTTGCACCCTTTTTAAGATTTTGTTTAATATTTTTAAACAGATTACTTTATATTGATTATAAGATTAAACAGTGATGTACGACTGCCAGTATTTGGTTCAATTTATATGGTCAATTAAATTATAGTAATGGATTTCATTTCGTTACCAAAATACCGACACCTGTTAGATAAGCCTCGGCGCAGCGTCGGTGCACCGGCAGCTTAAATCGGCGTCAAAGGTACTTGTAAGTAAAAAGAAATCCAATTTATCAAATTTATTAATGAGCTGAAGTTTATTTTAAAGAAGATTCGTGGATTTAATTTCGTTACCAAAAATACCGACACCAGTTAGATAAGCCTCGGCGCAGCGTCGGTGCACCGGCAGCTTAAATCGGCGTCAAGGTATCCCAATAAGTAAAAAGAAATCCAATTTTACTACTTGCTTAATATAATACAAAATAAATTAACGTAACTGTACTTTGGACAAAGAGCAAAAGACTTACTGGCAGTTTTTCAACACAGAAAATTTACTAACCGAGAAACCCACTGACATAGTCACGACTTAACTTTTAAAAAGAGGAAAATTTGAATGTCTATCTGATATTTGAATGCGAGTCGAATGTGAATCTGAATCTGAATGCCTTTTTTGCGGACGCGTCGAGCGCTTAAGCAGTCGCGCTTCCTCCCTCTGCGGGGGATGTATCGTGGCTTGTTGGTTCCCAGGCTTGGCTGGGCCATCTGGATTCCCATAATCTCAAGAATTTGACCTGGAGACCCTTTAATATGCACTTTTGCCGTTTCCCACGTTTTTAGACTATTTTAAAAACAGAGATTTTTATGTATGCATATTAGAATGTTTTTTATATATCAGAATATTCATTTTTCTTTATAGATCTTGCAAAATTTCCCAGATATACCGACCCGGGTACGGGCGGATTCAAAATAGTATATTAATTTTCTGTTAGTCCAATAAATAATGTATTGTATTCAGTGGGTTGTTTTGCATTGGTAGCCCTGCATCACCCAGGCGCGTCCATAAGGTCATTTGGTCAATGACCCACAGCTTAGGGTCTAATTTAAAACATATTTCATATTTGTTCTTTGGTAGAAAATGATATCCAAGGTATGTTTACTCTTACGCAAAATAACGCTTTCATATTTTTAATGCTCCCTGTATAAAAAATTAAATTTTTCAAAACGTAAATCTTATTTATTTTACAAGCAAAAACTTTTATTAGGAGTGACATTTTTACGTATCTTGCAAAATTTGGCCCATTTGTCCTCTTCTAAACGCCTCGGAAACGAGAATTCTCCAAAAGATTTTTTTTACCAAATTTAGGTCGATGCTCGAAAGGAAAAATTTTTATGGGTCGCACAAATGGAGGGACCCAAAACTAAAGAGAAACGAATCAATACATTCATGTTTGCTTTATCTCTCTTACTATATTAGAAATATAAATAATCATAAGAACTTCGTATGTAGCAAACACCACGTTCATTATTAAAAACGCTCTGTGTTTATCTGTACTTTCATTCTAAACTTAGGCTGATTAGGATAATAAAGACAAGTTTTAGAAAAATATTGTGTATTAGGTATTTTAGGTAGCATAGTTGTTAAATAGGAATACTGTTTTATCCTTTTTTTATTCTTGCTCATTAGAATCATAATTAGAAAATTTTCTGTGTCTTTGGTTAGGTCACGGTTCACCGTTAAACAGTGGGTTAAACTTCAAGTGTCACTAATTTGGTTAACAAATAAAGTTTATTCCATCGTTTAGTTATCAACCGGGACCATAATCAAAGGTGCCAAAAATTACCTTAAGTGTTTTGTTTATAGAATACTGTGATGAAATTGTAATATTCTTAATAAGGTATTTATTACCTCAGTATGGTCCCTAATTTGGACTGTCGTGTTTATTTATAGTATAGATTTCAAGAAAGAAGTTAAAAACGAACCAGTTTGGGTTAAGTGCATTTTTTATTTTTGTAATTCGTACATATACATATAGTATTATTTATTATTTTTAACGTAAAACTATAGATTTAAGATAAAGTATTTTCTAAAGTATTCTTCAGTCTTTTTAAAATTCAATAGCATATTTATATTATACAAATGCACGACTTTAACTTTACGTACGTTTGTGTAATATTTAAAAAGCATAAAGATTTATGTTACATTAAGTGTATAAAACAATCAGTGTTTCAATAAAGCAGCCAAAGTGATATAAATAGAAAAGTGCTTACTCAGTGTTAGCGCAATGCTGTACATAGTACTGTAAAACTTGTACTAAAATTAATGAAAATACACCCTAACGCAAAAAATTCATAGATATTTTGCACTAGAATCTAATATTTCAAACAAATATGGAAAATAGGACTCTTAAAGTAATGCTAATTTTCAATGGTTAATAACTTTAACTGAGCGACTGGCATGAAACATGTGAGTTTTGAATGTATAGAAGCTATTAGATACTTTAAAATTAAAACCAGGTCCGTATTATGTTTTTTAATTTTACCCCATATTCTGTTTTATGAGACGAGTCAGATTATCGTAGCGCAAACGTATTTTTTAATATAATATAACATAGTTGGTCGATAAAATGGTACAACTAATTGACAGTCTCAACGTTTCTTAATGGAATTTCTAAAGGAACTGACACTTAGATTGTGAATTATTGTGCGGTTTTTTTTATCAACTGATGTGTAAGAAGTCCCGGACGGGCTGATTATTTATTTTAAAAATTGGACAAGTTGGAAAATCATGTTTTGTATAAAAGTTCTACGACTTTTAAAAATCTATGATTCGAAAATTTTGTAACTAATCAAAGGCATATTTCCTTCAACGAAATACCCTATTTTTTTGCTTTAAATACAACTTCAGCCTAAAATGTCGTTTCGTGGCTTGTATGAGATGTTGTGCTATCTTGTTGAAACCGTAACTGATTCACGCCCATTTCATTAAATTTAGGCCACAAAAATGCCCTTAACATGTTACGGTAACGCTCGGAATTGACGGTTATAGTAGCTACATCGACATATTCAAAGAAGTATGGTCCAATGATGCTATTGACCCCTAAACCGCACCTGTCACTTTGGGTATCCACCCATCGGTTGCTAAAAAATCTAAGGATTCTCCAAACCCCAAATTCTACAATTTTGCTTGTTTACATATCCACCAAATGATGAAGAATAGTCCTTTTTGTTATATTTAATTACTGTTTGTAAATGTTTAGACAATTTTTAAATTATTATTTCTCTCCTATTTTTAAAATATTTTAAGCCATACTTTTTGGACGGCCCTGTACATTCGAAATTTATTTCAGAATAAAAAATTTCAATTCCGATTTACTTTTTCCTGAAACTTTTCTCTTAACAATTCGACTCTCTAATTTTATACAAACGACGCAATATATCTGGAAATATTAGGTTTGGGTATAGGGAGTGTTACATAAACAGCCTAAAATCAAAAATTACAGCGAAAAATAAGGTATTCCATTTAAGAAGACATAACTTTGATCCGTCACAGCTTCTTAAGCAACCCTGTATATACCGGGTGTCAACGAGATCACTTTCCGGCTGCCATTTATTTAGTTTTTAATCGAACAAGATGAAACTTGGCAGGAGTCATAGGCTAATAAAAAGTCATTTTTCGAGGTACTTGTCAAGTTTCGACGACTTCGGTTTAGCCGGAAGTGACCCCAACTTTGAATTTTCAAATGAGACACCCTGTATGTTTATTGATTTTTGGAATCTAGAGATCATTTTACGTACAACTGTGTTATAGTTATTACTTCTTGTGTCAATTTAACATTTTTAAAACAAATTTTTTGTTTTAATCTAGAGTGCCATGACCCACCTTAAATCGTTCTAATAGACGTTTACATCTGCACAAAAATACCTACACAATTTTATCACCTTTCATTTGTCTTACCAGAGCGTTCAAAGTTGACTAAATCAGTTTTTTGATAATAACTTAAAAAAATTAAATACAACTATAACACTTTCATAGTATAATTAGGTGCAGTTTTTTATTACGAATCCAATGGTGCGTCACAACATCAAAATTCTCTTCGATTTTCTAAAGAAAACTGCATTTTATTGCCATAGCCATTTGTTATGGTTTGATCAAACATGTAACTGCACGACGATCAAATATTCAGTTAGCCATGACAACAATTAAATTATAGCTGTTTAAAAAATATCGGAATGAAGCCTCAAACTATTAAGTTTGCCATGGAAAACAATAATTGAATTCAGGATAAATGATAGAATTTTACAAATTTGTAAACAATTATTTTTTCTGGTCTTTAATATTATGTTTCTGGTTTGTGGCGAATTGTTTACAGCCACCCATTATTATTATTCAGTTTTGTCATGGCTAAGTGGATATATCTGATCGTCGTGCAGTTGCATGTTTGATCAAACCACATAAAATGACTATTGCAATAAAATGTAGTTTTCTTTAGAAAATCGAAGAGAATTTTGATGTTGTGATGCACCGTTGGATTCGTAATAAAAAACTACATCTAATTATACTATGAAAGTGTTATAGTTGTATTTAATTTTTTCAAGTTATTATCAAAAAAGTGATTTAGTCAACTTTGAATGCTCTGGTAAGACAAATGAAAGGTGATAAAATTGTGTAGGTATTTTTGTGCAGATGTAAACGTCTATTAGAACGATTTAAGGTGGGTCATGGCACTCTAGATTAAAACAAAAAATTTGTTTTAAAAATATTAAATTGACACAAAAAGTAATAAAAATAATACAGTTGTACGTAAAATGATCTCTAGATTCCAAGAATCAAGAAATACACAGGGTGTCTCATTTGAAAATCTAAAGTTGGTGTCACTTCCGGCTAAACCGGAAGTCGTCGAAATTTGACAAGTACCTCGAAAAGTGACTTTTTATTAGCCTATGACTCCTGCCAAGTTTCATCTTGTTCGATTAAATACTAAAGAAATGACAGCCGGAAAATGATCTCGTTGACACCCGGTATAAACTAATTTTTAAACTACGTATTTTTAAAAGCCTTAGAACTTTTATCTATCTATCTATCAGTGGCGGTTGGTGAAATTTCAAAGTTGTTTATCTCTGTTCATACTTACAGGACCCTTGCCAAATTTAGGGGTTTTAAAAGTGGGAATGTTTTGGTAAAGAAAAACAACATTTTCTAATTTGCGAAAAAAAGTTAAATTTTTGGTGCGCCCCTCCCAAGAAAAAAATGAACACGTCTAGGTATTTGATTCCTTTTTTTTTTCTAAACAAATTTTACATCATTTTGTCGACAGTTTGTAAATTTTGAGAGAGAAAAATGTGTTAGTAGAAAGTTATAGTCATTTGAATTTTTTTACGCCTAAAATATAATTTTACAAAAAATTCAAATGACTATAACTTTCTCCTACCACATTTTTTTCTCTCAAAATTTAAAAACTGTCGACAAAATGATGTTAAATGTGTTTAGAAAAAAAAGAAATCAAATACCTAGACGTGTTCATTTTTTCGTGGGAGGGGCGCACCAAAAATTTAACTTTTTTCCGCAAATTACAAAATGTTGTGTTTCTTTACCAAAACATTCCCAGTGGGCTCACTATTAAAACCCCTAAATTTGGTACGGGTCCTGTAAGTATGAACAGAGATAAACAACTTTGAAATTTCACCAACCGCCACTGCTATCTATCTATCTATGGTTTGGTGGTGTTTATTACAGTAAAAAAAAAGTTGTCTCAAAGCAATCTTTTGTTGTTAATATAAGTCATAATTACTTGTTGGACCTTAACCAGTGAGAACGTAGAACATTCTAGTTGTGTTTGGTTCAATGTTTCTTAATTCATAAGTTTCGATGCACAATTTCGTACAGAAAACTTATCTGTAAATAATAAACTTTGATTAGTCAGTCCAAACGTGAAGAAGTTATGAAACATTAAATTATATCAAAATTTTAAGCGTCCCCTTTTGATTCATGTTTATTTTGAAAACCAAACTGAATAAGAGAACAAATACAAAATATTTTGTTGATTTTTGAGTTATATTTTTACTCTCGCTCCTTATTTTCTCTCTCTATCTTTTGAAATATTTTTATTTTTACAAGTAATATAAAAAATATAATTTGATTGGGCCATTTAGATTTAGAGTACTTAATGTAAATTTTACAGAGACCACTAATAAGTCGTTACAAGAACTTATTAAATAACGATATTGATTAAGAACAAAATAAAAACAATAAAATTTCTTTATACGTAATGAAGACGTTTAATGGAATTTTTTTGTACTTTTTCAACCAATTTAATTACGGCTGAAATAGGCCTTTTATAATATGTTTACAACTACCTAAATATTATGTATTATATTACTACTTTGTTTACTTTTACCTTGGTTTATGTAATTTTTGAAGATGTGTTAAACACCCCAATTCTACCAAAGTTATGTTAAAACTTGTAGAATGTTGTCATGTACCATTTTTGTTGTAATATTTAAGAAATCTATAGAATTGTTAAAAAATGTTGTACTATATTAGTAGTATTAGAAAATATTTGCTATATACACCAAAAAATGTCTACTCAAATCAAAAAATATATTTATATTCACATATTTAGTATATTTTGTACCTTACAATATCAAGTAATGCCAAAAGGCAATTTTTACAAAGAGGTTGTATGGATGGCTAGATATTTTTATTGATAGATGATGTGCACTTTAAAATTTATCAGTTTTTGTACATAAAAAGATATTTAGTACCTACGTTAAATTAAAAGCAAAAATCAGGTTTTAAAAATTTTGAATAGTGTGCCTAGTTTTGTATTAAATATGAATTAAATATATTTTAATAGGAAAAGAGTAAATTTCAATAAAATATTTGATTACAAATATAAAAAAATCTTTGTTACTTTGTTGATACTTGAAACATATCATATTGTAATATAGTTTGGACGAGAGAAAACAGGCAATTAACAAATAATAAAGGATAACAAACCTGAGCGAACCTTTTGGCAGCGATTATATCTTATATTATTCTAGAGATCCCATAGAGGCATGGGGAGTGGTGAATGAGCTATCCAACAAGCGTACTGAAAGGAAAAATTTGGATAATATTAATGGTGATGATGGTGTGTTACGGAAAGACCCACAAGAGGTCGCCAACATTTTTAACAAATTTCTTAAGAGCGCTTGATAAAATTCCGTCATCTCAAGTAACTCCACCCATGATCGAAGCGGTGTCATCTAGTTTGTTTTGGCATTACTGAGCCAGAGCTTGTATCTATTGCCAAAAATAAAGTTAAAAATAAGAAGTCAGCAGGTTTTGACGAAATATCGGGATCACTTATGGAGTTATGGAGTAAGAGGGCCACCACATGAATTTTTGCAGTGATATCTGACTGACAGACAACAGCTCGTTGAGGTTGGAGGTCTGAGGTCGTTGAATTTGTCTGTTACTATTGGTTTCCCCAGGGATCTATCCCTGGACCTGCTATATTTATCTTGTATGCTAATGACTTGCCCAGCTACATGAATGGAGTAAAAACGGTACAAAATGCCGACTTTACGACCTTTTACACTTCAGCGAAAAACAAAAACCCCGAAGTTACTCAACAACACACTGATTTCTTGTTGGGATGAGCCATGAGATGGTTTAATTGCAACAGGCAATCTTTGAACCTAAATAAAACAGTTAATATGACCTTTTCATTAAGAGATAGGAGTGCATGTGAGGGGGCGGGCAGTCCGTGCGTTTACTGGGGGTGTTGATGGACAGCGAGCTGAACTTTATGTCACATTTAGATAAACTTGGAACAAGGCTCTCCAGCATAATTTTTCTGATTCGGAGGATCGCCCAAACGTCGTCTGTTGATACTGTTCGATTGGCTTACATGTGACTGTTTCAGTCTCAACTTTTGTATGGCATTATTGTCTGGGGAAACACATCTGACTGGGCTAGCATTTTCATGCTGCAGAAAATGGCGGTTCGAGCGATACTTGGACTCTCGGCAAGAGAATCATGCAGAGTGCGCTTTCACAATTTAAAGATAATGACGTTACCGGCACTCTATATACATCAGCGTCTTTTGTATGTAAAACACAATCCCAACATTTTCACGACACACAAACAGCTTCACAATTACAACACTCGTCGAGGAGATTATATAGTGGTTCCGCAACATAGACTAACATTTACCCAAAAAGCTTAAATTGGTATGCATTTTTTTGCAATATTTCTCATCGTATTTTTCTTGTATAACCACCGAGTTGAACACCCAGTTTAATACTTCACGAGCCGCCACTGCTTGTAGTAAAATATTTTTACAATTAGTATTAAAACAATTCAATTGATTTTATTGTTTTCACTATTTAATCTCCAATTAATATACAAAGATAACAAAATACTAATATTTTCGGTAAAATTTAACATTGGAGGTTTTTGATTTTCTTTTTTTTATTCTTAATTTTTTTTTACTATAACATGCGCCAACATAATGCTTGTCAATAATCTCCATTGGCACTGAAATGTTTAAACTTGGTTTAAATTAATCCATGATTAAAATGTTTATTTTTTTTTTTGGAAGATGTTCTGAATTATTATTATTTTTTTATTTATTTACCAACGGTAAATCCATTTTTATAATAAAAACAAACTAACAATATAAAGTATTATTAAATCTTTCACAAGATGGTAGATAGCAAAATAATACTACCAAAACATAGAAAATATAAAATACAAATACCCTAAAATATACAAAGCAAATCTTTTACACATGTTATTACATGCTTTCTTAAATGAATATAAAGGCATTGACAAGTCCAACACATCACAGCTGGCATTAAAATGTCTTTGAATTCTGGACATATTATATAAATTGAATACCTTAAATAGTGGACAGGGCAAGGTGTACACACAGTTTTTTAGTATAAAGGGAGGAACACCATCAGACCCAAATGTCATTAAGTTAAACCAAGTATAAAAGTCCCGGTGCAAAGAGGGGATAGTTTTATAAATACTTCTGTTTGAAACTCATTTAAGGTCTTCTTGCGAAAAGAGACAGGCCATTATTTATTACTGAACATAATTAAAAAAAAAGTTTCATTTTATAAAAACTTTTGTTGGTCCTAAATGCTACTATACAAAGAATAATATGAAGCAAAACAAAGATGGCTTTGTTTACCGTTGCAATTGAGAGGTAAGCAATAGACTAAACTTCACTTATTAACCAAACTAGTGGCACACGAAGTTGTTTAACTCTCTAATGTAACCATAGTAAGAACACCTGAGAACGCATCAAAGACAATCAACATAGCCTTCAAATCCCAATTGACTTTGACTTTCCCATTAGAAACGCTAATTAGCGTTAATTGTATTTCATTCTATTTTCAAGGATAAAATTACGTTCACACCTCACTGACTTGACCAATGGAAAGCACTGTAATGTAGTCCAATGTTTTTATCCAAAACGAGCGTTTTTTGCATTTACCAAACAAACAGGTTGCAATCGGTAAGCGCGCTATTCTTGTTTGCATAACGTAGATAACAAGGCGTAGTACGCTTACCGATGAGAACCAGTTTGTCCACCGGTGAATTCTAAAGAACGCTCATTTTGAGTAAACATATTAGACTGGTGGTACAGTGTTTCAAAAGCAACCAATATACACATCAACGTATAAGTATGTGATACCTATTTTGTAAACAAAATATCTTTGTTCGGTTCAAAAAATTAGAAATATAAAAATACTTTCCTTAAAATTTTGGTGGGCTTTCATAACAGAATTAAAAGTTATTTCTAACAGTTTAGATACCAGTTTTTAAAATCCAAGTAATAAATAATATGTTAACCATTATCACGGTATTGTAAAACTCAATAGGTACCTAATAAAATTATTCTGTTATTTATCAATAAAAATACCTAAAACTTGATAATAGTTACAAAATGTAGGTTGTGATAAGCATTTCAAACTATTCATATGTATATAATGTATGTATTAAATTGTTGGAATAAAGTAAAAAAAAATATACTTGCACTTTTCATAAACTCCCATTAGATTTAAACGTTTTCTGAAAGGTAATTAAAAATGAAAAGATATGGTGCAGACGACGCACAGTGGGGCCCGGAACCCAGAAACTTGGCATTTATTCAAAATATGAAATTGAACATTGAAATTACCTTTGCTTATATTTCTTAACTACACATACCACTGGGTTACTTCCCCTACCCTAATACTATGTACGACCTTTCCGAGAATATCTCAAGCGACCATTAGGGTGCGATCAAATAGTGATCTGTGTTAAAAATTATTTGGTTATTGGTATGATTTTGCGAGGTCAATACTGTTTTAGTAAACACGTTACAAACTTTGCTTAATTATGGATTCAATACCTTCAGGGATGTACTAGATATCTGCACTTATTTGTTTTATAGTTGTACTATGGTTTTTCCATACTTTGGGTAAATAGATTCTTATAAACAGGTTTCAGAATTCATCAATGATACTATTTTGGTAGCATTATAGTTTACTTCCACGCGCTTCCACACTGACCTTTTTATAAATTAACAAAGTAGGAATATTGTACTTTTATTTGCAAAACAAACCGTTGCTCATGCTAGCTACTTTTGGTTTAATGACTATTGTACACATAGGAGGTTCTAGACCTCTATTTGGGGGGGGGGGGGGGCTTAAGCCCCTGGTTTATATTGGGGGGGGGGGGGGCTTAAGCCCCGGCTTATATCTAGGCGGTTAGGCTTTTCAGTTGGATTTGGGGGGTAGGGGGGGGGCGGGGGCTAATTGGAGATTTGGGGCGGCTTAGCCCCCTCAAGCCCCCACCTAAAAACGCCTATGATTGTACAGTGCGTTTCTTTATTAAAACATCATCCTACCGAAGCGTTTCAGATGATAATTCATCCTAATAAGTAGCGCATTCAAGCATGGAGAGTGGAGGTGATTATTCTTCAGAGTCTTTATAACTTCTGTGCAAAATACACTGCGCGCAAAATAAATTGCCGTTTTTAACCTATCCCGAAATATTAAAAAAAAAAATATGTAAAAAAACAAACAATAAGAATTTGAATTTAAAAAATTTATTTCGCAATCCTTTAACTTGTAAAACAAAAACATTTGGAATTTCCACTTCATTCCGCAAGCACTTTGGTATACAAATTAAATGTAAGTTACCGTTTAATTCTAATTAAAACATATTCAGAATTATTAAAGCATGTTGAGATTAGGGCCTGCAATCCCGGACGAATATTTGTATCCCGGGATTTTTGAGGTCGAATAAACAAAATCCCGGGATTGATCCCAAAAAATTGTAACATTAATAACGGTAAATTATTTTTATTTATAATATTGTAATTTTAAAATAAACAAAAAGTTTATGCAGAGGACACATAAGAAGTAAAAATAATTTGAATTCGTTTACATAAGTACTTAAATGAATCTTCCAGGGTTGCCATATCACGCCTTAAACCTTAATTTTAGGAAAATACTGGGATGATGCTTGAAGCGTTAATTTACTTAGGCTTTTTTTTAACATGTTTTATAATTTATTTATTCCGGGATTTAAATGCCTGATCCCGGGATTTTTCGGGACTGAATTTCCAAGGGGATCCCCTCAGCAGCGGAATAGGCGCGCCCGTTTAATGTTTAGTATTATTCTTACCGGACAGGACACTGCGTAACATCGTTGTAGTTTTTGCTTGTTTAACATTTAAATCGTTTGAAAAACAAAGTCATCCCTAAGATAACAGGTTCATATAAGTACTGTATTGTTCCAAAATGCACTAATACCAGTGTAACTAGTCCCAATAAACATTTTTGATAAAGCTGATATATTTTCGAATATGATTAAACGTGGGGATATGTTAGAAGATATTTATAATAGATATGCAATACAAAAAGCGTATCATATCATCTAATTTTCCATTATTTACTTTATCTATAAGTTACACGATGTACGGGGTGCGCTGAAGAAGTAACTTATTTTTTGAAATATTGTTAAGAAAAGAATTAAATCTATATTATTCTTTAAAAAAGCTGCTGGTCAGTTGGTTTAAACCAGATCCATAAAACTGAATCACACACACGATCAATCAATCAATATAATTAACTTCATTTTTAGTCATTTAAAACAGACTTCACATTTAAACTTTGCGAATAAATCCAGACATTCTAAATTCCAACGGAATTAAAAAACTTTTATATTCAGTTGCAATATTCAGTCTGCTATTTTGAATGTTTCAGAAAGCATGTTTTTATAAATGGTAAATGCACAAAAACTCTCAAACAACATTTTAATAAAACTAGTTAAGTGAAAGACTATTAAATGATGTTGAAGTAACTCAATATTTCTGAAATAGGAAACTTCCTAATTGGCACAGGTAATTCCATTGTTACATTCATTACTGGTGTGGTAGAATCCTTGGCACCTAAAGCATCTCTGTACATACAGTTCCTCGTAAATGGGGTAGTGGTCATAATTCAGATAGATTTTACCTGAGCCACCGCTGACTCTTGAAACACATTTATTGGTGTAAAAATCTCATTAACATCTAAAAATTAAACTCATTGTATTCATAATGATTTATTAAATTTAAAACAATTTATAAGATGTCAGTATAAATAAAAAAATTTTAAAACTATATACAAAAATTGGATTTTTACTAAAGAACACTATCAACTTTGTTGGTTTTTTAATAAAGCTGCATTCTGTTGTTTAATTTTTTTGACTCTATAACCACAATATATTCTAAGTAATACACTAAAGAATACCAAAAACAATCCAATACCCCCCACAATATTGACCTCATGATGGTAAATGATGCAACTTAATAGAACTGAAAAACATTGCCTTATTGTACTTATAATTACGAAAACTAGAGGCCCAAAAGTATCTATAGTATTAAAAATAAACATCTGGCCAGATGCTGAACATATTGATAATATAATTGCATCTAAAATAAACTGTGGATAGGTAAACATAAACTTAATAGATTGAAATAAGCCTCCATGTTGTAAAAGAGAGACAAGTGTAAAGAGGAATGAAAAAAAATTAACAAAACACATCATTTGTACAGGCTTCATTTCATAACTTTTAAAAAGTTTTCCTTGCCAGTTTGAAGTAAAACTATCAAATCCTATATAGGAACATAACAGAACAACACCACTGAATGTAGTTATTGTGTTATCAGTTCTATCATTACCAGCATCTAACATAAAGAACAGCATCCCAATAGATAAAATAACTGCAGTTAGATATTCATAAAATTCATATTTGGTTTTAGAAACTAATTTGCCCATAATCATTACTGGAATTGTCTTACTAGCTTTTGCTAGCACCTGATGTGGAAAAGAAACATATTTTAAAGCTTCATATTGACACCATGAACTCATAATGTTAGAAAATGAACAAAATACATATTTATACAAGGGGCATCGGTGTCTTGGCTGCCTAGTACAGAATAACACTATAGCAGACATAAAAAAAGCTAAAATTCTATTTACAAACACTAAAAACTGAGAGTCTTTAAAGTGCCCTGGTCCTTCATCTTCGGATTCATATTTCTGTGTCATGATTTTTTCTTGAAGTAGACCCCATGATAAATAAGATATTTGAAGTCCAAAAAAATAAAACACTAATAGAAAGCAATCTTGCAGTGGAGTTCTAGCTGGCTTTGTATTGTGTATACCTGGATTTACTAGCAACAACTCATCTTCTCCAAAGCAAGTTCGAATAACACCTCCCAAAGGTCCACGTCCACTTTTATTTAAATAATTTGTTTTAGACACATACCTAAATACTATATATCCTGGTAGAATAACTGTTGCGTAGCCTATAATGTTACGAATTCCATGGATTACCCAAACAAAGTTTTCAGGGGGAGTTTGTACTATCTGAAGGTTTAACACCAACACATTAACTAAGTAAAGAGCAAGTGTTGTCACTAAAACTATCACGCAAATAAATAATTCGATATTGCGAGCCATAGCACAAGTTTGTTTATTTAAAAGCCCCAATCCCTTTAATCTATTTCTTTTTGTTTAACATCTTTTATCTTTAAAGCAACGAATACTAATAAAGGCTGTCAATTTGACACTTGACTAGAACATAACCTAATTAATCTTTGCGCAATTGGTGAGTTCATACATCCACTGAAATGCGAGTCGGCGTAAGACTAGTGAATTTGTTCCGTGCACGGCGCGTGGCATGGAGATAAATCGGTGGCATTTCATCATTTTCATTTTTTCATACTCTCTACACTCGTTTCAAGATTACCGACAAAAAACAGCAGATTCGTTTCTATTATAGAAAACAAATTACAAAAGAATGTAGCTCTATAATCACCTCAACATCTTCGTTTAAATGGTCCACAGTGAATTACGGACACTATTGGCGACTCAAATTAAGAACGTGGTGCAAGAGGGTTGTGGTGGTGTCCTCCAGCCGATTTGATAATAATTAGTGGAATGTTTTCGTTTCGTCTTTGTCTTCATACATTACCGTGTTATCTGGCATCTTTGTCAATTTTGTCGTCAAGTGTGCCCTTCTTCCCCGTTAAGAATCAGCTGATTGCACCTGGCTTCCGTAATTTGAGTCGCCAATACTACGGAATTTTTATATTTGCGGGCCCATAAAATTTACCCAAGTAGGGGGATAAGGGGATAACTGTGAACGCACCCTGGGACCTAATTCTGACAAATTGTCAGATGAATTGTCAAAGTTTGACTGTCAGTTATCAGGCAAGTGGCCATTTTATATTTTGATTTTCGAGGCGTGAATTTATGCCTCAATTAAAAATTTAGTTCATTTTGGTGTTTTTTACTACATAAGAACATAATTCTGTAATAAATAAGCACTTAGACCACCGCCTTACGGTTCAAGCAATAATATTTTACCATTTTAACTCTGGATGAAACTGACAGCTGAACCCCTTTAAACTTTTTGAGGTACCTAATCCTAATTATTTTTGAGTTTGATATTGCCCCAAATTAATAATACTAATAATATATTTCAGTAGGCTAGCCTAATACAAAAATAACCTAAAAATCGACGAATTGGTTCTTGTAATTTTAAGATCATAATTTTTGAATTTTGTTTTAGCAAAATGATCATTACCGTAAAGACTCTGGATTCACAGAACCACCAATTTACTGTGGACGATAATGTAAGTTTTTTTTTGGAGTACTAAAAAACGATTATACAAATGATTGAAACAAAGCACATAGAGTAAAATAAAAAAGTTTCCTAGTTTATCATGGTTCTCCAATTCCTTATTACTAACTGTTGGGTTCTACCAAATAGTCTAAATAATTTATAATTATTTTTAGTTGACAGTAGAACAGTTCAAAGCTCACATTGCAGATCAAGTAAGTGTTCCAGCTTCGAGACAGAGAATC
This sequence comes from Philopedon plagiatum, assembly GCA_963971165.1. NCBI lineage: Eukaryota > Metazoa > Arthropoda > Insecta > Coleoptera > Curculionidae > Philopedon > Philopedon plagiatum. The sequence goes on from OZ020194.1 coordinate 69,819,891, forward strand.
ATTTACTGTGGAAGGGTTTTGCAGGACGATGTGAAACTTGCAGATTATGGTAAGAATAAAGTGATTTTCTATCAGTCTTTTGAATCAGGTTAAGAGTTAGTAAGTTCATAATATACTATTTTAGATAATTGATTAAGCCTTTAAAACTTGCCACTGATCTATTAATTTTGAGCCTTTTTCTTTAGTAAAATATAGCTACATATTATAACTACAAAATTTGTTTCTTTCCTATTATGATTTGATCTTCTGTGTTACTCAAATTTTATTCTTAACCGTTCATATTTGTTGGTACTTTTAAAGATTTTTTTGGTTAAAATTTTTAATTGATGGTATTAAATATAGGCTGGGAAAAATGGAATATGTATTGATGGCGATTTTTTTGTTTGTGAATTAAAAGCACCATCACCTAAAAGTTGCATTGAGAGAAAATATTTCTGCCATTGATAACTTATGCAAGTCACCTATATATATATATATATATATATATATATATATATATATATATATATATATATATATATATATATATATATATATATATATATATATATATATATATATATATATATATTAAAATTAAATATAGCTAAGTAGCAGAGTGCCTTCTTTATAAGCAAAAACATAGGATTGATTTTGTGCCTACCTTGCTAAGTCAACCCGTGATTCAAGAATTTATATGAATTGCATTGTAATAATATCAAGAAAATTATAAATAATTGTTGTTTTTCAATAAAGTAAATAGGACACTATGAAAATCCAATTATGATTTTATAACAGATAACATGGAAAAGAAATGACAAAACACAGTATAACAGGAATATCATGATAAACATAAAACACTCTGAAGCCTAATTACTGCATAGAAATTTTGGAGTTACTATAACAGCTGATCAATGTAATATGTTTTAAAAATATTAAACCAATAGCAGGCAGGTTAATTTAAGTATAGTGGAAGGATAATATTAAAATCAAGTTTAGAGTTAGTGCAACTGGGAACTCAATTTTAAAGATATAATATCATCCTTTTCAGATGTTGATGGTAAAGTTGTGCATCTTGTACAACGTGCTCCTCCTAGCGCGACTCCAAGACATGTTAGATCTATCACGCCACCTCCGGACCTTAACAGGGCTCGAGGTGGTTTTAGAGGTTTTGATCGTGTGGGTAATACAGTATACATGGGCATGGGTTCCATGGCATTCCCTCAAGGGCTAATGAATCCCCAGCAGAGAATACCTCCTAGAGCTACTCATACCTTAAGTTCTAGCAGATTAAATGTTGCTAGAAGGTAGGTTTTAAATTTATTTTTGTTTATGCCCATTGTTTAGTATATTTACACTTTACCTCACTATTGTCTCTTTTAAAATTTACTTTATGCACTACTTAATTAATACTACTTAATATTATTCATTTATTTAGTGATTTTTATTCAATATCAAATATATAATACGATATATATAAAAAGTAAGATTTACCCCCTAAAACTTTTATCTTCGGTGGTCAATGTTTTCCAGTTTACTTAAAATTTTTAAACCTCTGGGTATACAATGTATTTTACTAATATTTTAAATAAACTTATTCTAATTGACTTTGCTTATTGAAGTTTAAGTCATTTTATTTTAGCTTAGTCATTATATTTTTTTTTTACTCAGCTTACTTTCTTTTTATATTTTTATTGTACTACTTATGTACTGCATAAAATCTGGCCAGCAGAATGAATAAATAAAATTAACCACTATCGCAAATTTAATCCTATGCTTTATCAATAAGATAAGTCTTAGACAATAAAGCTTTTTTGAGTTGGATTGAGTTGGTGAAACAGTTTTGAAAAGTTGTGCATTCTGATTTGGAACATTGAAAGTTAAATTTTTTAATAATGACGAACTTGCTACTTTGTAGTCTGACTTAAATTTCTGGGAAAAACCAGGTCATGGATGGTAATATAGATGAAAATTTGTTAAAACCAGTATTAAAATATTAGAATTTTTGTGAATGTGAAACCCATTTTGTTTATTGATTTATTTTGCTTTAAGTGTTTCAGTTTAAACATAACACAGCCCCCATAAATGTTCTTTTTGAATCCTAGTGAAATTTCATCTCCTGTTTTATCTTGATTAATTTAAGTTTTTTAAATCTTGATTATTACCTCATTTGAATGTATTCTCTGCTATCTTATTTTTTTATTTATTCAGAATATTCAGATACGTGCATTACAGAGAAACTCCCAATAGTACAACCAATTGTTACCTTATTTTTGCCTATAGAGATCTATATCTCTTGACAATAAAGCTGAATTTGATCTGACGATGTTGTAGTAATTCATTTTTTAAAATTTCTGATAAGATATTAAACTGAAATCACTTTTTTTAGAATGCTTCGTAGTGCTGAAAATATTGTTCGCCAGCTTGAAAATCCTTCTGGAAATAGTGAACAACCTCCTCCAGAAGAACCGGTTGAAGAGGAAATGACCCCAGTCATTGAAGCAAGGTATAACATCATTTAAAATAGTAACAATTTTATAATTTATCTAACATTTCTTTTTATTTAGAGTAATTGTTCCTTCCCATGGAGGTCAACCTATAGATGAGAATGCCATTGTCAATGCCGTGGAAAATACTATTTTCGCCTCAGGAGTAGGGTAAGTCCCTTATGTTTTTCTTTTCTTTTTTTTACATTTGTGACTTAAATATTATGACTTTTAAATAATACACTGAAGATTTTACAGTTTTTGATTCTTTTAAAAGTCTTTGAGGTTGAAAAGTTCTGAAACATTGTTTGAATTTTAAAATGTTTGCTATTTTCTACAGGAATCTTGACCCCAGTCTTGCTCCAAGTACAAGTACTGTGCCCCAAAATACAGAAAGTACAAGTGGTCATCAGTCAAGTTCCTCAACTCCGGAAGTCTCTACTCCCCGATCTTCCTCAACTGAAAACTTGAATGCTGATAACAATGGGGAGTCTTCTAGAGAAGGACCACGACCTTCTAGGACGTAAGTAGGCTTAAAAGTAATTTGTAAATGTAAATAAGGTTTTAGAGAAATAATTTTAATTTACTAAGCTCTCTCTTATTAATTAACTTTTAAACTGTCTTTATTCCAAACCAATTATACACAGTTAAGATATAAATATAAAAATTTTAAAAGATATGTATATATATATATATATTATATATATATATATATATATATATATATATATATATATATATATATATATATATTGAAAATACTATTCTCACACTACGCCAACGTGTTGTCCAAGGAATATCATCCTTGGTGGTTCAATGACCTGATATCACAGGTACAAATGAACAGTGCCACCCCGACGACCGGTTTCGATACTGTTAGATCTCATTCAGGCCGGGGACAGGCAAATTGCTCTGTGTCGAGCAGGTGTTAAATGGTCGAACCAACCGAAACAACTACTCCGAGGGCTAATACCCCTACCGGCATTGAATTACACGATTGATTCTGGGTTTGTCCGTTGGGAACGATATTGAAAATACTATTCTCACACTACGCCAACGTGTTGTAACATATATATATATATATATATATATATATATATATATATATATATATATATATATATATATATATATATATATATATATATATATATATATATATATATGTTATAAATAAACTTGATAAAACCCCCGAAGACGTACTTGTTGGGGGCAAATCTTATATTTAACATTACATTCTTTAATTATATAAATTATTCAATTGAAAAAAATAATATATTCAAATACATACATACAATTTTTTTTGTGGACAAGAGAGATCCTTAGAGAAAAATAAATAAATTTTTATATTATACAAAATAATATCAAAGTAATTCCAAAAATTTCTGTAAATCGTTTGTTGTTAATATCCAAGCTTTTATTGCAATTTTATATTTTTTTAATGATACAGTTCTTTTAATATTTACTGATAAATAATTGTTTAAATAAAAACATAAATATTTATAATTCTTTTGTGCTATAAACTTATGTATTTTTGGTTTAATGGAAAGTTCATTTTTCTGACGCATGTCATGGTTATGTTTTTTAAATTGTATTCGATTTTTATTTTTAAAAACATTAAAATGTTATAAATATATATTTGACTAACGTCCATTTTTTTTTGTTTCAGAATATAATTCCTTTGAAGGATAAAAAAAGTCTTTATTAAATATAATTTTTAGAAATCTTTTTTGTACTACTTCTATTTTTTTCACTAAAATTCTACTTATTCCTCCCCAACCTAAAATCCCGCAATTCAAATGAGTTTTAACTAATGCATAATACAATGTTTCTGAGTGTTTTATATCCAAAAAAGTTTTAACATTTTTGCTTTGTTAACGAGAATTTTTATTCTTATACAATAAAGCTTATTTTGACTTTGACTTTGACTTTGAAGATTGGTAACAAAATTCTTAATTTTTTAATTGAGTATGCTACATGTAAATATCAATTTAATTTACTGTCAAAAACTATTCCTAAGTATTTAACACTGTTAGCTTTTAAAATCTGAATATCATCGTCTATTTTAATTCTATCCACATTTGAGGTGTTATTATTTTGATTTAGACTAAAAGTAAGATAATTCGTTTTGTCAAAATTAATTGCTAATGAGTTATTATCAAACCAGTTTTTAACTATTTTAAAATCTTTTGTAATTTTGTTATGTATGTTGTTCCAATTTGTATCACTATAAGAAATAACAGTATCGTCTGCAAAACTATGAATTTTCCCAGCACACTTATTAGTGGAGGTAAAACATTTATAGTAGTCTGAATATGATTTTTCCAATTCAGATTTTCATCTAAAATTAAGCCTAAAAATCGTGTCGTATTTAAATATTGAATAGATGCAGTTTGAATCATTAATGGGGAAATATTAGAATTTATCTTATTTTTACTATTAAACATAAAAGAAGATTTCTTGAAATTCAATGTAAGTTTATGAGATTGAAGCCAAGACAGAAGTATTTTTTAATTTAATATTACCTTTTAAATTTAATTTGGAAATTGAGTTAATGTATATTAAAAATAATATAGGATATTGATCCACCACAACATATTTATTTTTCAGAACCATAAACATTCCCAATTCGAACAAACTGTTTATGGTCATTTAAATAATTTCAAAATAATTTTTACATATTGCCCCTTACAATACAGCTTCATTGAACTAGTTAGAAATAAAAATAAACAAGTTTCTGACGTTCCATGATCTCTTTGTAAATGAAACATTGTTGGCTTTGAAACGGATTTAAATTTAATATGTGTATTTTGCTGCATAATCTAAAGTTTTAGGATTATCCATAGTTATGCATACATAAAATTACAATACATATATTAGGACCATTTAGAAGTAACCCAATTGCTGAATTTAAAAAATGTTCTTATATTTTATAGGAGATGCAGAGGTACAGAAATGGCTGAACTATTGACAACTCTTAATCAGCTGCAAGTTAGATTTGCTCCATTCTTAGCCAGATATCAAAATTTTATGCAAGAAGATCCTCAATTAACACCAGAAGTAAGTTTATTTGTTTATTTTTAATATTAAATTACTGGCTTTCTCATCTTTAAAAACAATCATGTTTTTGGTTAGTATTCAAAATACTAAAGTCAGTTTTTTCTATATGCTCTGTCACTTTTCTAATATTGCCAAAAATATATCCCAAAGATTAGTAAGTTTAATGCTGCTTGTTGGTATCGTAATACTTAAAAAAAAGAGGTTAACTGTTATTTATTTTACCATTACCAAATGATTTCTGAAATAGAAATGAAATATGTATAATTATTATTTATAAGTTTTTTCTTGATTATAGAAACCTTTTTTTATTCCCAACCAACCATGCAATTTCATGATATAAATAAAAGAAGGTATGATACCAAACCGTGTCAAATTCGTCCGGGTTCGCGCATGACGTCACGCTGTGTCCTATTTTTGAAATTTAAAACGCGCAATATAGAGGTTACATTAGTTATAGGCGATTTTATATAAATTCTATTAGCAATATACTTTGCCTCCTGCTTATAATACAAATTTTATAGTAAGTATATGATTTAAAATAATCATATAAATAAAGGAACATACATTGATTAAATTGATTGATTGATTGTCCACATCACAACCATACACAGCATATCTCATTTTTACTTTTAAACTCCTAAAAGTAATATAAAAACACCAAAAAATAGTTGAAAACAGCGCGATCTTAAAAAAGACGTGTTTCGTTTACAAAATATCGCGGAATTGGTCACGGCGTGACGTAAATGGCCACGCCTACCTGCGCGGTATCGTATCTTCATTTATTTGTATCATGATGCAGTTTATTACAGGGAATATACAGGGTGTTATGAAATTCACTGCATATTGAAACCAGTAAATCGTGATATGAATTCAGAGTGAAGAAAAATATTAATAAATGGCGCTTTGTAATGATTAGCCGGTAATCGCCCCTTAAACTTTCTCTACGACGGTACTCGCCGCTGGCAAGAAACACATAGTACAAATAAGTTGCCAATTCTACCAATAATTTTTTCTATGCTGCAAGTCAACATAAAAAATGTTTTTGTTGCCTTTAAAGTAAACTCCCTTTAAAATACACTTCTTTTGAAAATATTTTAGGTTAACAAAAATACGCACGAACAACACTGTACAGCCATTAATGCAAAAAAATGCACTCGACTAACAATTAAGATTAACAAAAGTTAAACAAAGATTCCACGCTTTTTTGTCACTACCCGCACTATTAAAAACGAAACCTAATGTTTTTGTTATTTTTAGAGTAAAATCTCTGTAAAAAACACTTCCTGTAGTCAGATTTTAGCAAACAAAATAGAATAGGTTTGTTAGGTTTTACATTAAACTTATATAACACAAACAAAACAGTAGGTATAGCCATTAATGTAAAAAACGATCCACTAACTAATTAAAACACAGTGCTTAAAAGAATCCACGGTGTTTTTTTACTATCGGCGCGGAAAAACTAAAAAGTTATTTATTTATTAACACAACTCTTGCGGTCCTCCTAAATATGATATTTGACATATTATCTTATCTATATTTCAAATACTTGTACCCCTGAGGTAACAAGAGATAGGCAACCCAAAAATACTACCAATAGTTATTGTTGCATAAGAGAGGAACAGGTGTGTGGAAATAATAGCAGCGTTCAGCAATTCAATTTTTTTATCGTTTTTTTCTCCAATTTTGCAATTCGCATCTATATGAAACAAAAACAAACTTCCTGCTACTAACGTTGAAATATCTAAATGTCTGAAATAATTTTACCCTGTCTGGTTTTTGTTTACTTTAACGTACCTACTCTACTGCATAGGCAACTATACAAACACGCGTGCATATTATGAATGTTATCAATATATTTTTTTAGAAGATAGTTTTAAATAATAATGTTTCTTTTTGCTGCCTAGAAAATGGTCTTCGTCGATCCGTTGTTAACTAATATTTTGCTCAGTTTTATCTAGTTTTTGCTTTCATTATAGGGCTTCTTAATTAGCCTAATAGAGTTGAAAACTAAATTAAATTTAACACTAATAATATTAACGTATTATGTAACGTTTGCGGGTGCAAGAAAGCGATTTAGATACATCTCGACTTATTTAGCGGATCTTTTCAAAAAAATCGGTAAGTTACTATAATTTTATTGACAAAAGGGCGAATAACAACTTTCTGAACGTGGTATGTGAAACAGAATAATGTTTTTTTTACAAATGCTGTAATGAAAGAATTCTGGTTATAATTTTAAAATACAGTGTAGTTGTGGTCAGTTAGTGTTTTCGTTTTAATTTTTAACCTTTTTTTAGCACAAAGATTAAGCTAGTAGAAATAATGCTCATCTCATTAATACCGTAATATAGGGTAAGTCATAATTCTTTGTGTTGCCAGTATATCATAGCCTGTTTCATTCTGGTTACAATTTCAGCCGATTTCACGAGTGGTTCATATTTTCCCATAATAAGTAAAGAAATTGCTATTAAATTAAAATACACATTTTTGGTAAAATGCGTCTGTGGAATTAAAAATACTTTAGATTATTTTCGGTTTCCACTAAAACTGATAAAAAAATGAGATGTCATGATAATATTTATGTTTGGCAATGTACCGGCTGGATCATTTGTTTTTTCTTTATAATATTAGAGCCTATGACGTCGGACTTTTCAGAAGCGTCAAATGAGGACCGGTATTTGGGCATTTTTTAAAATAAAAAAAATGTGCGATTTGAGGGAAAAAGCCTTGGGAGTGTCTGTAGACTACCCCAGGTACCCATTCCCATATATGCAGTGAATTTCATAACACCCTGTATAAAACAAATACAATCAACATAATATGTATATAAACCAAGATTATACAAATATTTAAATTATTATGAATAAAAAGAAACAATAATTAATGACTCAAAAAGTTTTTTAATGGAAATTTAAATTTTTGGATTGCAGGAATTTATATGTTCAAAAATACCAATAATTTTTATTGAATTAATCTATTACCTGCCACACGCCTTTAAAAAGGAAAGTGGATACCTACTAAGTTTTAAAAATGCTCCATGCATGTCCGAATCAATGTATGGAATATTTTCTTTTTATAGGTTGCCATTAGAAAATTTATGTTGACAGCATTTATTCTACTGCCCGCTAACTTCATGGAGTTTTATGAGATGCTATTATAAAGCAGATTTTAAAAATATATTGTTTTTCCCTGTTAAAAGAATTATGCAGTAAACACAGGCATTGGTCAATAAATTAATGTTTTTATGGTTTTAAATATTTTTTATCAGTATCACTCTCTTTTTAATTTGCACCAAAAACAACGCACAAATGAAATAATGAAGTCGGACATTCTGTTGTATATGTGCAGGAGGAACTTCAAGGGACAATATTGTTTTGTTGCCAACATTTTTTTAGTGAAAACATCTCGCAACCTAGATTTATTTATAATATTTCTTAGAACATTGTAACTATTTTTTTAGGACAAAATTTTTCATATGTGTGTATTTTTTCCTTTTGTGAACTTACATACATACACAATAAAATTATTATTATAGTTGTTATTTTTGCAGAAAAAAATCTAAATACCTTTTGCTTCAGAATTTGCAGGAGACTCGCCAGATGCTTACCAGAGTGTCCCAGGTTTTGCATTACTTAGGTCATGCTTATCATAGTCTCAGCGACATAATGATTAATGTCGATCAGCCCCCTCCTAGACTTTTACTGTGCCGCCCCATTTTAATTCAACACTCTGCTGTCGTCCAAGCTGGGATTCCCATTCAAGTGGAGGTAAGAAACAATGTCAAATTTATATTTTTAGTTTAAGACAATGATTAACAATATTTTTTAAAACAACAAGAACAGTGGCGTAACCAGACTCTAGGGGCGAAATTATTTATGGGCGCCATCAGTGGCGTAAAGTACTTTCCCGCAAATCCCGCATAGCGGGGGGGCTAGCCACTCCACACTCTATCTCTGTGCTAAGTTTCAAATTTTTACGTCGAATAGTTTCAGAGAAAATCGCCTGTGACAGACGGACGGACATATGGACACCGAAGTGATTCCATAAGTGTTCCGTGTTCCCGGAACACTAAAAACTAGATATTATAATTTATACTATTGAATTACATGGGCTTGTGGGCGCCGACCAATAGAGAGCGGGGGGATTTCCCCCTCCCTTTGCCCTCCTGGCGACGCCACTGAACAAAAAGTTTTACAATAGGTTTTAACCCTAAATAAAGGATTGTATTTTTTCAGGCACAGATTAATTTGTCATCTGATAGGCCTGGGGCTACCCCATCTAACACAAGTACTACTACTAGCGGTACTAATACCACTACAAATACTACTACTACAGAAGGGACTGCAACGCCTAATGTGAATACAAATCCAACTCCTAATGGTCAAGGGCAACAAGGTGGTCCCAGTATAACTTTACAACCTGGGTTTGTTGGTAAGAACCTAAAAACAATTTATGTTATGTATGTTAATTCCTATGTTTAATCTTCAGTTCGCGCAAAGGGCCTGAAGTTTGAAAAAAAAAATTACAAAAAACACCAATTATTACCTTAACGCTCAAATTTTACAGATTACATTTTTCAGCTTCTAATAGCGTCAACATTCTTCATTTTAGTTACCTGATAATAGGAAAAATATTTTTTTAAATCGCTCGCTAAATTGTTCTATTCTATCTATATTTTTCCTTTCGATTCATTTATATTTCTTGCCCTAAAAATCACAAAAGTTGCGGACTTCGCAGAAGTTTATAGATCTTTTTAGCTGTAGCTAATATTCTTGGTAATTATTTAGATTAACGTAAACAGCGAATTTTTTCATGAAATTTTGCACAGACCCTAATTTTGGGTCGTAGAACACGAATACGAAGTCAGTTTTTGGCGGTCTCGTAAAAAAAAATTTTTTTTTGCTCCCCCAACCTGGGCAAAAAGGTGGTCAGGTTTGCTCAGTTTTGATTGTTATAGATATATATGTATCTATATCAATCAAAACTGAGCAAACCTGACCACCTTTTTGCTCAGCCAACAAATTTAAAGAAATTCATTGAAAAACTAACCTAAAAGTTTAAAAAAAAATTTTACGAGACCGCCAAAAACTGACTTCGGATTCCTGTTCTACGACCCAAAATTAGGGTCTGTGCAAAATTTCATGAAAAAATTCGCTGTTTACGTTAATCTAAATAATTACCAAAAGTTTCTTTTTCTACCATTATATAAATATGTATACTATGTATCAAAACCTGGTGGATCAATCAGAAGATTTTAGTTAAAACCAGTGCTTAATCTTAAATCTTTTTAGTGAATTTCGGTGAAAAATTTCAACTTACAATATTATTTTTATATTATGCGTACATACAATGAGAACGTAAAGGTTGGAATAAATTCTTTCAAAATTCGGGCATTTTTTTCTCAGAAAAACGATCGGACACGTCAAATTTTGATTTTAGGTGCGCATTGTTTAAACTAAATTTGATGTATATGTTACAGGAATCATCGGATTTCAGGATATACTAGTTTGGCCTAGGACATGTTAAAACTTCCTGCCGTTGTTGGGAAGTTTGCGTTTTTCCTAGGACGTACCTACTAGTATTGCCTGATACTTTTTATTTTACCTTTTATATCATTAAAAACAGGACCTTGTTACGGTTTGTTTTGTCATACGAAATTAAAGTATTATTATTATAGCAGTTGCAACAATTAGTTGAGTTTTAAGACTTCGACCTACCTTTTTGAATATATTCCCTTACTCCTTGAACGTTTTATTTTGATTTGTTTTCCATTTAGTCAAAATCTTTCCTAACCTCGAATTTAATTTTTACAAATTTTCCGTCACTAGTCTGTCTTGGATCCAGCCTTGTTTTCCCTCTTTCTGTATAGTTAATCCCTAAGGAAATATGTCTGAATTTGGCCCTAAAAACTATAGTTGCCAATAAATATAAATTAGAGTTTGTTTACCCTGACAAACGTGAAACGTCATTTTTGACATTTGAATCGGCCGTAATTATTTTCTGTCGAGCCTGTTGCATACATCTTAGTTTTCTGTCCTGAGCCGCCCTCTGTGACTGTTGTTGGAAAACGTCGAAGCCAGGAACGATGGGATCTGCGTTCTGAGTTCTAGGTCCCTTGATTTTAAAGGTTTCTAATGTTCATTCATGCATTACGGTTCGAGGTTGACCAAAATCGTAGGTGGGGTGCATTTGTACTGCCAATTGTACGAACTATTAATGAATGTCGGTTTATGGACACGGAAAAATGTATTTACTTGTTATAGTTTTGTTGGTATATTGCCGGTGTTCATTGGTTAAGTTAATTTTTACTGGCAGAGCATCGTGCCAATGCATTGAGGGGAATACCATGGAACCAAAGCCTTCGAAAATGTACCTAATTGAGTACCAAAGTGTACTTACAAACAACCCCTTGTGACGTCGCTTTGCAAGGAAAAAAAATCGATATTGGAATTTTTCGTCAAGGATTGGGTGTGGAGAGGTGCTTTTCACAAACTGATCGCGTCGTCGACTGTATCGCATTCTAAAGTCTTTAGAAAGACACCCAAAATTGGGATCCGTGAATGCGGTACAACTAATTTCTTTTACGTTGTTTTGTTGTTTGCCATTTTGGCGTTACGTTGTTGGTCCAGTGAGGCCGTTTTAGTTGTTTTTGGTAGAAGAAATTCGACATCTCTTCGTCGGTTTTTACGACGACAGCGGACATGTGGACTTAGACCCGACCCGAGATCGACAGGGTCTTTCTTTTTACTGGGAGACGACCCCACCACGTCTTTTTACTGGGGAACACCGATCCTCTTTTTACTGGGAGACTCCGAGCTCTTTCTTTTTGCTGGGAGACAGCACCATCTCTTTTGCTGGGAGACAGCACAATCTTTCTTTTTACTGGGGAACACCGCTACCCCACAACTTCTTTTGGGCTGGGAGACATCTCCAGCCTTTGATCGTGCTGAGTCAGTTAAGCTGCCTAGGCCACGTCAGCATTGACCTAGGAAACCATCATCAGGGGACGAACCCCTTCAGGCAACCTTTTATTTTTTTTATTGTAATAACCAGGATCACCTTTTTCACGATAACAAATTTATTCAATTTCGGCTCTAACCATGGTTAGCAATATTTAATTTTAAAACCGATTAGTACTTTTTTTTTATTTCCCCCTCAGGGTTTACTACAAACTGTCACAGTAATAACATAATATTCATAATAATGCCTAATAATTTTATTGTATCAAATTTCACAAATTGACACGATCCACTGATGTGTAATTAGAAATTTTGCCCTAACGAATCTGTAATATATTAGTAAATTTGTTTTTAATGGTAGTGTTTTATTTGCCTCACCAGACAGCGCAGTTTCTTGGATTTTTTTTTTTTTTTTTGATAATATGGTAACTATATGTGAGTGAGTGAGCTGAAAGCGAGATCCCAATACTATCTAGGAGGGTTTCTGTTTTTCACCCGGCTTCGAAAACAGTGGCGCCCTCAATCCACCCCTCTCTCCGGCATTGGAGCTAGGGCATTTTTTTTGACACGCATGCGCAAGCCTCTCGCATTCAACTCAACTCTTTACGTGAGTTAATTTTGTAAATTCTCAATATTTATTTTTTTTTTTAAATTTTTACCGAACTTTGAATTTTTATTTATGAAGGGTAAGTAGAAGTAAAATTCTTCTTCTGTGCGAAAAAGAGCGTGGCAAATTTTGGCGCCCAACGTGGGGCCTTCAAGCAAAAAGAAACTGCGTTTGGTGAGACCAGATAGAGCACTTTGGTACTAACATTATCAAAATTTTTTTTTAAATCTTCATTTATCAATATTTGCGCTTCTGATATGTTGTCTTACCTCTGATGAGATTTTTTTGCTGATAATGCAATATTTTTTTTTGCGGCCTACCTATTGTTTTGTAGTAGCCATCAGAACTTCGCTGTTCTGACGGGTTTTCGTTATTCTTTCTGTTAGGACATCGCTGTCCTAACCGGTTTATTTTTTTTTTTAAATCTTTTTGGTGAAGTTTAATTAGTGAAACTTATCTGAAAATTTTGTTGTGCAAATTATTTGCAGTTTACAGTGTCAAGTGCAATCAGTGTTAATATTTTATTGATTTTTCTTTAAATTTATTTTTGCTTGTGTATTATTTGACTCGTAATAATTTACGATGGATTACAGTATGAGAGTGCATTACCTTAGAAAGGATATGCTCATTTATGAGTTGCAAGTTCGTGGCATTCCAGCTGATGAAACGAAAACTGTCGAAAGCCTTCGTGCATCTTTACGCCCATTGTTGCAGATGGAGAAAGTTAGTAAGTCTATAAGTCACCCTCCCTATAATATGGATTTTGCTGAAGAAAGAGCTTATGTGGCGACTAACTTGAGGAAGACTAAATTGGCGATTAAGTCCGTTACTGGAGAAAAAGCCAAGACCAAATTTGAACGTCTACAGACACACTTGGTCCATCTTCTCAACCGAATTGATCGTGTACCAGTTAACCAACTGTCGTCAGAGGATGCTGACGCACGAGCAATATTAATTGCAGAAACCTTATCTGCTCTTGACGAGCTAGAGCAAGTATCCAGACGAGATCCTAACTTGAGTGTCTTATTGGATGCAGCACGCTCGGGATGTTCTGATTCTGATGATTCGTCAGAAGATGAAGTGCCTAGACCAACTCAACATGGTTCAACCCCAAATAGACAGCCAGTGTCGAACTTCAAGGCACTACGTATTGAAAAATGGGGCCTTAAATTTACAGGAGATCCCAAGGGTATGTCAGTCCATGGATTCTTGGAGAGAGTAAACGAGCTGAGATTGGCTCGTAATGTATCAGAAAGAGAACTGTTTGAGTCTGCCATAGATTTATTTGAAGGCAAGGCATTGAATTGGTTTAGAGCGAACCGTTCCCGGTTTAACAACTGGAGAGAACTAGCTGAACTGCTTTGCAGACACTTTGAACCACCAGATTATCGTGCTCGACTCTTTAAAGAAATGCTCGAGAGGACTCAAGATCCATCAGAAAGTATAGTGGACTATCTTTCAAGCATGCAGGCTCTGTTTCGGCGTTATGGTTCCCTCAGTGAGGATGCAAAGTTGGATATAATAAATAGAAATTTGGCTCCTTTTTACACCACTCAGTTACCAATAGTGAACTCATTAGAAGAATTAGAGGAGCAGTGTCTGATTTTAGAAGCCAAGAAATACCGTGCAGAACATTATGTACCGCCATCTCGTAAACGACAGGGATTTGTAGAACCTGATTTCGCCTTCGTCTCAGAAATGCAAGAAGCCTTACCTCCAACTAAGGTTAATGAAGTGAGACATGTCAACCCTCCTACTACCAATAGAGGTTCTAGAGAATTAGTCTGTTGGAATTGTCAACAAACTGGACATTTTAATCGAGATTGCCAACGCCCAAGAAAAACACACTGTTATCGTTGTGGAACACCTAATGTCACCGTAAGATCTTGCCCTAAATGTGCTAATTCGGGAAACGCTTCCCGGGGGAATCAATAGGTCGTACGATTTCTCCCAATACCAAGCGTGTATCGACCAATGATTTCGATTTTTCATCCAAAATTCTTCTAGATTTCATCATTAGTCACGCACGAGGAGATCAACGTCCATATTTGGAAGTTTCTGTCATAGGCACACCTATACGAGGTTTGCTGGATTCTGGTGCCACTCGAACACTTGTTGGCCTTCCTGGATATGAGTTGCTACGGAGTTTGGGACTACAACTTTTAGGCAAAGAAACAAGATGTACAGTCGCCAATGGAGAGAGCTGTTCTGCTATTGGTTACATGCAAGTACCGTTTAGTTTAATGGGGAAAACCCGCATGATAGATGTGTTAGTCCTGCCTGAACTGGCTCATACCTTAATTTTGGGAGTTGACTTCTGGAAGAGCATGGGAATCGTGCCGGATTTAAATCAAGATGTTTGGCATTTCGCAGATGAACTGAATTCTACTCAAGTACTTAGCATACGGGATGAGAGTACCCTTACTATTGCTCAGCGAATGACTCTTGATAAATTAGTCAAAGAAAAACTTGCTTTAATGGGTACAGGCCTGGGATGTTGTAAGGTGGCTGAACATGTTATTGAAGTGGAGCCAGGTACGAAACCTGTCAAACAAAGATATTACCCGGTGTCTCCATTTAAGCAGAAAATTATTGATGAAGAACTTAAGCAAATGCTGGAGGACGGAGTCATCGAACCGTCGAAGAGTGCTTGGTCCAGTCCGATATGTTTAGTGCGCAAGAAGGATGATTCCTACAGATTTTGTGTAGATTACAGAATTTTGAACAGTTTGAGCAAGAAAGACGCATATCCCTTGCCCTACATTTCTGCCATTTTGGACCGCCTGAGAGATGCAACTTACCTCAGTTCCATCGATATCAAATCCGCATTTTGGACAGTTCCCTTGAGTGAATCTTCGCGTGAATATACTGCATTTACCGTCCCTGGAAGAGGACTATTTCAGTTCCGTCGCATGCCTTTTGGTTTAACCAATTCACCAGCAACCTGGCAGCGCATAGTAGATACCGTCCTTGGAGCAGCCCTTCAACCAGCGGTCATGGTATATCTAGATGATATAATTCTTATTTCTCAGGACTTTGATGAACACCTACGTCTGTTGGGCTTAGTTTTCGACCGACTACATGAAGCGGGACTCATAGTTTCACTAGAAAAATGTCAGTTTTGCCTGCCAGAATTGAAGTACTTAGGATATGTTGTGGACCATCAGGGACTCCGACCAGATCCATTAAAAGTGGAGGCAATTGTAAATATTATACCACCGAAGAATGTCACAGAAATTCGCCGATTTATTGGTACAGCATCTTGGTACCGTCGCTTTGTTCCGAATTTTTCATCCACCATAGCTCCGCTAACTAACTTGACTAAGAAAAATGTCAGATGGTCATGGACAACCGACTGCGATAGAGCCTTTAAAGCGATCAAGGAAGCTTTGGTTACAGCACCGATACTTACCTGTCCTGATTTTAACCGTCCTTTTGTCCTGCAAACCGATGCAAGCGCATATGGCCTTGGTGCAGTTTTAACACAGACCTTTGATGATGGTGAGAAAGTAATATGCTTCCTATCACGTTCACTGACTAAACAAGAAATGAAATATACAGTCACCGAAAAAGAGTGCTTGGCAGTGATTTGGAGTGTGGAGAAGTTGAGACATTATTTGGAAGGGGTACACTTCACGGTAGTAACTGACCACCATTCGTTACTATGGCTGCACAGACTAAAAGACCCTCAAGGTCGTTTAGCGCGATGGGCGCTTCGTCTGCAACCCTACGATTTCACCTTAATCCATCGCCCTGGTCAAGAGCACATTGTTGCCGATTTTCTGTCCAGATCTGTTCCTGTTTCCGCAGAAGCTATTGACACCGATGATAGTGATGTTCCGATGTCTTCCACCACTGATGGATGGTATAAAAATATGTTTGTAAGGCTTGAACAACAACCAGACAGATTTCCTGCTTGGCGTGTAGAAAACAACATGTTGTATAAATATGCAAGAACCAATCATCCGGACCTTGGTACTCCATCCAGTTCTTGGAAAATTGTCGTTCCTAAGGATAAAAGGCGCAAGATACTCGCCCGTTGCCACGATATACCTGCTTCAGGTCACGTAGGCGTATTCAAGACCTACTGGAAAGTATGCCAACGCTATTATTGGCCTAAGATGAGGAGTGACGTCACTAGTTATGTGAAAGCTTGTCGAGTTTGTGCCCAGCACAAAGTAGAACAAAAACCTCCTGCAGGATTAATGGGTGATCGTCCTACAATAAATCAACCTTGGCAGTGTATCAGCCTGGATTATATTGGACCGTTTCCTCGTTCGAGGTCAGGTAACACTTACGTTCTTGTGGTTACCGATTATTTCACCAAATTCTCCGTTTTATTTCCTTCTCGTTCAGCGACAGCTAAATCCCTCACCAAACAGGTTGAAGAAGGTATTTTCCTAATGTTTGGATCACCACAGTTCCTAATGTGTGATAATGGAGTACAAATGAAGTCCAAGGAATTTCAGAACCTATGTCAACGCTATAAAACCAAGCTATTCTACACAGCATCTTATCATCCACAAGCCGATCCGACCGAACGAGTCAACAGAGTCATAAAGACCATGATGCGATCTTACATCAAGAACAATAACCACCGTACCTGGGACGAGAACCTAGCTTCTATAGGCTGTGCTTTGCGAACATCACGACATGAGACCACTGGATTTACTCCGCACTTTCTTAATTTTGGGAGAGAACATAAATTGTACGGACAAGACTTTGCAGAAGAGACTGCTAACACCAATGCAGACCTTCAAGATTATGTCAGGAAAAGACAAGCCGCCTTTGTGAAATTGTATCGCGAAGTCCAGGACAAAATCAAGTCATCCCATGTTAAAAATCAACGAAGATACAACTTACGTAGACGACCCGTTGAGTATGCACCTGGACAAGAGGTTTGGCGTAAAAACAAAAGTCTTTCCGATGCCGCGAACTATTATAGTGCCAAACTGGCTCCGGCTTATGTGGGCCCGTTTATTATTAAGAAGAAAACAGGGTCCTGCACCTACGAACTTCAAGATCGAGCAGGACAAAGTAAAGGTGTTTGGCACGTAAAAGATCTCAAACTGTATAATCCATCGACCACAAATGAGAGTTCAGATAATGATTAGTATTACCTTTGAATATTTTTCTTTAATGTTACCTTATTCCGTTTTCCTTTAATACCTTTTTTTTTAATGCCCTGCAGTGACGGGCGCAGTGGCGTTTGGATCCATCTGGGCGCGAGACTTGATGGATTTGAACACTATCGCTTAGAATTGTGCTGCACTGGTGAACTAGTGGAGGTAGGAGTCCTCCGAAAGCCGTGGCAAGCTAGGCCTTCAGCCAACTTGCTGCTATTGCGCGTAGTAAGTCTGCCTTCAGCATTTTTACTACTTTTACTTGCTATCATCGCTTTGCGTCTTTGCTTATGGTATCATCTGTCTTTACCTTATATAAATTTCTTTAACTTTTGTGGCTTTAGTAACATTAACTTAGAGTTTTTTTTTTCTTTTTGGCGGTGTCTTGCAGACACCCATCTTGGCGCGAGACGTGATGGGAGTAAACACGACACATGGTCATTAGTTTGTTTTTCTCTTAAGGCGATGATTTATTTTACTTGTTAGCTCAACTACCTGAAATTTAGCATATTTTTATTTGATTCATAAATTCATTAATCTTTTAGTAACTATAAATTTACCTTATCTGAACTTACCTTAAATTTACCTTATCTGAACTTACCTTAAATTACCTTATTTTAATTTACCTTAAACTTACCTATTTTCAATTTCGTAATACACTGATTGCAATGATACTTGATAATTTGTTTTGGATAATTTAATTCACCTTAACTTGATTTGACTTATGACACTAATCCGTATCTTGCTGAGTGATTTCGTTATCCTAGCTTGATCTGATTTAGTGTCCTTATTGTGACTTTCTTATATTACCTTACGTTACCTTGATTATCTTACCTCACCTTGATTATCTTATCTTACCTTACCTTTATTATTTTATTTTATTTTGGGTTTAATTATTCGGTTAATTTTACCTTCATATCTACCAAGTCTTATTTCAGTATTTGACTTGGTGTTTCTTACCTTACCTTGATTTACCTTATCTTTTCTTGTGTTTAATTATTAATTTAATTTTACCTTGATATTTCTTTATAGTCTTATTTGACTTGCTATTTTTGTTATCCTGGATTTGACTTTGGCCTAGGTCTTGGTACCTAGACCCCTATTTTGGCGTTCTATATTTGGGCTATAGTTTAACTAGCCAAAATAGAACCTTCCCGATTATGACTTATTTGTCCCTATCTCCTTGTTTAGGCTGCGCGGTGTTGGGTGCTACCGAATGTCGCTTCGACGTTCTTTGTTGGAACTATTGATCCTTCGGAGAGCAGACCGACTGGAAGGGCTGTTCAGGGGGGGCGGAAGTCTGACCCCTGGGGTAACATTTTGCCCATCGAACTTGTTCGGCGGGCCAGGGGAGGGCCAAGCTACTTTGTTCGGCCTGAGCTCAAGTCGGCCTATTAGGTTGCGACAGGCCGGTGGCAGTGCCACCTGTCAGAGTACCCTACCTAATTTATTTTGTTTTATACAGGAACTGATGTACTACCCATTCGGTGCATCTTTTAGTTTAGTGTCTACTATAATTCACTTCCTTATGCTCGGTGGAACATATGGGCTATCCCTTTCTCTTCTTAAATTACCTTGGTTGTATATTAGTTATCTTTTCTTTTTAGTTTTTCCACCTTTTGGTTGACTCGACGCGTGACAGTTGGTTATCTGTTTTGGGACGCTCTGGAGTGAGGCTAGTACACGAGGTACCTCACGCTTTCTTCGAGTGTTACGCAATGCTAGCCCCCTTACCATCTTTGGGTTAATGTTACCAGGCTGTGCTTCCTGCACCCTGAAGTGTTATTCCACCCCGGATACTCCTGGAGGGGTCGCTGGTTGTCTAGCGGCAAGGGGACCAAAGTTAATTTTTATTTTGAATTATTTTGGTTATTGTAATATTTTGGGTTGTCGATTACCTGAGTTAGTGGGTTTAGTAATCCACTAAGCTGCGGGTATTATTTTTAGTAGGTGTCTTTATAGGCAGTTTGAGAAATTACCTCATTATGCCTTTGGTTTGTTTTCGTCCTTGTATTGGAACCACACTGGTTCATGAATTTTCATTTTATTTCTTTTCTTGGTTAATTTTGGTTGGCTAGGGTTGTCGGCCATGGTGATGCTTGGCCTAGCGGAAATTTCGGTTTCTCGGGTGTCAAATCCGGACCGATCTACGTGGCCCTACACTATAAAAAGCACATTTGGTTTTCTTGGTGCTGAAGTGTTTGGCCGCCGTCAAGCGTGCCATGATCTACAAACCCGGTTTGGCTCTTCACTGTCTTACTTTTCTTTGAAAACTTAATCTTCAACTTTAACTTAGTATGTTTTTGCCAAACCCAGACCATACCTTTGGTATTTAATTTCTTTATTTTCTTTTATTGGGAGCTGATATGATGAGTACGGGTGTATTATGACCTTGGCGGAAATTCCGGAGCTGAGGACACGTTTTCCCAATTTTGGTCTATGTGGCCACTATACCATTAAGGCACAGTTGACTCTGCGGTGCGGAAATGGTGGCTGCCGTCAGAAACACTCGGACCAGTCATGTCATGTCAGAGTTTTTTTTTGGTTTAGTTTTTCTTATGGTTGTGTGAGTATATATTTTGTTAGTAGCGATCCACTAGTATCTTTCACTTTCGTCCGTTGCTTCCTAGGGGAATACCCCCGGAGCTTCGGTAGTTAATTTTTGCCTTACCTTGTAAATACAGTAGATTTTTGGAGTACTTATCGTCGGTTAATTTTCTTGAGAAAATTTCCCTCCTTTCGTAGGAGAGGGGGAGTTGTTACGGTTTGTTTTGTCATACGAAATTAAAGTATTATTATTATAGCAGTTGCAACAATTAGTTGAGTTTTAAGACTTCGACCTACCTTTTTGAATATATTCCCTTACTCCTTGAACGTTTTATTTTGATTTGTTTTCCATTTAGTCAAAATCTTTCCTAACCTCGAATTTAATTTTTACAAATTTTCCGTCACTAGTCTGTCTTGGATCCAGCCTTGTTTTCCCTCTTTCTGTATAGTTAATCCCTAAGGAAATATGTCTGAATTTGGCCCTAAAAACTATAGTTGCCAATAAATATAAATTAGAGTTTGTTTACCCTGACAAACGTGAAACGTCATTTTTGACATTTGAATCGGCCGTAATTATTTTCTGTCGAGCCTGTTGCATACATCTTAGTTTTCTGTCCTGAGCCGCCCTCTGTGACTGTTGTTGGAAAACGTCGAAGCCAGGAACGATGGGATCTGCGTTCTGAGTTCTAGGTCCCTTGATTTTAAAGGTTTCTAATGTTCATTCATGCATTACGGTTCGAGGTTGACCAAAATCGTAGGTGGGGTGCATTTGTACTGCCAATTGTACGAACTATTAATGAATGTCGGTTTATGGACACGGAAAAATGTATTTACTTGTTATAGTTTTGTTGGTATATTGCCGGTGTTCATTGGTTAAGTTAATTTTTACTGGCAGAGCATCGTGCCAATGCATTGAGGGGAATACCATGGAACCAAAGCCTTCGAAAATGTACCTAATTGAGTACCAAAGTGTACTTACAAACAACCCCTTGTGACGTCGCTTTGCAAGGAAAAAAAATCGATATTGGAATTTTTCGTCAAGGATTGGGTGTGGAGAGGTGCTTTTCACAAACTGATCGCGTCGTCGACTGTATCGCATTCTAAAGTCTTTAGAAAGACACCCAAAATTGGGATCCGTGAATGCGGTACAACTAATTTCTTTTACGTTGTTTTGTTGTTTGCCATTTTGGCGTTACGTTGTTGGTCCAGTGAGGCCGTTTTAGTTGTTTTTGGTAGAAGAAATTCGACATCTCTTCGTCGGTTTTTACGACGACAGCGGACATGTGGACTTAGACCCGACCCGAGATCGACAGGGTCTTTCTTTTTACTGGGAGACGACCCCACCACGTCTTTTTACTGGGGAACACCGATCCTCTTTTTACTGGGAGACTCCGAGCTCTTTCTTTTTGCTGGGAGACAGCACCATCTCTTTTGCTGGGAGACAGCACAATCTTTCTTTTTACTGGGGAACACCGCTACCCCACAACTTCTTTTGGGCTGGGAGACATCTCCAGCCTTTGATCGTGC
The DNA here is from genome assembly GCA_963971165.1 of Philopedon plagiatum. Classification (NCBI taxonomy): domain Eukaryota; kingdom Metazoa; phylum Arthropoda; class Insecta; order Coleoptera; family Curculionidae; genus Philopedon; species Philopedon plagiatum. The sequence goes on from OZ020194.1 coordinate 69,842,179, forward strand.
TGAGTCAGTTAAGCTGCCTAGGCCACGTCAGCATTGACCTAGGAAACCATCATCAGGGGACGAACCCCTTCAGGCAACCTTTTATTTTTTTTATTGTAATAACCAGGATCACCTTTTTCACGATAACAAATTTATTCAATTTCGGCTCTAACCATGGTTAGCAATATTTAATTTTAAAACCGATTAGTACTTTTTTTTTTATTTCCCCCTCAGGGTTTACTACAAACTGTCACAGTAATAACATAATATTCATAATAATGCCTAATAATTTTATTGTATCAAATTTCACAAATTGACACGATCCACTGATGTGTAATTAGAAATTTTGCCCTAACGAATCTGTAATATATTAGTAAATTTGTTTTTAATGGTAGTGTTTTATTTGCCTCACCAGACAGCGCAGTTTCTTGGATTTTTTTTTTTTTTTTTTGATAATATGGTAACTATATGTGAGTGAGTGAGCTGAAAGCGAGATCCCAATACTATCTAGGAGGGTTTCTGTTTTTCACCCGGCTTCGAAAACAGTGGCGCCCTCAATCCACCCCTCTCTCCGGCATTGGAGCTAGGGCATTTTTTTTGACACGCATGCGCAAGCCTCTCGCATTCAACTCAACTCTTTACGTGAGTTAATTTTGTAAATTCTCAATATTTATTTTTTTTTTTAAATTTTTACCGAACTTTGAATTTTTATTTATGAAGGGTAAGTAGAAGTAAAATTCTTCTTCTGTGCGAAAAAGAGCGTGGCAACCTGCTCAACTAATACTGAACAAACCCTAGTACGTCCTAGGAAAATAACAAACATCCTAACAACAGCAGGGAGTTTTAATATGTCCTAGGCCAAACTAGTATATCCTGAAATCGGATGTTTCCTGTAACATATACATACAAAAAGAAGATATCATGTCACACTTAATTTTTTTAAATAGAAAACTCTTATTTATTTCATTTTTGAATTAGCGTAAAATTTCAATCATATTTCATAAATTGGGCTTTTTTTGAAAAAAATATAGTTTATCTTTAAAAATATTAAATGCCAAACTTATAGAAAAATTATTTCAACAAATAAATGTTGGAATTAACCTCCACCAACATCCTGCAATTTTTTTGAAAACGCTCAGACACGTCAGATTTTGATTTTAGGTGCGCATTGTTTAAACTAAATTTTATGTATAGAGAGAGGGTGACCCAAAAAGAAGATATCATGTCATAATTTTTTTAATTAGAAACTCCTTTTTATTCCCTTTTTGAATTCTGCGTAAAATTTCAATCATATTTCTTATATCATACCGTATATCTAAAATGAACCGTTTTTTTTAAAAAATACAAGTTTTTTTTATATTCGCTCGGTGCGTGAATATCTAAATACGGTTTTTCCTGGGCGATGAATTAGTCGACGGGGTCCAATAGAATGGCCGGCCAGATCCCCCGATTTAACCCCGCTAGATTATTTTCTTTGGGGCTACCTCAAATCCAAAATATACGTCAATAGACCAATATTGACGACCTGAAAAACTAAATAAGGCAAGAAATTAGATTAATAGAACCTCAAGTAGTTCAAAATGTTCTGAAACAATTTGAAGATCGTCCCGAGTATTGCCAGGACGTCGGTGGAGGTGAATCCCAACATTTGTTGAAATAATTTTTCCACAAGTTTTCCATTTATTATTATTAAAGGTAAATTGTCTTTTTTTCAAATTTGGATATATGGTGATACATGAAATATGATTGAAATTTTACGCAGAATTTAAAAATGAAATAAAAAAAGAGATTTCTGTTTAACGAAATTAAGTGTGACATATCTTCTTTTTGGGTCGCCCTGCATACATCAAATTTAGTTTAAACAATGCTCACCTAAAAACAAAATTTGACATGTCCGAGCGTTTTTCTAAAAAAAAATGTCCGAATTTTTAACGAATTTATTCCAACTTTTACGTTTTCACTGTATATATTAGACATAATATAACCCTAGCCATACTTAAAATGATGTATTTTTCCAGGCCTCCCTTTTATGCCAACTGGGTCAATGCGCGTTATTACTACCCCAGTTGAAATTCACGCTGTACATCCTAACGCTCCTAGGCCTCGTCCTGCCAACAGCAACAATACCACCACCTCTGCTCCACCGCCAGATCCGCCTGCTAGTCAAAATACACCATCAGCTCCGCCAGCTCCAACTTCTGGGGAAAATCCTCAACAGGGACCACAGATTCCAGCTCCGGGTGGACCTTTTGGAGCGAACAACGGAAACTTGGAGTTCTTCATGGAGGTTACTCCTGAAGGTATAACAATTGATTCTTTGGAAACTGCGCTGGTGGGCTCTAACCAGGCCGCCAACGAGTGTAAGTGTTCAATGTCTGCTTTGCTTTGTGGGGAAAACTAGGTAATGTTTGCTTTGAAGAAAAGATGAAAACTTTTCAAGAATGTTAGTTTTCCAAGATATACAGATACAGTAATTTGCCTATCTAATACCTTTTGTTTTTGGCAAATCCGGGTAAATGAGAGGACGACGCAGCTTTCGACTTCTATCGAACACAGATGAAAATAGCGTTGCTTTGTAGATGTAGAGTGATTAGCTTGGAAACGTGTTGTACTGGTTGATGCATGTTGTGTGTTGGGCTCTCACCTGAACAATTGTGTCTTTATGATAATCTTATGGGGGATTAATTTATAAATGCATGTAACAAATCATTACCTTATTTGGAACGCTAGAGCTATGTGTAGTGCCGTTTTATTGTAATTTATTTGGTATATTAAACTAGATATTATTTCATAAGGTCTACTTTATCGAGTTAAAGAATGAATGTAGCAGTTTGGAGAAAACATTAGAAATTTCTTTGCTAGTTCGCAGCCTGGAAATTTTCTCAGTCCGGCCATTTTACTTTGACTGAAAATATAATTATTCTGCCCTGTAGTTTAGTGTGTCTAACTTTTCGGAAATCTTTTACTGTTATTTAATAAAGGAGTGGTCAAGCTTAAAATGAGTATCCAACATTTTTTGAGAGTCTATTTACGGGACCAAACATGGATTTATTAAGAATGGATACGGGATGATTTAAAATTCTTCCAAGCCAAAACAAACCATTCTAAACGACACTGTAAACACAATTTGTACAAAAAATACGTTAGAAGCATCACAAGATTTACTAAAAGTAATAAAAGCCCTAAAATATTTTATTTTTCTGCTAAATAACAATAAATTTAAGTTAAAAAGGTCTTATTATTTATAGGTTATATTATTTCTAAAGGTTTATTTAAAGTCGCTCCGAGTCATTTATAAATCTTTTCTTTTCTAGTTCATTAGACAAAGACGTACGTGTAACCGAGTGTTCAGACGGTTTTCCTAAGCAACCAGCAGAGACAGGAACACTTCTGAACTCCAACACTCCAATCCTATCTTATCTCTTTCTACTACCATTCTTGATTCAATTACGTATTTCCTTAAAGTTCGTAAACTGTACCCCGAGGGGAAATGTTTTCATAACAAACAACAAATATAAGGCTTCACGTTCGATACGCTCACAGTATACGGACATCGAATCCTTTCCTAATAAATCCATGGGCCCAAAAGTTATTTTTTGATTTATTTTTCACGGAACCTTCGGCTTAACCGGGATAATTTTGTACGAAAATCTTTTAGATAATTTAAGTGTCTGGTCATTTTGTGTATCGTCCTTTTATATAAACGGCAAAAGAACTTTTAAAATTCTACAGTTTAGTTTAGTTTAAATCAGACAAAGTAGTTTTTTACTCCGCGACCGGCAACATTTCCGAATTTTGGAATTTCTTAATAGTCAGTCAAAGGAATAACCAAAACATCGGAATTAAATAAATGAATGAATTAGATTACTTTTGCATTTGTATCCGTAATCTATAAAAAAGTAAATATGTCGTTCCACACTTTTTACACAGATATTATTGCAAAAAGTAATGAGATACAACTGTTGAAACTGCTATTTTACAGGCAGTTCTTAAATATACAAACCATCAAACTTGTTAAAATTTTTGCCGACTTTAAGTAGAGTATCTTTAAAGGATTTTCAAGTTTTTTTAAACGAACATAAATTTAAAAAAAAACTCAATGCATTTCTTTGCAAATCATACTCATACGTTTCTTTTTTAAATAAGTTTATAAGTTAGTAGCATAACTGATGATTTTGATATCCGGTACACCCTGTATAGTTACACCTTATATGTTATCTGCCATTAAATGCTTGGCCATTTAGAAGAAATTGCAATCAACAGTTAATTAATTTTACAATTAAAGTTAAATATCGTTACTAGATACATAAAGAGTTACTCACAGAATTAAGTAAATTGTACTGTAGGCTTTGCTTGTAAAAACCGATCACAAAAGAATAATAGTAGATATAATATAAATAACTTAAATCTAGATTTTACAGTGTTTAATTCTATTAAATTTGGACTTTTGTTTCTTATTCTACCTTTATAAAATTAAACAAACAATTACAGGTATCTCTAGTATTACTGAAATATTTAATACCTATCACAAAATATAAAAAAAAAAAAAATAAACCCAATAAAACCATAGAGAAAATATATAATAATGTCATTTGCGAATGTGGCAAATTTACCAAGCTGAATCCGTAAACAAAGACGGTCTTCTGCGGGCTTGCGCCTTGTCGAACGTTTGCCTTGTGATAGACAGGACCGTACTTCAAAATTTATTTCACATGACGTGAATCTTTTATCGAGTAATAAATGCTAAATATTACTTGTAATTATTCTTTTTATTAATGATTAAAATGTAACCATTAGTGAGATTTTAACAAAAAGTGTATAGTTTGTTGGCTTAAATCTGAGTTTTCTTGCTATACAAAACTGTCGATAATTCCTCGAAAATAGCTCAGTTTATACATATACAGTGCGTCTCTTTAATGTCCCCCCTCTTAATTTTTTAAATGTTACATTTACAACATTGAAAGTTGAAATAAAATATAAACATAGTATTCTAAACAATAGAAATAAAATATGCAACTCTTTAAAGAAGTAAAATAGTAAATCAAAAAAATTACATGTGTATATTTTATTGGATTGGCATCCCATCCTGTATAATTATTGAACAAACCAAGTTCTATGGTAAGATGTAAATATTTTTACACCTATTTACAGTGTGTGCACTTGATACTTTGCTGAAAGCGCTACTACTTACGGCCCCATGTCACTCTAATCCACTGATATCTTAGCGATCCTTTGGCGAAAGCGCTTTTTTCTTTCATCCCTTTTAAAATACTCCCCTCTACCCTAATCCGCTAGTATTTTTAGTGCCCCTTTGACGAAAGCGCAAATATGCCTTTTGGACACTCATCCTTCTAATCCACTGATATCTTAGCGATCCTTTGGCGAAAGCGCTTTTTTCTTTCGCCATCCCTTTTAAAATACTCCCCTCTACCCCCAATCCACTAGTATTTTAGTGCCCCTTTGGCGAAAGCGCAAATATGCCTTTTGGACACACCCTTCTAACCACTGATATATTAGCGATCCTTTGGCGAAAGCGCTTTTTTCTTTCGCCATCCCTTTTAAAATACTCCCCTCTACCCTAATCCACTAGTATTTTTAGTGCCCCTTTGGCGAAAGCGCAAATATGCCTTTTGGACACACTCACCCTTATGCAATATAGGGGAAGGAGGCATTGACACTATATATGACCTGCTTACACCATCTTACCCCTTATACAATGGCCCTAATACACACACACCCCATCAGTGCCTTTCTGACACCTTGACCACACTCAATATACGTCACTGACAAATATTTCTACTTCTCCGTGTGTGTATTCACTTCAACACCGGAGTGCATTTAAGATAAATTATATTTTTTACCTACTATTCTTTCACATATTGATATAATTTAAATTTGGAATTAAACTATTTGTATTTATGCACTAATTGTATGAAATAGATTACGAAATAATTCCTTATATTTAAAAGTTGGATACATAATTGGCGAAACATATGAAACGTCTGTAACACTTTGTAAAGACTATTTTTGTATCGAAATAACAAGCTTCAGAGGTTCGCTATATTCGCCACCCCAACCAAAAATACCATAACATAAAAATGACTGAGATTTTTTCGGCCCGGTTCTGATCGCCGAGTTGCGTCATTGAGTTCAACAACCACTTTTACGAGACGTCCCGAGTGCGCATGCCTCGAGAGGACCGTCGTTTAAAAACCTGACTGGCGCCCAATGCGTACAAACGCACTTTTTCGCCCATACATTGGACGGATTCAGCGGTGTCGCGAATACGTTGTGATGGTCTAAATATATGTTGTCTATGAATAAAACTCATTACTATATTTAAAAATAAGATACAAGAGGCGATTTCATTTTCAAAGCAAATTTCCGACAATCTTTATAGTTAAATAATCTTCCACAATTTTATATACTTAAATTTAAAAATCGAAATCCTGTCATACTACAAAACAAGTTTCAAAAGTAATATAATGTTCTTTTAAAAAGACATTTAATCGAAAAATAAAGAGATAAAAACACAACAAACAAAACGAGTATTCGTGAAGGATTATAAGTTTATTTAAACAACTTTATATGTTATTTATTTAAATCTATGTTTCTAAATAAACTTTATTGTATTTCAGTTCTTCGAGGTGGTAACTTTTTACAATCCATAATGCAACTTGTTGGCTCACAATTGGGTGGCAATTTGGGCCAACCTCCGCCACAAAATCAAACTCAAGGACCAGCTGCACCTCCAACTGGTGGAGACCCTATGCAACATCATCACCAAGCCAGTGCTCAAAACTATTCTCAGTCTCAGGTTAGGAAAGAACCTATACTATTAAAAAACCTATTAAACCTGTTTTAACTTTTTTTAATAAGCTGAACTTGGGAGATAACTTAGGAAGATCGAAAAAAGAGCTACTGATTTAAAAAAGGGTGCTCAAAATATATGGGACCATGGTTCTATAGTCTTTATTGGGCGCTACAAAAAAGAAGAGTTTTTATTAAAGTTTTTGGGTTTAATATAGTGTCGTGACAGTGTAAAAACAATTTTTCAGCAGTCAGTTTGATATAATGGCGTCATCATTATTTTTTCTAAACGATCACATACGTTGTCTCGATTTCGGTAGATCGTTTAGATGTCAGCTGTTGGTATGTTAAATAAGAAAATTTTTGAGAAAGAATCGGTCAAGTGCAAGCTATACTTGCACAATTAGTGTTACGTGCCATCAGTTAAACTTAACCTGCCGCGCTACCCGCCATCGACGGCACCAAGGCCGTATCACATCGCGTATGCGCGGAAATGAGTGGGGAGCGTTTCGACTGAGCCAAATTAAAAATTTCGAAAAACGTGTAAGGACAAAAGTTGTTCCTTACAGCGTGAGAAATATTTTTTGTCGAAAATCTTTTTCTCTAAATCCAATGATTCAGCAGTTATAAGGAAATAAACAATTACATTGTTTATAACAATTGATCGCGCTAGAATTTTTCAATGCTGATAATTTTCGTTCAATCTACACATAATTCCTAATGTTCATGATTTTTTTTAGATTTTTCTGAGTGATCCTTCTAGTGATAAGGGTGGGGGACAGAAATTTTCAAGCGTTTTTCCCAAAAATGCATACAAAATACACCATATATATTGTTGAATTCGTGCTTCAATAAGCTTGCATTTGATACCCTACACCAGAGGTCGGCAAGTAATTATTGGTGGGGTCCGAATACTTTTGAAAAATTTTATCGAGGGCCAGAGAAAAAAAAAAGGAAAACTTTAAATGGACCGCAAGTAATTTTTGTTTCTCAAAAAGGAACGTGGCTTATAAAAACTCATATTAGTTTTACTTTTTATTTTTACTCTTAGAAATAATATTTTGGCGGTCCAGTTTTCTACCTTCCGCTGTCCGGATCCGCACCGAGGTCCACCTCGATGCCCTTGAATAAATTTTTTTCCATGTCTCACTTTACCCCCTGAAATTAACCCCCAGAATCAAAATTCAACTCTTTATAGTGGACGTCTATAATTGGGCCACCACTCTCTATCTCTGTGCTAAATTTCAAATTTTTACGTCGAATAGTTTCAGAGAAAATCGCCTGTGACAGACGGACGGACGGGCACCGAAGTGATTCCATAAGTGTGAACACTAAAAATAATTTCTATTTTATTTTAAGGTAAATTTGCAACATCTTTTAAAACCAATAACTAGCAACAAAATCAAAGAAATGAAAAAGAAAAATAGCTAAACACTAAAACTATCAATCACAAATCGGTTTCCCAATTCTCTGGTCTGTTTTTGTATACTCTGGTTTTCAGATGTCCCCATACAAAAAATCGCATCGGGTGAGGTCTGGGAACTTCGCAGGTTATTCAACTGTGCTTCTGCTTATCCACCTGTTTTAAAAGACTGCTGAGTTCTTATCTGATCTCCATACTCAACCATAAATAAAACTTAAATTCTCTTTTTTGATGGCCTAACCATTTTTAAAAATTGTTAAAATATACACAAAGTAAAATCTTTTTGACATTTTTAAAAAGCTATTCATTTTATAAAATTGGGGGGGAGGGATTTGTCGTTACTTAACTTGGGGGGAGGCGGTCAATGGCTGCTTTACGGATCATTACAAGGGGGAGGAGAGGGGTAAAATTACTCAAAATTAGCATTATGTAATTTATGAATGGCCCCCTATAGCAAAAAACATTATTTTTTTGGACAAGAAATGAAAGAGGCCATTGAGAAGTATAAGCGAACTGATAGATTTAAAATTGCCTCGGTACTAATTCTCCCGTTTTACTTTAGCCAATTTTGACCTTATTTCCTTTATTTTGAATTCACGTTACCTATTGCCTGGTAACATATTTTTTACTTATCGCGTAATAAAAAAAGGTTAATTCTTGTTTTTAGGCACGTTCCACACAGACAAACCCGACAACGTCGACTCACACGAGATCGACCCCCCGTCCTCACGTGCACATGACGCAGCAAGCAGTTCAAGGAGGATTTGATCCCTTTTTGCCCTGCTATTCGCATCATGTAACCAATTCGCGAGGACAGCGGGTATGTAGGACCATATTGCTTGAATATAGTAAAGCTCGTTTTCAGATTGTTGTGTTAAAATTGTATTGAATAATAGTTCATTTTTTAGATTGTCTCCATGGGTCAGCAGCAGCAACAGCAGGCAAGCCGTCAAGAAAATGCAGCAACCAGGGAAACGACGTCTACAACAGGTTTGTTGACTTGCAATTTTTTTTTACTCTTTTTTAAACACGTCATAATTTTGTGACTATTTTTAGGTCAAGCTCCTAATCCCCCATCCGCCCAACCAAATCAACCAAGTCACCCTCAACCTGGAATAAATACACCACCTAATCTGGCTAACATTGCAGCTCAGTTTGAAGATATAGTAAGAGGATTACCGCCTCATATAACAGACTTTTCGAATTTATTTTTCGAAAATCGACAGACAGCCCAAATGTAAGTAATATATGTTTATTGTAAAAATTCTGCTTATTGCTTAATCCAAAATCATTTTTATTTAATTAGCTTCATAATGACATTTCTTAGTTTTCTTAGTACCGTCATTATTTATATAAAACAATACTATAACTATATGAATTCTACCGGGAACTCTCGAAAAATTTTGTTTAAAAAAAAGCGGTGCTAACTTCATACAAGTCAAAATAGTTAAGAGCCTGACTGAAGTTAAGAAAAATAACGAGTTTTTTGGGAAGTCTGAAAAAGACAGGTTTGCTATGATTTAAATCAGTGATTTAAATCGCGGTTTAAATCACATGATTTTTTCATAAAACTCATTGATTTAAAGCCACAATGACATTATAAAATTTAACGAATTTACCTACGCTACTGACGCTGATTCTTGCACATTTTCTTGCCTACATGCTTAACCCAAAAATGCCTCGAGATCAGCTATCTCAAGAGGAAAAAGGTGTGGCATTAGATTTAATCAACGTTCACTACAAAACCTTAAAAAACACAAATATGCTACAAATTATAATAAAGTTACATGCCAAGGCAGCTCTGTTCAGTGGCACACTATTTTCTGAAGAAACTTTAGAAACTACAGATGTTATTGATTGGTGGACAGCAATTCATATATCAAAAGGTTTTAACTGAAGAAGAAATAAAAATAATCAAACAGCTGCATACGGCAACTTCATCTTCGGCACGAGTAAAACAAATATTTTCATCTTTTAATTTAGTACATAGTAGACTGCGTAACAAGTTAGATGCTGAAAAATCTCCAAAACTCGTGTTTTTGCTAAAATGCTTTGATCACTAGTTTTCATTCGCATCTAAGCCTCGTTTTGTTACTTTTAGTCATTTGGTTTTATTTCTGTATGTAAGAAATATATTGGCGATTCAAATTAAGAACGTGGCGTCCTCTTCAGGCGATTTGCTAACTACTTATAACGGGGAATGTTTTCGTTTCACCTTTGTCCTCATTATCGCCTTATTTGGCATCTTTGTCAATTTTGCCATGTCTCAATTATTATTCTTCCCGGTTAAAGATTAGCTGATTGCAGCTGGCTTCCTTAATTTGAGTCGCTAATTCTATCGTTCTGTTTCATAAGCACTGAATATGTTAAAAGGCCTGTGCATCGGATCAAAAGAGAACAACGTTTTGAATGAGTACTAAATGACAACTATCATATTCTGTCATTTATTGAATCAAATATAGAATTCTTAATTAAATCAAAGTCAAAGTCAAAATAAGCTTTATTGTATAAGAATAAAAATTCTCGTTAACAAAGCATCCTAAAATAACTTATAACTAATAAATAAATACATTTCATTTCATAAAATCAAAAATTCAAAACGAGGTACTATGGATATTGTAATATCTCCTCTAAAGCAGCCATTAGATATTGTATAACTTGGCAAATGTATAATAAGATTTTTCATATTGCTCATTTCCAAATCTAAATCGTCAATTAAATACACATAATAATAGTTTACACTATAAATCAATTTAAAAAGTTGATATATATATATATATATATATATATATATATATATATATATATATATATATATATATATATATATATATAAACAGAATTTAAATATTTATCATATGCACATGCATTGCTTCATTTTGTATGAAATGAATTCCAATTAAAATAAAACATTTTTATTATAGTGTCTACTGTTACCATACACAATACATTATATAATATATATATATATATATATATATACGAGCCCTGTCTCAGTGAAGTTGGCCCAACTATCAAAACTACGTTTTTTATGATATTTGTCATATTAGCGAAAGCGTATTAAAAACCAAAATGTATTTCTGATAACATACGATATTTTTATTTAATATTAGCCTAAAATACTACATTTTTTTGTAACGGAGAAAAAAATATCTTACAAATCTAAAAAAACCGTCGATTAATAAAAATCAACGAAACCAAATAGCAGCAAATCACCACTGCGTTACATCACCTTTTCGACTGATTACTGCTTCGATACGTCTTGGCATAGTGTCAACTAATGTTTGGCAGTCAACTGATGTAAAACTGTTCCAAATTTCTTGGAGACGGGTTCGCCATTCTGGAAAGTTCTTGCGGCATTCGATCGGAGCTTTTTCTTCATGATATGGCACAAGGTTTCAATTGGCGATAGATCTGGACTACTCGACGCCCATTTTAAAACTGGGATATTGTTTTCTAACATCCAATCTTTTACTTTTTTAGCCGTATGGCAAGCGGCACCATCTTGTTGGAAGATACATTCAATATTGTTTAAACGCATTTGTTCAATTTGGGGTGTTAAGTTATTTTGAAGGATTTGAAGCACATTGATGTACTTATCAGCATTCATAATACCTTCCACAAAGTATAAGTTTCCCACTCCACTTGCTGACATGGATCCCCAAGTCATAACAGAAGCCGGAATCTAATTTTTTTTAAGACAGTTATTCTGAAATACTTCTTTAGTTCTTATGACACGACTCCTACTATCGCTAACGCATACTTCAAATCTGGCTTCATCACTCCAAATAATGGAGTTCCATTGGTTCGGAGACCATAATTTGGAGTGATGCAGCCAGATTTGAAGTATGCGTTGGTGATAGTAGGAGTCGTGTCATAAGAACTAAAGAAGAAGAATTTCAGAATGACTGTTTTAAAAAAAGTTAAGTTTCCGGTTTCTGTTATGATTTGGGGATCCATGTCAGCAAGTGGAGTTGGAAACTTACACTTTGTGGAAGGTATTATGAATGCTGATAAGTACATTAATGTGCTTCAAAATAACTTAACACCCCAAATTGAACAAATTCTGTTAAACAATATTGAATGTATCTTCCAACAAGATGGTGCCGCTTGCCATACGGCTAAAAAAGTAAAAGATTGGATGTTAGAAAACAATATTCCAGTTTTAAAATGGACGTCGAGTAGTCCAGATCTATCGCCGATTGAAACCTTTTGGCATATCATGAAGAAAAAGCTCCGATCGAATCCCGCAAGAACCGTTCCAGAATTGCGAACCCGTCTCCAAGAAATTTGGAACAGCTTTACATCAGATGACTGCCAAACATTAGTTGACACTATGCCACGACGTATCGAAGCAGTAATCAGTGGAAAAGGCGATATAACGCAGTGGTGATTTGCTGCTATTTGGTTTCGTTGATTTTTATTAATGGACAGTTTTTTTGGATTTGTAAGATATTTTTTCCTCCGTTACCAAAAAATGTAGTATTTTAGGCTAATACTAAATAAAAATATCGTATGTTATCAGAAACACATTTTAGTTTTTAATACGTTTTCGCTAATATGACAAATTTCATAAAAAACGTAGTTTTGATAGTTGGGCCAACTTCACTGAGACAGGGCTCGTATATATATATATATATATATATATATATATATATATATATATATATATATATATATATATATATTATACATTATTTAATATTTACAAAAAATCTTACTTATAGGATGGCTGAAGCTGTTTCACATGCTATGAGGGCTGCACGTCAACCGGGTGGACCTGGTCACCAGGCTCCTCCGCAAAGAGGCGCACCCGATGGGCAGGGGACGACACCTTTAAGTCAACATCAAGCCAGGACATCACAAGATATTCTTGGGTTTATTAGTAGACTAATGGGACAAGTAAGTAGTAAAGAATGCGTTTCAGAACTGTAATCAACTCCCGGTACTATTTTTTTCAACGTTGTTTAGTTATTTGCTATAAAAATCAGACGATTCTTAATGCAAAAACTGAGGAGATGAGCTATATCTAATATATTCAACCAGATTTTAAATAATTTTTATGTTAGTTTTACATTAGAGTTAAATCTACACAGATTTAATTAAGAATTTTGTTCAATATTGGGTACGCCTACTAATAGCGTTTTATCGGGAACTTTCTACAGGGTGAATATTTTAAAGTGCAATATCTCAAAAACGGTTTGGCATATCTTAATAAAAGTTTTGCAAGATAATGAGGAGACGAGGAGATAGATTTTAAAGTATGTATGACATTTTGTTATGACAGGCTTTACTTTTCTTTTTTGTTTATTCAATGCCTATGCAACCAGAGAGGGAATGTAAATGTCAAACATATTTTAAAATATATCTCCCTCCATCTTTATTGTCTTGCAAATTTTTTATTAAAATATTTCAAACCGTTATTGGGATATTGCATTGGAATACTTTAAAATCCTCACCCTGTATATTATAAGTAATGAAACGTTTTTTTTTTGTGATAGTTTGTGTCAAATACTAAATTTCCTGGAGCCCGAGTCATTAGGAAATTAATTGCTTTAAATATTTTCTTTTTTAGAATCTACCAGATTTGCTTGGTAATGGTCCGACTCTAGATCAGTATGTGCAGTCGCTTCACCCAGAACCATATGTACAGGGTGAAAGTCTCATCATTGATCTTATTATGCTAATGTTAAGAAATCTGAGATTAAAGTAAGTGTCTCTTCTTGAAAATCAAACGTTACATTATATCTTTAAAATACAGTTTTGCTCATTTCATCGATAATAATAAAAATCTTTTATTCTGGATATAAAAATTGTATTATTGAATATATTTTAGTGATCTTGTTATGATAAGCAGTGGAAATATGACACCGTTACATCGACAGATGGACACGATACAAGGCTTTTTCCAGACAGAAGTTTGCCAAAACGACACAACTGAGGCTGGAATTCAAAGAGCTACAGAAAGAATTATGGACGACTTTAGGCCGCTTATAAACGCATTAGTAAGTAAAGGAAAACAAGAACAAAAAATGCAGTAGCAAACAACAATATGAAGACTTTTTTAAAGCTATTAGGATTTTTTCGTATTTTAACTTTGTTGCTCAGACAAACAATTTCTTACATTACTGGACTGAGCCCAAGTAGCATTTTAGACACATTTTGGCAAATGTATCGAAACCATTGTTTCTGTTTCCGACACAAATTGGAAACTATTGGCAATAGGGCATTCAATCCCGGGATCCCGTTTCTCGGGGGGATCCCGGAGACATTTTTCGATCTCGAAATCCCGGGATTGTCGTTTATTTAATCCCGGGATTTTCGGTATATATCTTTTCATTTTTTCATTACTTTATATCGTGCACAAGCGTTACGTAATAGTACAATTATGCGCTAATAGACAACCCTGAATGTATGGCAACAATGTACCTTGGATTTCCCGTCGCGGGTCGCGACCTTCAAGAACCAACGCCAATTAGAAATGAAACTAAGAACAAGAATTGAGCAACGAAGAACAGTTCTATCATCGATCCTAAGTTATCTACACGCTCCTGCAGAAAATGAAACAGAAGAATTATTTAAAACTAATTTTTTTAAAAAACAAGTTTCGATTCACTTTTTTTCCTACTGTAAGAATCGTTTTTTTATGTTATGTTTTAACATTTTTTTATTTGTAGGTTATGTTATAGTGTACTTATGTTAATTTTTATGTTTTTTTTTAGTTATTTAAATTAAATGAAGAGAGTATGTTTTAGTTTCTTGGTTTTGTATTAATGTTGTTTTTTGAAATAAAGGAGTGATGAAGAAATAAATGTTTTTCCTTAATTAATAAGAAAAATTTCAAGAAAAAATCGTTTTTAAAAAATCCCGGGATCAATCCCGGGATTGAAAAATTATAATCCCGAAATCCCGGGATTGGAAAGTTCCTCCGGGATTGAATGCCCTAATTGGCAACAAATATGGAAATATTTTCGAAACGTATACATTTTAAATGGCGCATTATTAGCACGTATTTCCATGTGGTTGGTATTAGCTGTGACTTTCGCTGTTTCGACACACAATCGAAACTTTTATCGAAAATGTTTCTAAACTGTTAAGTCAAAGCTTACCCCATCCACATGAATGGCCAAGCCCTACAAAACAACGAAACCTTCGATCTCGTTGGTGTCGCTTTCGAACATGATCTCAGCTGGCACAAACACATTACTTCAGTAGCCACACCGGCAGCTAAAAGGCTTGGTTTTCTCTTTCGAGTCAGAAAATACTTCTCCCCTTCCAACATACACTCTCTATGTTTCCCAAATAAGACCTAACCTAGAGTACTGCTCCCACATCTGGGGAGCGGCATCACCTTCGACACTTAAGATCCTTGATTCTATCCAAAAGAGAGCCATTCGACTTATCAATGACCCAGCCCTCACGAGAAAACTCCCTTGTCTCGCTCATCGCCGCGCTGTAGGGGATGTATCCCTTTTCTACCGCTACTTCCACGGATTTTGCTCTGAAGAACTAGCCGGTATTATTCCCCCCTTGAATGTCCCTAACAGAACAACAAGAGGCGCGTTACGTATGCATCCCTTTACTGTCCAGCTGCAAAAGCCTAGAACAAACCACTTCTCTCGCTCATTCATACCTAGGGTCTCCAGATTATGGAACAAATTGCCTGCAGATGTTTTCCCTTCCCGTCCCAACCTCCAATCCTTCAAATCCCGTATCAATAGACTACATTTCCCTTTTCTTCAGACACCCACGGTACGTTAGTACTTAGGCTTGAAGTCTACGTGGGATGTCTTAGATAAAAACAAACGAGTGACAAGTGACAGTTCAACATCTTATAGAGGGTGCTGTACTGTTGAAGCATGGGCAAAACCAGCGCAAACGTTTTGGTAAAATTGTTTGCAAGTGTGGTCTTATATTTTATTTGAATATGTCAAAATGGGCAAAATAAGGAAACAAATAATTAGAAATACCTGCGCAAGACAAAATAATTTCGCTATCATGAATTATTTGTCACAAGTGTATTTTCTATAGGTTATGGTAGATTTATTTCATAGATATTGCAAAAGAGAACCAAAAATCATCGTCGAAATAGATTTTATTGTGCAGTTTGGTAATTTAGCTTTATATATTTAACGCGCTCTCCATTTATTTGCATTTACAGAAAAAATAATACTTTGTAAAAAAATTAAATTTACAATATTTTTAAAATTTTACTTCTTTTTTAAATTGGATTAGCTAGTAAAATGGAACTAACGTAACAACTTTTAGGCTTTTCGAAAGAGGCAGGAATTTAATTAAAACCAATTTTAACAAGATAAACATTCATTTGTCGATATGGCCGCCAGAAAGCGATAAATTATTCTGGCCTAAAATGAAGTCAACACACAATTTCTAGTCTTTGATTTCTATGTTTCATACATCATGTAGCTATAATTAATAGAAAATGTGTCTAAACAGAAATACCGTTTTGAAAATGTATCGAAAATATGCGAAACAAACGCTGCTAAAGTAAAACCGACTAATTGTACCGTCACGTTCATAGAAATAGGAGGGGATATAGAAATCGCGTCCCCTCTGCGCGGATGGTGAGATTTGTTGGGCGGCCATTTTGACACTGAAACTGTATTTGTGTTGTATTCTTTGTGTAGTAGTATAGTACTCGAGTACTGTTTAGCTTGTTGCGGTTCTCATAACGGTATTTTTTTCAGATATAACTAAAGTTTGTATAAACTTAGTTCCATCCAATCATTCCCAGTTATTTTAAATTACTTGGTACACACTGTAAACGATGCTTACTTTTTTTTTCAGCAGAAATATTTTAATTCATTTAAATAAAATAGACTCAGTGAAGCATATAACAATTGTCACATATTTTTTTCGCATAGTTTTAATTTAGATTTATTTTTAGGAATCCGTACCTCCAAGAGAAGATATTGATATGGTTGCTACAATCGACGGTTATTTCAGACAAAGGGTGCCAGGCATCATTAATTTAGCAATTAATCCAGGTATTGTCATCTAGCATATACACTCCGTGTAGAATGACCGAGACCGACTGATTATTCTATTTTACTTATTTTTAAGGTGGTAATGCCGGAAATAGATCAAATCTATTGACAGTAATATGGAGGGCCGCTAAAGAATTGCTAGCTCTAGCCTTACATTGTAGCGCAAACGGACAACAAGGAGTAGAAACTGTTTGTGAAGAGGTTATGGTAAGTTATTTTTGTACGCACATAATAATAATAATAAAGTTTATTTAAATTAATTACCATTTAAATATGATATATGTACGAGTATACTATATGTATATTATAAATAAATTTGATAAAACCCCCGAAGGCGGGCAAATCTTATATTTAACATTACGTTATTTAATTATATAAATTATTCAATTGAAAAAAATATATATTCAAATACATACATAGAATTTCTTTTTTAGGACAAGAGAAATCCTTAGAGAAAAATAAATAAATAATTTTTATATTATACAAAATAATATCAAAGTAATTCCAAAAGTTTCTTTAAATCGTTTGTTGTTAATATCCAATACTATAATATAATCGTTTAAATAAAAACATAAATATTTATAATTCTTTTATGCTATAAACTTATGTATTTTTGGTTTAATGGAAATTTCATTTTTATGGCGCGTGTCATGGTTATGTTTTTTAAATTGTATTAGATTTTTATTTTTAAAAACGTATACTAAAATATTATAAATATATATTTGCCTAACGTCCATTTTTTTTTCTGAATATAATTCCTTTGAAGGATAAAAATAGTCTTTATTAAACATAATTTTTAGAAATCTTTTTTGTAATACTTCTATTTTTTCCACTAAAATTCTACTTATTCCTCCCAACCTAAAATTCCATAATTCAAATGAGTTTTAACTAAGGCATAATGCCATGTTTCTAAGTGTTTTATATCCAAAAAGGTTTTAACATTTTTGAATATTGGTAGCAAACTTCTTAATTTTTTAATTAAGTAATCTACATGTAAATCTCAATTTAATCTACTGTCAAAAATTATTTCTAAGTATTTAACACTGTTAGCTTTTAAAATCTGAATATCATCGTCTATTTTAATACTATCCACATTTGAGGTGTTATTATTTTGATTTAGACTAAAAGTAAGATAATTTGTTTTGTCAAAATAATTGTTAATAAGTTATTATCAAACCAATTTTTAACTACTTTAAAATCTTTTGTAATTTTGTTATGTATGTTGTTCCAATTTGTATCACTATAAAAAATAACAGTATTGTCTGCAAAACTATGAATTTCTCCATCACAATTTATACTAAATAAATCATTAATGTAAATATTAAAAAATAAAGGTCCTAAAATTGTTCCTTGGGGAACACCGTATTTAAATACTTTTGAATAACTTTCTTCTTTATCTATCATAACATGATTTGGCCTATCTTTATCTGTACTTTAACGGTAAACATGATGTTTCTTTTGTTTAATTATTTTTTAGTTTTCTACAATATTCAATCAGTCAAACATTCCGACCGACATTCATAATTGGGCCATAGCTAACAGTAGGACAGCGTTAAGAACTATTATACAAAATTTGGAGGTAAGACCTGCCGAAGTACAACAGTATGTGGTGAGGAGGCCGGCGGCACCACCACAAGGAGTTCCTGCAGCTATGGAGCCAGAGCAAGAGTGTCAGTCAACAAGACAAGAACACCCTGGCGTAGAGGTAATTACAAATTTTATCGAGTCTAAAAAATTGCATAAAACAATTTTTTGGTGAATCGCTACATAAGTTACATTGCTAAATCCTGTGTTATGGTTAGAGAGTTGCAAATATAATGTGTAATTCCAGGGCTGTATCGGTAGTACAAAGCGACGGACGCCGGCAGTCGGCAGAGCGGTTATTTTTAGTTTCGCAGTAGCAAGCATTGATGTATTGGAAATAAAATGTTCTATTTGTGACACGTGCATCATGGGTTGGAGTTCCTTTAGTTGCAGACAAGATATTCAGAGTAAAAAACATGTGTTAAACCGGCAGCTGCAGATTGGTGCTTTGTATATGATCTAATATGTAGTTGTATTAATCTGTTGCAATATTCCTTTCCGCGTGCTTCAAAACGAACATTTGCGATCTTTTTGGAGAAAATATGTGCATAAGTGGCCCCTACCGACCCAGTGGCAATTACGATACGCTTTTCCTCGTGTCAAAGTACAAATTAAAACGCCATTAGGTCCGAATCACATAATAGAGAACTTTGGATAACAGCTGATGAAAGTACAAATACCAAAAATAAGCAAGTAGGAAATGCTTTTAGTGGGCATATTAACACCGAATTCGCCAACGAAGCCATACACACTTGTCCAGAAGTAAAGTATGGATGTAGAGCGTTCCTATATCCACATCTACAAAAAACGCCAGTAAATTAGTAATTCAAAAACAGTATATCTCCATAAGCAGTCTTAAAAGAAATCCGAGACGAACAAACATTTTAACAGGAATTTCATAGAGCAGCTAACAGATGTATAACTGAAGGATCTTTTAAATAAACTTGTGCGATGCTTTGGCAACTGAAAACGGCCACTCTATCTAGTATTGCATGGATGTAGTATATTTCTAGAAACTAGTCTTTCACGCAACTATTCAGGAGGGCCGACTTTCAGCAATCTATGCAGAAAGCATCCCACATGAAGTTTTTCTTGATCTTTAGTATATAGCCACCTAAGTTCTTTTAACTAACGACGTATATGATTTTCAACCCAAAAATAAACTGTATACAAGAATTCTGAATTTTTTGCAATCTATATGCAGCATCAACATCGAGGCAAGGACCATATACAAAGTTGCAGTAGTCACAATAGCCAAGCCAAATACGATGAAGGAAATGCAATTAAAAATTTCTTCATAATAAGTACATGACGAATTCCAGTGTAGGATCATCGAAAAACCAATAAAAATGGCATTTAATGCATAACTCATCCAAAGAAATATCCCTGCACTTAAAGTAGAAGGTTCCTAAAATCTTATTCATGTATTTTTCAAGCCGAAATCGGTCCAGGAACTTTCCAATCTTGCAATATAAACTGGCATTTTTGCGAAATTTTGCCACATAATGTCTTAATAATTTCGAGTAAATAAACTGCAATTTTTTGTTTTCATGGTAATCTTCGAAAATTTTCAAATTTTGCATGTCGCGATGCAAATAAACCTATTTATTTATAATTTTAACCAAAAAATAAGCGATTTAGCTTGGTGGGAGGTATTCTTAGATAATTAACGGTTAAAATAAACTCAAAAAGAATCACTAAGGAAAATAATGTGGAATAATGTAGGTTAAAAATAGGATTTGTCGGAAAAAATCAAAAGAAGTGTGATTGTCCTTTTATAAGATAGTGTTGAAAAATTGGAGAAAAAAAATAGATAGGAAAAAATATAGAGTGATCCAAATGTATCGATGTCGAGAGCAAAAAAGTCCAAAAATCTAAATTTAATCAGCGATTGCTCCCTTCCTATAAGGAATGAAGAAACTAAAAAATATGGATATCATGTATTTCGACGAGCTCGTATATGGGATTTTAATTTGAACCATTTTGACCCCACAAAAAATTAGAAACCGTGAAATATTTGGGTCAAAAATAGAAATTTCCAGTTTTCCCAAATTTATCCATTTTCCAGTGATTTTAGGCTTAGGTAAATGTATTGCAAAAAGAAAGTATTTGAGATTTTAAAGTTTCATTATGAATCCGTTTTTCGATCCGACGTTTTGTTTTCGAGTTATTAGGTACCACGGAGGGGTCTGCAAATGGCATTTTTCGACCTAAAAAAATTCAAAAGAATTGCTTGCCATTTTACGATCCTCACCAGATTTAATAGAGTTCTGACGTTTCCGGCCCTTTACAACCTCCGAACATTTACATCGATTTAATTCACTTCTGCGACCAGTACCCGAATTGAAGGAAAATCGCGGATATTTCGAATTTGACGTTTAATAGCTCAGAAACGAAACATCCTGTATAACTGGACTTTTTACCGAAGGTAATTGAACTATTCCTGTATTATCCCAGGAAATTCGATTGCTCCCTCTCTAACTCTTTCCGAGAAAAACAAACCTGTTCGACTTTAGGTTAAGCTTTACGTTAACATGTAGATTGACACTTATTTTTGCTGATCTCCTGACGTCATTATTCAATAGGGACAAATGGCTGCTTTTTAAATTGTAATAAATTATACCAAAAAGTAAACATTTTTAGTAGCTAAATAATCCTAGTAATTTTCCTCAAAATAATTTTGGGTTTGTAATGACTTCTTAAAACGATTAATGCGGTAAAAAAAATGTGCATATTCCATATTGGGCGCATTTCAGAATAATCTGTGGGCTACACACCTTGGGCAACGGTAGAACAATCACACTTGACTTCAGTATTTTCCAATTAACAACAATGCTCGCGTATTACAAAAAAAAAGCATTTTATTGAAACAAAATATACACGCTGACTTGAAATTCCAATTATTAAAATCGTCATAAACTCATTAAAAATGTCTAATGAATACGTGACGTTTAAGTTTAGCATACAATTAATAGTTTTTTAAATTAAACTTTAGACTTAAAGCCATACTCGGGTTGGTTTTTTCTCTACATAGTAATAAGTAATACAATTTTATTACATTACGCTAAGCTAATCATTATTTAAAGTGAAAACAAATTATTCAACTAAACCTAGTAGAACTTTCGTCTCTTTTTAAATGCTAAATTAGTGTTGTCAAGTTATCATCGAATATTAATTATAATACGGGAACCATTTGCGGTGAATACAATTACGTTGATTTTTAGGTGGTTGGTTACTTATTAGTTCATGAACATACTTTTATATTGAATGGTAGCATATTTTTATAAAAATGATTTTTAGGTTCGCTTGGGTTGCGCTATAGTACAGATTGTTTCCTTAAGCAAGTTATTTTTTTACATATTTACTTCCACAGGAGCTGGCTTTATTTAATGTCATAGTGAACACATTGGTGACATTTCAAAAATTATATATATAGGGTGAGTTTTTTTAAAGTATTACAAGGCGATATCGCGAAAACGGTTTAAAATATTTTCATGAAATTTTGGGGAGTTAATAGGGAGATGGGGGACATATTTTTGACATTTACCCCCTCTCTCTATTTTGAGGGGGTTTATAAAATTGGAATCTACGTAAAAACTGCGTATGTGTACAATTTTTTTTTGATTTGCTCTTTCGACTACGGAGTTTTGGTTAACTAAATTTTGATTTAATTTAAAAAATAAAATTTTATGAATAAATCAAGTTCACTTATTCCAGAATTATTATTGGTTTCCCTGGAAAATGCGGTATTTTTTCCTTAAGTCAGTTAAGCATTTTGACGTTTTTACAAATATTTCTCAGTTTATTGCTAGGTCCCCGGATTTGACCCCCCTTGACTTTTCTTGTGGGGATTTATAAAGGACCAAGTGATGGCGACTGCACCTGCAACTTTAGATGATATGAAAGATCAAATCTGCTTTGCCTGCTTATTAGAGACACTTGAAATATTACAGCGGGTACGAAAACGAGTGAGAGTTTGGAAGTTGAAGGGGGACATTTCGAACAACTTCTCAAGCATGACAGAGGATAAATAAGTTGAAATTAAATTGTAAATATTTTTTTTTATTTTATAACCTAATCGACCTTATTCAGGTGTCCATTGACTATTTTTCAATTATCAATCTTGATTATTGAAACTTTTCAATATTGGTTATTTTTCGTATTCTGGTGCCCAGGTTGAAAAGTAGTTGAAACTTGGATGAATATTGAAAATTAACTTCAATCATCTGGCATGCATGCAATTCTAATCTGTCAAAAATTTTAAATCGCGCGCTCTTTTTTAACCGGAACCAGTATATATAACCTCAATTTTTTGGTTGTATGTATGGGTTATCTTGCTAATTAAAAAAAACATAATATTTTGGACAAAAATGACTGAAATTGTAAAAAAAAGGACTACTAGGACACAATTTGAAATATATCTAACATATTTAAAAGATTATAATGTGCTGATTACCGAAAAATTAGAGCCAAGTCAGGATCCAGGGATCATAGAGAAAATCTGGGAAGAGATTACATTAAAATTAAATTCATGTGGAGATGGCCCCGTGAGAGATACTGCAGCATGGAAAAAGGTATGGAAAATTGAAAGTTCCATGTCCTGCCCTACTGCCTTCTGATAGCTGCCCTGTGCATAGAAATTTAGAGCACATAAAATCGTTACATCTTTAGGAATTGCCTCCGTATCTCTGTCTGGGTCCGGAAGAAGTGGACTTAGTTCATTTATCAAAAACTCAGCTGTGGTTTTATCGCATCTGTAAATTTTCTTAAAGACCCCATTGGGTAGATCTAAAGGGCTTGACTGTTGCCTTAATTCCTTTTTCAAGAGATTATGTTCTAGGCTAAAAAATGTTATATCAATGTAAATAAAAAACTACCTTTCTGTATGTTTATGTACAAAAAATAAGGATCTCTGACCCACCGATTGGCGGTACAACACCTCTTAAAAAAATCCTAAATTTCAGAGATTATCAAAAAAACTTACGTCTCATGTTCATTAATTAGAGCATGAACAAGTAAAGGAAAATCCAACAAATCCGCCATTTTTATTTTTTTATCAATAACCAATACTTAAAAAGTAGGCAGTAGTACTTTTTCAAATTATCAACAAACAATATACAATGTTGCTAAAAATTGGCCACCTGAATATCAATTCTGACAAATTTTCAGACAACTGTAAGCTGACGTCACATTGAAATAAAACAGATTATTGATATGTCACCAGAAAACGGTTTTGAGGTTTTCACTTGACAAATATAATTTTGTCAATATTGATTCCATTTCAATGTACACCTGAATAAGGCCGAATAAGTCATAATTTCGTAAACAACAGACCTAATAAATAAAAATGGTTTACACATACGTAGTTTTTATCATTCCATTTAAAATTCCAAAGTTACCCCCACCTCTCAAAATGGAAAGAGGGGAGTAAATGTCAAAAGTCTGTCGCCCAATCCTCATCTCCCTATTAACTCACCAAAATTTCATGAAAATATTTTAAACCGTTTTCGAGATATCGCCTTGTAACACTTTAAAAAAATCACCCTGTAGAAAGCGAATATCTGAAACTAAATAAAAGTTGTTTGGACAGTGTGTAATAAAATTATTAAAGATCCGTTACATTGTCCTATTCTAACATATTTTTCTTAAAGTCAATGGAGGTGGATTACGCTACAAGCCCCACCAATGCAGAGCCTTTGCTGGAAACCACACCAATCAGAGTTGAAGATACTGAACCGTTACCAAATGTTATATGGGGGTCAGAGCCGTGGCACAGACAAACGCCAGAGGTATGTATATTTTTTATTTTCAATAATTTATCTTAATGTAAGCTGTTTCAACAAGCAGTCTGTAGCAACTTCTAAATCATCAATCGTGTTAGAAAAATTGTCGCTATGAAATTTTTAGTATTATTCGTCTGGGCGACTCTATTTCTGGTCAACCAGAGTGGCGGACTTCTTGTTGGAACAAACCTGTAAACGAGACGTATCCAGTAAAAATAAATAATAATAATAGTAGTAATAAATAATAATAATGATATTAAAATGACAAGTAATAAGTTTACTATTTATACATCATGGACTCTATAGCATTTTCTTATTTGATCATTGAAAAGGGTTTAACATTTAAAGAGTGCAAAATTTACTCCTACCTTGAGAATGAATAATGGTCATATTTCCTTGCGCTGACGTGATGCAATTGCCGGCCCCTGGAATTTTTAAAATTGTATATTTAGAGATCTGTTTATGAATTTAATCTAAAATTTTACTTATTTTGTATATATATTTTACGTACTTTAGTAAAAACTGTTTACTAAAATTCACCAGATGAGTCCATTATCTAAAAGTTTATATTATTAGTATTACGTGACGTCTACTTTTGTAAAGCTCATTTCAAGCTCTTTCGTTGCCTTTTAACAAAATGGTAAGGACCTCAATAAATGTAAATATCTCAAGATTCTTAAAAGGCACCAGAGTCGGAGTGGTTTAAATTCGGAATAATTTTGGAAAAAATAAAATCTTGTTAAATTACGAATGATGAAAACGTTGTTTATTGATTTAGATCATTCAATTTATTTGTACAATAAAAAATTGTGGCTTAATTTTAATTACAGTACAGTCATTTTCATCTACATTAAAAACAAGTGGCTCTATGTTATTAGTAGAAGGTAATGAATTGTAACATTTAAAAGTGTGATATAAAAATAACGGGTAATCTGTAACATTAAAAGGTGTTTTTATAACTTTAGGAATGGGTACCAATACTAACTAGGGATGTTCAAAAACAAAGGAGACAAAATCCTCAGCCTCCGTTTAGCGATGCCTATTTATCGGGAATGTCTAGCAAAAGAAGAAAACTCATTCATAATTCCAAACCTCACGGAACTCTTCCACAAGTTATATCTGGTAAGTAAAAATTATATGTAATTTTAAGAGTTTGTCGGTAATTTATACAGTGTTCGTTTTTTAAAGTGTTACAAGGCGATATCTCGAAAACGGTTTAAAATATTATCATGAAATTTTGGTGAGATAATAGGGTGATGGGGGGGGGGGGCAATATTTAAACATATTTTTGACATTTACCCCCTCTCTCTATTTCGAGGGGTGGGGGGTAACATTGTAATTTTAAATGGTATGATGTACTTTTGTTTATAAAATTCGGATGTACGTAAAAAACTACGTATGGGTACAAAATATCTTCTGATTTGCTGTTTCGGTTACGAAATTAAGATTTATTAGGTTATAAAATAAAAAAAAATATTTACCATTTAATTTTAACTTATTTGTCGTCTGTCATGCTTGAGACGTTGTTCGAAATGTCTCCCTTCAACTTCCAAACACTTCCTCGCTCTTTTTCTAAATGAATTTCGCTCCCGCTGTAACATTCAAGTGACACTAATAAGCAGGCAAAGCCGATTCGATCTTTCATATAATCTAAAGTTGTAGGTGCAGTCGCCATCATTTTGTCCTTTATAAAACCCCACAAGAAAAAGTCAAGCGGGTCAAATTCGGGGACCTAGCAGGCCCGTTGAGAAATAATCGTTAAAACTTCAAAATTCTTAACTTAAGCAAGAATAACGCATTTCCATGGAAGCACATAATAATTCTGAAATAAGTGAACTTCATTTATTTGTAAAATTCGTTTATTTTTAAAATGCAATTGTACACACATTTTTATGTAGATTCGAATTTTATAAACAAAAATACATCATCCCTTTTAAAATTTCAATGTTAACCCCCCACCCCCACCCCTCAAAATAGATACAGGGGATCAATGTCAAAAATATGTTTAAATATGTCGTCGCCATTAACTCACCAAAATTTCATGAAAATATTTTAAACCGTTTTCAAGATATCGCCTTGTAACACTTTAAAAAACTCACCCTGTATATAAAGAATACACAAAATTGATTATTGCATTTTGTATGGCAACTGATTTTCTTTTTGTACGGGGTGCTAAAAAAAACAAGAAATTGTGTCAAGAATAAACGTGCGTTAGTTATCGTTTTAACCCAAAATGTTACCTAAAAAAGGTTGTTTTAAATTTTACAATTTCCCAATATTCACAAGTTGAACTTTATGTCTGTTTTGTATATGTAATGCGTTGGTAACTAATCATTAGTATGACATTTTAATTATTTCAGAAAGTGTTCGTCAAGCTATAACAGCGACTGGTCTGACATCTGTTGCTCCTATAGAAATTGTTACACAAGCCGCTAGTCAGTCAACAGAAATTCAAACAGCATATAGAACATTGCTTCAATCAACAGTTCAGGCTAACTTAAGAGATAATGAAGAATTCACGCCTGAACGGTTTCCAAACACAGCAAATTATTTTAACGGGTCTCCTTCAAACGATTTGTAGTGGTTTTGTAGGTACCTAGTTTTTAATATCAATTATTTAATATTTATAAATCACTAATTCAGAGTATGTATTTCATTATTAGACCATATGATAATGAATTTTAGTTTTTTTAAATCAGTAACGTAAAAGAGAAAATTGCTTATATGACTTTTATCTGCCTATAAATGGTGGATGCAATTACTATGATTTGATTGACGCTGAATAATTAATATCATGTCATGCGGATACGGTGAGAACTTTAGGCAAAAAGAGCTAATGTCAGTTTTTTGTGTAATATAATAAAAGAATGTTAGTGAAATTTGTAGAAAAAGGTTGAGAATAATTCTGTGCTTGTCAAAATAGTTGCACCCATAGCTAATTTATTTTGACAACCATAAAACAATAAACTGTATAATTCACCTTTTCTGAATACCAGCATGTTTAACATTGGCATTTCTTGTTCCAAGCTGCCGAAATATATTTTGTGTTTTTGTTTCTCCAATTGTAAACAAGATTTTAATATCGAATAATATAAAGTCAATGTGAGTTGTCCTAGAATTGCGCAACCTTAAGCAATATAAATATCTAATATTACTGAAATCTTTGGCCAAATTAAAATTTTGGATCATTTTGTCGCGTATAAGCTGCTACAAGCATCTTATGCCAAATTTTCTGACTTGACGATTATACAAAGCGATGAAAGTTTTATATGTCGCAAAAATGGGGTACCAAACTGTTTAAAATGGCGTAAAATACAAATTTCTACCCATGTTGAAAATTATGGACAGTGAATCTTGAAATTAAAGAGAGCTGCTGTCGTAAATAGGCCAAGCAACAGACCAAAATATTAGCGATTTTTTGACATTAATCCTATTAGAAAACCGCCTGTGCCATCAACTGAAAGACGATCCGTAGATGATTCGTGTTATATTTCCAACTCTGAAATTTTTTCCTTTAATTTGTTACATATATTTTAAGCAAAAAAACGCGATTTTTTTAGTTTTTTGCTTATAAAATGGAAAGTAATGAAGCAATCTTAATGGTGTAAATGGACGATTTGTAGAGAGTAAAAATATGTACAAAATGAGAGATCGAACGCCCCGATAGGGTAAATAGCAACGGAGAAAATCCGGAAAAACCGGAAAATTAAGAGTTTTTTTTTAAATTCATAAGCCGGCCATTTTTAAACATAGAGGGCTCAAACTTTGGGAAAAAGTAGTAATTTATAGCTACTTTATGTGTGCAAAACCCCGACGCTGTCCCACGATTAGTTTTGCCACAATCGTCATTTTAATTTTTCAACACACTATTTTGCAACAGGTCTGGATGCTCTATGGATCGTCGGATTTTAATTATTGAAACGGATTTGAAAAGTACAAGTTTAATTGAACAATATGTATATTTTAATTTTTCCATAAAATGCTACGAAACCGGTTGAAAACGCACGTAAAGATGCGTGAAAATGGCCGAGCGCGACAGCGGGGAGTAGTGGGGAGAGCGGAGGAGCGAAGGAGAGCCAATATTCGCGCGCTCGTCCATTTTCACGCATCTTTACGTGCATTTTCAACCGGTTTCGTAGCATTTTATGGAAAAATTAAAATATACATATTGTTCAATTAAACTTGTATTTTTCAAATCCGTTTCAATAATTAAAATCCGACGATCCATAGAGCATCCAGACCTGTTGCAAAATAGTGTGTTGAAAAATTAAAATGACGATTGTGGCAAAACTCATCGTGGGACAGCGTCGGGGCTTTGCACACATAAAGTAGCTATAAATTATGAGTTTTTCCCAAAGTTTGAGCCCGCTACGTTTAAAAATGGCCGATTTATGAATTTAAAAAAAAACTTTTAATTTTCCGGTTTTTCCGGATTTTCTCCGTTGCTACTTATCCTATCGGGGCGTTCGATGTCTCATTTTGTTCGTATTTTTATTCTCTACAAATCGTCCATTTACACCATTAAGATTGCTTCATTACTTTCCATTTTATAAGCAAAAAACTAAAAAAATCGCGTTTTTTTGCTTAAAAATGTTTATAACGCAATAAAGGAAAAAATTTCAGAGTTGGAAATATAACAGCAATCATCTACGGATCATCTTTTAGATGATGGCACAGACGGTTTTCTAATAGTATTAATGTCACGACAAATCGCTCTATTGCTTGGCCTAAAAGTGAATATCTAGGAAGTTTGAGAGGCTGATAAAAAATAGATCCTCTCTTTTTATAAACCTTAACAGAAAAGCCACGCTAGTTTTTCATTACTAAATTATGTTAGACGATATTTGAATAATAAAAATATTCTTAATCACGGTATTTTTTCGTTTTCTTCCCGATAGTCTCAAATGTGGCGTGACAACATTCTCTACGTGCAACGTACCTTCTGACTTTTAAAAAACATTCTAATGGGCTCTTTTACTAAACCTGATTTCGTTTTAATACTAATACATGAAATTGGGATATGTGCCTTACAATAATAATAAGAATCTTGAGGCGTTCCATAATTTTTTAATCAAGAAATAGAACCTTATTAAAATGCAATTCAATTTTAAAATCTAGAGTGTTATGTTAATGGTTCGTGCGCGATTGAAAAGATCGGCATTTTCCGGCCGAGTGACTCACTAGTGTGAACTGTCACGTAACTTGGGATTTAAGAGCCTTATTGTTAATCATGCGAGGGTGACATTGGTGCGTCGCACTGTATAGTTGTCGAACGCAACCCGGTTGTATTTGTTCATACCCTTTTGTGTTTGAAGTTTGACGAATGTACAGTGGTGCCACATATAAAAAGTTCAGCGAGTTAATTCTATTTTAAGCACATTTAACCATTTTTAAAAATACATAAAAATACAGGGTGTCCGAAAGGTATTAGTATGTGCAAATATCTTTGGTATTAGTAAAGATAGAGACACCTAATTTTAGGTGTATCTTATTAGTTATTAAATCTACTTTTTTATGTAATTTAACTTTTTCAACCCCCTTGAGGGGTGACGCTAGGGAGTTGAGTTCAAAAATTTTAAATGCACCCCTATTGTGTGTGGTACCTCATTTTAAAGGCCTTCAAAAAAGAAACATTTTACCGCAAACCCGAGGTCTGTATTTTAATTGGTTTTTAAATGGCAAGCCTATAAAAATTAAAAATCGTGAAAAAAAATTAAGTACCTTTATTTCTGTTATTACTTCAAAAAAAGTTGTTCGAAAGGACCACCATAAACTTCTTTGCAGTAATAAAGTCGATTTTGGAACTCTGGCAAGAAGTAATACCTGCCATTCTCGTAAATGTGAGAAGTGAGTTCCAAAATCGACTTTATTACTGCCAAGAAGTTCACGGCGGTCATTTTGAATAACTTTTAAAGTAATGAGAGAAATAAAGGTATTTCAATTTTTAATTTTTTTTCACGATTTTTAATTTTTAAAGGTTTGCCATTTAAAAACGAATTAAGATACGGACCTCGGTTTTGCGGTAAAAAGTTTATTTTTTGAAGACCTTTAAAATGAGGTACCATGCGGCATAGGGTTGCGTTTAAAATTTTTGACCTTAGCTTCCTAGCCTTACCCCTTAAGAGGGTTGAAAAAGTTAAATTACATAAAAAAGTAGATTTATTAACCAATAAGATACACCTGAAATTTGGTGCCTCTATCTTTACTAATACCAAAGATATTTGCCCATACTAAGACTTTTCGGACACCCTGTATACTTATGTTAATGAAAACAGAAACCGTTTTAATTATTACGAATGCAAGGAGTATGTTAAAAAGTAATAACTCTTGGATTATATTAAATCGTTAAATTTAACTTGTCTATAAATTTAAATTTTCAGAGTTGTGACTGACAATATTGCCGGCCGTCTTTTCCAAGGCCCTAGTGTGAGTAAGTTTATATGCTGTCTTTAAAACGGCACAGTGAAATCATTTTTATTGAAACGCACGTATCGTTTTAGTCTGCTTTAAATCTAAAATGGTTTATTACCTTTCCTACGTACATTTTTATAAAAATTAAACATTTATGCTAAATCATTGTATGCTAAAGCATCTGAATATAGTTGTCACGTATTACTTACCTATTACCGGCAGTCGTCGGGTGGCATTTGAAGTTTGTGTCCCCAAGTTTTTTGTTGCTTTCCTCGCTCTGAGCCGGTAGCAACAGAAAGTTGTTTTATTTCAGGAAAGTATGCAGTATTCTATAAATATTTCATTACTGTTACATTATTTTGTTACTTTTACTTAATATGAAACAGGGAACAAATGAGATTTCAGAAACTACTGAATCGTTTTCAAAAATTCTCTCTTTGGTGGAATAACTAAATTATATTTATGGAGCGAGCGAAGTCAAAACAAAATGGCGTAATTTTATACACCATTTTGAAATAAAACCCTTACAGACACACACGTAAAGTAAGATAAAAAAAAGTCCTCAAAGTATGCCGTGGAATCAATCGGGCATGTTTAGAATTATTACTTTTGAAAGGTAACATAGGTAAAAGCATAGACTAAGTAATACCTAGACGAACACTGCCGTGCAACGAAAAGCGGGTCTCCCTTGAGACATTTGGGGGGTTTACTGATTTATGGTTTAAAAGTTTTGTCTACCATTATACATATAAATATGTATACTATGTATCTACATGTATATACAGGGTGTCTGGAAAAGGTCTGCACAAAATGCTACCACGTATTCGTGAGACTAAAATAAGACGATTTAACCCAACTTACCTATATCCAAAAGTGTTTCGTCAGGGAGATACAGAGCCCCAAAGGGGTACTTAACGATTTACTTTTTTGGCTCTAACTTTTGAACTGACTTGTATAATTTAATGAAATTTTAATATTTTATGTTGGCCATAAAGACTCATAAAACCATACTACAGTAGGAATGGACTTGCCACCACACTCTTTGGGCCAAGATTTTTACAGGTATCATTTTACAGAGCTGAAAACTGATTTTTTAAATACTTTGGTCATTCCTCTTTGAAAAAGGTACTCTACATTTGTTTCGATAAAATTAGCCGTTGTCGAAAAAATTAAGTTTTTGTATAACACGTTATTGAAATAATTTTATTAGAATACTACAATAAAACGTTTTTATTTCGTTAACAATGTGCTATTGACAACACTTTTCAAAATTGTCTGACTGATTATACAAGAATGTAGTGGGGCATTATTCCTATAGCGAATATGCTGACATGAATCTAATTTATTTATTTATTCCCAACAAACCTGTGTAGTTCATTACAAGGAATTAAAAAAAAAAAAAAAAAAAATTATGGACAAGCACTTGCCAATTGTGTGGAGGCAAGAATTTATTCTGGTACATTTCCAAATCGACGTTTACCGCACCGAAGAACTTTTGAAAGGGTGGATCGTAGCTTAAGAGAAACAGGTAAAAAGTCAAATGAAATAAAAAATAATGCTAAAAATAGCGAATCTCTTGCTAATCCATTTTAGGAAGTTTTTTGCCGCGCCGTGGTGGAGAAGGGCCTCCAAGAAGAGCAAGACACTCTCAGTTAGAGGAGGAAATTCTGGATGAGATTGCTGAAAATCCCTCTAATAGTGTAAGAAAGTTGTCGGTTCAAGTTCATGCGACAAAGTGGGTCGTTCATGAGACCCTTCGAGAACAACTGCTACATCCGTATCACGTCCAAAAGGTACATGCTATGTCTCCCGCTGATTATACTGCAAGAGTCAATTACGCCAATTGGTTTTCTCAACGATTTAGGCAAAATCCAAATTTTACTAGTATTGTTTTGTTCACGGACGAAGCCGGTTTCACCCGAGACGGTGTAATAAATTGCCATAATTTGCATATCTGGCATGAAGAAAATCCCCATGTACTAGAACAGATTAGGTTTTAGACCGAATATATACTACACTAGAGATAGATTAGGGTCAGGCATACTTTTTATAATTAAAAGTCACTGACAGTGTACAGAACATTTCTTTTTTCAGGATTTGTTTTTTGTTTAAACGCAGTGACTTTTATTATTTTTAAAAAATATTTATTTTCCTTAACAGTAGAGTGGCGTAACACCCAAATAATAAATCTTTTAAATATGAATCCGCCACAATCATACAGACATTATTAATAGACAAAGCATCAACAAAGATTTATGGTTAACGTGTGGGCGGGGATTATTGGGAATCATCTCATTGGACCGTTCTTTATTGAAGACATTAAATGGTGCCATCTATTTGCAACTCTTGCAACAAAACTTAAACGGTTTATTAGAAAATGTGCCCTTAGAAATTAGAAATCAGATGTGGTTTATGCACGACGGTGCACTGCCCAATTTTAACAATTTAGTTCGTCAGCACTTATCAAATACTTTTGGTGATAGATGGATAGGTCGAGGTGGGCCTATTGTATGGACACCGAGGTCGCCCGACATGACTCCTTTAGATTTCTTCTTGTGGGGAAATTTAAAAAGGCTTGTATATTCAACGCCAGTTCACACCAAGGAAAACCTGATAGAAAGAATAACACACCATTGCAACGAAATTCGAGACAATCCTGGAATGTTGTTTCAAGTACAACAACAAAACATCCGTCGGATAAGAAAATGTATAGAGGTACAGGGCGCCCACTTCGAAAATCTGCTCAAGTAAACAAGAAGAAGGAGAGCTTTCACATTTTTAACATTTTTCTGTTTAAGCGATTTCTGAAATATCAAAAAGATTCAGTTTTAAGTACTTTTTATGATTTAACTTTTACCTGTCAATAACACATTGTTAACGAAATAAAAACTACAGGTGTTTTATTGTAGTATTGTAGTATTATTTCAATAACGTGTTATACAAAACCTTAATTTTTTCGAAAACGGCTAATTTTGTCGAAACAAATGTAGAGTACCTTTTTTAAAGAGGAATGACCAAAGTATTTAAAATATCAGTTTTGAGCTCTGTAAAATGATACCTGTCAAAAATTTGGCCCGACGAGTGTGGTGGCAAGTCCGTTCCTGACTTCCCTGACGATGTCAAACATCTACTGTAGTATGGTTTTATGAGTCTTTCTGGCCAACATAAAATATTAAAATTTCGTTAAATTATACAAGTCGGTTCAAAAGTTAGAGCCAAAAAAGTAAATCGTTAAGTACCCCTTTGGGGCTCTGTATCTCCCTAACGAAACACTTTTGGATATAGGTAAGTTGGGTTAAATCGTCTTATTTTAGTCTCAGGAATACGTGGTAGCATTTTGTACAGACCTTTTCCAGACACCCTGTATAATGGTGGACAAACAAACTTTTAAACCATAAACCCACCAAATGTCTCAAGGGAGACCGAAACACAAGTATATCGTGGCCTCTCGGTCCGATCGAGTAATCCTTTAAAATGAAGAAGATACAAAATCAAGTAGAAACAGACAAAACATTGTTTTATACTTACTCAAGTGGATCGAGTGGCCACAATGTACCTGTAGTTCATATAACCTTCAAATCTTGAATAACAAAATTATCATTGTAACAGTTTTGTTGGTGTAAAGAAACTATTATTAGCAAGAACTTTATTGTGAGTGACCTATTTCAGTTCCTCCACTGCGCAAAAGTTGAAATGATAGATACTTATGGGCATTCAGTTACATTCATCTCGGGCCATGGATAGATAAGCAATAGGGCGAAAGCTATTTAAGAAGCCTAACACCGCCGAGAAGTTTGCTAAGGGTTTTCTTTTTATTTCTTTAAAATTATAGTAAATTATGGTACTACAAGAATTCACGCTGATTTTTGCTCATTTGTCAAGGTAAGTTTTAAATTATTGTTAATCTCATGATACTCAAAAATTTGAAACTAAAATACCAAAATACAACTATATGAGAGTAGCTAGGGTTGGTTGGTTAGTTTGGATTAATTTAGATCCTTTTAAGCTGAATGGACCAGGGGTAGGATTCCGCTCACATTTGCTGGGGCTATTTTCGACACTAATGACATTTTTACTCGACTACACCTTTTAGTTCAGGAAGCGTAAAGTTTATTTGGGAATACGGCAGTTATATTTCAGAATAGTCATTTACACTTCAGAAAGTATCAATTGTATTTTAGAATAGTAAATTGTATTTTAAAAAGCATCAACTGAATTTTAGAATAGTCAGTTTTATTTTAGGAGAGCCACTTATATTTCAGAGTGTCAATTATATTTAAGAATAGTTTTTTTTTACCGAAGACATCCCACGTAGACTTCAAGCCTAAATACGAACGTACCGTGGGCGTCTGAAGAGAAGGGAAATGTAGTCTATTGACACGGGATTTGAAGGATTGGAGGTTGAGACGGGAAGGGAGAACATCTGCAGGCAATTTGTTCCATAATCTGGAGACCCTAGGCGTGAATGAGCGAGAGAAGTGGTCTGTTCTAGGCTTTTGTAGCTGGACAGTAAAGGGATGCATCCGTAACGCATCGCTTGTTGTTTTGTTAGGAACAGTCAAGGGGGGAATAAGACCGGCTAGTTCTTTAGAGAAAATTCCGTGGAAGTACCTGTAGAAAAGGGATAAATCCCCAACAGCGCGGCGATGAGCGAGAGAAGGGAGTTTTCTCGTGAGGGCTGGGTCATCGATAAGTCGAAAGGCTCTTTTGGATAGAATCAAGGATGTTAAGTGTCGAAGGTGATGCCGCTCCCCAGATGTACTCTAGGTTAGGTCTTATTTGGGAAACATAGAGAGTGTATAAGTTGGAAGGGGAGAAGTATTTTCTGGCTCGAAAGAGAAAAACAAGCTTTTTAGCTGCCGATGTGACTACTGAAGTAATGTGTTTGTGTCAGCTGAGATTATGTTCGAAAGCGACGCCAACAAGATCGAATGTTTCATTGTTTGATTGGGTTTGGCCATCCATGTGAACGGAGTAAGCGTTACCAAATTTTTTGCGTGACAGGGAGCAAGACTGGGTTTTGGAAGCGTTGAACTGAACAAGGTTCTTGGCACCCCAGTCTAAGATTAAGTGAAGATCCTGGGAAAAGGACAGGTACATAGATCTGCCTCCATTATCCAACTTTTGATTCGAAACTTGTTTGGAGAAATGAATATTGGAGTGAAGAGTACTATCGTCAGCATAACTGTTGATGGGATTGGTAGTTGAAGAGAGCAGGTCATTAGCAGGATATAGTTATTTGTATTTTAGAAAACATCATGTATTTTTCAGAAAATATCATACGTAATTCAGAAAGTGTTATTTGTACTTTTAAAACCATTAACTGATAATAATTCAAATTTATTTTATTATTTCGTATATTAGACATATTAAACAAATAAGACTTTTAAAACATTACATTAACTTATAACTTTGGGCCAGCTCCCATCCAGATGATCTCGGAGTTCCTAAATGTGACTTAAAGTCCAACTGACATCTTCCAGAGCTATTGGAGCCGCGTGATGTGCAGTTGAATGTTGTGCTGCTCCTGCACAGTCCCCTCCGACAATAGTATTTTTTGTTTCATCAATTGATCGTTCGAGG
Source organism: Philopedon plagiatum (assembly GCA_963971165.1). Classification (NCBI taxonomy): domain Eukaryota; kingdom Metazoa; phylum Arthropoda; class Insecta; order Coleoptera; family Curculionidae; genus Philopedon; species Philopedon plagiatum. The sequence continues at coordinate 69,878,760 of OZ020194.1, forward strand.
TACACTAATCGTTCTTCTATGGCTCAAGGTGCAGCCACTGATGGAATTTCAACCTGCAAACAAACCTGAGCAAATTATAATCAGGTCTCCGAGTTGATCGCCTCCATTCTGCCATCAGGTTCCTAATCCATTCGTTTGCTGCATCTGCCGTAAAAGAACCTCTACGGCGTTCCATTAAAACAACACCTACCGCAGACATTCCACCTATTAGGTGCATATTCAAAGCTTTGTATTAAGTGCAAATTTTTTTAATTAATTAGCAGAGCGCTTTCGACCTTATAGGTCATCATTAGTGCTTCTTATCAGGATGCCAGTCAGAGATCCATTTGAACGAACAACAGTAGAACATATTGAAATATTTGTACATCACAATTAAAATCAAACAATTGTAGTTGAAATTGTTTTGTAATATGATTGTTTGATTTTAATTGTGATGTAAAAATATTTTATTATGTTCTACTGTTGCTCGTTCAAATGGATTTCTGACTGGCATCCTGACAAGAAGCACTGATGATGACCTATAAGGTCGAAAACGCTCTGCTAATTAATTAAAAATTTTGCACTTAATACAAAGTTTTGTTTCACTCAAATATAAATAACTATTCTGAAATGCAACCGATACTTTCTGAACTAAAGCTGGAAAATATGTAGGTAATGTCTGTATCAGATAATCACGTCAGCGCCAACAAGCTTGAGCCGAATACTATCACAAGACCTGAAGATATTTTTTCGTGTTTTTTGCTGTCTTGACCTATTAAATGTCTTGTATTAGTTTTTCCAGCTATAAGTAGATGAAAATATTTCGCTGCTGGTTAGGCAAAGGACATTATTTCGACACCAGTTATGTCTAGAGCCTTTCATAAGTTATCAAATATTTTAAATCATTTTTACCAAAGTAGGAATTTTTTTGCATGCAATACGTTATGAAAGGTACTGCTGGACTACGAAAGTCGATGTGATCATCGAGTTCTATTGCCGATATTGGATTCGGTGTTCCGTATACTGTGAGCGTTTCGAACGTGAAGCCTTTATATTTGTTGTTTCGTTATGAAAACATTTCCCCTAGAGGTCTAGTTTACGAACTTTAAGGAAATACGTAATTGAATCAAGAATGGTAGTAGAAAGAGATAAAATAGCATTGGAGTGTTGGAGCTCAGAAGTGTTGTTGTCTCTGCTGGTTGCTTAGGAAATACGTCTGAACACTCGGTTACACGTACGTCTTTGTCTAATGAACTAGAAAAGAAAAAGTGCGACTTATAGATTTATAAATGACTCGAAGCGACTTTAAATAAACCTTTAGAAATAATATAACCTATAAATAATAAAACCTTTTTAACTTAAATTTATTATTATTTAGCAGAAAAAAAATATTTTAGGGCTTTTATTAATTGTAGTAAATCTTGTGATGCTTCTAACGTATTTTTTGTACAAAAATACAAGGTAAAATAAGATGTGGCCAATGTTTACAGTGTCGCTTAGAATAGTTTGTTTTGGCTGCAAAGAATGTTAACTCATCCCGTATCCATTCTTAATAAATCCATGGTTGGTATATTGTCACATAAACCTGTTTAGGGCGAAAGTACTTTTAAACAACAACGATTTGCTGATATGTCTTAAAGTAAAAAGGCAAAGTTTGCATTTAATATTTCTTTAATGGGTTACATTAGAGTAAAAGTAAAGCAAATTGCTTTCATCATTACTTAGAAACTAATATATACAAATAAAGTTCGTTCATTTTTAATTTTTCATAAATACAAAATTTAAACTAGAGGTAAGCACCGTCACTGTTTTCTTTCTGCCACCTACTATGTTAAAGAACATTGTTTTCGTCATAAAATGATTGATTGTATACTTAAGGGTACATTCTATTAAATTTCTTCTTCCTGTGAATTTGTGGGTAGAGTGTCATACACTTCTATTATTTTTTTGTTTATAAACGGAATAAACGAATTGATAAACCTTATGCACACTTAATGTTAAATAAGACACAGGGTTTCCTTTTTTACAAGTTTCTAGCAAGAATATACAGTTATTCTGTGCTGTGTACATTGTTAGACTATATTTGAGGGGCCTAATGTCAGAACTCACAATCTCCAATTTTTACAAAAAAAAAGAACGAGTTAGCAGTGCCATCTTATGGCGGAACCAAAAAATTGTATGCCTTTAAAATTCATTAATTTTTCTGTATATAAACCCGAATGAAAATATTGGGTCTAATAATTATAAAAGTTACATTCGAGCTCCTGGAGCTCCCATTTTCTAAAGTACAAAAGAGGAGCACGCGTACAAAACCGGATATACTTGTATCCATTTTACAAAAAATGGTCTAACACAGGTCTTCGCATCAATTTTACTAGATCTGTCGACTAGTATATTTCTACAGGGTGTCCGAAAAGTCTTAGTATGGGCAAATATCTTTGCTATTAGTAAATATAGAGACACCAAATTTTAGGTGTATCTTAATGATTAATAAATCTACTTTTTTATGTAATTTAACTTTTCAACCCCCTTGAAGGCTTGAAGGGTGACGCTAAGTTGAGGTCAAAAATGCAACCCTATGCCGTGTGGTACCTTATTTTAAAGCTCTTCAAAAAACATTTTACCGCAAACCCGAGGTCCGTATCTTAATTCGTTTTTAAATGACAAACTTTTAAAAATTAAGAATCGTGAAAAAAAAAATTAAAATTTAAAAACTTTTATTTTTCTTATTACTTTAAAAGTTGTTCAAAACGACCACCATGAACTTCTTGGCAGTAATAAAGTCGATTTTGGAACTCGCTTCTCACATTTTCGAGAATGGCAGGTGTTACTTCTTGGCAGAGTTCCAAAATCGACTTTATTACTGCCAAGAAGTTCATGGTGGTGATTTTGAAAAACTCTTAAAGTAATAGAGCAATAAATGTACTTACATTTTTAATTTTTATAGGCTTGCCATTTAAAAATGAATTAAGGTACGGACCTCGGGTTTGCGGTAAAATGTTTCTTTTTTGAAGACCTTGAAAATGAGGTACCACACGGCGTAGGGTTGCATTCAAAATTTTTGACCTCAACTCCCTAGCGTAACTAGCACTGGGGCTGAAAGTTAAATTACGTAAAAAAGTAGATTTATTAATCAATACATCTAAAATTTGGTGACTAATAACAAATATTGCCCATACTAAGACTTTTCGGACACCCTGTATCTGAGTAGGATATATATTTTATCCACATCGCCAAATAATTTCATAATTGCTATTCGACTGCCTCGAAAAAGGTCAATACGTAATATTTAAACAAAATTACATTTTTTAAACATGTACACTCGTGGACGAATGATCGTACATCTAATTCACAGTTTGTGTCAGTTCCTTAAGAAAGTCCTTTAAAATGCATTTGGACTGCGAATTACCTAGATGTACGATCTTTTACCATGACTGTACAGTCGTGGACTGCGTGTGCTTTTGTTACATTTTGAATAAAAATTATTTTATGAAAAAAGGTTTTCATTTGTGTGTAAAACCGAACATAACCCATCTATTTGTTAATTTAACGATCCCTGGTTTTTTTACCAAAACATACACCACATACACCCGCTTAGGAATTTTAAAATTTGTTGAAACTCTGGGTATATCCGATTTTGCACGCGAGCTCCTCAAATGCAGGTGCTTCCTTGGTACTATGTCGATTGTATCGACATTTTCCGTTTCACGGTTATTGATCACAGTTATATCGCGGCCATTTGTTCTATCTCTTTCCATTCTTTTGATTTGTGTGTCGTCACACGTCCGTGTGTTCCGTCATTGTCTCACATCATTCTAACCGTAGCCATTAGATAAAAATAAGACAGTGCTCAAATACGGCGAATTGCATAAGGAAAGTAATGAAGGCATCTTTTAGCGATTTCTGGTCTCGTAATACTTTTAAGTTCAAAATATTTCATACATTTCTCCAGCAAAAAAAATCATATACAGACGGGACCAGCCTACTAGAAACATAATTTAATAAGTCAAGTTCGCGTGTACCCATTTCGCACAGTGATCAATTTCCTTTCGTTAGGAGGACAAAATTATTATTCGCTTCATTGTAGCATTGCGTGAATTATTAGCTTTTTGTATTAAAAAAAAAATAGCAAAATGCGACTACTTATACAATTGTAGACCCAAAATCTCCCCGATAGTTAAACTTTTTGTGAGACACTATTATTATTATACAAAATCTTAAAAATATTTTAAAAAAGCAGTAAAAGGAAGCAAAGATGGAAAGAAGACTTGCTTCGTTTATCGCTATCGTTCAGTAGTACTTTCAGTGGATCTAACAAACCCTTCATTTTTCTGTGAGTGAAACTTTCACGCGGTGCGATGTGATGTGAAGTAATCATCCTAAAAAATACTACTATACCGCCCCAAACGTTTAAATATTGCGCGAACCTCAAAATATTTATGCAAAGGCCGATTCATCTGTAAAAACAACAAATCTAAGGACGTTTTCGTCCAAATTGGCCCTTTCCATTACTAATTCGCTAAACTCCATGCGACGAAAATGATCCTCGGGAAAAATTTCATAAGTTTTTCGCGCCTTGTACAATCGGTAACCATCTTTCTTCAGGACTCTAACATTGCTAGGTGATGACTCTGTTACCTCCGCAATTTGCCTACTGCTAAATGTTGGGTTTTGGTCCGCTGTAGCACAAATTAAAACTTGTTTTAATTTCCTCTCATGTCAACCACCTCAGGCTTTTTATGTTTTCTTGGAGATACACAGCCATGTTTTTCGAAATTATGAATAATTCTAAATATTGTTTTGAAAGATGATGTAGGTCTATTTTCAAATGTTTCGGGCAAAGATTCTTGAATTTGTCGATATGATTTTTCTTGTAGATACCATTTGACAATTTTAATATTTTCACGAACTTCATAAACATCCATTTTTGTTAAAAAAATGAACCTTGTGAGACAACTTACCAACTTATTAATTCGGCGGCAAGACAACAAATAATAAATGCAACCAAATAAAATCAGCTCATATCACATGATTTTTGTGCTTTTTTCCGGAGCTTGACCTAACCGGGTATACGCTAACTCGACTTATTTCTACCTATGTTTCTAGTACGCTGAACTTCTCAGTAAATCCAGTCCTTAAAACGCATGTTTTGTGTAATAATGGAAGTCTACGCATAAAAGAGTTTTATTATAATACATTGTTTTAGCGTTTGTTAGGAATTTTAACATCAAACATTGTCTTTTGTGTACTTACTAGTTTACAAGTAAGTGTTCAAATTCACATAAAAATCTATTTATATATGGGTTCTATATAGACACGAATTGCGAATAACAACTGTTCTCTATTGCCAATTTTAATTTACCTGATAAGTTAATTTAAATTTGATGAATAAAAGATATTTGCAATAAGCGTCTGTATGAAACTTTCTCTGCACTTTTAAACCAAGGTAATCGGATCAAAAGTAACAAAAGTTTTGGTTGATATTGGACATATATTACTGAATAACCTAAATTTTAAAAATCAGTTTCTTACACTATTTTTAAAATCTAATAATTTACAAATTTTTACTAACACAGACTTGGTTTTTGGTTGGAACATTTATATAGTTTCAATTTCATTGAAATGATCTTGAATTAAACTGCAGCAATATAGTATGCTGTGGACTTAACACTTTACAGACAAAGGTAGAATAAACCCTTTTTCAGCAATCTATCGATTTTAAATAATTTTGACCATCTACCATCTTTTATTTAACTCCCACATCTCACTTTGGCTCATTAACGCCAATACAGGTTAATAACTTTTTCTACACATCTGGCGCCATTGGTCGTTTCGTCGGCGATGTAGTTACACTTTGTTATATAAATACCACAGCCTCAAAAAAGTAGAATATCCACTAGGTTTTAGAAATAGTTCACGTGTGCCAAGTAGCATGTATTAAGATTGTCGCTCACTTATCAATGCTGCATCTCGTCGCCTATATATCCCCGGTAAAGCCTATACCTCAGATGAGGCGATTCGTTGATGCCCCGTTGCTTATAGGTGAGCGCACGTGTAAGATCAATCGAAACCGCGCATGCCAAGGCGATGCGGAGGTGATGAGGAGTTGATAAATGAGTGACAACCCTTATGTTATTATATGATGCCGTACAAAAGTGCAACATAATTATTAGAGGGTCCAATGCAAAATGTGCTTAATGACAGTTGCGCTATGTGTTGTTACTATGTTTAGAAGTCCATATATGGGCATGGGCGCCGCGCCGGGTGAAATTTTAAAGTTGTCTATATAGTCTATTGCTACTTACGGGACCCGTGCCAAGTTCAGGGTTTTTAATAATGGGCCCCCTAGAAATGTTTTGGTAACGAAAAAAAATATTTTATAATTTGCGAAAAAAAGTTAAATTTTTGGGTTGCTCCCCTTGGAAAAAAAAATGAACACGTATTTTATTTATTATTTTTTCTGAACAAATTTTACATCATTTGAAGAGAAATATGTGTTCGTAGAAAGTTATAGTAATTTTTTTTAAATTATAGGTTTAAAAAAATTCATGTGACTATAACTTTCTACTAACACATTTTTTTCTCTTCAAATTTAAAAATGTTCGACAAAATGTCGTAAAATTTGTTCATAGAAAATAATAACTAAAATACCTAAACGTGTTCATTTTTTTCGGAGGGGAAAGAATAAAAGCACAGCTTGAACACAGTAGATAGCGGCGCGACCATGCCCCGCATTCAGAGCATATCAAAACATTCCTAGTAGGCTCACTATCAAAAACCCTGAACTTGGCGTGGGTCCCTTAAGTAGCAACAGAGATATACAACTTTAAAATTTCACCCGGCGCCAATGATATGAGCATGGGCAACTCGAAAAAAAAAGGGACAATTCAGTGCAAGTGTCAACTACTAGGGCTCTATTCTACATCTTGAGAGACCGCTCCCCGAGAGGAAGTTGTCAAGGTAGGACAGTCGTGATTGGCTGCAGAACAAGAACGTTTTCTCGGAAAGCGTTCTCTCAAGATATATAGAATGCGGCCCCTGGAGAATTTAAATTATTTTATTTATTGTAAGGACTGCCTAAGCCCAGACATGTACTCATAAATTTTAATGAACCGTTTGCCAATTCAATGCATAAAGCAGCTAAGTTCGCTGATAAAATATAAAATATAGTACTGGGTTAGTCTTTGCAAAAATATCTTTTTCTACGACTATTCAATAAATCCATCATTTTCATCCAATTTGTTTATTATCTTATTTACGGGTAGTGAATAATGATTTGTTATTCAACGGTCTGTGACCAATCACAACCAAGCATCTTAGTATTCACGGTTCTTTGAACCAATCAGGAAGTAACTTTCACAAAATTTCTAAAACACCAAGGCCAGCTTATAAAAACAATTGCCAAATCATTGCGGCAAAAGTATACTCAACCTAAATTTTAACAGGTCAAAAATTCTTAAATTTAAAGGTATCTACATACTTATACTCCTAAGCATAATATATCCGGGCACAAATGAAAATTTTCAACTTATTTTTCTCAAAAACCATCAAATGTTAAGACACTTTTTGCTTTGAACCCTCCAATTCTAAAATACCATTTCTTTGCCAACATCTCTCTTAATAAATTCCCCAAGTACTATTTAAAAAGAGTTAGGCTTATGAGAAATAGGTAATGCATTTCGTTCTGGCGAGCTGTAACGGATACCACATAAGAGAATTTAACAAAACAAAAACAGTGGATTCATTAGGCACTTGAATTTGTATTCAAGTGACTCATGAACCTATAGCTTCTACCTGTGGCATCATTGTCACAGATAGAAATTTATAATGCACTAGGGGCCAACTTAGTAATTCAAAAGACGACCGTCAGCAATCCTACGAAATAGCGAGAAAAACTCGCTAGGCTACAACCTATAGGGTTTGTTAGCCAAATTCTCTATCAGCTAATCAGAGAATGTGGGCTTTGCAGAAATTGCACGGGCTTTTAACTGAATCTAGCAGCCAAACGATCACTAATTGCCCCTATAAATTAATTCATGCACCCCCATCTAAAAATTTGGAGATACAGGGATTCAGACTTCCTGAGCTCTCGAATTAAAATGTACTGCTTTGTCTGCTGTCAGCTGCCATCACCAGTTTTGAGTGACAATAAAGAACATTAATAATAATGTAGAGTGGGAAAAAAGTCTCGGTTTTGGTAGCTTTAGCTCGCGATCTGGAATTGCATAAAGTGGAAGATATCGTAGGTAATCAATCATAAGTGGGATTCAGGAGTTCTGTATACCAGAAAAGCACCGGACGTATCTTTAGGTAGAGATATTAAATTTCCAAAAATATTCGCGAATATTTGTTTTTAAAATGAATAAAATGTCGGCGATGGCCGAATTTAGGGAATCTCCAACAACAAAGTCTGCCCCTCTATGGCACGGACAGAGAAGCATTTCGCGTTTTTTACACGAAATCGCCACTACGGTGCGCCGTCGGTAACACCATTAATTGGGTGATGCTGAAAGCAGGAATTGTAAGTTTTTACGAATATTAGCCCGAAGATTTGAACGAATTTCCGCGAGAATTCGCGTTTTGGAAATATTTGCGACTCGCAGCTCTACCTTTAAGTACGAAATTATGTAAAGAATAGATGCCTTAAATTTTAGATTAATTTATCGTTTTTATTATTTATAAGTAGGTACTCAGATCTTATCCTTCCTTCAAGTGGCACTGATCCTGTGATCTTATGATTGATTTTACCACTCTTCCCTGTACAAAACCCTTCAGATTGTGTCCCGACTGGCCAAGTACTTTCTACGCAATTTTCCATTCTTTTCACCACAATACGGTTTATTCAGGTTTATCTTGGTACTTGATGACGAAGGGTTGCTGAAGGTCGCCTCTCAGCTTTACTTTTAAATTGATGTTTGTGCACTGCATAAATATGTTAAATATCGATAGATGGCTAACACTGTTAAAAATCGAGTGTATGTATACATTTAAAGATACTTGCTTTATAGTTTAATTAAGTCGTTAACTATTAGCAGATTATTAACATAAAAAATATGTATAATTTTTATCAACGAGTAATAATAATAAAATAATAATACTTCTTTATTTCAAATTATATGCAATACAATAAAATGAAATGACGTCATATTATGATGGAATGGGTTTACCATTCCTAGTCGAAAAAGTCTTGAGAGTAAGTTAAATTTATGACTAACTGCCAACTGGAAGCAAATAAAAATATTAGTACATAAAAGTTCCACTTTCTACGTGTACAAAAAAGGGAAAATGTTAACAACAAAGAAAGATTCACTTGTATAAAATAAAGTTTAAAACATAAGACTGTCCTAATTGCTTCTACTAAATTATTTACCACCTCTTCCAGTACTTTTTAAATTTAAAACTCAAAAGGTCATTCCAAATTTCCAAAAAATTTGTAATTCTGCTTACAGTTAATATCAGACTAAATAAACTATGAACCGGCAAAAACAAAACTACCTAATTTTAGAATAGAAACTCAAGTCAACGTTTTATCAAAACCTTTCAACTCCCCGCATTTATGTAGTCCAATGACTTTTTACTCCTGAAATAATTAACAAATAAAATCCTAGATAACAAAACCTAACCTCTTTCATCACTTTAATTATTAAAAAACTAAGAGGATTTCCAAACAATAATTTCACTAACGCTTCCCCAACAGTTCCGACTCGTGGAAAATTTACACCGTTTAAAACAAGTCTTATATCCAAGACAATGATAAAAAAAGAACACTACATTAAGGGACTAAACAAAAAAATCTTGCCCTTGTCCCTTATTAAAACCATTTGCTATCATTATCGTTGAGGTTGTGCCATAGTTTGAGGTTGCTGGTTTGTCTGTATAGGTGGAGTTGCGCTTTGCATTGTGATACTGGGGCCCTGCGATGGAGAACCCGCTGACAGTTTTGAAAATGCCAATAGGGTATCTGGAAAATTTGGTGGTGTGGCAGGTGTGTTGCAAGGTGTCATCACCTGTAAAACAGATAAAAAAATAGTACCTGTATGTACGCTTACAACCTTAATTAGATAATGTGAAAATCAAGTCTGAAGAAGGTTACGGTCCGGACGACAATTTTTTTTTTTAATTTCCTCAACACAGCAATATTTTTCTGACTGCTGGCTAGATAGGTAAGAGATCATGTAGTGGCCACCCGTTCCACTCTGAAAAGTTGGAGATATTTTTTAACTGAATTGTGTTTAAACCCAAATAAAACAGCTCTTTTGTGCTCCGTAAGCACAGATGATGCAATAGATTGCGTGTACATGAAATGTATTCGGCATTATTTCTTACATTAAGCTTAGCTTGGACTAACAAGATAATGAAAACATTATCAAAAGCAATCAGAGCTGAGCAGACCCAAAACAAACATCCCTAGTCATGAAAGCTTATCAAAACAAATATTTATAGTGAAACTTATTTATCTTAAGAAAATTTCCCTAAACATTGCTTTATTATTGTGGATCCCTAAAAATTAATAATTAACGGGTTTGTTTTTAAGAAACTTTATTATTTTATTGTTCATAGAACTTGGTGAATGACTAACAAACTTTAAAAATATTTAGAGGAATCATTAAAGAAACAACAATTTTGCGAAATAAAAAATACTATATTGATCAAAGAACATTATCCTAAAACCAAATTTAGTTATTAACTAACCTAAAAGTAAATATTAGTTTTCGTTATATATATATATATATATATATATATATATATACAGTGACCGGCAAAAAGTTCGCAACATATGGGAAAAATTTTTATTAGGAGAGTATCGGAAAAACTTTCCCAGGGGATCGGTTCTGCATGTCCGATAACCTAAAAATCGATTTTGACATACGTCACGTGACCACTGGTATAGCGTCAAATTAAAAAAAAAATTGTTAATTTACAAAAAGTGAGGTTAGTTGACGAGATATCAAAAAAAGTTATTTGAAAAAATTGCTTAGAATTAAATTCTAGGTCCTTGTGCAAAATTTTAAAATTTTATTTAAAAAAATTGGAAAACTCAATTTTTTTTAAATATTTTTTTAACGATTTACAAATTTCCAGTTTTTGCCGTTTAGATAGCTTGCCTAATGTAAAGCCCATGTATCTGGATGAAAATAAACGAATGTAGTAGTTTTTTCTACAATTGACAGGACAAAATTAAAAAAATAGGGTTTCGCCGGACGCTAGCTGTTGCAATGATTTGTATCTAGCAGCAGTGTCAAAATTTTAGAGACATTTCAATGAGATTACATTGAGAAAACCTTAATCGTCTTAAATATATCTGAAGTTCGACTTTTTGTAAAGTTAAGGGGATTAAAATAGATAATAAACAAAAAATTACCTGTTTATTTAATCGAAATTTTATAAACGAAAACCAATGTAAGAAAAACTTAAAAGTAGTCAAATTCTGTACTAACAACACAAAAAATCATTGTTTTTCCTTGGGTGCACAAAATTTAAAACTCAGTATGACCACCATTTCTCTCCATACATACTGTTGTTCTCGAGCGCAACTCTCGATTAACATTTCGGAGCATTTTACGATTTATTTGCAATACACAATTTATAATGACTTCCTCTAAATTTTGTATATTCCTAAAGGGTCGATGTTTGTACACAGGGTTCTTTAGGTATCCCCACATAAAAAAATCTAACGGAGTCAGATCTACAATTCTACAATTGACAGGACAAAATCGAAAAAATAGGTGTTCGCCGGACGCTCGCTGTTGCAATGGTTTGAATCTAATGAAATGACTGTATAAAGATTTTATTAAGATTTTTCGCACATAAATTTAACAACCAGGTCTATTTAGTTGTACTTAAAACTACCAAAGCAGGCTCTGAAATTAAAACAACCAAATAATCTAGTAGGTTAAAAACAACAGAAAATGTCAAACAAATTATAATTTGTTTGATTTCAACCTATGTCATTGGTTTATGTCTCGCATCTTACTAAGTTTGATATTTTACATAAGTTTATTAATATTTTATTCCTTAAAATGGCACCCACACTACTTCTTCAGGAAAAGATAGAAATTATTTTAATTTCTGGAGTTAATTACAAAAGCCATAGAGAAACAGCAGCAATTTTTAATGAGAGGCACCCCGATAAATCCCTCCATTATTCCACAGTATCTCGTCTAGTCAATAAATTTAAAGAAACGGGATCGGTAGAAAATCAGTATAAAGTTTCCCATGAAAAACCGGTAACAGGTGACGAAGGTTCTCTGGATGTGTGTTTGTCGATCACAGAAACACCCCAATTAGCAGTTAGTCAAATATCGGAGATCACTAACATTCACGAAAGATCTGTGCGGAGGATATTAAAAAGAAACAAATTTCATCCGTACAGACCTAAATTTGTACAAGTATTAAAAGATAGGGATTATGACGCCCGCTTCGATTTTTGTGCCTGGTTCCAGGGTATGATTGAGGAAGATTTTAATTTCCCAAAGAACGTTCTTTTCTCGGATGAAGCTACATTTACCTCTAACGGAACCGTGAGTTCACAAAACTGTAGATGGTGGGCCACCGAAAACCCAGACTTTGTAATTCAGAGTAAAGACCAATATAGTTTTAAGGTTAATGTGTGGTGCGGAATTTTCAACCTCAGAATAGTGGGACCGTTTTTCTTTAGAGACAATTTAAATTCAGAACGATATTTAGAATTTCTACAAACTGAGATATCTGACTTTTTAGACAATTTGTCATTAGCCGAAAGAAGAAATTTATACTTTCAACAAGACGGAGCTAGCATTCATTCCACAAATGAGGTGAAGAGATGGCTGGATCAAGAATTTGGAAACCAGTGGATAGGACGGTTTTCTGAAAATCCGTGGCCTGCGAGATCACCAGATCTGACTCCGTTAGATTTCTTTATGTGGGGATACCTAAAGAACCCTGTGTACAAACATCGACCCTTTAGGAATATACAAAATTTAGAGGAAGTCATTATAAATTGTGTATTGCAAATAAATCGTAAAATGCTCCGAAATGTTAATCGAGAGTTGCGCTCGAGAACAATAGTATGTATGGAGAGAAATGGTGGTCATACTGAGTTTTAAATTTTGTGCACCCAAGGAAAAACAATGATTTTTTATGTTGTCAGTACAGAATTTGACTACTTTTAAGTTTTTCTTACATTGGTTTTCGTTTATGAAATTTCGATTAAATAAACAGGTACTTTTTTGTTTATTATCTATTTTAATCCCCTTAACTTTACAAAAAGTCGAACTTCAGATATATTTAAGACGATTAAGGTTTTCTCAATGTAATCTCATTGAAATGTCTCTAAAATTTTGACACTGCTGCTAGATACAAATCATTGCAACAGCTAGCGTCTGGCGAAACCCTGTTTTTTTTAATTTTGTCCTGTCAATTGTAGAAAAAACTACTACATTCGTTTATTTTCATCCAGATACATGGGCTTTACATTAGCCAAGCTATCTAAACGAAAAAAACTGGAAATTTGTAAATCGATAAAAAAATATTTAAAAAAAATTGAGTTTTCCAATTTTTTTACATAAAATCTTAAAATTTTGCACAAGGACCTAGAATTTAATTCTAAGCAATTTTTTCAAATAACTTTTTTTGATATCTCGTCAACTAACCTCACTTTTTGTAAATTAACAATTTTTTTTTTAATTTGACGCTATACCAGTGGTCACGTGACGTATGTCAAAATTGATTTTTAGGTTATCGGACATGCAGAACCGATCCCCCGGAAAAGTTTTTCCAATACTCTCCTAATAAAAATTTTTCCCATATGTTGCGAACTTTTTGCCGGTCACTGTATATATATATATATATATATATATATATATATATATATATATATATATATATATATAAATGAAATAAAGATTACGGGGATTCGGCCAGAAAGTCTTTATTATATTATTCTTATAATGTGCCTAGCTTTCGAAATGTTTCATTTCTTCCTCAGGGCAATTATATTTAAATATAAAGACAGCTAATTTTCGAAATTTTATGAAAAAATTGGTTGAAAAATATTCTACTTGGAATTTTGACAAAATTCCAAGTAGAATATTTTTCAACCAATTTTTTCATAAAATTTCGAAAATTAGCTGTCTTTATATTTAAATATAATTGCCCTGAGGAAGAAATGAAACATTTCGAAAGCTAGGCACATTATAAGAATAATATAATAAAGACTTTCTGGCCGAATCCCCGTAATCTTTATTTCATTTAATTTATTACACGGCCGTTATTTGTACAACAAATATATATATATATATATATATATATATATATATATATATATATATATATATATATATATATATATATATATATATATATATATATATATATACCGGGTGTCCCAAGGGGGTGGCTCGCCCCTATAACTTTTTTGTTTTTTAAGATAAAAAGATATAATTTGGACTGTGTTTGTAAGAGGTAAAATTGCATTTTTTAACAGATGACTTGACCTTTTCCAGCTTCCGGTTTAACCGGAAACGAAATCAACTTTTAATTTTTAAATGGGACACCCGGTATTTTTTTCTTGTTTTTGACTCAGAGTAACATTCTGAATACAAATATGGGCCATTGGTAACTTTTTGTTAAGTAAAAAAAGTATTTTTCCAAAATTTATTTTTTAGTCTAGAGTGCTATGAGAATGTTAAAGTCGTTTATTTCAGTTTTAAAAACAAGGGAAAAATTACGTTTTCCTGTTTTTATTCATAATTTTCAAATTATGTGCAATTTAATTTTCAAATTTATTTTACCCGTTTTTTTCAAATGGGAACATGGTGGCTCGTGCAGTTAGAATAAAAGAGCATTTTATTACGAATAATTTGATATCCCACATTATAAGGTTTTAACTCAACTACTCCTAAAAGACTAAAAAAACGTTACCCCTACGTTGAACCAATGTTGTTCCATAAATGGATTTTTATAGCGTTTAGTCAAGATAGTAGGTCATGGACTGAGAGGATAATAATAGTAATGTCGTGAAACAACCGAACTAAGGTGGCTTTGAAACCAAATGTCTATTGAATGTGAATTTTTGTTGTCAGTATTGTTTAATACTTTTAGAATTTCTAATCTACAAGATGAAAAATTATTCAAGAAGTGAAAAAATTGACATGCTTTTAGTTTTTGGTGAGTGTAGACAAAAGTAAACTGATGCAGTTCGACTTTACACCGAAAGATATCCTGAACGCCGTCACCCAACACGTCATTATTTCTTAAAGCTAGTCCAAAAATGCGCAAATAATAAAAATGAACCAGTTATAATTATTAATCAGTGAAGAAAAAGAAATTGACGTCTTGGCATACGTGCCGGTAAATATTAATGCTTTAGTTAGGGAGATCTCTTTAGTGTGTCAAACTTCCAAATCATCTACATGGATATAATAAATAATATCCGTTGCACCAACATCTTTACGAAAATAACAATTATCGAAGACTTCAATATTGCAACTGGTACTTAGATAAATATTTTGAATATAACACCTTTTCCTCCAAAATTATTTATTCTGACAAAAGCCGTTTTACGAATTTGGGTGTTTTTAACAGAAATACCAAACGATACTGAGGTCAAGAAAACTTACATCGGATGGAGGAAGGCAATTTTCAGGAATGTTTTGGGTTTAATTGTCGGGTCGGGATTCTTGGCGACAGGATTTTAGGTCCTATAATCTTTGATGGGCACTTAACAGGGGAAAGATATTTAAATTTTCTTACCCAAGAAGTTGAGCAGCTTCTTGGCGAAATTCCAATGATTAATCAAGAAAACCTATTCTTTCAACAAGATAACGCCCCTCCTCATAACATAGGAGCAGTGAGGGATTACCTAAATTATACTTATGGTGAAAAGTGGATTGGAAATAACGGTCCTGTTAGGTGGCCACCAAGGTAAAACCGAACTCAGTTATAAATTTATAATTTTATTTATTTCATTTTCCAAATATTTCAGGTCTCCTGACCTCACCCCTCTAGATTTTTTATAGCGTACAATAATTAAAAATGACGTTTACGATCAGGGGCGGACTGGCCCGGCGGGCTGGCGGGCGCAGCCCGCCGCGCCTTTTGTTTACAAGACGCCCTGGCGCCCTTTCGTGTAAGTGAAAATAATAGTTAAAAAAGCTTGTTAATTTAAATCGGCGCCTTTACCTTTAAATAGCCCGCCAAATTTTCCGGACCCAGTCCGTCCCTGTTTACGATATTCCTTCAACAACTCGTCTTGAATTAGAAAATAAAGTGGGGGCGGCAATCAACAGGATTAATCCGAGAATATTAAGGAATGTAGTTAGAGCAACTGTCGAAAAGGTCCGGCTTTGCCAACAACAAGATTGTGGACATTTTAAATATTTGGAACCATAAGTAGGGTATTTTACTATTGTTGTTATAATTTCGGTTTCCCTTAAAAACATTTTCCTCTGTTGCTAATACCAATATTAACGACTTAAACATATCCATGGCGCTCTAGACTAAAAAGTTAATTTTGAAATACATTTGTTTTTGACATAAGAAAAAGTGACAAGCGGCAAATAGTTATATTCAGAATGTAACCCAGAGTCAAAAATATAAAAAAAAATACAGGGTGTCCCATTTAAAAATCAAAAGTTGATGTCACTTCCCGGAAAACCGAAAGTTGAAAAAAGTTGAATCACTTGTGAAAAAATGTACTTTAATGCCTTATAAATATCCTTAAAATTGCAAATTTGTATCATCAAAACCAAAAAAGTTATAGAGGCGAACCACTTTCCAGGGACACCCGGTATATATATATATATATATATATATATATATATATATATATATATATATATATATATATATATATATATATATATATATATATATATATATATATATATGACATATCAACGCACAGTCCACTTCGGTGGGTCTAGAAAGTTGAAATTTTGCACAGAGGACTCTTATAATATAACGTAGGCATCTATTAAGGAAGAATTTTTCAAAATTTAACTCCTAAGGGGGTGAAATGAAAATCATTTCGAAATCAAGCAAATCGCCGAAATATTAGAATAACTCATAAGTCTTGAATGACGACTTATTAACAATGACAAGACAAAAACCTGTCAAAAACTAACTGTTCAACTAGATCTTAATTTAAACCATTAGGCACTAAATTTTGTTGTGGTCCCGATATTAATGTTTTCCAGTCGAACGCAGGACAATTATTGGATTCGACATCGACTGCATACTTAAAATTTTATTATTGGAGGTTAATCGCCATATTACTGCTGGCAGTTCACAAAAATTTTCTTTTTTGAGAACTTTTTACTATCAAGATAACATTTTTATTAATGTTTGGCTTTACGGGTTGTTAAAAACCACGCCATATTTTTTTATCTAAATGATGCGTCTTGAATCCTCCACAATCATAGACATTATTTACACTTGATACGTGATATCAGCTGCAGAATTTTTAAAAAATATTTCGAGACTTGTGAACTTGCAATCAAAAGCTACTTAAAATACGTCATTACTTAAAAACATTTTATAATAAAAGTATGCAAGAAACAAAGGCGACACTGAATAGTTCGATTTTCTACAGAACGGAGGGGGGGGGGGGGGTCTATAGGAAAAGCCTTGTAGGTGGGGGGGCACAGAATGGTGACCCTAAGTAAAGTTTGATTCCCGTTGAAAAAAAGTAACACACGAAATAATACATACCTAATGATAGAGTATAAAAGGTTCTTATGACTGACAAAAAGTCAAGTCAGTAACACTGACTGAATGCAAATTTATCAAAGGTATGTGTGAATGGATTGCTAGTACACTAACATTCGGCAGCAAAGTCGAATAGACGAATATTCGTGCATGCAAATGTGAAATCGGGGTTAGCTTAATGAATGAATTATGGAACCATGTTATGTCGACATTTAAGCAATAAGGGTCATCAAGTGTATTAAACTGAATCAAACTAAATAATTGTTATGTTTTATTAAGAAAATATGTTTATCTTTGACGTGACTGGCACTTGGTGTTTCTAGGCCACGTAAAACATAAAGCTGCTCAAAATTAGAGCCATTAAAGCTATTTGGCTGGACACTGGACATGGATTGCTTGCGTCCCGCAGAAAATGACATCCCAACATGTGATGCATCTTTTTAAAGGCCGATTAAAAAATTGAGTTCAGTTAACCCTTTAATAAATAATGGTCAAAAATTATGAGATAGTCACGAATAATTTTGTTTTAAGTAAAGTGACAATTTTAGAAAATTCATTTGAAAAAGTGCTCATAATGTGCTCCATTATTGGCTAAACAATAATAGAGCCCATTTTCGTTAATGTTTCAGCATTAATCCGCCTACATTATGCACGAGAATGTTGGGTCAAAAATTTCCGGGATAACAGATTGTTAGGAGAGGTATTCCAAAAATGGCCGGCGAGCTTAACTTCTTTCTTTGGGGTCTCTGAAAAACGGTCATTACACAGGAGTTGAGTTCTATGCTTACATTTTGTAGATGTATGTTTCTATAAAACTTTATCAATGTAAATACGTAAATGAGTACAAAAAATAATGACGTCAAAAACTGGACGTGCGTTATGAGCTGATAATCCTAGTTGTGTCATGAAAACTGAATTGTTTATATTGTCATATATTTATTTTATATGTTCAAAACCTAAACATTTGATAATAAACGATTATTATAAAGATCACTTTAACTTGTAACGTAAATTTAAGTTACTCTTTGACGCAATATACATATAAAATGGTTGAATTCTTTGGACTGCTAATTCAAGCGGTCGATGCTCGGCAGACATTCATATATTATTATAGCTTAACTTAAGGTCAAGGGCAGCGTATTAGTGGAATGCTGACATGTCGAGGCCTTTATAGAGTTTAATTTATTAGAAATTTCCTCTATTATGGCTTAGAATAGGTCAGTAATTATTTAAAATTCTTGTTTAAATTTCCGGGCACTTCACGTTACCAACTAATATCTGACTGCAGAGCTCGTACTTAAAATTATCAAAAACAGTAATCAAGTGATCAAAAAATATGTACAGGATGTTACAACATCTCGGTAACAAGAGATAGACAGGTGCTTTTTAAGCTTGTATTTTATTTTTTGCAGATTGGCTAAGGTCTTCTGTCTACATACCGTATCGACATAGATGCGTACTAGAGCAGGGCCGTAGCTACCACCGGGGCAGTGCCCCGGGGCCCCCTACAAAGGGGGCCTCCGAAGTGAGGAGATAAAGGACCCAGCGATCACTTGCTGCTCCGAGGCCCCAGAGCCTCTAGCTACGGCCTTGTACTAGAGACGTCACCAATCTGCGATTTGTATTCGCCAGCAAGTTTTGGCTTGCGACTACCGGCGAATAGAAATTGTCATTGCAAGACGAATCTCCGTATCCAACTTGATTTGAGAATGATGACAGAAACCCATTTTGCAACGGAGAGACCAATTATGTTATAGGAATGATTATAGGAACGCCGACCCGATATAAGTTGAGAACAGAGGGCAGTGTTGAATCCAGGTATCTCTCCGGGGGGGCTGAGCCCGAAATATGTACTTGCATGAACAAAGGCGGCTGTGATAAAATGTTTGATTATTCTTTTTTATTGGCAACAACATCGTCTTAATTTGTCTTTTACTAATGTCCCTTTTGCTAAAAAGGACAGAAAGAAATCGGATTCCGTTGGTAATTTTATCAGGAAAGAAAAGAATTTTGCGATGACAAATTTTTCAAAGTATATAACCAGCAATACTTCCACAAGCTAAGAAGGTATGATAAAGATTTGAACACATTCTTTTTTTATTTGTCTTTTTCTAATGCACTTTCGCCAACACGGATAGAATGAAATCTGCTTCCTCCGTGATTATCAGGAAAGAACAAATGAATATTGTGATCGCTAAAATATGTCCTGGTGGAAACTGTCCACGGAACTGACCAATAGGGTGAATTTTTGTTCAATTGTTTTTTCTGTCATCATTCTCACACTAAATTGGATAGAATATAGGTAGTTGATTAGTTATGTTTTGACAAGTTTTTGTTCTGTCATTGTTAATAAGTCGTCATTAAATAATTATGAATTATTGTGATATTTCAGCGATTTGCTTGGTTTGCAAATGAATTTTATCTTGGAACGGGTTGCTAGAATAAATTTAGTTCTATTATTGTCGAAAGTACGTTCTAAAACTGCCCCTTTCTTGATGAATTTGCGAAAAACTCTGAAACAAATTCATAGTATAAAACTTAGTTGTCTTATTCATACACTTGTCAGTTTAAAACTTGCTAAAGTGCTTGAAGAATTGAATTAAATTGAAAAAAAAAACGAAATTCCAATACGGTTTGGTTTTGGGATATCTCGTTTTATTCGGAATATTTTTGGCTTGTAATTCAGCATTAAATTACGAAACTTTGCCCAATTTAACTAATTGTCTAGCTCTTATGTTACCGAGATGGCAATGCTAACGTATAGAATTTGTAGCACCCTGTATATTAGGGTGCTTCGTTTTAGACGACTATTTTTTTTTTGTTGGGTCCATTGACGGAATAATGTTATAAACACATAAAAAAAAATTCTCACCAAAGATGAGCTCTTAATTTTAATTCTAAGTACTCGCGAAATGAATTTGAAAATTTCCCATTTAGTTACTTAACATGTAAATTTTATTATTATTTTTTTCAATTAACTATAGCTTTTGACATTTCATGATATTTAATTGGCAATAGGTGGAAATTACAGAGAAATCTTTCCTCTTTAATTGTAGCAAATTTGTTTTGTAACCGACCTCGCCATTGAAGCCAGTTTTTTCTCGAATTTCATGTTTTTTTTTATTTTTCTCGTAAACCACTAACTTTACAACAAAATTGTATATGAGTTTTTTATAGGGAATTTAATTTCCTACAAAAAAGTTATGTAAGCCATAACCGTAGAGCTAGTAGTTTTCGAGATAAATTCTATTAAACATCTCAAAATTTGAAAAATCGCTGTTTTATCCAAGATTTTAGTACTTTCTAATGAAATCCTTGCTGAAAAAATACATAATGTATAAGAATGAAATATAAAAATATATATTACACATTGGTAAGTAATCACCAAAAATATTTCGTGTAATATGAAGCCGTTTCTTATTACCGTATGCTAGATTTCAATACTTTTAATAATATTATGGCTGAAGAAATATATAATATATATATATATATATATATATATATATATATATATATATATATATATATATATATATATATATAACAAATGCTAGAAACTAGCGCGGATCGATACATAAAAAAGAAAGAGGAGAATTATTGTGGGCATGTCCGCTAGCAATGAACAGACAAAAATGAAAAGTTAGAATGGTAACCCGTACGACACGTGTTTCTGCTCATTGGCTTCATCAGGCCCACGTATGTGACCGTGCCTCTCAACATAAGTCGAGATGCACAACGTCACATACGCAGTTACGGGTGTAACCTTAAGAAAATGGAAAAAAAATATTTAACGAGGACCACAAACAGGAGCCAGTACACCAATTTGTGGCTTCAGCCAAAAGACCCCCTTTTTGGGGGCAACAATTAGCGTCGCCGACGGAGGCAACTATAGCCAACTGCCGTGGTATCCTATAAGCCCAAGAGAAGTTTTTCTTCTCTTGGGCTTATAGGATACCACGGCAGTTGGCTATAGTTGCCTCCGTCGGCGACGCTAATTGTTGCCCCCAAAAAGGGGGTCTTTTGGCTGAAGCCACAAATTGGTGTACTGGCTCCTGTTTGTGGTCCTCGTTAAATATTTTTTTTTCCATTTTCTTAAGGTTACACCCGTAACTGCGTATGTGACGTTGTGCATCTCGACTTATGTTGAGAGGCACGGTCACATACGTGGGCCTGATGAAGCCAATGAGCAGAAACACGTGTCGTACGGGTTACCATTCTAACTTTTCATTTTGTCTGTTCATTGCTAGCGGACATGCCCACAATAATTCTCCTCTTTCTTATATATATATATATATATATATATATATATATATATATATATATATATATATATATATATATATATATATATACTGGTAAATACATATTTACCAGTAATACGGTAATAAGAAACGGCTTCATATTACACGAAATATTTTTGGTGATTACTTACCAATGTGTAATATATATTTTTATATTTCATTCTTATACATTATATATTTTTTCAGCAATGATTTCATTAAAAAGTACTAAAATCTTGGATAAAACAGCGATTTTTCAAATTTTGAGATGTTTAATTGAATTTATCTCGAAAACTACTAGCTCTACGGTTATGGCTTACATAACTTTTTTGTAGGAAATTAAATTCCCTATAAAAAAACTCCCATACAATTTTGTTGTAAAGTTAGTGGTTTACGAGAAAAATAAAAAAACATGAAATTCGAGAAAAAATTGGCTTCAATGGCGAGGTCGGTTACAAAACATAAATTGGCTACAATTGGCACTTTCAAAGAGGAAAGATTCCTCTGTAATTTCCACCTATTGCCAATTAAATATCATGAAATGTCGCAAAGCTATAGATAATTGAAAAAAAAATAATAAAATTTACATGTTAATTAAATGGGAAATTTTCAAATTCATTTCGCGAGTACTTAAAATTAAAATTAAGAGCTCATCTTTGGTGAGAATTTTTTTTATATGTTTATAACATTATTCCGTCAATGGACCAACAAAAAAAATAGTCGTCTAAAACGAAGCTCCCTACTGTATATATTATTTTTCCCAAGTCTAATCACATGAATCCATCCACTGTGTCTATTTAAAATAATTAATATACCTTAAACTCTATTTAGATTTTTTCATTAACATTTAACACATAATATATGCACTTTTAAGTCGCGACTGCCAAGAATTTGTGTTGCAGAACCAAAATATTCTGGGTAGAATTTTTAATAAGATTATCTTTAATTAATTTTTAATCATCAACATGTGCAAACCCTCGTTCCACCCAATCTAGTAATATGGCAAGCATACGATATAAATAATAAGAATGTAAACCCAAATTGAACCATTAATTCATCATACAAAATAATCTGAAAATCTCCATCTCTTTTACCCATACAAACGTAAGTAGAGGGATATGATGCTCCCCGAGTCTCCGCATGCGCAGTAGGGTCGACCTTGAACGCCCAGGTGTGCTATTGTTATTTGGCCTTGATATGCGCAGGTGTTATCCAAGGTCAAGGTCAAGAACTTGGCCTTGAACGCGAGCAGATGTTTCTTTGTTTGGTGATGACCAGGTGTACGATGCTTATTTCAAGGTTACATTTGCGGTGCATATTTTCAATGAATGCGAGCAGCTGTTTCTTTGTTTGGTGATGACCAGGTGTACGACGCTTATTTCAAGGTTACATTTGCTTGGCCTTGAACGCGAGCAGATGTTTCTTTGTTTGGTGATGACCAGGTGTACGATGCTTATTTCAAGGTTACATTTGCGGTGCATATTTTCAATGAATGCGAGCAGCTGTTTCTTTGTTTGGTGATGACCAGGTGTACGACGCTTATTTCAAGGTTACATTTGCTTGGCCTTGAACGCGAGCAGATGTTTCTTTGTTTGGTGATGACCAGGTGTACGACGCTTATTTCAAGGTTACATTTATGATGTTAGTTTACCTTGAGTTATTACTGGGGTGTAACATGTTTTGGTATGACGGTCGAGTGGGTTGGGTCTAAATGTGGATCGGTATATATGAGGGTAGGGGGGGTTAAATTTTAGTATAGAACATTGTGTTGAGTAAAACGGTTCAAGCAAGTTAATTTGAAAGTCATGGCGTACGTGTGTGAAAATTGTGGTAAATCATTTACTCGGAGTTATAATATGTTACGACATAAACGAGAATCGTGCGTAGCACGATTTTAAAATATGCATGGTGGAAAACAGCGAAAAGTTGACGATGGGGCATCAACATCCGAGGTGCGTACTTGCACTTGCTGCAATATAACCATACCAGCAAATCGAATGGCAGGTCATCAAAGAACAATACACCATAAAAGTAATGCATGTTCACCAATATCAGCTGGTGTTGAGCTAGTGTCCAGTGCTTTTAGAAATAGGATTGCCACATACCGTATATCAAGTGATAATGAACATACTGACTATTCATTATTTTTTGATGAAATTAAAGCAAGAGTGTTAGAGGTAGTAAGTGACCTAGTAAGAGTGCGTTGTGCTTTGAAAGTTAATATGGTGGTTGTTGGTCGGTATCTTTTACCAACACAAGATAATATGTACAGTGACAAGTCATTTAATACACGCAATGAAATTGTCACTTCAGGAAGCGATTTGGAAGAAATATATCAATCATTAGTGGAAGCCATGAAGACTCAATCGACTGAGTTTCAGGAAAAAGATTCAGGTATGTTATAAATTAACGACTAAAAATAAAATAAATACTTATGTCATTCTTTTTTGTTTTCGTAGGTTGGGCTCTGGAAAAAATTCTATACCTGGAAGTAAATGTCAACGAGTATAAACCTTTTGGTGGATCTTCATATATAAAGTTACCCCGATTCATCGAATTGAAAAAAGCCATCATCAATGTGTTTAATCAAGATGAGTGTTGTTTTGCGTGGTCAATCGTGTCTGCTTTGTGCCCCACCACTAGAATGGCATCACAGATTCAATCTTATCCACACTATTCAAGAGTGCTGAATTTTACAGGTATAGACTTTCCAGTAAAGTTGCGTGATATATCAAAATTTGAAGAAATGAATAATATTTCAGTTAACGTTTATGGTTTGCAAAAAAATTTCGAAAATAATATGTTAAAGTACGAAGTTGTCGGTCCATTAAGGTATTCGGGTAGAAAACTTAACAGACATGTCAACTTGTTGTTAATAACAAAGGATTGTAGTATTAAAGATGATGATGAACATATTTGTGATACGCGTTGTTCTAAAAGTCATTATTGTTGGATAAAAGACTTATCGAAATTATGTTCCAGTCAAATTACATCACGTAGAGATAAAATGTATTTTTGTGATGGTTGTTTGATATATTTTAGTTCACCATCATCTTTGATATCACACCAAAAAAATGACTGTAACCACAAATATTCATTAACACCATCACTAAATTTAAAAATAGATAAATTTGGAAGGAGTGTAAGTGAAAATATATTAAAATTTGATAACATAGAAAAGCAAATGCGTGTACCGTTTGTCGTTTACGCGGATTTTGAATCGGTGCTTAAACCACTGGATACAGTGGAACCGAATCCCACAAATTCTTACTTAGTCAAAAGCATCAAACATGAACCATATTCTTTTGCGTATTTAATTAAGTGCTCCTTTGACGATTCGATTTCAAAATTTGAGCTCTACCGGGGAAACGACGCAGCCCAGGTTTTCGTTTCTCGACTTGAAAGTGATTTAAGATCTCTTTACAATACATACTTAAGAGATATAAAAGCAATGGAAACTTTAACGGTGGACCAAATAGCGGAGTTCAATAATGCCACAAAATGTGGTATATGTGAACGACCTTTTGAAAATAATAATTGTAAAGTAAAGGACCACTGTCACATAACTGGGAAAAAAAAGGCCTGGTGCTGCTCATTCGATTTGCAATTTAAATTATAAGTTACCCAATTTTATTCCAATTATATTTCATAACTTGAGCGGGTACGATTGCCACATGTTTATTAAAGAGTTGTGTCGTCACGGAGACAAGATCGATGTTTTAGCTCAAAGCAAGGAAAAGTATATTTCATTTACGAAAAGTATTTACGTTCACGATTATGTCGATAATAAAAGTGGGACAATAAAGAAAAAATATTTGAAATTGCGGTTCATCGATAGTTTTAAATTTCTATCAACTTCGCTGGAAAATTTGGGTAATGGATTAGCTGTGGGTAGTTTCAGGGAAACAGGAAAATATTTTTCTGATAATGAGCAGTTTAATTTAATGCGTAAAAAAGGTGTTTTTCCCTATAGTTTTGTCGATTCAATAGACAAAATGAACCATCCAACTTTACCCACAAAAAATCAGTTTTATGATAGTTTGTCAGAGGAGCACATTAGCGATGAAGATTATGATAGAGCTAAAAAGGTGTGGGACACATTTAATTGTAAGAATTTGGGGGACTATTCGGATTTATATTTGAAATCTGATGTTTTATTATTAACCGATGTTTTTGAACAGTTTCGCGATACTTGTTTAGAAACGTATAAACTGGATCCAGCACAGTACCATACCCTTCCAAGTTATTCGTTTGATTGTATGTTGCGTATTTCTAAGGTAGAGTTAGAGCTATTGACCGATATCGACACGGTTCATTTTTTCAAAAAAGGTATTCGAGGCGGTATAAGTCAGTGTTCAGAAAGGATGCACGCTGCCAACAACATATATGTACCAAACTACGACCCTAACGAACCATCATCTTTCATTGTTTATCTTGATGCAACAAATCTATACGGTCATAGTATGTCGCAGGCATTACCATTTGGCGGCTTTAGATGGTTATCAGAGCATGAAATTTTAAATTTAAATATTATGGATGTGGACGATAATGGTCCAGAAGGATACGTTTTGGAAGTTGACGTTCATTATCCGGATACGCTATATGATGACCATTCCGACTTACCCTTTTTAGTTGAAAATATTGTACCACCCACGGAATCGGCAAAATTTTCAAAGTTAATTCCGAATTTAAACGACAAAAAGAAATACATCATTCATTACCGAACATTAAAACAAGCAATCAATAACGGCCTAATGGTAATGCAAACACACAGAATTTTAAAATTTAATCAATCCCCATGGTTAAAGACATATATCGACTTAAATACAGATTTGCGCAATAGGGCAACAACAAAGTTTGGTAAAGACACTTTTAAATTAATCATTAATGCTGTTTTTGGCAAGACCATGGAAAATGTGGAGAATCGTAATGATATAAAACTAGTTACCCGATGGGAAAATGACAGGAATAAAATTGGGGCACGAGCATTAATTTCTCGTCCTTATTTTAAAAGTTCAACGGTTTTTAATAAAGAATTCGTTGCCATTCATATGGATCAATTAAAGGTAACTTATAATAAACCAATTTATATCGGATTTTCCATACTGGACATGTCGAAAACAGTAATTTATGATTTTTTCTACTCATTCATTAAAGCAAAATTTGGCAAAAATGCTTCTTTACTGTATACCGACACAGATTCGTTAATATTAAAAGTTTACACCGACAATTTTTATCGCATAATTGCAGAAAATCCGGATAAATTCGATACATCCAATTATACCGAAGGAAATATTTTTAACATAAAAAAAAGTCAGTCAGTAGTAGGTAGAATGAAGGATGAATTTCCAGGTGATCCAATAATCAGTTTTTATGGTACCGGAGCCAAAGCTTATTACATAAACTCAATCAGTAGCGAAATTAAAAAAGCGAAAGGTATAAAAAAACGTGTAATTGAAAAACAGCTTCACCTGGAAGATTATCGGAATATCGTAGAACGTGGTGGTCAGATATTTCGAAAAATGAAAACCTTTCGAAGTTATAAACACGACGTTTATACCGAAATAATTAATAAAGTTGCTTTATCTCACCACGACGATAAACGGTATATTATAACATCAACAACAAAAACTCTACCTTGGGGACACCCAGACATAAAGTTTTACGAAACAAACCCTGAAGATAACCTAAATATGTTAATACAAGCTATGCAAAGTTTTTTACCCGAAAATATTAGTTATAATTAGAAAAATGTTGGAAGGTCTATGTTTTAGAAAAATAAAAAAATATTAACTCCAATGTCACGTAGTTTTCTTAACCACTATAGTAATAGCAATAGTTGAAATTTTGTAACGCAGGACAGTAAAATACATAGATAATTGTTTCAATAATATGTTGTTTTATTTTACAATATAGTAATAAAGTTACAAAAATAAAAATTAATTAATGTCTGGCTTATAAACTTCTCGTAGCATCCATTGTCTTCTCAACATATCAGATCTGTTAATCGGCCCTCGTCGACACATCAGCGTTCCACAGTAATGACACTTAACAATCCTTACTCTCAACAATTCAATGTAACTGTAAGATTGCATGTGGTCAGTCCAAATATATACTTCTCTTTTACAATTATAGCAAACAGCAGAAATTATTATTTGTGCTCCTGAAAAAGTCTCAGCTGGACGATTGTTATCTTGATCTGCTGGCAACATTATAGTTTCTGATAATAGTCATCGAAGGAAAGAGAGCGTCTATAAATATGGGTTGTCTGGATCATATAACCTTGAGAGCACAAACAATAACAGAAGTAAGGACACACGATTACCTTGAAAATATGTCCTTGAATCGCTGTCTAGCCGTTGAACGCAACCTTGTAAGTTGAATGAACTTGTTTGGCCTCCAAAGCATCAACCGTCAGATAGAGTGGGGGAGTTTATGGTGGGGTGATAAGTATAAATTTGGTTTGCTAGGCAGAGCATTTCATAGTTCGCTAGAACAGTTCACCGAGTAAGTACAGTTGTCAGTTAAGTGCAGTTAGTAAGTGAAAATGAATTCCGGTAGTGAGTCGTTGTTAGATGCGTTTAACTTGGATGGAAGTATCCAAGCCGAGTTGATGGGGCAGGATGTTATTGACCTGCTGACCCCGGGTGTGTTTGACGAGTGGCACAATGACGACGTGCTAAACACTGCGTTTGTGGAAGAAGTGAATGTGGGTGAAAAAAAAAGTGTCTTCGGCGGCTGACTACGTCAACAATTGGACAGAGAAGGATGGCGGGCGCATTAACATAATTAGTGATGTGGTGGTAAAGAAGGCGAGGCGGCAACCCACTACCAAGCTAGAAAAGCTGTTGAAATTGCCAAAGACAGCCGGCAGCAGTAAAAGTCAATTTTATGCAGCTATGGAGGGTGAACAGAAAAAGAAGAAGAAATTCGTATTCAAGCGACCAACAGTGCCAGTTCAATACCCCGATTTTTTGCAGACGTCACAGCCACCGAAGCCTCTGTTACCGGTCGTCATCATTAATGAAGGCCCAAACACGATAACGCCCGAGCCGCCGAAGTCCATGCCTCCGATTGTGTTGCTGGCCGACGCTGACGAAAAATCGCCGATCGCGGGTGCGCCTATATCACCGACAATTGGGCGTGGAATGTGCCGCAAACCATTAAAGAAGCGGTGCAAGCGGCTATTCGAGCCGGTTAGTCAACCCCGTCAACCTGCTGCTGCTTCTTCTGCAGAAGTGCCGATACCGGACTGGATGGAAGAGTTTTCTCCAAGTCAGAAGTGTGCCTTCTCCGTGGCTTTTAGTGCGAGGCAAAAACTAGTGGATGAACTAAAAAAGAATGATAGTGATGTGGCGCAATACGAGAGACAGATTAAGGAACTGCAGGCGAAAATTGAACAGTGTAAAAGTGAAGGGGAAGTGTGTAGAAAAAGACTTAAGTTATTGGACAATTTTCCATATAATTAATTTTAGAATTTTATTGTAAATATAGAGTTAAGTTATTTTTGTAATAGTGTTGTATATATAAGTAAAATAAAATGTTTTTGTATATATGATAATAAAAAAGTTAAATGAAACAATATTTTTTATTTCTAAAATAAGTATGCGAAAGTTACACAAAATAAAATAAAAATGCAAAATAGAAAAAAGAATAGACGAAAAAATGTAGGGCCGTAACTTTAGGTGTGTAATCATTAGATGCACACAACTTAAGTATGCGATAAAGTGTTATGTCTGTGAAGAGAGGCTGCCCGTTACAATGCCTGAGAACATGCATCTTATTTGTAATAAAATGTGAATTTTACTGCAAGTAAGATAACAGACCAAACTCTCGGCATTTTCGTAGAGAACTTACTAGAAATTTAGCTAGTTCTAACGTATGGTAAGAACGTACATGTCTTTATAGAGTAACACAATATTTTCCAAAAGAAATTTTTACTTATTTTTGGAATTTTTAAAAAATAACCTCGGAAATGGGTTAAGGGCAGTAAAAGGAACGTTTTAGTCTTATAAAAGTTTTGCATAAAATGTCGGGAAATGCCTTAAAAAAATTTATGAAAATGCTAAAAAAATTGAAAATCTTTATTTCTAAATTTTTCAAATTTAAAAAATGCCAAAAAATAGTTTAAATGAGTCCAAATCTTTTGTGATTTACACTTTTTCCGTAAAGTGTTGGGCAATGCCTTAAAAAAATTATGAAAAAAAAATATGAAAAACGTTCATAATTTTTTTAAGGCATTGCCCAACACTTTACGGAAAAAGTGTAAATCACAAAAGATTTGGACTCATTTCAACTATTTTTTGGCATTTTTTAAATTTCGAAAAAGTAAGAAATAAAGATTTTCAATTTTTTTAGCATTTTCATAAATTTTTTTAAGGCATTTCCCGACATTTTATGCAAAACTTTTATAAGACTAAAACGTTCCTTTTACTGCCCTTAACCCATTTCCGAGGTTATTTTTTAAAAATTCCAAGAAATAAGTATGTCGGTTCCAATCGACATAATAACTACTATACTTTCATAATTTTTTTAAGGCATTTCCCGACACTTTACAGCAAAAGTGTAAATCACAAAAGATTTGGACTCATTTAAACTATTTTTTGGCATTTTTTAAATTTGAAAAAAATTAGAAATAAAGATTTTCGATTTTTTTAGCATTTTCATAAATTTTTTTAAGGCATTTCCCGACATTTTATGCAAAACTTTTATAAGACTAAAACGTCCCTTTTACTGCCCTTAACCCATTTCCGAGGTTATTTTTTAAAAATTCCAAAAAATAAGTATGTCGGTCTGTTCTACACCAATATCTACTGCGTCTCGTGTAGTCTCGTACTAAGTCGTCTCGTGTCGGAAGATTTTACTTATTTTTGGAATTTTTAAAAAATAACCTCGGAAATGGGTTAAGGGCAGTAAAAGGAACGTTTTAGTCTTATAAAAGTTTTGCATAAAATGTCGGGAAATGCCTTAAAAAAATTTATGAATATGCTAAAAAAATTGAAAATCTTTATTTCTTATTTTTTCGAAATTTAAAAAATGCCAAAAAATAGTTGAAATGAGTCCAAATCTTTTGTGATTTACACTTTTTCCGTAAAGTGTTGGGCAATGCCTTAAAAAAATTATGAAAAAAAAATATGAAAAACGTTCATAATTTTTTAAGGCATTTCCCAACACTTTACGGAAAAAGTGTAAATCACAAAAGATTTGGACTCATTTCAACTATTTTTTGGCATTTTTTAAATTTGAGAAAAATTAGAAATAAAGATTTTCAATTTTTTTAGCATTTTCATAAATTTTTTTAAGGCATTTCCCGACATTTTATGCAAAACTTTTATAAGACTAAAACGTTCCTTTTACTGCCCTTAACCCATTTCCGAGGTTATTTTTTAAAAATTCCAAAAAATAAGTATGTCGGTTCCAATCGACATAATAAATACGCGTCTCGTGTAGTCTCGTACTAAGTCGTCTCGTGTCGGAAGATTTTACTTATTTTTGGAATTTTTAAAAAATAACCTCGGAAATGGGTTAAGGGCAGTAAAAGGGACGTTTTAGTCTTATAAAAGTTTTGCATAAAATGTCGGGAAATGCCTTAAAAAAATTTATGAAAATGCTAAAAAAATTGTAAATCTTTATTTCTAATTTTTTTCAAATTTAAAAAATGCCAAAAAATAGTTTAAATGAGTCCAAATCTTTTGTGATTTACACTTTTGCTGTAAAGTGTCGGGAAATGCCTTAAAAAAATTATGAAAGTATAGTAGTTATTATGTCGATTGGAACCGACATACTTATTTCTTGGAATTTTTAAAAAATAACCTCGGAAATGGGTTAAGGGCAGTAAAAGGAACGTTTTAGTCTTATAAAAGTTTTGCATAAAATGTCGGGAAATGCCTTAAAAAAATTTATGAAAATGCTAAAAAAATTGAAAATCTTTATTTCTTATTTTTTCGAAATTTAAAAAATGCCAAAAAATAGTTTAAATGACTCCAAATCTTTTGTGACTTACACTTTTTCCGTAAAGTGTTGGGAAATGCCTTAAAAAAATTATGAAATTGTCGTATGTAGTAAAAATAAAACTCAAATATGTCGTTTATAAGTTTATTTTAAATACTAGAGTACATAATTTGGAGAATTACACAACTTCAAACTAATGTATTGATTTGTTAGTAACAGAACCATTAAGTATATTGTAGCTAAAAAATGCATCGTGAATAACTAACGCGTACACTTTAATGTCTTTAGGAAATTTACTCTTGCGTGTTTCGAACTCCAATTTCACGTCCACTGTGGACGTCCTAACGGCTTCTGGTTGGTGACTGCAATCGATTACGAATAACGGATTTTTAAGATAGTCGGCAAAACTCATCATAGGATCGCTCAGTTCTCGCTGGTAGTAGCTAGCTTGAAAATTCTCATAATTATAATAGGCTGCGGCATACAGTTTCTTTGAAAAATCTAAATTCCATCTTTCGTACGGAAATACGGCAGAGTTCAGATAGAGCCTAATATCACTTATATCGGCCGTTGTAAATTGTGTGCTATCTTTTGCTCTGTTGTCGGACGAGCTAGTTGGTTGAAAACCGATAATCAAATATCTCGGTTTTTCGAGACTCGTGCTAGTTCTTAAGGCCCAAACGTCTGACGATGTTTCTCTCAAAGAAGGTAGCTCGTAAAGATCCCATTTACGGTAAGCCATTGGAACGTTTGCGTTACTGCCACCTTTATTCATGCGTGATAATATCTTTAACTTCTGTCGATCGTCTGGAATAATGTGACGAATTTTCCATTCAATTTTTTCAATTGAAATGTCTGCATCTACTTCGCCGATATAGCAATTGTTGAAAGTGCGGGCGATAATTAAAATCAACTCTTGCTTGACGTTAAAAATACCCTTTGAATAATCCTCTGCGAAACCCATGAGATATTTTAGAGGAAGCTTGCCGGAGAACATGTTACTTGTGGAATCTAGTATCCCTTGATTTGCTTCGTCTAGACCCCATCCGCATGCCATGAGAGCTCTATTTTGTGCGGCACCCAATGACACCATAGTTTTCATCGTTGTGGTAATTCCGGGTTTCCGAACGACGGCAACTTGCTCCCCTCCCATTTCATAACGACATTCGTCGAATAGAAAGGCGATGGCATTATTTGATAGATAACATTTTTTACTAACATCTTTGGGTTTAAATGTTCCTTCGATGTAAATGTAACTATCCGATATATCCAAAATGATATCTTGAAAGTGTACAGGTATACGAATTTCATCGGAATTGCGGAATGTTGGAGAACCGTAAGGTTTATATGTGTGTTCTTGAAAACTAATAATGGAGTTATCAAAAATGGGTTCGGTAAAAACTTCGATTTTGTCACTGCTAGCGGCCATCATTTTCTAATTTTTCTCACTTTCAAACCGATCGATTGTAGAAATTTGCAATCTTTCACGGAGAGCTGCCGATTGCTGTGCGGATGTGTTTTCGATCGTCCGTCTGACTTGCGAATGAACCTTGACTGTGTTGTCTGCTTACTTTTATGTCGTTTAACTGAATCTTGAATTGTTGACAGCTTATGCAGTTGACGGTTAAAGCAAAAACCCATTATACGATTTTTTTCAACTCTAGTTTAACTATTATTTTCTCACCTCGAAAATCGATCAAATCACCGCTATCGTCCAAGATGCGTAGAGTAATGTTGTCGATAAACTGACGACCATCCGGCATTATCGGCATATAAATATTATTTTGCGGTTCTTTGGAGATTTTGTAACCGGGTTCGACGTCAATATCAAATTCAAATAACGTATGACTTTCCAAAGAATTCAGGTATGCTCCGGAAATTATATTACAATCCACACGTACGATGCGCACTTTCATTATGTCCACGATGGTACTTGATTCGTGTCGTTGTCCACCTTGCAGCAGCACAGAGCCAAATCCGAGCACTTTGCCGATACTGTTGCTACCTCGAAAATCGATGCTATATTTTGACTTTAGCTCACATTTTAACGTATTATTATTGGCTGTTAATGAAAATAAATCGGTACCAACTTCATTGCATGACTCTTTTAAAGCGGTGTACATGGCTTTTGCTATTTCATTAATTTCGTAAGCTCCTGGTGGAATCCTTAAATGCTTTGGTATCACTGTTTTCAAATGGCTGAATGAATTATTGCTTTCGTCGATATTAAAAATCGAATTATATGTGTAAAATCCCAGTAGTGCAACTCCATATTTGCTTGTTGTATTTAACTCGATGGGTGGGTAAAAATCCGCACTTAAGACACTTGAATGTCCTGTTAGAGTGAATGTGTAAGACATGACTGACCACGAAACTATTTGTGTAGCTATTTTATTGCTGTTTGCAACAGTTAAATGGATTTAAGCTGAAGCGTTGCTTTATTCCTTTGGACGTTTTTAAACTGTTTTCTGCCTTTATATTCACATCGTTAATTTTGCAATAACAACAAAATATTTTTTTTGGTATCGGTCCATCGCCCTCATCCGAATCTGAATTATTGCTATTATAATGTTCGAAACAGTATTGATATTTCAATATATCGACGTCACTTTTTAGGTGATTAGGTAACCTATCCCAAACTAGTGCTATTTCATTTGGAGCTAATGCGATCAACACTTCTTTGGGCGTATTTTCTAACTGTTCGGCAGTCATT
Source organism: Philopedon plagiatum (assembly GCA_963971165.1). Lineage (NCBI taxonomy): Eukaryota > Metazoa > Arthropoda > Insecta > Coleoptera > Curculionidae > Philopedon > Philopedon plagiatum. The sequence goes on from OZ020194.1 coordinate 69,913,371, forward strand.
TTTTGTAATCCTCCGACTTCACGATATGCTTTAAGTGATAGCAACATTTTGGTGTAGTTGTCACGTTCCATTTGGGGTGTCAAAGACATACTTTTTACGATTGTAAAAGAAACTTCAAACACAAATGTCCACACCAGACTGTTCCGAATTCTTGTTGACGGTCGTATGTATAGTAAATTTTCTTCGTCGCTTCGGAACCCATCTGCAGATATCGTACCAATTCCATAGGTGGGGGTAAATCACCGAAACTATCGTAGTATGTTACATCAGAATTGCTTTTTCTATATGCTACCCAATGAGTCCCTACACCCGACATACTATCCAAATTTATAATGGCGGCCTCATAACGTTTGGGACCGCGTACAGGTAATGAATCTCTCATATATACGCCTCGAAAGTGTGGTATTTTCATTTTTAAGGCGTACTTTTCTATATCAATATTGGATAGTGGTCTTTGAGGTAGGGATTCTATTAGTTTTTTGATTTCTTATTTTTGCCGTTGTTTATATATAATCCCAAACCTGTGCGATATGGTTTCAAATATAATCCATTTCCTCTTGAACTTAGATGTAAGCCGGTACCTATTTTTTCTGCAGTCGACTTTTTTACTGCTTTTACGGCACGCACGATGCCTGCTGCACCACCTGCTAATGAACCTAAGGCCGATAGTCCTGCAAATATTGGTATTAACGGTAATATCCCCCCAGTCTTCGGAATTGGAATGATTCTAGGCGTGCGAATTTTTCATTTGCCACCGGCTATTCTTAGGGATTTACGTGCAGCTACTGCAGCTATTTTCGATGCTTTCATGATATTTTTCTCGATAAGTTTTTTCCCACCAGCTTTTAACAATTCTGATCGAACGGGTCGTCTAATAGATGATCCAAAAGCTACTTTGTGTACTCGCTTATGTTTACCGACGCCATTACCTTTAGTGTGGCGGCGGCGGCGCTGGAAGCGACGTTTACCTCTAGTGGATGCTTTTCTCGATTTTGATGATGATGATACACCCATACCAAAACGTTGTTTCGCTTTCATAATGTTGGTTACCAACCAAGCTGCAGCTTTTTCACCAGCGCTAGAGTCTTTAGATTTTACTCTTTTCCACGCGCTTTGCTCGAGTTCCTGATCTGCTTGGTGGCGAGCACTTAAATTTTCACTATTACGCAAATAGGCTAAATCGTGTTTTTTGCATGCGACATCCAAAGAATTAATTCCTTGATCTCCTCTTGCCACACGTTTTACTACTTTCGTCCCGGGCCCGCAATACTGATAGCCGGGAATGTGTAACTCGAACGGTAGCCTATTAATTACTGAATTAACAATACCGCTTCCAGTCTTACTTGATAAACGAGACCGTCTACTTCGTCTGACGAGCGACATCTGAATGATAGTTTACGTGAAAGTTCAGTATAAAATATAGATTTTGTTAAGATGCGTATCGTCAATCTTAAACAAAAACTTCCCGTCGATAATCTCGATGTAAAGGTCGGATCTGGACTAGAACAAAAATTATTTAAAAGACATGGTCCTTTGCTACCGTCATCTATTCGTGGATTATTAATAGGACCTTCAAACTGTGGAAAGACAAATGTTATGATTTCGCTGCTTACTCACCCCTCGGGACTGCGTTTCGAAAATGTTTATATCTACTCAAAGTCGCTCTATCAACCGAAATATGAATATTTAAAGAAAATTTTATCACCAATCAAAGGTCTTGGCTACTACGCTTTTAGCGACGCAAATAACATTGTGGAACCGTCAGATGCTAAACCTAATTCAATATTTATTTTTGATGACGTTATGTGTGAGAAACAGGACGTTATAAGATCGTATTTTAGCATGGGACGTCACAAAAATGTGGATGCCTTTTACTTGGCGCAAACGTATTCTCGTGTTCCTAAGCAGCTCGTCCGGGATAATGCCAACTTCATTATTATGTTTAAACAAGATGAGATGAATATGAAAATTATATTTTCCGATCACGTTTCACCCGACCTGACGTTTACACAATTTCAAGAGATGTGTGCTAAATGTTGGGATAATAAATATGGTTTTTTAGTTATTGACAAGGATAGTGATGTAAATTCGGGCAGATACCGCAAGGGATTCGATAGTTATATATTCCTATAATAATAACTTGGATAATCATTTCATCGTTGAACGGTGCTTTGAAAGCATCATGAATGAAGAAATCGAATTAAAACGAAAGCTACTGGAAACTACAAATGCGGTTAGAAAAAAATTTAAACAAATTAAAGCAGCTAAAGTGCAGAATGAACATGATTTGGAAAAGTTTTATGAACCAATTTCTAAACCACTAGAATCTATATCTAAAGCCGTAAAGCAGCAGCAGCAACAGTACGCAACTAAAAAATCAAGTACTACGACTAAACCACAAAGTCGGAGTAGCAGCAGCAGCTCGGTGGGAATGGCGAAAATGTTTGAAGAACATCCAACAGAAGCGGATTTTGAAACATCTACACCGATTTCGCAAAAAACACAAATTCCTACACCAAAACGTGGAAATCGTGAGTCACTGTTCGAAACCCCTTCCCCATCAACGATAACATCATCTTACACATCACCACACACATCCAGTGGTAGCAGTTCCGCCGCAAAAACAATTCAAGATTATTTAAATGGATTAAAATTGGAGCCATCTCATTATGATACCGTGTATGGTGTACGCTTTGGTAAAAAAGAAAATAAATCAACAAAATATATTGGCAACTTGGTGGTTCGTTTTCTAACAAACGGAAAGATGGTGTTATACAAGAACAAAACAAACATTGCTGAATTCGATGGAACGGCTGAGCTTTACGATTTGATTTTTCTAAAAAATCCAGCATGCCTAGATAATGAAGACGAAATTAGTCTAGATGTACTTCGAAAATACCAAACCATTTTGAAATTGACGGATGCGGCCTACGACGGTTATGACAAGAAACGTGGTTTAAGGGAAACCCGATGGAGAAAATATTTACGAATCATAAAACCGCTAATTATGGGAACCAAACTGGGTGGTGGTGGTGTAGGAAGAAAAAAAGGCGACAACAAAATCCAACTACCAGCAAAAAAGCGCCTATCGTCGAAATCATCTCAATATGTTTATTGGAATAAACCTAAGGAGTTAGTGGATAGATTACGATTATTGTGGGGGTCAAAAGTAGCTGGACATACCGGACATTATAATGAGATTATGTCAATTATGGAAGAGCTTCGAGAAGAAGGAATAATATATTAAGTTTTGCACGTAGTTGCCATCCTCAGTGTCTGATAAGACGTGGAACCTTATAATATGGATCCTAGCCGAGAAAAAATTAAAGTCGTAAATGAATTACATAGGACAGCAAGAAAAAATTTTGTTAGAAGACGTACGGTCATAAAAGGATATCGAGATTTGTGGCAAATTGATTTGGCGGAAATGCAGCAATATGCTACTGACAATGATGGTTACCGTTACATTGTTGTATGTATAAATTGTTACTCCAAATTCGTGTACACCAAAGCAGTTAAGAATAAGACCGGTGTTGAAGTTACGAATGCCATGAAAAGCATCATTGAAGAAGCATCATATGCACCAAACAATTTACAGAGTGATCAAGGAAAGGAATTTTATAATAGCACCTTTCAAGCACTCATGAAAAAATATAATATAAACCATTATTCCACATATAGCACGAAAAAAGCGGCAATTGTTGAGCGTGTTATAAGAACTTTGAAAAATAAGTTATATAAACAATTCTCGGCTAGAGGTTCTTACAGATGGTTACAAATATTACCAGCTATAACGAAGACCTATAATAACACTAAACACCGCACCATTGGAATGAAGCCTAACAGTGTAAAAGAGGATACCCCTATTAAAGCATATGACTATTTGAAAATTGCTCCGAAGAAAAAAAAATTTCATTTGGGTGACATTGTTCGCATTAGCAAGTACAAAGCTGTATTTGACAAAGGATATACGCCTTCGTGGTCAACGGAACTGTTTGAAATAGCAAAAGTTAATATTACAAATCCACCTACCTACTTTCTACAATCATTGGAAGGTCAACCTATTAAAGGATGTTTTTACGAAGCAGAACTGCAAAAGACAGCTAGCCCTGGTGTTTATTTAGTTGAGAAAATTCTTAGAAAACGCAAGAACAATCAAAACGATCAATTGTTTGTAAAATGGTTAGGTTTTCCAAATCAATTTAATTCTTGGATAGACAAATCAGATATTGCATAAATATTATCAAATAGGTTTTACATTACGTATGTATGCATTATAAATAATAATAATAAATATTGCTTTTCATAATTATGCGTTTTATTTTCAATTTAACAGTATAATTATGTTTTTAAATAGATCTTTATCTAGGTTGGTTTCCATTTTGGTTTTTTTGGATCCTTTATCTTCGTTGTAGTATACCGTGCAGCATGTGAGTGAATTTGATAAATTTTTTCCTTAAGGTACGTAATTTTGGTCTCATCATCTTCAAACATTTTTTGAAAAACCGGTACTAGCACATTACTAAGTATGGTATTTATCTGCGAACCAAGTTGATGAACTTCCGTAAGGACATATTCTTTGGTAGCAGCATCATTATCATTTATCGGTTGGGCAACATTCCTTAATAATTTTCCCTCTATATCAAAATGTCCATCTGAAGTAAGTTTAAATCCGATTCCGGGCAACCCTCGCGATAAGTTGTTACAAACAGGAGTTTTCTGTCGACCAAATTTATCAATTGTGTTGTTAACACGACCCATTTTAAAGTAAAACTAATTCACTCTCTTTATGTTCAGCCTATATATAAATGACATAACAAATAAAAATTCATTTTACAATACACCATGAAGCAAGTAAGATTTGACGAAGAAAGAAATATTATCCACCGTATGTCTGTTTGGTGTTTTGCATATAGACAAGCCAGACAAAGTAATTTTCAGCAACTAATACTTGATAGATATCGTTTTCAAAGGAGAATTGGAAAAATGGATGTAATGCTAGCGAGGATTTTAGAACGGAACCACAGAAATAATATATATCAAGAGCGATTTGTTAATTCAAATGTATGGTGAATAATAAACATATTTAGTACAAAAAGATTTTTATTAAGATTTAAATAATACATCCACACTATCATTAGAAAAACGCACTTATTCACATAAATTTAAAATTACATGACTATCATAAGAAACTTTTACACTATATCTAAATTGTCTCTATTTTTCGGAATTACCAGCGCTGCCCTTCTTGGTCGAATTCCATGGTCTCACTATTATTACGTTCTGATGAACCTCCTCCCCCTACTCCTCCTCCTCCTCCTCCTTCTAAGAAAACAGGACTTTGCGGTGATTCGTTAATTATTTCGAGATCTTCAAAATTGCTTGAAGAAGTCCAGCGCTGCCCTTCTTGACTGAATTCCGGCGTATCGTGATTATTATGTTCTGATGAACCTCCCACTGAGACAGCGAGACTTTGCAGAGATTCACTAGAATTTTCACGAGATATTTGTTGCGGTGATTTCATCCCATGTTTCTTATGGTACTCATTTTGACACCATTCACAGAAACCCATTATTCCACTAATAAATTCCCAATTTTCGCAATTGGCACACATCTGACGACCGTTTACAGAGAATGGGCGAACAACTGCAATTTGACGTTCACTTTTTGGTGACTGCATTTTGAGGAAATAAATTACTATGCAGTATTCTGGAAGTACTGAAATGCAGACTGAAACAAGAAAGTTTTGTGCCTCTATTTGTATCTGTTAGGTGACCTTCAAACCCCTCCACTCTCATATCCCATGTAAAATCGAGGTCACCATACACAGAATAGACTTGTTTCTTTATCTACATGCGCGTAATACGTATACGCTGAATAGCTTTTTCTTGATTAAACAATTTTGAATCGATTTCCTTAAGTCTTTTTGTAACAGATTGCAAAAAATCTTCCTTCGCCTCTTGAGCAAGCTTTTTATTCATTTCATTAAGTTCTTTTCTAACATATTCCAAAACATCATTATTCACTAATTCACTAAGTCGTTTAATAATTTCACGCCTTTGTTCAAGAACATATTCCTGATTAGCGGCATCCCCAGGATTCTTGGGTGGTGCTACATTAGTTAGAGATTTCCCTTGTATATCATATTGACCATCATCGGTCAATCTAAATCCAACTCCTGGTTGTCCAACAAGAACAATGTGATTTTGGTCATTAAATTTTTGGCGCCCAAATTTATCAATTGTGTTGTTAACACGACCCATTTTTAGCTTAAACTGATGTGATTTTTGTGAAGGTTGCCTATTTATAAAAAAATTAAACAATAATTTAGGTACATAATCATTTATTTAACATCTCATGTTATTATATTATACAATGAATTAAAGATTTTCTTCATCTTCTTGAACACACTCCATTTCGTCATCGCTAACAGTACCCAATGCTTTACTATCAACTTCATTGGTGACTGCTTTATTTCCAAGGTCATCAAGAATAGTGGTATCATCTGCGGGAGCCAAACCATATTTTCTAGCTAATTCATCGGGTAAATGAGGCACTTCGAATAGGTAGCTTCCCAATTCTTCATTTATCATTCCAGCGCAAAATTCGTCCAGATCAATGGTTCCATATAGGTATTTCTCGCACGTGTGTGCTCCAGCCGTGAAATTTACGGCGTCTTTCATATACTTCCTATACTGGCTTTCACTAAAACCCACATCGGATTTACCATAATTTGCAAAGTGTAGTATTTCTTCAGCCAGCTCTCTTAATTTACATGATAACCAATTAATGTACATATCTCGATTTTCAATGACAGTAGGGCAGTCACACATCTTAAATAGAAAATAATGGACATGTGATTGTGTGTGACTGTGTGTTTTTCGATATATACTTAACAAGAACTATTTTATTACATTTTAAATCAACATTAAAATAGCCTAATCAACAATATATTACAAACAACCAAAATTTAACAACGCTCTAGTATTACCTCCAGAGAATACATGTGAGCTTTGCCCCAAATAAGTTAAGGTGTACTGATCACCGGAGTTATTCATCATTTCAATAGTATCCTCTGTCAGAATTTCAGCTACGCGTGATGGTAAAAATGTTTCAAATGTTGCTTGATGTGTTGGATCAAACAATGTGACGATAATGGCTTTTCCAAAACGTGAAGTCAAAGAATTAATTTTTTTTATCATATAAATTTTGCCCACCGTTAATGTAGAGAATTTTCTACGTTCCAGAAATTGAATATCTTGGTTTATCATATTATTAATTTCGGCTATGGTCTGCTTTGAAATGCTCATGATTTAAAATACAATAAAAACAATTACTGTCAAGTACCTTGAATAAACACTTGTAGAACACACCACAAACACAATACTTTATATGCCAAAGCAACAGTTAACGCATACGATGTATGAGTGACAATGAAAGCTATTTTCGAAATGAGCCATATTTATTAGGAAGTAATCCAAGGTCAAGTATTTATTTATGGTGGGAGGAATACATCCGACGACCTCGAAAAATACAAAACAAATGTAACCTTGAAATAAGCGTCGTCCACCTGGTCATCACCAAACAAAGAAACATCTGCTCGCGTTCAAGGCCAAGCAAATGTAACCTTGAAATAAGCGTCGTACACCTGGTCATCACCAAACAAAGAAACAGCTGCTCGCATTCATTGAAAATATGCACCGCAAATGTAACCTTGAAATAAGCATCGTACACCTGGTCATCACCAAACAAAGAAACAGCTGCTCGCGTTCAAGGCCAAGTGCTTGACCTTGACCTTGGAATAACACCTGCGCATATCAAGGCCAAATAACAATAGCACACCTGGGCGTTCAAGGTCGACCCTACTGCGCATGCGGAGACTCGGGGAGCATCATATCCCTCTACTAACGTAGTTGTGAAATGGGCATTTTTTGAATATTTTGTAGCTGAAATAAGAAGTATTTCAAACAGTGTAAATTGTTGTTTTTTTCACACCAAATATTTACCAGTCTAGCTTATTCTTAGTATGGAGGTTTTTCCACCTACAGAAACGGTATACTAATAGTTTAAGCTTCTTTCCAATTCGATGCAATTGAAAATTATTTATCAGATTTTGGAAAGAGTAAAACGTTAATAAATTTTTTATTAACACGATGCACCACCAGCTGGCTTCCGTACCTGCGTTTCCTTAATTTTTACCGATATTGAATGTAACACTTCATTCAGTGTTTTGATCTCGCAAAGTGCAGATCCCTGAAGATGCCTGGTGCAGTCGAAAGCGAAACGTCGAAAAATTATTCCACTTCGACACGGTATAATCCCAAGAACTATGATTTTCTATATAAGGACTTACATACAGAATAGTTCGTATATATTAATGGTTACTATGTGTCCATGCGTACACGTGTGACTATTTTCAGTTTTGTTTCGACCATGAATCGACGTTGTGGCCTGCCGCTTGCTAGTTGCGTTTGAAATATTCTTTCGTGATTCCCGGATCTGAAGTTTGATGGTACAAATTGCAGCATATGTTACTGGGCGGAAATAGCTCCAAAAACAAACTCAGAAATCGCGACAAACCAATGAAGCTGCAAGTAAGGAAATCAGCTAGACCTGCGCAGTAAATTTCGGGAGATGCAGCTTGACAAGTAGATGCCAACCGTTTGCTATTTGCGTTTGAAAGGTTCGTCTTGCAACGGATTGTGTGAAAATTTTATTCGTAAAGTTGATTCAGCCGAAAATATTCTTAAAAGAAATCTGTTTTCTTTTTTGGCTGGGAATATTTAGACACCAATAAATCTATAATTGTTTGGAATTTTTGCAACATATTTTTTCAACATTTCAACACATTATTTTATACTATTATTATTATTATTATTAAAGGGGCAGTGTTGCAATGTACAATCCTAACATTTATCAAATTATGAACATTCATAAGATACGAAATAAAGAACAATTATTAAACTCCATGTGCAGTGGCAGCTGGTGAAATTCTAAAGTTGTATATCTCTGTTGCTACTTACGCGACACATGCCAAGTTCAGGGTTTTTGATAGTGAGCGTACTAGGAATGTTTTGGGAAAGAAAAAAATACTTTGTAAGTTGCGAAAAAAAGTTGAATTTTTGCATTGAGCCCCTGGGAAAAAAAATAAACACGCTTAGGTATTTTATTTATTATTTTTTCTAAACAAATTTTACATCATTTTGTCGACAATTTTTAAATTTGACGAGAAAAAATATGTTAGTAGAAAGTTATAGTCATTTGAATTTTTTAAACCTAAAATATAATTTAAAAAAAAATCGAATGACTGTAACTTTCTACTGACACGCTCTTTTCTTTTCAAATTTAAAAACTGGCGACAAAATGATGGAAAATTTGTTTAGATAAAATAATAAATATCATTCCTAAATGTGTTCATTTTTCCCCAGGAGGGTCAAAGCAAAAATTCAATTTTTTTCGCAAAATTGCAAAATATTGTTTTTCTTTGCCAGAACATTCCTAGTAGGCTCACTATCAAAAACCCTGAACTTGACATGGGTCCCGTAAGTCGCAACAGAGATATACAACTTTAAAATTTCACCAGCCGCCACTGGGTTGTGTCAATCTACACTCTACACCAACATACAGTATACTAAAATAATCATCACGGGCTAATTTTTATGCCAAAAAATTTTTTTTTTTTTATTTATTCAAATTAACAAATCTCATCTTACAAAACATATACAATATCAATTCTAAAAAAAAGTTCGTTAATTCACCCCTAATCAGCGAAATCGCTGGTAACGGGGTATGCGTCACTTAGAACATCAACTGTTCTAAGATTACCTAGTATGCCAATTAAAACACGTACATAAGTTACTACACTTTTAACAATCTTAAAATACAATACACATAAAATTTTACGTGGATATCATAATACAACTAAAATCACAGTCACCTTGGACATGGTCCTGCAACAATACCAGACCAGTTCACATCAATAAGCAAATTGCAATAAAAAACAAAAAAACGAAGAAACCGAAAAATTCGCGGAGATACAAGTGCGATAGTTCATTCCAGAACTACAGCTTTGACTGAAGGAACCTTTTGAGCTTTAGCGAAAAAACGCTGTAGGAAGGCACTTCCCGTATGTTTTGAGGCAAAGTGTTGTACATAAGAACAGCCTGTGTCAGTGGATTATGTAATCCTTTATTTGTACGAACAGAGGAAATATACTTTCTGACTACCCCTTGTATTATAGTCATAGACATTACTGTTAATCACTGGTTGATAGTTACACTTGAGTATCCTATTTCTGATTTTATACACCTGCTTACATTGCTCAAGCTCTAACAAATATTTTAGGGGTTGTAACCCAGTCTGCGAATAAAGGATATCTGTGGGTGTGCGGTAATGTTTTTGAAATAAGATTTTTACTGCTTTGTTCTGAAGAACTTGTATTTTTTTAAAATTTACCACACCACATATTCCCCAAATATTAATGAGATATCTTATATGGGATAAAACATAGGTGTTATATATTAGTTTGCGATTTATGGAGTTTAAAAAGTCTGCGCATCTATGTGAAGCTCCCAACATTGAAATTACCTTCTTCGTGATTTTATCTATGTGCCGATCCCAGCTCTACTAGCCCTAGGTATTTAATTGACTGAACCTTAGAAATTTGTAGGTTGTTGATTTGCAAGCAAATGTCAGTATTATCGGTGCCTTTTTGGCGGAATACCATGTACACAGTTTTTTCTGTGTTAAGTTTTAATTTGTTATGCATTAACCATTTTGAGTACTTTACTAAGTCCTCATTGACGTCCTGCTCAAGTCTTTTAAGGCTGGTACCGCTGTAAAGAAGCACTGTATCATCCGCGTACGTAAAATAACGCCCCCCCAGTTCTGCCTTGCTTAATGACAACACCAGCAGTGAGTATAAGAACGGCCCCAAGACGGAGCCCTGGGGCACTCCACAGTTGTTCAATGCACTACCACTGCAAGTGCAGTCCAACCTTACGAACTGTGGTCGATCCCTGAGGTAAGTTGAAATAATTGAAAGCGTTCTATCACGGATACCCATGGAATACAATTTGTCAATTAGAACTGTGTGGTCAACCACGTCAAACGCTTTCTTTAAATCGACGAAAACCGCTATCACAAATTTTTTTCTGTCCATTTCAGTCATTATATAATTTATGCAGTCCGTAGTGGCACCTAAAGTGCTACTATTCTTAATAAAACCATACTGGTATTTATCAAAACCTACATACTTCTCTATGAATTGTGTTATTCTAGCTTTAATAATGCATTCAACGATCTTTGAGAATGTACACACGACAGTTATGGGTCGATAGTTTTGTACGCACGTTCTGTCACCGGTTTTGTATACTGGGGTTACCTTTCCAACCTTTAGAACCTCAGGAAAAATTCCGCACTCGAATATCTCATTAATGAGGTTTGTCAAAATTGGAACTACCGCTTCATTTATAGTAATTAAATCTTTTACCCTAATATTGTCGCTGCCAGCAGCAGAGTTTTTGTTTAGTGCTAGCAAAGTTTGTCTGACTTCTTCCGTGGTTGTCTGGTTTAGAATCATAGTATTGCGACACTCGAGCTCTCTAAAATTCATGTTGGTATCGTTATGATAATCATTACTTACTGATGCAACAATTGACCGACCTATACTTGTAAAAAACTTATTAAATTCATTTGCTATTTCTAGCGGATCTGATATTTTTTTTCCATTCACCTCGATTGTGCCTACAGTATCCCTTGTTTGATTTTTATTTATGAGAGAATTTATTACCTGCCACTGCCTTTCTGCATCACTGCCAGCTTTATTCCAACTATTAGCAAAAAAAGATGTTTTTTGTTTTCGTATTTCGCGCCTAACCACGTTTTTGAGATGCTTAAATTTAGCTTCAATGTTTCTATTCTGTATATTTCTTTTCCTCATATTGCTAAGAGTTTTATATGCTCTGTCCCTATCTTTTATCAGACTTAAAAGTTCGTAGGTCATCCAATCGTTACCCTTATGATGCCTGAAACTAGTCTGGTATGTTGCCTCTCTCTTACACTGTTTTATTAAGTCTACCAATACCTGAAATGAATTGATCTGTTCATTATTCGTACCTTGGAAATTACAATTTTTTTTTTGAAACTCTTCCCTAAACTTTACTTCATCAGTAACCTCAAATTTTTTAGAAATTTTAGATTTATGCAAGTTACTAGCCACATTTATTGCAATATGAGTACGTAAAGGTCTATGATCAGACATTGCAGTATCTATTACATTTACATCACCTTTTATATTTTTATTAACAATCACATGATCAAAATATGTCTCCAATCCCCGAATTTCCTAGTCTATAAGGTCATAGGTGCAAACTTAATGGACGAACGTTTCACAACTTGTGTTTCATACCATCCTTAAAATAGATATTCTCATTTGTTAAATGCATTAGGCTTCTTCTCCCGCCCATTTGTATCAGATCACTTTTTTTTATGTTGCTTGTATGTAGGTGAACCTTTATTTTTACGAAGTATAAAAAACGAACTATGCAAAATAAGTAAAAGGTTGCGTGTCTGTAAATGAGATTTATATTCATAGTTGTATTACAAATTTTTATATTTTACCAAATGTCTGGCATACGTATTCATGAGAAAGATGTTTCACAGAACAGGCGTTGTCGCAAGTTGTCGTTAATCAAATACTTATCTAATGGCATTATTAAATAAACCTACTTAGCTTAATTTTAAATTTAGAAATGGAAAGTGAACAAAAGTGTAGCGAGTTTCTAAAGTATGTTTATATACTTAGATATTTGATGAGATGTGACTAATGCGACTATGCCTGTTCTGTAAAACACCTGTCGCATGTATACCTAGTAGGGGTGTCAATCCCGACTGGTTTTCTTAATCCCGGGATTTTCGATATTTTGACATCTAATCCAGGGATCACGGCATTAATCCCGAATAAAATTGAAAGGGATTTAAATATTAAAATTTTTGTTTAAGTTGAAGTTAAACATACAAATGAACAAAAAAGCACCTAAACGACTCTAAATACACAAAATATATGTATAAATTTATACTTATTTAAAAAATTCCGCAAAAATATTAGGGCGTCCAAAGTTTCGTCTTGCAGGCTAGAACAACTCCTGCGGAAGAGAAACATCACTCGGGTTCTATCCTTGTGGGCTGAATGGTTAGTAGAAATTCAAAGGCTTTTTGAAGATTACGTTCGGGACTGCCATCATTTGCAAATAAATTAATTCCTTGAGTAAGGTGAGTAAGGATTGCGGACATCCGGGTCTTATTACAGGTTTGCTTTTTGCAGTTTGACGTTGAATGGTTCATTCTCTTCTGCTCTCAGAATTTCTGCAAAGGGAATGTCATCTTCGTCGCTGATTTCTGTTTGCCTTTCGTTGTCTGTGTCTAGCCTGATTAAAAGTGTTTTCACTTTAGATTTAATGAGGGAAATAGTTGATATTTTGAAGCAGTTATCCTGTTCAGAGTTTAGAATGTCGGGATTTTTGAGATAACAGAGAATGTCAGAATAAATGGTTCAATGACTCTTGTAGTTCCGTACTGAGTAGTGTTTTAATTCTGGATAATTGTTTCAACATGAACTTTAACGCCGCATCTGCTTTACATAAATCCACATCACGACGGCATAGGGCTTCAACTGTAATTTTTATTGGTTGGAGAACTTTTACAACGCCTTTGAGAACCTCACCTTCTGAATCCAAAATTGGTGTTATGTTTAGATCAATAAGATATTTTTTATGGCATTTTCTAATAGTGTCAAACTCTCAAGCATGTCAAGTAAGCTGCTCCATCTCGTTTGGCAATATAATATAACTTTTAGCTCTTTCGAATGATCATTTTTGATATACTTTTGTAGTATATCATTTTTAGATGGCGATTTTCTAAATGTTCGAACTATTTGTCTAACTCTGGACACCAATACACAGAGGTCATGATTATTGGTAATGTTTACTTCCAAAAAGTCACTTTTTTCCAAAACTTCCACCTTATCCATACCTTCAGTGTCTTCTATATCGCTGTCGGTGTCGCTAAAGAACATTTCGAGGTTAATCCCGAAAATATATTTTTTTTATCTTCTGACAGCCCACGAAGACCGAAGTCTAAGTACTATGTACCGTGGGTGTACTGATAATCGATCCCGGGATTTTTCGAGTCCGGTTTATACTCCGGGATCCTGGGACCACGGGATATCGGGATTGACACCCCTAATACATAGATATGACAAAAATTTTGTAAAAAAAATTGTAAAACAACTATGAATATAAATCCTATTTACAAACACGCAACTTGTTTCTAACTTTTCAGTTGCTACTTTGAGTAGTCCAGTTTTGTTAAACATATTTTTTATTTCAATCTTATCAGTTATGTACTACACTAAGACTTGATGAAAATAAATATAAAATAGTTCTATCCATCTCTCTCTTACTCATTGTGTCTTATGGGAATTTGTTGGATTCTTTATTAAAATATTCATCATTATACATGGCGGTATTCAAGACTCGACGAGTTTTCAATAAATGTGATAGTAATATCTATCAGATACATGATACTTTTGATGCTTTTAATTCACTACCAAATTTTCATCAAATAAAAATTATCTCTTTTAAGATGGTGACTTATTATAATCCATGTAAGTGTAATTTGTTAATTGCACATAAGAGGAAAACATACCTGTCCAAAATGAGAATTTGCTCCGTGCGGACAACTTGGCAGGGCTGCATCTTGGAAAAATATACTAAGTGCAGTCTGAAAATAGAAAATAAAAATATAACTTGCTATTTCTAATAAGTGTAAACTTGTCTAGTGTAACCTGACGATTTCAAAATATTTTGAGAAATGGAATACTGTGAGAATGGCAGTTTTTAGTTGTATTCTAATCCCTGTAATAATCCAATGTACCTGAATAATAGTAAATAATGATTTTTCTTTTTTTTAACAGGTATTCTTTAATTTGTTTTTAAGTCTAAATAGCTATTATATAAACAACTGTTCCAACGCGTTGACCTATGAGTTGAAAATGTTTGATGCATTTTTAATTAAACCACTTTAACTGATCGTAAACACATGGGCGGTTAATAATGATAAACAATACAACACTTATTGCACACATTATGTTTAAGTAGAAATAGTAGGCTGATTTCATTGAAGAGTGAGTATAGTATATGTCATATTCATAGTTTTGTAATCTCGAATAAGACAGGTAATTGGTTATATATATATATATATATATATATATATATATATATATATATATATATATATATATATATATATATATATATATACGAAGGGAAATGAAGGCCACAACCAACGTGCAAAGAATAGAATACACTGAGCTGTGCAAGACAATAAGAAAGAAGATTGCAGAAGACATCAAAAATTACAACGAAAAACTAGTAGAAACTGCAATCGAAAACAGAAAAAGCTACAAGACCGCTAAGAAATCCCTCCTCATAGGCAAGAAACAAGTAGTGGCACTAACAAATAACAACGCCAGAGTCACAAATAGAGAAGAGATAATAAACCTAGTAACCAAATTCTATAGTGAACTATACAAGGCCCCGGAGACAATAAAGGAACAGGTAACGACACCACGAATAAATGACGACACCCCGGAAGTTCTCGTGGAAGAAGTAGAGAAGGCGCTTAATAGCATGAGAAATGGTAAAGCAGCAGGCAATGATGGTGTGATGGTCGAATTAATCAAATACGCAGGTAAACCAGCATGGAAAATCCTAGCAAAAATCTACACTAACTGCCTAAGATCAAGACATATACCACAAAGTTGGAATAGCGCCAATATAATTCTAATCCACAAGAAAGGCAGTAAAGAAGACATAAGAAACTATCGACCAATCTGTCTTCTACCAATTATATACAAGGTATTCACAAAGATCATAAATACCAGAATACACAATACACTAGATGCTGCACAACCACGGGAACAAGCTGGCTTTAGAAGTGGCTTCAGCACAATCGACCACATACATACATTAAGGGAGGTCATCAGTCGAACAAAAGAATATGAAATACCACTGGCACTAGCCTTCATAGACTTCGAGAAGGCGTTCGACTCGATATATCCCAAGGCTATAATAGAAGCCCTAAGTAGTCAGGGTGTCGACAAACCGTATATAGAAACTCTGGCAAACATATACAAAGAAGCCAAAGCCAGAGTCATGATATACGAAGGATCTCCGGAATTTCCCACAACTAAAGGAGTACGTCAAGGAGACGCAATATCTCCAAAGCTCTTCACGGCAACACTTGAAGAAATCTTCCGTCAATTGGACTGGGACAACAAAGGTCTATGCATAGACGGAGAACACCTCAACCACCTAAGATTCGCTGATGACATTGTACTAATCGCCAAGAACCCTGATGAACTTCAACAGCAAATTGACGAACTAAATACAGCATGCAATAAAGTAGGTCTGAAGATGAACCTAGCCAAAACAAAGATAATGTACAATGAACTGGTAGACAAACAAGACATACAAGTAAACAACACCACACTGGAAATAGTAGAAGAATACATATACCTGGGTCAACTAATACACATCTCGGGATCTCTACTACCAGAAATCAACAGAAGAATAAAGCTAGCATGGAGAGCATTCGGTAGAAACTCCATCATATTCAAATCTAGAATGCCACTCTACCTAAAGAAGCGAACGTTTGATCAATGTATACTACCAGTCATGACATACGGATGTGAAACCTGGATACTAAAAACAGACATAACAAGAAAACTCCAGGTAGCACAAAGGGCTATGGAACGATGCATGCTAGGAATAACTAGGAGGGACCGCAAGAGAATAGAGTGGATAAGACAGAAAACCCAGGTAATAGATGTCGTCCACAGAATCAAGTCCCTAAAATGGCAATGGGCAGGACACTTGGCGAGAAGAACTGACAATAGATGGACCACAAGAATTACACAATGGTACCCCAGAGGCGTGAAAAGACCAAGAAGACGCCCAAATTTGAGATGGGACCATGATATAAAGAAATTATCAGGATTAACCTGGGCCCGCATAGCCAACAATAGACAACAATGGGCCGAAATGAAAAATCAATATGTAAGGGAGGCTACACCATAATTGGAAATGGTTGAAACAGCTGAAAATGATGATGATGATGATGATGATGATGATGATGATGATGATGATGATGATGATGATGATGATGATGATGATGATGATGATGATGATGATGATGATGATGATGATGATGATGATGATGATGATGATGATGATGATGATGATGATGATGATGATGATGATGATGATGATGATGATGATGATGATGATGATGATGATGATGATGATGATGATGATGATGATGATGATGATGATGATGATGATGATGATGATGATGATGATGATGATGATGATGATGATGATGATATATATATATATATATATATATATATATATATATATATATATATATATATATATATATATATATATATATATATATATATATATATATATATATATATATATGTGTAGGGTTTGCATGAGAGGAGGCGCTGTTGGTGCTAGACTTCCAGGGGCACCCCTTGCCCGGAGATCAGAATGAAGGGGCATTTTATTTCCGGAAAAAATTGAGATTTTAATGATTGTTGTATATGGTGACCGCAGGAGAACACAACAGGAAGTATGTGAGCTATTCATGCAGACCTATCCTAATCGGCCCGCAATAACCCAGTCATGTGTAAGCAAACTGCTGAAGAAATTCAACGAAACGGGAAGTGTGAAAGACACACAGGTCAGGCAGACCTAAAATAGCTACTGGTGGTGATAAGGCTCTGGATATTTTAATTGACCTACAAGATAATCCAAATCGATTACTTTGACAGTTTGGCTTAGACCACAATGTGTGTCACCAGAAAATGTATTTGAAAGGGAATAGATTCGCCCTTACAAAATCCACCCATTTTGGTTTAGAAGTGGGTCAATTTTTACACCAAATGTTTCCAAATCGGTGGATAAGGAGAGGCGAAATTGAGTGGCCTGCCGGATCCCCAGACCTCACCCTTTAGACTTTTATTTGTGGGGTGATTTAAAGAATAAGGTTTACAAAAATAGGCCGGTTAATATTGAAGATTTAAAGGCTCGTATTAAATCAAATTCGTGAAATTCTATGGGATGCTTTTGACGTCTTACGCGAATTTAGAGACAGGCTTGGCTATTGCCTAGCTAACAGTGGCAGACATTTTGAACATCTCATAAAGTAGATTTTGTTAAATTTTTATGTATTTCTTATTTTCATTGTGTTCTTGTCCATTTATTTAAAATTAGTGTTCATAACGTCATTTTAACAAATAAATCAATATCATTGAATCTGTTTTTAAGGGACTATTTGAATCCTCAAAATTATACAGGACGTCCCATTTAAAATTTAAAAAACTAGTATTCTTTCTGACTAACCCTGTATAGTGACAGAAACGGTTTTATCATGCCAAGATGTGCCGTTTTTAAATATAACATATAGACGTGCCAATTCTCTAAAATATATATATATTCAGTTGTTTTTGAAATATCTATAATATTCCAGACTTTTTTGACACCCTGTATATCTATTACTTCACGAATTAATGAAAATACGCTTGATAAAAAAACAGACTTAGATACTGCAAAAAATTTATATAGGTACTGCTTAATTTTAATACTGCATAGATTCAAAAATTTTATTCATCCCAGAACAGATGTTTCCAGCTCTGGATGTGTGAGTAGGACTTCCCCAGTACACCCACGGTACATGGTACTTAGACTTCAGTCTTCGCGTGGGCTGTCAGGATTTAAAAATTACCCTTGAGGCAGCTTCATCTAAACTAAAGTAAATCCCTGATAATAATTATTTTAGTATCAATAATCGCGATTGCCGAGTTCAGTCTGGTTTGATTTGTTCCTTCCTCAGCGCTTGCATGTTATTCATACATTTTAGATGGGATTAGGATTATAGACTTTGGACCCGGGACTGAACTCGACTATCCCCTTATATTTACTTATATCAAACACATTTATTTTATTCCAATACTGAAGGTTGATAAGTTACATAATATGTAATCTATATTATAGAATAAATTATCAGTTAGCAGTTTTTGAACTTGAATAAATAAAATTATGCATTCAACATGTTAACAGATTTATTTATTGATTAAAGTGTAAAGTGTTTGTACACAGCTGTATATGCAACAAAAAATACATTTAGCTAAAGATAAAAAGGTAACCTAACCAGAATAAATCCCCGACTGACTACAAAAAAAGCTGAGGAAGGCTAAAACAGCATCCTGAGGAGACACTGTAAAGCTAAATGACAGACTGCATAAATGACCGAAATTTTTTGGATACGATTTCCTGGCTCAAGAATAGACTGGGGGACATACCAGAGCAGCCAGAGCTTGAACGTCCAAACTACTCGGTGGTAAAGGCATTTAGACATAGTCTAAAACTCTTAATTGGCCGATGGACATGCAAGTATTGAAGTTACAATACAGATACCCTTTCATCAAGACCAGCATCTAAAGGACACCCAATCAACAGAATAAGGATTCTACAAGCTAGCTGCAGGGTGGAATAGCTGCTTAGTGCAGTTAGCGGGGAAGGATACTTTACCAAAGAATATGTAGATGAAATGATACAAGGAAAATTCAACATAATCCCTCGCATAATCCCCTTTAGAAAAAGCAGGAAAAAAGAGAGTATTGACCCTCTAATCCTTTAATGTGCAGAAATCTTGCTGTCCATGGAGGCAACCTTTGACTGCAGACTCACCCGAAGCAGGGACGTGGGACTACTGTATTAATGGCTTGAAGTTTTTTTTTCGAAAAAACACAGCGGCTTTTTTGGTTTTTTTCCCAGTGGTCTTCAGAAAAACCAAAACATGGAAAAATTAAAAAAAATAATTATTCTTTAAAAAATATATTCTAAGCTAAGTATAAAAAATATATGAACAAAATGAACAAATCATTGCAAAATAAAACTAATAACTAATACTCTAGTACAAATTTTCATGTAGGTATGTAAACTAAAAAAAGACACACGAAAATATTTTGTGTCCCGATTATTAATCTAGTTAATCATCACTTTCGGTTTCTAAAAAGGAATCATATTCGTTATTGTAACTTTCATCATCTGATCAGTTTTGTTTTTCACTTTCTACTTCTACTATATATTGGCAAAGAAGCTGATCATCATGATCACACAACATTCATAAAAAACATCTAGTGATGTGGCTACTATTTGGCGACAGTATTGGCAGTCAGTATTTTTTTGGTTTTACTTTTTTCATGTAGTTATTCATCCCTAAGATGAAGGCTACTGCGAATTGCAAGAAGCTTTTCTACTCATTTGTTTGTAAGTATGTTTCTTTTTTAGAATGAATATGCTGAAATGATGACCAATTTCTTTTAGATCCTGCGGATTTGGGTATCAAGTGTAACAAACGAGTAGCCACTGGTTTAAGGGGTTGGTTTGCACAAAGACCTTGCCACATACCAACGGATCACAATCATTTCGTGATGCAATATCTCATAAAATAGATCTTGAATAGAACCCTGGCGTTCCATATTAACTGTTTAAATTTTATGCTGTTTGGTTGCAAATAAATCTAAAAAATGATTTTTTCCCAAAAAAAAAACGCTCTTTTCGGAAAAGAACCAGCTTTTTATTTGTTTTTTTTTTCGAGACTGAATACACTCCTGATTTAATACACTACGTGGAACAAACCATTGAGAAATCGGAAATAATCCTAGGGGTAATAAGATGAGAATGTAATAATGTAATATATTGTGAAACTATATTATTATAAATTGTAATATTGAATTGTAAATAGTTATAAATGCACACACAGACTACTAGTTCATTGTGCATAAATAAACAATAAATAAATAAATAAATGTATTCAAAAGACATATATGTATAACATAGGGTGTCTGTCAAAGAGTAGTACACCAGCTGATGGGACCTGCTGCAGGTACTGCAGAAAATCGCTTGTAGTTGTAGCTATAGAAACTATGCAAACTGGCCTCCTTGGGCATTGTGAAATCGAATCTGCATTGGCAATGGAGAACATCCTAGAGGTTCCTCCCCACTGCTTTTCTTGGTGATCCACGGGGGAGGGCCAGGGGCAAAAGTGGGACACTATCGGTTACAGAACTGTCCAGGCAAACAAAGCCGTGCGTGACAAATATCCCGGAAAAAAAACTTATAACCGAAATTAAAATATCCCGGTCTCTCCGAATTAGTGTCTACATAATAATTCTATTTTAGGATTTCCAGATACGACTACCCTAAATATACCTATACCGAAATAAAAAAAACATTAATCGAGTTTATTGGGAAATTAAACAAAAAGTCGGACATCCCTGATCACGTGACGATCCAATAATATTGTGTAATGGTGACTCCGCATCCAAAATTCCAGACCGGAAAACAAAGGGCAAAACATTAAATCGGTCGGTCGCCCGAGCAACGACCAAAACAACGGTATAAAAGGACCAGCCAAGAGGGAAGTGTTGCTGAACGCGTGCGACCTTGAGCCCTTGATCACAAACTCGAACAGTCGATAAAACGCGAGTCGAGAAAGAAATGACGTTGCCAAGTTTGTGGGAATATTTAGCCTTTGGGGGGTGTTCATTCTACAAATATTTATTGTAAAAAAATAAAAATTGTTCTATTTTTAGTGTTCCGTGAAACGGAAGACTGATAGAATTACTTCGGTGTCCGTCCGTCACAGGCGATTTTCTCTGAAACTATTCGACGTAAAAATTTGAAATTTAGCACGGAGATAGAGTGTGGTGGCCCAATTATAGACGTGAAGTATAAATAGTTGAATTTTGATTCTGGGGGTTTATTTCAGGCGGTAAAGTGGGATGGAAAAAAAGTTTCAATGGCATCGTGTAGGGTGTCAAATGAAAGCTTATTGAAGCACAAATTCAACAATATATATATGATGTATTTTGTATGCATTTTTTAAAATATTTTTCGGAAAAAACGCTTAAAATTGCTGTCCCCCATCGTTATCACCAAAAGGATAGCTCAGAAAAATCTGAAAAAACCATGAACATTAAGAATTAGGTGTACACTGAACGAAAATTATCAGCATTGAAAAATTCTAGAGCGCTCAATTGTTATAAACAATCTAATTGCTTATTTCCCTATAACTGCTGAGCCATTGGTTTTAGAGAAAAAGTTTTTGAACAAAAAATATTTCTCACGATATAAGTAACAACTTTTGTCCTTGCACGTTTTTCAATGCTCCGCGCGTACGCGATGTGATACGGCGTTGGTGTCCGACTGCACCTAGATTGTTCAACGCTAGTCCGGTCTAATTTGACAACCAAAAGTTTTAAACTGACAAGTGTAAGAATAAGACAACTATGAATTTACTTCTGAGCTTTTTCGCAAATTTATAAAGAAAATGGCAATTTTAGTACGTACTTTTGACAATAATAGAATCAAATTTATTACAGCAACTCGTTCCAAGATGAAAATCATTTGGAAACCAAGCAAATCGCTGAAATATCAGAATAATTCATAACTTTTTAATGTCGACTTGTTAACAATGACAGAACAAAAACCTGTCAAAACATATCTAATCAACTATAAGATCTTAATTTAAACCAGTACTAAATCTTAAACTTTCTTAGTGAATCTGAACGCTAAATTTTATACTATGAATTTGTTTCTGGGTTTTTTCAAATTTTTAAAGAAAAGGGCAATTTTAGTACCTACATACTTTTGATGATAATAGAACTAAATTCAGTCTATCAACCCGTTCCAAGATGAAAATCATTAGGAAACCAAGCAAATCGCTGAAAAATCAGAATAATTCATAAATTTTTAATGCTAACTTATTAACAACTAGCTAGCGATTTCGTCCGCGGTATAACAATTTTATTCTCTTACCCTTTCACCCTCCGAGGGGTTGATTTATTAAAAACTCTAAAACACATGTTTAAACATTTACGTTCAGATTCAGTAAGAAGGTTTAAGATTTAGTACTGGTTTAAATTAAGATCTTACAGTTGATCAGTTATGTTTTGACTGGTTTTTGTCGTGTCATTGTTAAAAACTTATGAATTATTCTGATATTTCAGCGATCTGCTTGGTTTCCAAATGATTGTCATCTTGGAGCGAGTTGCTGTAATGAATTTAGTTCTATTATTGTGTAAAGTACGTACTACAATTGCCTTTTTCTTCATAAATTTGCGAAAAAGCTCAGAAATAAATTCATAGTATAAAACTTAGTTGTCTTATTCTCACACTTGTCAGTTTAAAACTTTTGGTTGTCAAATTGGACCGGACTAGCATTGGAGAATCTGGCTGTTATTTTTTAGAGTACTTCTATGAAGTTTCGAGTTAATAGGACCATCTAATATTTTTTCTCCATACAAAGCTTGGACCTCTTTTAAGTCCTACCCCCTTAGGAGTTGAATTTTGAAAAACCCTTCCTTAGTAGATGCCTACATTATGTAAGAAACCTCTGTGCAAAATTTGAAGTTTCTGGACCCAGCAGTATAGGCTGTGCTTTAATTTATTTATTTAGTAACATATTGTACATTTACAAAATTTAACCATATATCTGCACTACCTAAAAATACAGTTTTAGTCATAGCTTTGAATTTCTCCAATGAGACACCAAAGAAATGCAGTCTGTCACAGTATTTGTTGACAAGCACTGCTACCCTATTTATTTATAATATGTCAGTCAGTGATTTCTTCTTTATATAATATAGAGATGAAAGGACAAAAACCTGTCAAAACATAACTGAGTGATCAACTAGAAGTTCTTAATTTAAACCAGTGCTAAATCTTAAATCTTCTTAGTGAATCTGAACAGCAATATTTTATAAATTTAACACGGCTTTAAATATGGTTGACCAATTATTAACAAATTATTATTGTTCACCGAACACAAGTAGGAAACTAACAGATGACAAGACAACTTTGTATGGAAATATCCACAAAATTTTCTGTGAAATATCCTTAACAATGATAGGTGACGACACAATTTTGTTTTGAAAATAAAGCCTCCTACACTTAATTATTAGCAGTTTTACATTTTACAGAAATTAATTAGGCAGGCATTCTGATAATGGAAAACTGTTGCATTATAAAAATGCAAGCTAATAGAATAGGTACTTGCCTCTTTTCAGTCCAAAAGCAATGTGTTTACTTCAATAGATCTAATAAAATAACGGTGGTACTTGTGAAATGCTAGATTCTAAATACAAAGTAAACTAAAGAATGAAAACTAGTAAATTTGAGATGTTTATTTCTAAACAAAATGTTCGTATCCGTAGGTAGCAAGTTATTACTTATTAATCAAATGACCTTACAGGACTCTAAATTGCTTGTCAATGTTAATTACAACAATTAATAAAATATTCCATTAGATAATAAAACCTATGCCAGCACAATAAATAAATACTTTTATTATTTACAAAACATTCAAAACATCCGGCAACAATGTTGGAGGGGCAAGGGGAACCGGACGTCTCCGGCCGCCATATTCATCACGTTTGTTTACAACAACAGACGGGCATTTTAATTACCTCAAATTGCCAATGAGCAGACTGTAAAATCTGTTTTGCTTGTTCCCTAGCACATCCAGCAGCCAAAACAAACTGATTTATCATTACTTGTTCTCTCAGAGGGGCATCCATTGCAAAAAAAATATCACAAGTGACACACAATTGAAAACACAAATAATTCGAGTACCTCTCCGCGTACAGTTGTTTTCAAAACTACTACAATTCTACGGGAGACGGGAGAAGTTCGACTGCCGGTCTTGCCTACCGCTGTCTCACTTGCACTAACTGCGGTGAATGGCCGACCATGACGTCATTAAACAAAGAGGGAATGCGAGTGATTGCCGTCGAGGTGAATGTAAGCGCAGGCAAGGGGAAAGGAATTGGCAGGTAGGTGGGGAGAGACATGTCAACAAAAATAAATAATAGAAGAGGGACCGGTCAAAATAAACAGCATTGTTCTATTTTTTTAGGTCGTTGTCGTTATGCAATGTAGTTATTACTATTACTTTTTACTATCAGAATCGTTTTTATGCTGACAGAGTTGCCTTAATATTAATATTTATCATCTGGAAAAGCATTAAAAACGTGATCTATCATAGGTATCTAGAATCTAGACCTATAATTACTTTGGTATTAATACGTGGTCGACTTAGGAGACCTTCGTTGTAGGTATTTAACATATTTAAGAAAGTATAATATTATTTTGTTTGCTTGGGTCACTTTTTCTGTTAGATCCCAAATCTCGAGTAGGAGTAGGTATAGATAGATATCACAGCCCCACAAAAAAAAAACAAGTGTTCGGACTTGTGGGTCGGACATATGGATTCCCATGTATTTTTCGACGCTGAATCCGATCCCGAGCTCAGAAATGGCCCTCCACGCCTGGAATTGGCACCAGGGGCCAAAAATGGCCTCTACAGGGCCTGAAAGATGGATTCCGGGATGAGGCGAGGTCGAAGGTGCATGCTAAAGCCAAGGCCGGATTTGTGGTCGAAAAGTTTATGGCCAACTGAAACTCCCCATTTGGGACCGGGAAAATGACCCCTTAGGGGCCGGAAAATCGTATTTCGGACGTCGCAATCGCAACAGTGGTATTTTTATGTATTCTCAAATTCTGGAACTCAGACTGTGCTCGAAAAGTTTATGGCCAACTCAGTGGCGTGCCGTGCCTTTAGGAGCGGAGGGGACACACTGATTTGGGGGCGCCTAATTATTTTCCTTTTATGGGGGAGTATGTGGTCATAATAGGAAGCGAATCTCCAGGGGGCGCTGTAAATTACTGTCCTTTTATTAGAGAGTATGTGGTCCTAGTAGTAGGCATCAGTAAATCTCCGGGGGCGCGAGGGCGCCGTTACGATGAGGGCGGGAGGGGCTCGATCCCCCCTAGCCCCCTCGGCGGCACGCCACTGGGCCAACTGGAATTCCCCGTTTGGGACCGGGAAAATGACCCCTTAGGGGCCGGAAAATCGTGTTTCGGACGTCGCAATCGCAATAACAGTGGTATTTTTATGTACTCTCAAATTCTGGAACTCAGATTGTGCTCGAAAAGTTTATGACCAACTGGAATACCCCGTTTGGGACCGGGAAAATGACCCCTTAGGGGCCGGAAAATCGTGTTTCGGACGTCGCAATCGCACCAGTGGTATTTTTATGTACTCTCAAATTCTGGAACTCAGACTGTGCTCGAAAAGTTTATGGCCAACGGGAATTCCCCGTTTGGGACCGGGAAAATGACCCCTTAGGGGCCGGAAAATCGTGTTTCGGACGTCGCAATCGCAACAGTGGTATTTTTATGTACTCTCAAATTCTGGAACTCGGACTGTGCTCGAAAAGTTTATGGCCAACTGGAATTCCCCGTTTGGGACCGGGAAAATGACCCCTTATAGGGGCCGGAAAATCGTGTTTCGGACGTCGCAGTCGCAACAGTGGTAGTCCCATGAAAAAATACCCCCCTAGCCCCCCTAGTTGCACCTCTGTTTATCAATTATTTCATGTGTAGGTCACATTTCATTAGTGTCATCGTCGTCATCCAGACGCTCGAAGATAAATAACCAAACTCTATTGGTTTTGTTAAGATTTGGAAAACCAATAATTGTTTGGCACAGTCCTTATTCTCCTTTTTTGACTAACGAGGATTCTATAATATTTATTTAAACTCTGCGAAGGAATAGGGGGGATATGCTTACCAACCAGCTAAGAACAGCTAAAAATGCAGTTTGATGAAGATTTAGTAATTATTTCCAAAGTGTTTAACTAAGGCCATGTTTCAACGATCAAACTAATATTTGAGGAGGGTGAAAGTCACGTGTCAAATATTAGTTGACGTAAAACACACTAAGTTGCACTTAGGCTTATTGTTAACATCACTATCAACAATGTTTACCAATATAATAGTAGGTATTTCGCCAAAATGGTTAATTGGTTAACTCAAATGGCTCTCAACCGTTCCTTCTTGTCTAATAAAAGTAATTTTGAGAAATATTTTTCCCAAAAAAATCACGACACTCACCTCAGTTAGGCACTGTTTCAGAATAGTATATTCTGTAACAAGGTTAGAATGAAAAAACTCGATACGAGTGGAAAATTCCGAACGTGAGCGCTAGCGAGCGTGAGGAACCACGAGTATTGAGTTTTTTCATTCTAACTGAGTAACAGACTATATTTTCTCCACGACCAGAAAGTATGAATCAAATGAATGAATGTCAAATTCTATATCTGATTCATTCGATTTTTCACTCATTATTTCATTTAAATTGAAGGTTTTCTGACAAAAATTATGACGCCGTCACCATTTGCATCTGTCACTGACAATTTTGAAATCCACGGCAATCTATGTCGTTTGGTTCGATTACAGAATATTCATACCGTACCTTGTTATGGAATGAAAATACATGCGAAACACATAAGAAGTAAGTGTTTCAGTATAAATATTCTAACTCAAGAGTAAGAATGTATATGTTCTATTATTAAAAATGATTTCGGAATTTCTACATTCTTTAATGGTTGTGGAGAAAATAAATTATTAACTTGTACTAGACATTTGCGGAAAAAGTCACGTGGCGTATAAAACTGGTTGACAGGAAAATCACGTGACTTTCTATTCAACTTTCAAATATTAGTTAATGATTTAACCTGGCAAAAGGGGAAAACATTAGCAGGTTCTACTTTTTTCAAAATTTTGCCTTTACAGAACTAAAAATCTGAAACGATGATAAAGTCGGGTACCCTCTTACCCTAATGTAAAATTGATAAGATATCGACGAGATCTAAACAGTCTCCCACCTTTTTATTACAAGGACGATTCTCAGCAGTAAAAATTAAAATTAAAGTATCTTGGTCAGCTAACGAAATTATTAACTAATATTTGACAGTTAGAAAGATCACGTGATTTGTTGACATGTCAACTGATTTCTTATATCGTGACCGTCTTGGCAATGTTAGTTAATAGTTTCGTCTCTCAGACAATTTCTGAAAGTCTATTTGGTGCTTTGGTTCACTTAATATTGTATGCCTTCTTCTCAATTAAACATAAAAATCCTGCCAATTCCTTAATGTCATACGGGTATCGCATACCTATTTTGGTACCACTGTGATACTTTTCTGAATTCTCTTGAGAATTTTATTCTTCAGCAATATAAATATAGAGGGAGCAAATTTAACGTATTGAGGCACAAATAAGCAATCTATATACCTACTCGCTATAATAACTTGCACTATTCTAAACTAACATACATAAAACGTTATTGTTGTTGTGTTTTGTCAATGATTCCTAAACTAAGGCGTAAAAGTTGTATTGTCATTGAGAACATTGAATTTATTCATACACCTGAGCGATTATTTTATATTTGTTTTGCCATGTAACCGTAATTATTGAATTTTATTAAAGAAAAAGCTTTGTTTATATATTGTTTTTTATTTTCCTGTCTTACCGATATCAATTAAATTTCAGCAGCCGTACGGGACAAATTTGTGAAATTCTAGGTAGCAACAATATTCGGACATAACTAAATTTTTCTGCGCAAATGAGTAACAAGAACAATGTCTGAAAATGGTGCTACCTAGCGAAAATTTAACAAATGTAGGTATTGTCTTCTTGCTTGGAGCAGCCCCATCTTGGCGTCCCTCAACTCTAGAGTAATATGGAAGCAAGAATAACATTAATCGCTGTTAACTGGGACTGGTACTCTAATCCTAGACTGCCAACCCTTTTTGCAATAATCACACCTTCACAAAGCCCCTCTGGCATAAATCTCGTTAGAGAGCCAGCCCCCGAGTATTCCGAGTCTCTTCTAAAAATAAGCAGAGGTGACAGAAGTCCTTACAGAACATTGCCACCTGATTAACCATTAGGAGTCGGCAACTACTCTAAATGCAAATGGTGCATGAAAGAAGAGAAATCATCTCTTAAGTTAATTATGTCGATCGCCTATTTTTGGAGCTCAGAAGATGTCAAGGAAATCAAACCCAGAAGCTTGCTGACCTTTTCAAAAGACGATTCCTTCCATAAGTATGTACATACGCAGTGAAGGTGCACAACGGGCTCAGTAGAGACTCCTAGTGTTCACTCGGGTGGCAATGTCTTATAAGGACGCCTGCCACCGTTTTAAGATCTCCGGTTATTGACGGTGAGACAAAATAAGTTGCATGTCTGGCGTGATTTTCACCATAAGTACATAAAGCTTATTTGCCGCCATCAATCTTTATATTTTACAGGCTAAAATAGAGAAAATCGCCTACAAAGACTTACCCGCCGCCAAAATTGCAGGATCCATAACTAGACAGCGCTGCAGAAGTCTTTTATCCCCGACTAGGTATCAGTGGCGTATTCAGGGGTTTTTTGGGGGTTCCACACCCCCCCCCCCCCCCAAGCTGTCTGAAGAAAAACATTTTTATTTCGATTTTATGACGAACGTTGGGCTTGGGACCGAAAATGTTTTCACCAGCGGCGCATTTCCTGCGGCACTTTTCCACCTTCCCACTTTCCATTTTGTGGCCTACACCCAAACAACACAAAACAAAATCCCGAATACGCCACTGCTAGGTATACCTATAGATGAAGTATTCTCCAAAATTTAACAGATATCAAAATTTTTTGGGGATAATTCCCCAACGAGACCCTTATGACGAGGGACTTCGAGAATATTATTGAATGCTTCTAAGCACTACCTACAGTCTAGGTCACTCTTAGTGGTCATTCAGGTGAGAATGTCCTGTAAGGATTTAAAGTTTTAAAATATTTTCTGTTCATACTTGAATACTTTTGTGTGAGAATCTAGAATTCTCCACCCACCCATATTAATTAGCTTTATACAATCAAGACTAAACAAATAATGTTAAAACAGCTATTTACCCAGCTATATGCCCTCCGAGAGCCCGAGTATCAACGTATGAATTTGCCATATTTTATTCTAACACAGATGAGAAAATACTTAGACTGCAAGAAGCTACCGGGAAAAAAGAAAGCTGTTTCTTTTGGTAGGATGTCGCTGACGAGAACTAGAGTTCGAAACTGGTTTACAGGTAACGACATCCTATCAAATGGTAAAGCGTCCTTTTTCTTGATAATGAAGAGTATTTTGTCGTCTAACTGTGTTAGAACAAAATACAGCGAATTATGCTTATAACACAGTGGTTAGAGAATTTTAGATTCTCGTACATACTTACGTATTTATCCAGGGTGCCCGAAAAGTCTTAGTATGGGCAAATATCTTTGCTATTAGTAAAGATAGAGACACCAAATTTACACCAAATTTTAGGTGTATTTTATTGGTTAATAAATCTACTTTTTTATGTAATTTAACTTTTTCGACTCCCTTGAGGGGCGACGAGGGAGCTGAGATCAAAAATTTTAAATACAACCCTATGCCGTGTGGTAACTCATTTTAAAGGTCTTAAAAAAACATTTTACCGCAAACCCGAGGTCCGTATCTTAATTCGTTTTTAAATAGCAAGCCTATAAAAATTAAAAGTCGTGGAAAAAAATTTATATTTTATTTCTATTAATACTTTAAAAATTGTTCACAATGACCACCATAAACTTCTTGGCAGTAATAATGTCGGTTTTGGAACTTTGCCAGGGAGTAACACCTGCAATTCTCGAAAATGTGAGATGCGAGTTCCAAAATCGACTTTATTACTGCCAAGAAGTTCATGGTGGTCATTTTGAACATCTTTTAAAGTAATAAGAGAAATAAAGGTACCTATTTAAATTTTTGACCTCAACTCCCCGGAAGGGGGTTGAAAAAATTAAATTACATAAAAAAAATAGATTTATTAATAAGATACACCTCTAGGCCAATACACTAGCTTGTAGTGTCAACGTAATAAAAAAAGATACACCTAAAATTTGATGTCTCTATCTTTACTAATAACAAAGATATTTTCCCAAGCTAAGACTTTTCGGACACCCTTTATATTTAAAAATGTACTGCAGACATGTAGGTATAATACCTAAGTAGTGGATTCTGTTCAGTTATCTTGAATCTAAAATATGTCGCGGGAAAAACTCACATGCCTGTTCTTTTCCGAGATACCGAGATTGTCTCATACGAGGGGCTACGTGGCATCCTTATTGTCATACACCCAAGGCAAGCAGGACTCTCCGGGGCCCCTTATAAGGTTGTAGTCATTATGTGGGGCATACCACACGAAGGGATACCAATGTTCTGGCTGATGCAGACACCTGTCTGCATTTGCAAAAATCAAACTAATACAAAGCCGGTCTTCAAGACCCACCTAGCTATCCTGTGTTAAACAGATTATGTTAAAGAACACATTCTGTAAAGAACAAAGTATGGAATATTCAAAACTTGAAAAAATGAGTACCTATCCATATTGTAAATAACCTTAACATTTTAGTTGGAAACTCCAGAGTAGATTTAAAAATACTTACTAGCATGAAAACACCAAGAAATGATGCATCTACCTTATACTGAAATTTTGTATAATAGATAGATTGTTATATGTAATAATTATTGAAAACACCTTAGAGGCAAATGAAACAAAAGAAGTCCTTAATATCCTATAAAGGCTGAGTTCCACATAACCGTGACTGTCCCGTACAGTGTCAGCAGAGAAAAATAAGATAGATTTCTCTGGTGTCAGTATCTGTACTGGACGGTCACGGTAAGATGTAAATATATATTTACATGTAAATATACTTCGACGAATTAAAAATTACTGACATTACGTGGAATTCAGCCTTTATGGGGTATAACATCCGTGGAAATTTACAACCTCAGCATGGGCATGCTTTAGGGAAAATAACTGATATCCCCTCTTGAGGACTGCTTCGAGAAAACTTTTATTCCATTCGTTGAATCTGCTAAAGTAGGTACGTGTCGAGTTTTCTTCTCATTATGTCTCACTGGAGAAAGGTTAGGAAAGCTTGGAGGCCAAGAAATGGCATTAATATTATATTGCTCTAGGTGAGGCATAGCTCAGTAAGAGATGTGTGATGATTATCCTTCTGAAAAATGTTCAGGTCCACTTTCTATAGTCGTGCGATTATTAAAGTTGAATATATTCAATCCATTGGAAACGCTTATTTTCATTAGCATGGTCACATTGGTCACTAATCGCTTGTGTAACTAGGGCTCATCTAAAACAAACTAATATTAACATGCTTTCACCGCCTCCCGATAGAATATGAACAGGGGGATTCAGCAGAATACCTAACCCATCATGTACTCTGGCGGGCAGATCTAAGAAATGGTGTACGCATTGTCTGAAATGCCAAGTCTTAGAGAATAGCTTTGCAAATGTGTGGTTCTTGACAAAGCAAGTGTAGACAACAAGGCATTTGAAGTTGGTTAACTCTGCTCTATCTGCTAAGTTCCAGCGACTCTAACAGCAGTTGTAAATTAGGTTAAAACTAAGTAAAAAGGCACTCTTACCAGGAACAAACTGTCTCCATTTGGTAGTAATCAAGGGAAGGAATAAGTAAGGAAATAAATTCGAACATTATAATTAAAATTTATATTAAGTTTAAAGATAACAGTCATTTGAAAATCAAGCAAATTGCAGAAATAAACGAATAACTTGTCAAAATAAATGATCAACTTAAAGATCTAAATATAAACCAGTACTAAGAAACGTCTTAGTGACTATTGGGGTCAAAAGTTTTATAGAAAAGCCTAAAAATGGAAATAAGAAAGTTTAGTTTTTTAGTATTACCAATTTTTCTTTCTTGTCCTGTCTTGCCTGTTTTAATCAATTTAAAAATTAACCGATAACTTAAAACGGCGACAGAAGTCATTACAGGGCATTACCACCTAAGTGAGCATTAAGAAATTATTCAAAGTACTTGGAAGAAGAGAAGCGTTTCTTCTCCCAACTATGTCGTGTTCACAATATTACTGGCCATCTAGGTTCACCAACCACTTGAAATTTAGAAGGTGCCCAGAAGGCGGCTGACCTTTTCAAACGATAATTCCTTCCACAGACACATTAGCAGTGCTGGTGCACAAGTAGGGACCTACGTGATTGATGCAATCGTCTTTTACAAAGATCAGCTGCCTTCTGGGCTGGATTCCCTAGACATCTTGTGAATTTAAAATAATTGGCGATCCCAGGTAGCCGGTAACATTGCAAACCACGACATAATTATTAAGTGAATTATTTCGCTTCTTTCAAGTATCATTTGCATTTTAGGTAGTTGCCGCTTTCTAGTGTTCAGTCCTCAGGTGGCAATGTCCTTTAAAGACTTCTGCCACCGTTTTAAGATCTCTGTTTATTGTGAGAAAAAAATTCACATACTCAGATCCTAGCTCTCTAAATCTCATGCCAAAGGGGCTTCGTGAACCTTATTAAATGAAGAGATGATTTCTCTTCTACTAAGCATAGGTCATTACTAGGGTTTGTAAACACGGTGCCTGACCATGGGCAGCGGGACTGTAAATAAACTGTTTAAAAGTAGAGATAATTTACATAATACTAAAAACAGTTCCCAGTAAATATCCCGCGGTAGCAGGTGACTTCTACAAACGTTTGGTAACCTGTTTCCACTGCAAAGCATGTCGATGTACTGACACGGTGCAGCCGCGAGTCGCGACACATCGCGGTAGCTATAGTTCCGGCGCCTATGGTCCGGCACTCTGATTTACGAACCCTAGATTACTGGCACTTACTGCTCATTCTAGTGGTGTCCTGTCATAGAGTAGTCATAGTTTTAAAATATATCCTGTTCATACATAAATCCTTATGTGTGTCAATCATCTAGAATTCTCTAACCACCTAAAGATGTTTTTATACAATCAGGACTAAACAAATAATGCTAAAACATCTACAAACTACCAAGATAGAGACACCAAATTTTAGGTGTATCTTGTTGTTTAATAAAGGGCGACGCTAGAGAGTTGAGGTCAAAAATTTTAAACGCAACCCTATGTCAAAAAAGGAACATTTTAACGCAAACCCGAGGTCCGTATCTTACCTAGTTCTTAAATGGCAAGCATTTAAAAACCGTAAAACAAGGAAAAATTGAAATGCCTTATTACTTTAAAAGTTGACCACCATGGACTTCTTGCTGGAATAAAGTCCAAAAAATTTGCTATCAGATCCAGTAATAAAATTACGGAATATCCTTATAGTATCAAAGATTGCTTGAATATAAAATTTTTAAAATTGAGATAGTAATAATTAAACATTTATGCTTAAAATTAATTTTTTCCAATTTCTGAGCGTTTCAGGCTCTAACCCTAATGAGTTGTATATTTTTATAAATTCCAGAAAATTTGCCATCAGATCAAGTGATATTCGCGGGATTTTCTTATAGTATCAAAGATACGTACTCGCTTGAAGATAATGTTAAAATTGAATTTGTAATTATTAAAAAAAAAATAATTTTTTCCAATTTCTGAGCGTTTCAGGCTCTTGAAACCTAATGAGTTGTATATTTTTATAAATTTCAGAAAATTTGCCATCAGATCAAGTAATATTCGCGGGATTTTCTTATAGTATCAAAGATATACTCGCTTGAAGATAATGTTAAAATTGAATTTGTAATTATTAAAAAAAAAATAATTTTTTCCAATTTCTGAGCGTTTCAGGCTCTTGAAACCTAATGAGTTGTATATTTTTATAAATTTCAGAAAATTTGCCATCAGATCAAGTAATATTCGCGGGATTTTCTTATAGTATCAAAGATATACTCGCTTGAAGATAATGTTAAAATTGAATTTGTAATTATTAAAAAAAAAATTTTTTTTCCAATTTCTGAGCGTTTCAGGCTCTTGAAACCTAATGAGTTGTATATTTTTATAAATTTCAGAAAATTTGCCATCAGATCAAGTAATATTCGCGGGATTTTCTTATAGTATCAAAGATATACTCGCTTGAAGATAATGTTAAAATTGAATTTGTAATTATTAAAAAAAAATAATTTTTTCCAATTTCTGAGCGTTTCAGGCTCTTGAAACCTAATGAGTTGTATATTTTTATAAATTTCAGAAAATTTGCCATCAGATCAAGTAATATTCGCGGGATTTTCTTATAGTATCAAAGATATACTCGCTTGAAGATAATGTTAAAATTGAATTTGTAATTATAAAAAAAAATTATTTTTTCCAATTTCTGAGCGTTTCAGGCTCTTGAAACCTAATGAGTTGTATATTTTTATAAATTTCAGAAAATTTGCCATCAGATCAAGTAATATTCGCGGGATTTTCTTATAGTATCAAAGATATACTCGCTTGAAGATAATGTTAAAATTGAATTTGTAATTATTAAAAAAAAAATAATTTTTTCCAATTTCTGAGCGTTTCAGGCTCTTGAAACCTAATGAGTTGTATATTTTTATAAATTTCAGAAAATTTGCCATCAGATCAAGTAATATTCGCGGGATTTTCTTATAGTATCAAAGATATACTCGCTTGAAGATAATGTTAAAATTGAATTTGTAATTATAAAAAAAAATAATTTTTTCCAATTTCTGAGCGTTTCAGGCTCTTGAAACCTAATGAGTTGTATATTTTTATAAATTTCAGAAAATTTGCCATCAGATCAAGTAATATTCGCGGGATTTTCTTATAGTATCAAAGATATACTCGCTTGAAGATAATGTTAAAATTGAATTTGTAATTATTAAAAAAAAAATAATTTTTTCCAATTTCTGAGCGTTTCAGGCTCTTGAAACCTAATGAGTTGTATATTTTTATAAATTTCAGAAAATTTGCCATCAGATCAAGTAATATTCGCGGGATTTTCTTATAGTATCAAAGATATACTCGCTTGAAGATAATGTTAAAATTGAATTTGTAATTATAAAAAAAAAATAATTTTTTCCAATTTCTGAGCGTTTCAGGCTCTTGAAACCTAATGAGTTGTATATTTTTA
This sequence comes from Philopedon plagiatum, assembly GCA_963971165.1. NCBI lineage: Eukaryota > Metazoa > Arthropoda > Insecta > Coleoptera > Curculionidae > Philopedon > Philopedon plagiatum. Next base: position 69,949,288 of record OZ020194.1, read on the forward strand.
TAAATTTCAGAAAATTTGCCATCAGATCAAGTAATATTCGCGGGATTTTCTTATAGTATCAAAGATATACTCGCTTGAAGATAATGTTAAAATTGAATTTGTAATTATTAAAAAAAAAATAATTTTTTCCAATTTCTGAGCGTTTCAGGCTCTTGAAACCTAATGAGTTGTATATTTTTATAAATTTCAGAAAATTTGCCATCAGATCAAGTAATATTCGCGGGATTTTCTTATAGTATCAAAGATATACTCGCTTGAAGATAATGTTAAAATTGAATTTGTAATTATAAAAAAAAAAATAATTTTTTCCAATTTCTGAGCGTTTCAGGCTCTTGAAACCTAATGAGTTGTATATTTTTATAAATTTCAGAAAATTTGCCATCAGATCAAGTAATATTCGCGGGATTTTCTTATAGTATCAAAGATATACTCGCTTGAAGATAATGTTAAAATTGAATTTGTAATTATTAAAAAAAAAATAATTTTTTCCAATTTCTGAGCGTTTCAGGCTCTTGAAACCTAATGAGTTGTATATTTTTATAAATTTCAGAAAATTTGCCATCAGATCAAGTAATATTCGCGGGATTTTCTTATAGTATCAAAGATATACTCGCTTGAAGATAATGTTAAAATTGAATTTGTAATTATTAAAAAAAAAATAATTTTTTCCAATTTCTGAGCGTTTCAGGCTCTTGAAACCTAATGAGTTGTATATTTTTATAAATTTCAGAAAATTTGCCATCAGATCAAGTAATATTCGCGGGATTTTCTTATAGTATCAAAGATATACTCGCTTGAAGATAATGTTAAAATTGAATTTGTAATTATTAAAAAAAAATTTTTTTTTCCAATTTCTGAGCGTTTCAGGCTCTTGAAACCTAATGAGTTGTATATTTTTATAAATTTCAGAAAATTTGCCATCAGATCAAGTAATATTCGCGGGATTTTCTTATAGTATCAAAGATATACTCGCTTGAAGATAATGTTAAAATTGAATTTGTAATTATTAAAAAAAAATAATTTTTTCCAATTTCTGAGCGTTTCAGGCTCTTGAAACCTAATGAGTTGTATATTTTTATAAATTTCAGAAAATTTGCCATCAGATCAAGTAATATTCGCGGGATTTTCTTATAGTATCAAAGATATACTCGCTTGAAGATAATGTTAAAATTGAATTTGTAATTATAAAAAAAAATAATTTTTTCCAATTTCTGAGCGTTTCAGGCTCTTGAAACCTAATGAGTTGTATATTTTTATAAATTTCAGAAAATTTGCCATCAGATCAAGTAATATTCGCGGGATTTTCTTATAGTATCAAAGATATACTCGCTTGAAGATAATGTTAAAATTGAATTTGTAATTATTAAAAAAAAAATAATTTTTTCCAATTTCTGAGCGTTTCAGGCTCTTGAAACCTAATGAGTTGTATATTTTTATAAATTTCAGAAAATTTGCCATCAGATCAAGTAATATTCGCGGGATTTTCTTATAGTATCAAAGATATACTCGCTTGAAGATAATGTTAAAATTGAATTTGTAATTATTAAAAAAAAAATAATTTTTTCCAATTTCTGAGCGTTTCAGGCTCTTGAAACCTAATGAGTTGTATATTTTTATAAATTTCAGAAAATTTGCCATCAGATCAAGTAATATTCGCGGGATTTTCTTATAGTATCAAAGATATACTCGCTTGAAGATAATGTTAAAATTGAATTTGTAATTATTAAAAAAAAAATAATTTTTTCCAATTTCTGAGCGTTTCAGGCTCTTGAAACCTAATGAGTTGTATATTTTTATAAATTTCAGAAAATTTGCCATCAGATCAAGTAATATTCGCGGGATTTTCTTATGGTATCAAAGATATACTCGCTTGAAGATAATGTTAAAATTGAATTTGTAATTATTAAAAAAAAAATAATTTTTTCCAATTTCTGAGCGTTTCAGGCTCTTGAAACCTAATGAGTTGTATATTTTTATAAATTTCAGAAAGTTTGCCATCAGATCAAGTAATATTCGCGGGATTTTCTTATAGTATCAAAGATATACTCGCTTGAAGATAATGTTAAAATTGAATTTGTAATTATTAAAAAAAAAATAATTTTTTCCAATTTCTGAGCGTTTCAGGCTCTTGAAACCTAATGAGTTGTATATTTTTATAAATTTCAGAAAATTTGCCATCAGATCAAGTAATATTCGCGGGATTTTCTTATAGTATCAAAGATATACTCGCTTGAAGATAATGTTAAAATTGAATTTGTAATTATTAAAAAAAAAATAATTTTTTCCAATTTCTGAGCGTTTCAGGCTCTTGAAACCTAATGAGTTGTATATTTTTATAAATTTCAGAAAGTTTGCCATCAGATCAAGTAATATTCGCGGGATTTTCTTATAGTATCAAAGATATACTCGCTTGTTGAAGATAATGTTAAAATTGAATTTGTAATTATTAAAAAAAAAATAATTTTTTCCAATTTCTGAGCGTTTCAGGCTCTTGAAACCTAATGAGTTGTATATTTTTATAAATTTCAGAAAATTTGCCATCAGATCAAGTAATATTCGCGGGATTTTCTTATAGTATCAAAGATATACTCGCTTGAAGATAATGTTAAAATTGAATTTGTAATTATTAAAAAAAAAATAATTTTTTCCAATTTCTGAGCGTTTCAGGCTCTTGAAACCTAATGAGTTGTATATTTTTATAAATTTCAGAAAATTTGCCATCAGATCAAGTAATATTCGCGGGATTTTCTTATAGTATCAAAGATATACTCGCTTGAAGATAATGTTAAAATTGAATTTATAATTATTAAAAAAAAATTTGAAAACCGTTCTCGTCAATTTCTGAACGTTTAACGCCATTAAACCTCAACAAATTATATATTTTGGAACGCACTTATGACATTGTCTTACATATTTTTAAAAATGTGAGAAGCGAGTTCCAAAATCGACTTTATTACTGCCAAGAAGTTCATGGTGGTCGTTTTGAACAACTTTTAAAGTAATAAGAAAAATAAAGATATTTAAATTTTTACATTTTTCACGATTTTTAATTTTTAAAGGCCTCGGGTTTGCGTTAAAATGTTTATTTTTAAATATCTTTAAAATGAGGTACCTACCACACGGCATAAGGATGCATTGAAAATTTTTGACCTCAACTCCCTAGTATCGCCCCTCAAGGGGGTTGAGAAAGTTAAATTGCATGAAAAAGTAGATTTAATAACCAATAAGATTAACCTAAAATTTGGTGTTTTTATCTTTCGTAATAGCAAACATATTTGCCCATACTTTTCGGACATCATATATTTTGAAAAAGCATAGTCGTTGACAACTCAAACTTTCAGATATGCAGTGCATTTCCACACCTGAAAGTTAAAATTGTCAATGGCTGTACTTTTGACAAATAAGTAGTGGATTCGCTCTTTTTCTGTTCCGTTATCCTAAATCCAAAATATGTCTCAGGGGGACATCCGTATTCTCAGGAGTCGGCTCTCTTCCGAGTCACCAAGATTGTCTCATGCCAGAGCGGCTTCGTGACAGTCTTTAATCCTCGTCATTGTAGTCAAGCTGTAAAGGAATTTCCACATAAAGCAGATTTAGGGCAAGCAGGGCACTTCGGGGCTTATATATTGTTTCATTATGTGCTTATTATATAAAGAAGATAAAGAAACCTATGTGTAGATAGCCTGTAGTAAAAAACACATTCTGTCAACAACTCCTAAGTATGGACTATATAAAAATTGAAAAAATGGCTAGCAATATTGTAAATAATTTTAATATGTATATGTAAATTCGAAACTTCGCTTGATTTCAAGATGTTATTAGTAAAATTAAAACATCAAGAAATGATGTATCGGCCTTATACTAAAATTTTATAGTTTTTGTATTATATTATACCTACAGCAATCAGCCTGTCCATGCTTCTGGGTAAATAATCAATGGCCCCTCTTGAGGCAGTGCACTCCAGAAAACTTTTATTTCATTCTTAGTCTCCCGAGTGAGTCCCGAGTCTTCTTCTCATCATGCCTCATTGGAGAACGGTCAGGAAAGCTTAAAGGCAAAGAAATAGCATTAATATTAGATTGTTCTAGGTGAGGCATAGTAAAGCAAGAGATGTTGGACCGTATATTATCCTTCTAAAAAAATTTCAGGTCGGCTTTCTACGTATTCATTCAACCACATTGCTGAATTTTATTTTTTAATAAAGCATTGTTGCTCCTTTTTCTTTTTTATTCAGTAATTAATATATAATTAATAAAGCTCTCTTACACTGACAATGCATTACTTAGATTACTTTATTATTTCTTTGAACTTGAATATATTGTTATAATTTAGACTTATTGTATGATTACTTATGAATATCGCTGACCGCATATGCATAATGCTAGGTTCAAACAAACTAAAGAAGCACTCTTAGGTGCGTTTCCTATGGGGCGGCTGACGCTCGCGGCTGCCGCACAGCGTCTGCTGACGCCAGTATATCCATTGACGTTGACGCTTGCGTCTGACGCTCGAAAAGAAACGGATAAATTAAATTGTCACATGAGCAGTACTAGGCCTCAGACGCTGAGCGGCAGCCGCGAGCGTCAGCCGCCCAATAGGAAACGCACCTTAACCAAGAATAACCTGTTTCCATTGGCAGTAATGAAGGTGGTGTCGCTGTTGTGGTCATTGGTCTGGATTGCTCGTAACTTGGCTCCCAAGATCTCACTTTCTCCTTTTGTGGCACAACACAACACCTGAAGTTCCAGTCTACATGATGCTGACCTCTCCAGTTAATTTTCAACAGCTTAAAATAAAAATGTCTTGTAATTTTGAATAAAAAAGCGTTTGATGGTTCTAGAAAGACTTTGTCTAGTTTATTTATTCAGTAAGGAAGTTAGTTACGATTATCATCAGTAGTCATATTAATGCCTGTTGTGTTAATATATTTTTCTTTTAAAATGGGACTAAGACTAATAAGCTCTGTACTGTACCATAGAAAAATTTAACGGCGTGATTCACTATTACTAATTCCAGTCCAGGCGCGGAACTACTATGCAGCAAGAGGACGCAATGCGGGGGGGCCCGGGCCTCTAGGGGGTCCACGGCCCAGAGTGTCGTTCATGTAATTACACGTCACGTTTAATACCAGGGCCGTAGCTAGAGGCTCTGGGGCCTCGGGGCAGCAAGTGATCGAGGGGCCCTTTATCTCCTCACTTCGGAGGCCCGTATGCTTGGGTTTGCTCGGGGGCCCTGGGGCACTGCCCCGGCGGTGGCTACGACCCTGTGTAATACGAGAGCTATATTATTATAATGTTTATAGTAACAACAGAATTAAGAACTAAAACGTTTTAATGTTTTTATGTCGCCGAGTTTTTTATTAAATGCAAATAGTAAACAAATAATTTAAAGCAATTGATATATTGAATAATTTCAGTCTCCTGCGAATACATCTTTTTTTAAAGTTTAGATTTTTATGGAGAAACACCTATTTCTCAAATTTACGTTATTTTAGCTTAAGTAAGTAAGTAATTTTGAGGGGCCTGAAAAATAATTTTGCGGGTGAGCCCAAATTTTGAAGTTCCGCCACTGGACCAGTCTCATGATAAGAGCAAAAATAAGACAACTAAGTTTTGTACTGGCTTTTAAAATATAAAGAAAAGGGTAATTGAATTCCATATTTTCCACCAAAGTTCCATGATTAAATCATTTTAAAATCAAGTTTTTAATGACAATTTATTACCAATTAACTGATCAACTAGAACATCTATATTTAAACCAGTACTAACAAATTTTTTAAAGACTTCCGGGGTAAAAGTCTTATGGAAAAAAATCAAAATAAAAAGAGTATAAATCTACACCATGTCCAAAAACCATCTTAACAAATGGAAACCTTTTTTATTTTTTACTTCAAGGAAAAGTTATTCTGCACAAAAAGTTCTGCTTGTTGAAAAAATAAATAAATAGAAAGAAAGTACGAAGTAAGAAGAAATAAAAGTAAAATCAAAACTTTTTACTCAGCATATACGGTGTGTCAAAAAAAGTAAAAACGATAATACCATGGAAGGAAAATTATCTTTAATTTTAATTGCAAAGTACAATAACGTAAGAAAGTGTCGTCCAGAACTGAAAAGTGCCCGAATATAAAATCTGAAAAAATCCAAAACGCTTTTTTAAAAAATTCAAAGGTATACATAATGAATGACCATAAACTAATTATGTCAAATTCCATATTCGATCGGTTTTCAGTTCTGGACGACACTTTCGTACGTTATTGTACTTTGCAATTAAAATTAAAGATAGTTTTCCTGCTTCTACGACATTTACCGTTTTTACTTTTTTTGACACTCCGTGTATGCTGGGTCAAAATTTTTGATTTGAGTGTTATTTTCTCAACCAGCAGAACTTTTAATGAAGAATAACTATTTTCCGTAAAGTCAAAAATAGAAAAGTTTCCCATTTGTTAAGATGGTTTCTGGGCACGATGTATGTCCAACTTTTCTTCCTTGATTTATTCAATATAATTTTTTTAAAACTTTTAAAATAATCATTATAAGGAATTATACCTATAAATATGATTAGAAAACCATAACAGGTTTTATTTTTAACTAGAATTTCTAAATTAAAAGGATTATTAAAAATCAATCTCGTAAATCAAGTATGTAGAGTCATAGACTCAATAATAACTAGACGAACACTGCCGTGCAACGAAAAGCGGGTCTCCCTTGAGACATTTGGTGGATTTACTGGTTTATGGTTTAAAAGTTTGTTTGTCTACCATTATATAAATATGTATACTATGTTTCTACATGTATATATAATGGTGGAGAAACAAACTTTTAACCATAAACCAGTAAACCCACCAAATGTCTCAAGGAACACAGAATTTTCGGTGTATTCGAGTGTCTGCCTATATTCTTTATAGTCTCTGGTAGAGTGCACTTTGGACTACGTATAACTCGGTACAAAAGAAAGTAAAATTGACTAAATCAAAAAAACATTTGTAATAAATTTAATTTTTTTTTGTCATTTTCCGGCTTCTCCATAAAACTTTATATTTCAATCATGCAGTATAAGGGTTCTCGAGGGTAAAAATTATCATCTTAGGCTCATTTTGGGAGAAAATATAATAATATATTATATATATAATACCATCGAAAGAGTCATTAATATGAATACATATAATAATGGTAACCAATGCCCTTAAACGAAAGGACAAAAATATTATGCAAGTAACCAAAAATTATTTTATACACAATTTACATCAATCTTAGTTAAGGCTTACATATGTTTTCTTTATCAAACCATTCCTAGTGACTCACTATCAAAAACCCGGACCTTGTCATGGTAAGTAGCAACAGAGATATACAACTTTAAAATTTCTTAGGGCGCCCATGATAGCTGGCATACCTTCGAATGCAAGGAAAATTTAAAAATCGGCTACCATCGATTTATGATGTTCAGAATCCTTCATTATTATACTGAAATTATATACTTGTTGTAAAGTGAAAAAATAGCTGAGTTTTAAATTTTAAGGGAATAATATGTCCGAAGTAATTAAAAGAAAACCTTGCAAAGCAATGCAATAGAAAATTTGAATTTTTTTTCTCTCAAAATTATTGCTGAAAAACTAATTTTCTATACCCTTAGCAAGCGGTAAATCGGTGAAATTGTAAGCACTTGGTTATAAAATTAGGAAGTTTCCTATGTCAGAAATAGGGAGTAACTTCAACATCATTTAATAGTCTTTCACTTAACTTGTCAAACAAAAAAAAATTATCTCGATATCTTCAAAATTGACGAACTTATTCAATTTCTTATTTAATAACTTCGCGCGCGGCTTTTATCGGCCGTGACGTCAAAATACAGAACTCTGTCGCCCCATGGTCGCCGGGCTAGCGGCCCGCTGCTGCTTTCGCGTGTTTACTAAGAATAACACTAAAGATTAAACGGGCGCTTACTCCGCTGTTGACGGCGTGGTGTATTTTGACGTCATCGAGCCTCAGCCAACGTGAGCGTAGCATCTCAGACTTTGAAGGACGATAACTTTTTTATTTCTAAAGATAATTAAAAACAAAAAATACATATGTTTTTTACATTTTTCGGACTATTTATTAAGAGAAAATGAAAAAAATGGAAACTTCCTAATTATCGAGGTGCATGCATAATATTTCTGACAATAACTGTAGCGACATATAATGAACCAATGTTTACCTTTCTCTGTATTTTTCCAAGGCATCGGTAACTGTTTCGGCCTTCCTTGGCCATCATCGGTTTTGTACGGTCCCTGGACGGGACAACAATAGACAGACAGACTCATTATGATTTCAACATACCTCGGCCCCTGAAATGTAATCGGCATCGGCTGCCAAGAAAACACTGGGATATTTCTTCTAAACGAAAGTTAAAAAATAAAAATTGTTATTGTCTAATATTGTAACATATTTTTATCTATGTTATATATTAACAATAACTTATAAACTATACAAATTATGACAAACACTGTGTCCCCTAAAAGCATTTTAAAAAGATCCCCAAGTGTGTTCTTAGTTTTATATATCATTGAAATTCCTAAAAAAAAAATTAGTAAGTTTAAAATGGTTTTGTAAAATATACATTTCGCAGGGACAGATATTTAAGAAACTCCTTTAAAAAAAGATTTTCCAAAATATCTGTCCAGAACAAAGATCCTAAAAGAGAAAAAAAAATTAGTAAAGTTAAAACAATGTTCTTAAACGTAAGGATTACAATGATAACAATGTTTTAGGAAACCTCTTTAAAAAAGACTTTCTAAAACATTTGTTTAAAAAACATTTTGTAAAAAATAAAAATTAGAATGGTAAGCAGTTCCTAAAAAATAAAAAATAGATTAGTAAATAGTTCCTAAAAGAGAAAAAAATATATTAGTAAATAGTCCCTAAAAAAGATAAAATAGATTAGTAAATAGTCCCTAAAAAAGATAAAATAGATTAGTGAATAGCTCCTAAAAAATATATTTGTAAATAGTCCCTAAAAAAGATAAAATAGATTAGCAAATAGTCCCTAAAAAAGATAAAATAGTAAATAGCTCCTAAAAAAGATTAGTACAGTTAAAACAGTGTCGAAATGTAAGATTCGCAAGGACAAATATTTCCTAAAAGATAAAAAATATTAGTAAAGTTAGAATAAGTTTTTCTCAATGTGGTTTGGAAGGATATTATAACATTGCCTCATGATAATAAATATTTATAATAAATATCCCAAATATCCTCCGTAATAATACGAGTATATCTCCTGTTATTATTTACTCATAACTGGGCTCTGGACTTAACTTTATAAATATCTAAAAAAGAGAAATGTTAAAACGTCTTGGGGTTCTTAAACCAAATAATTGTTTTTTGAAGTTGAACAATGCAAAAAATGCTTTCATATCCACAAAATAAGACTGGATTAATTTAGTTTCGTGTTGACATTTTTCCTCAGATTACACATTCTGTTTTAATTTTTTTAGTAATAAAATTAATAGGCCGTTCTTTTAGTTATATAGGTAGAGTAATTACAGATTTTTGCAATTTTATAAGGCGAAATTTTCAATAGAAAAAATAATTTACATAGGTATTTGAATTCTTGGAGTTATAGCCATAAGATAATACACAACTTAATGGATTCTTAAACATTTTATTTTTGGTACCCATCTTATTTGACTCCTTAAAAATACCCAAAAGTCAATCAATACCTTAACTACTTTTAGGACAAACGTTTTAAAAGTTAGAAGGTTATGGCAGACAGGTCAACGAACAGAAAGACGGATTGACATTACAATGACTTCGCCCGGTTCCTTTTTCGAAATGACGAATAATTTAATGTTAACCATATTATAACATAATGGTAATCTATGAAGTATGTCTTAAGGCGGCTACAGACGGCATGGCAAGCCTTGGCCAGCGTTTCAACCAGCGTTTGTAGAGACATTGGTCTTTGCTTGATATTCGCGCACCGACAACCGTACACACGACATGTTTTATCTTTGCCAGTGTTTTCAAGGCAAGTGAAAGCGAATCTCTACAAGTGTGTTCGCCCAGCGGTAATTGACACTCGAAAAGAAAGGAAAAAAATTCCTGTGAGGCCGTTGTTAACTTTTAAAAATTCGGAATGCTAAAAAACTATAGGCGTACGCGGACTACATAGTTTTTTAGTATTCCGAATTTTTAAAAGTTCCCTACGGCATCATAGAGATTTATTTATCATTCCTTTCGAGTGTCAATTACCGCTGGGCAAACTATACAAGACAGACAAAATGGAGTCCGATGATGAAGTGATAGCAGCGTCTGCTCCTTTAAGTTCAGCTGCATTATTTTTATCAAAAACTATTAAAAAAAGAAAAAAACGCAGGTGGTGGACTAATTCGCTTTATCTAAGTAGGACAACGTAGGTTAACTAAATAATATTTAAATGAACATTCACACTACAAATAATTTTTTAGGTACAATGAAAGTGATTTACTTGGCGATTTGAGAAAGGAGGCATCTCTAAAGTTCATTAATTTCTGCAGAATGTCTGCAAGTGATTTTGAATACGTGTGTACGGCGATCAAGCCCACTGGCGAGCTTCAACAAGTCCCTTTGATGTGTGTCGAAATTACCGCTTACTAGGCGAACCCTGGCCAGCGCCAACGTTGGCTTTGCTTTGCCATATGTTTTGCATCCACACGATGCGCCAACGTTGGAACGAGCGGGCATTGGCCAAGGCTTGCCATGCCGTCTGTAGCCGCCTTTTTAGAAATACACTTTATATTTGCTATCATCATAGACGTGCAACGAAAAGCGGGTTTCCCTTGAGACATTTGGTGGGTTTACTGGTTTATGGTTTAAAAGTTTGTTTGTCCACCCTTATATAAATATGTATACTATGTATCTACATGTATATACAATGGTGGACAAACAAACTTTTAAACCATAAACCAGTAAACCCACCAAATATCTCAAGGGAGAACGGCTTTTTGGTGTATTCGAGTGCCTGTCTATATTCTTTAGTCTCTGATATCACTAGAGTGTTTGCTTGTGTTGCGCAAAACTCCACTAACACGCACTTTTTTTATTTCTAGAAAAAAATCAGTGAAGGTCGGTGCAGTTTTGTGCAGCAGGAACGAACAAACCTTAAGTATTAATTATTGAAAAAAAAAACATTTTCATGACATTGTTACCTTCAAAAAAAACTGCACATACTTATCTCTGTCTTTTTATCCTTCTTCCTTTTTATAGCAGCAGACATATAAATAGTATGTCTTTATTTAAGATGAATAAGCTTAATGTTAGTGTCTACTTTTAACAGCCCCACAGAGGCATATAGTGACCAACTCTATGTGCACAAATAAAGTCTTTAAGGTCATCCCTAATATTTTGACTTATTTAACATTCTTGTAGCACAATTATTTGCTATGATCTCCCGGTATAGACACATAAAAGGGGAATATAATACATTAAACAAACCAAAACTTTATTTTTTCTTTTAAAATCGCACCCCGCAAAATTCTACACGTCTATCGAATTTTTCCGGTGCGTGGTTTTACAAGAAAATGTACAAAATATAATTTAGATTTCTTCGAAGAATTATAGTCCTATTTTATGCACCGGAAACTAATTATTTTTTATAGCAAACAACTAAGCCTCAACAATGTCAAACAAGTCTCTTTAAAGATAAATAACGCTCTCGTCGTGTATACTAGGAAAGGAGAGCTAGCTTCATCTCTTACTCAAAGACACCACCAAGCTAAGTTGGTCATCTGATGATACATTTAAAATCATACCTACTAATAGTAGAGTATCCATCTTGCTAAACTCATATTGGCACTGACACCAACAACACTGCCACTGATGATGATTGAAAATCTGAGCATACTCGTGTGGAATGTTTGGCGCTAATTGGGCAACGAACGCACGGGGCCCACTTACCTGTAACAATAGAAAAAATTCTATTAGTTATACAGTAAACATAATCTAACTTTTATTTAATACTCATGTACTCATCAAATAATGTATGATGAAAAACAATGAACTAAAAGTTGCTTGTCTCTTTGCAGTAACCTTACATCAACAACAAGACATTATAATTGCTGTATCTGGTTCCTGAAGTGCAATAATCAAGTACAATTTAACCCAAAAAAGTTAATAAACATAAATTGTAAGGAACAAGTACTTTCTAAAAAATCCAAATTTTTTTGAAGAATTTTTACGCATGAACACAAAATACCCCCCCCCCCCCCCCAAATCCACATCTAATCACTACAATCAAAATCAGCGATCAGATGATAGCACTGATCCAATGGCATCGCTTATTTTTATGACATTAGTCATTTATGACAAAATATAACTGTTGACAAAATCCTCTCGTAAATTTCAAGGCCCTCAATACTCATTAGCAGTTTTCCGCGCGATTCAACTCAACTGAAAACCGCCCCGGAAAACCACCACTGTGAGAGAGCCTAATCTTGAAGAGAAATGATAATGTCAGAATAATTAATTTGTTGCTAAGAAAACTTTAATATACCCCTAGCTACAAGAGAATCTGTAAATGGAAGACTGAAGTCCTTTAAATAAAAAAAAAAAAAAATTTATGGTTCACTTATGAAAATGTAGGTATCACTGGCCGATTATTTGTTGAAAAAAATAAAAATGATTGATAGAAGCTGAAATTTTTTAAAACTATTTAAAGGTGCTTTGTATTACAAGCTTAGAACCCCAGTCTTCCATATTTAAAATAGATTAATTTAAAAATATTACCTTAATCATTACTGCAAGTTGCTCTAATCCAGCTTGTGTCCCGAACATTAAGAAACTTGTTTTAAGTTTTCATGGTCGCACCTAATTTCAGTTTCAAATGGCAGATTCAAAAAACAACAGTTTCTTGAAACAATTTCCCTTTGAAAATAAAAATTAGACAGAGCTTAAACCAAACCTGACGCTGGCCATATATATGCTTTTTAAAGTTTTGAAAAACAAACAGTAAAAAAGATCTTAATTAAAGGCCTGAAAATATATTCAACTGAATACGTATTTCTGGTGATTCATCTGATCTATGTGATCTTTTTTGTACGGTAGACTAAAAAAGACCAAACTGATGAAAACTGGCCTTTCAGAAATACTTTATTAAGAAAATTGAAGTTGTACCTAGGTTAAAAGTCTGTTTACTCAGTTGAATAAGTATCATTCAAAAAATGAAATTCAATCCCTTCAATTCATCCTGTACGTTAGACTAAAATGAATTAAATTAATAATTATTTTTGAAAGCACGTTTTTTCGAAAATATATTTTCATATACGGTTATTCGAAAGCTAGGGATGCTTTCAAACTTTTTTTTCGGAAACCAACTTTTCGATTTCTTTTTAACCACATTCCGAAATTACATTTTTTAAAGAAAACATGTTTTTAGAAATATTTTTCCAAACATTGTTTCGAAAAAGATTTCGAATATTCATAAGTATTAAAAAAACCGGTTTTTGACCGTAATTTACTCCAGAGTAACATAGCAGACACAAGAGGTTTGTTCTTTTGTGTTGCAAGAAACTGCACTAACCTACACTTTTTTTTATTTGTGAAATACACCCATTAGAAAAAAATCAGTTGAGATTAGTGCTGTTGCGTGCAACACAAAAGAACAAACGTAAGGAAACGTAAACCTGACCGAACACAAAATCGGTTCGTTTAGATTAGTTCAGGATCATTTTGTCACTATTTCATTGAAATTTTCTAAGCTAGTGGTAGTTCATCATTTAAATTTAGAAAAACGAACTGTTTTCTAAAAAAATGTATTTTTGAAAGATTCTTTTGTAAAAAAATATTTTCGAGAAAATTTTGTAGATCCATTTCTGAAAAGCATCTTTGGAAGAATCTGTTTTTCGAAAAAAATTACTTAATTTAACATCAAAAAAGATGTTTGTTGAAAAAAAACCTGAACAGTTGGTCATCTTAGCTTACACGCGACAGGACAAATTGTTTAATTAATATAAGTGTAAATACTGTATCATTTTTTTATGCCTTCTACTCATTTGGAGGGATATACGAGTACCTACTTACGAAAGTACAATTTGTCTAAAACCAGTTTTTCAAATTTTTTTAAAGCATTTTTTAAAAATAAATTTTTTTCAGAGAACATCTTTTTCGAAATTAAATTTTTTCGGATATTAATTTTCGCCAGCAACGGCTTTTTGAAAAAGTAACATACTAAATCTAAGGAAACCTAATCAAACTCAAAAAAGGTGTGTTTAGGTTTGTTCAGAATCTTTTTTCATCCTTTTTCATTAACACTTTACAAGCTACTAGAGTTCATAATTTAATTTTATTGATATACTGTTTTCGAAAAAATATATTTTCGGAAAATGTACCTATTTTTTAAAAATTATACTTGATATTTTTGACAAAATTCGAAAATTTCGTATATTCGAGAAAATATTTTTGAAAAGTTTCGTTAATCAGTGTTTGAAAAAGCTGTTTTTGAAAAACAAATACTTTCAAAAGAATGTTTAAAAAAAACTATTTGGTTATTTGTTTCCTTTAGACGTCAAAACGATTCGGCGCAAATTTTAATAAAATCGCAGTGATACGTGTAAAGAATGTCTTCAGAAACAATTAAAGAGTATGTAAATCAAAAATGCCAAAAAAAGACTTGCATTTTTAATATAAGTAAGATATTACTTTAACGCTGTGACTAGAGTCCCAACTCGGGACTTCAGTCCCGAATACCGTCATCAAATTACGTCATTAGTAGTTTTGTCGGGACTGGTGTTCCGCCCCGACTCGGGACCCGCATCCGGTCCCGACTTAATAGTTTAATAGAAGGCTTTTGAGGTTATGTTCGAATAATGTTATTGTTATTAGAAGTTGTATGTAGTTTACTTTACTTGATAAAGTAGTAGGACGTTTAGATGACACAACTAGAAATGTATACGCAAGTGTGTCTTTAATTTCTGCTAATGCTAATTTATCGGTGAGAAATTGGAAAAAACTTTAGCTATTATATCGGATACTGATGTAAAGAATTTTATCCATCAATATGAAAACAGTATATGTATATAAACTAAGTTTTGGAAACGTGGTGCTAAACTTATTTCGTCGAATTACACCAAACGCCCAATTAGAAGCGAAGTAATAAACAAATAAATAAAAAAATAAAATAAAAAATTTAAAAATCAATGCATAAACTTGACTGTATATTTGAACATAGTTTCTAATTCCAAACAATTTTCTTTTGTTACAGTTTTTTAAATTTTAAAAACATAAGGTAGTTTGCTCTTACGCCAAATTCATATTTTATTACACACCTCGTATATGACTGATAAATTTTGATGTCGGATGATTTTATTATAAGATTTAGACCATGCAGAACGTTTTATAGGGAACAAGTTTGTTTAGGAAAAATTACGAGAGAGAGAGGAGAGAGAGAGAGAGAGGAGAGAGAGAGAGAGAGAGAGAGAGAGAGAGAGAGAGAGAGGAGAGAGAGAGAGGAGAGAGAGAGAGAGAGAGAGAGAGAGAGAGAGAGATTAGGATCGTCCCTCTTACTCGCCTGAATGCTGCGCTGCTTGCGTAATTAGCATGATACAGTAAATTGGCAATAAATTATTGTATAATGCTAGTTACGCAAACAGCGCAGCATTCAGGCGAGTAAGAGGGACGATTAATATCTCTCTCTCTCACATTAGCATCTAGTTAGGCGATTTAACGCCGTCGCTATGGAAAAAATTATATATATCCAATACACAGTGTCGGACTGGCGTTATTTGGCCCACCGGGCAAAACTTGAAACTGGTCTACTTCCCACCTCAACCTATACTTTCTTATTACAATGTTCTCCTAGACCATTTTTAATCTTTTATAATAAGAATCAAATAAAAAACAAAAGAACACATGCAATCTTTATTTATAAGTTATTGTAAAACAACTAAAAAAATTATGATCTAATAAAACAGCATATAATTTTCTTCAAAATTTCATTGCAGAGTTAAATCACAAAAGTAAAGAAAGTGAAAATCATAAAAAACTAAGCTTACCTAGAATAAAAAAGATCAACAAAAATATGAAGTATAGTATGGTATAAATTAAAATTATTTAATTTTATTTTGTAACCTATAATTAATTAAGCTGAGCTGACCAGAGCTTAGACTTTAGCAAAGGTGAAGTTGTGGATAAAATGTCTATTATTATCGTAATTAATTTCTTTTAACAGATTATTCTCTCTGTTAAGGATCATGAATACTTCTAAGTAATAAATTTTGACGAAAGGCAGATCTTAGTCTTGTTTTTATAATCTTTAATTTTGGAAAAGATCTTTCGCAAGAATCTTATGTACAAGGCAACGTTAATGAACATTCATAACTCATAACAAATATTTATACAAATTACTGTGAGCTAAGGAGTGCAATTCATATTTATGTAAAATAAAAAAACAACAATACATACACCCAGCACATTTCTGAGGTTTGCTTTGGAAATGAAATTTATTCATTTGAGCCGGACTCTGAGCTCTCTCGAAGCCGAGATTTCGAGGAGGATGGTCGGTTCATTAAATTATATTGTTCTGAATTTTCTAGTTTAAGATTGTCGTAGTTTTGTGCAAATCTTAGTAATTCTTGCTTTAATGTATCTAATCTATCTACTTCTATAGGTACCCGTTAAATTAGAAATTGATGATAACGCATCTTCAGGAAAGATTTTCGCATCTAAACTAGCAATATCTTTAAAAGTTGCAGGTTCAAAGTAAGAAAATTCTTTATAAATTGCCTTGTGATCCGAAAATCTAGAATGCAAATTTTGTATTATTTGGTTCAGTAGATATAATTTTGAATCATTCAATCTCAATTTTTTCATTCCTCCAATTTGATGTATTGCTGATATTTCATCTGGCAAGATTCTCCGATCATTTTTTTTTTCTTTCTTCTCAATCTTATTTCCGAAAATTCAATTTAAACTGAAATATCACAATTGATTATATTTTCTTCGCGTAATACTATTTACAAATTTTCTGACACTATCGACGATAACATTATACTTATTAAAATTAGTTTTTATACGTTTTTGCATTGTTAACAATATGAAAAACTTGTTGAAAGTTTAAACCTTTTGTTTGTAACTAATTAGAAGCCGGTGTTAAATACTGAAAGAGACGCAAATAAGTGAATGATGATACCACAATTATCTCAAATTTAACGAAAGAGTCGAATAAACTCTTTGCTTCTGAACTTGTCTTACTGTCAGATTCTTCACTAGTATAGATTGTATATAAAACAATGAATAACGTGGAATATATTTCATTTTGCTGATCAGTATAAGAGCCAAATAATACTTCTAAAGCTTTCGATCTGCTCCACCATCTTGTGTTGCATTCTTTTATAGAAATCAAGGAATCTGATAAAAAACAAGATAAACGATTGAGTAAGCCAAATAAATTTTTACTTGCTAAACAAGACTATTGTTTTTTTATTTCGGTAAAAGCTAATAACCTTTCACGGACTTCTCCATTGTATACATATCTACATATTACTGAGCACTTTTCTGAGGAAGTAACATTTTGTGTTGAGTCCATCTGAATACTAAACTTTACTTAACATAATGATATTTATAATGTCTTTAGTTTTATACAGGTTTTTGTCTGTTTATAGTAGGTATTTCAGTTACTTTATATAAATAAGTAAAATTATTTACAGTTTTTGAAAACGTCCATATTTGTTTGGCCCACCAAAGCATTTGGCCCACCGGGCATTTGCCCGGTTGCCCGGTAGGCCAGTCCGACACTGCCAATACACCTTATGTAAGAAGACACAAATAAAAATAATTATTAAAAGCAATAAAATCATTATTCCCCACACCAAAAAACAAAATTGAGGCATATTTATGAATAGAAAAACAAAAAAAGTACTTACCAACTTTGGAAGCAGAGCATCACTTTATATTAGGAAGTTCGAAATTCCCGTGCCCCCCTGCGATACTATTAATTATGTAGCCGACTACAAATTCGCTATAACTGGCAGGATTTATTCATAAATACGTCAGTTTTAAAAGCTTTTAGCCGAACTTCAAAATTAATAGAATAGGGAAGACTTCCGCGGACTACTCTATCCCAGTGGGGAGCATTGATGGCGACATAAGCTGTCCCGGGACAACTTCCATCCGGAACGCGCGCGAAAGCTCCTTACCCGCCGGCCACCGAATAGAGAATGATACGTAACTTGTTTAAAATGTACGGTTTCGTGTTCAAATCGATACAAATTTTGACAAAAAATCGTTCTCGAGTCCATGGGAAAAAAGGTGGTTAAGTAAGTATCTAAACTTTGTATAAAAAAGTTCAAAATAAAAGAATGTGTATGTTCACTTGCAAAAGGCCCACTATGTTGATGGTTGCAGAATTCAATATTTTGTAATACCTACTATAATTATGTAAAGAAATAACAGAGAAAAATAAGATAGAGAGAAGAATATCTCTTCTTCCCGCCAGCTCGACCACGCCATGGCCTTCAAACGGCAACACCCCGAGATTGGCGCGTAGAATTCTCACAATACACCCCGACATAGCCAGTGCGGTAGCAACACGGCAAGCAGAGGGAGTTTTCTGCGGCGCGTCTCAATACTCACTCTCACTGTGCTTTATGCGCTATTCTGTTTTTAACGCGTGACTACACTTTTGGAGAATCTTTTAAACTTTCGATTGTTGTTTTTCGTATGTGTTTCTTGTAACAGGGTATTTTACGTGCACATATAGTTTTCTATACCTTTTTGTATCTTCGTGTGTTTGTTTTTCAAATCATGACATCACAGCTTTTGTATAATCTTTCCTTCTGGGGGAACTTTAAATTATGTTTTTGACATCTGCGCAGTAGACGAAAATGCGAATAACGCGCAAACCGAGCATGCAATATTCGAACATTGGAATAGCGAATATTTTCCCTTCAAAATTATTCATATGTTCGAATATTGAAATAAGTATTTCAGTATTCGAGTATTCAAATATTTGAGTTGTCGATTTTGTGAATATTCCGATATTTGATTATTCAAATACTTATATGAAACGGTTAAAAACATGTATACACTTTACTCAATTGTTTAGTTAAGTTTAGAAAAAGTTTTCAGTTTCAAAAAGAAGTAACAGTCAGTAATGAATGTGAATTCAAGTATTAGTTAGAATAAAGGCCGATTTCGCTTGAATTTTAATTATTCGACTATTCGAATAGTCGAGGCAACTATTCGAATAATAGAATCAACTTTGCGAATAGTCGACTATTCGCATAGTTGATTCGATTATTCGAATATTTGATTCGAATAGTTCATTCGACTATTCGAATAGTCGAGCCGACTATTCGATTAGTCGAATTAACTATTCGAATATTCGAATAGCCACCACGAATATTCGAAGCGACTATTCGATTCGACTATTAGAATAGTCGAATCAAATATTCGAAAAGTCGGCACGAATATTCGAATCGACTATTCGAATATGTGATTCCACTATTCGAATCAACTTCGAATATTCGAATTAAATATTCGGGTGCTCTCCACGAATATTTGAATAGGCGATTCGAATAGTCGAACCGACTATTTGAATAGTCGATTCAACTATTCGAACCGACTGTTCGAATACACTATTGTAATAGTCGATTCGATTATTCGAATAGTCGACTCGACTATTCGAAAATTATACTAGTCGAATCGACTATTTCAATATTCCTGGAGACTATTCGAACACTGAATAATTCGAATATTTGAATAATAAATGAAGCAAGTATTCCAATACTTCGATTTCACAAAATTCCGAGCCCTAGTCATTCACTTTTAAGAATATATTATCGCCAGCAGTAAAGGTACAACTACGTATTTAACTTTTTGACTTTTCTCCCCAACTTTTTCCAACTTCTCTATTCTTGTTGTTCCGTTCCTTACAAATAATTGTACTTTTGTCGTAAAAGTTTTTTTATATTCCAATTATTGATAAAAGCTTTAGATTCGATGCAAAATATAAAGGATAACACTGTACATCAGAAATCTTCATCATAACGGACATATTATAATAAAGACACGAAATAGAGAATGGTTGGTATTTTGTCTAAGAATTTACACTTTGTCTAAACTATATTTAATTTAGTTAGGTATGTTTTGTTACATAATTCTATAAAGGGCTTATGATATTGTAAAAAGCCTGTAGTTTTGTAA
This sequence comes from Philopedon plagiatum, assembly GCA_963971165.1. Classification (NCBI taxonomy): domain Eukaryota; kingdom Metazoa; phylum Arthropoda; class Insecta; order Coleoptera; family Curculionidae; genus Philopedon; species Philopedon plagiatum. The sequence goes on from OZ020194.1 coordinate 69,969,438, forward strand.
TTTCATGCAATGCTGTTCATTTTTACTAATTCACGAGTTCAGTATTCATAGTTTTTTTATTTTACTCTACATTTTTATAGGTTTTCTTGTAGAAGTAAAATTGCTATAAATAAGGTACCTACTTAAGTGTTCCTAGATTAGTTATTAAATATTTATTTAATAATACATTTTAATACTACTGTAGTATACTCATATTGTATTTTTTATTTTGCATCATTTTTTTATAATAGCCCAAAATCTGCAGCGCACGCCTATGGCGGCTTATTTCGACGTCGGTTTGGAGGTCATAGAAAGCAAATCGTATTTATGAATGAAATACTTACGAGATATTCTTCTCTCTATTTTATTTTTCTCTGGAAATAATATGAAAAGCCGTCTGTCTATTTGTTGCGCAGTTAGACTTAAATTGCTCAACGTATTTAACTAAAATTTTGCATAGGGCCTGGAATAGAACATATGCTAATTTTTATCCCGATTAGAGTATACATGAGATTATAAATACCTATAACTGTAGTCCAAAAAGCACTCCAAACGAGGTTTTAGCAACTACTAATACTAAACCGGTTTGAAAAATGTTGGACCTTACCGCGAGTGTCATGTACCTATCACACACTGTATAAAATAGTTATGCGCGACTTCGCTCGTAAATAAAACACTAAGCATGCGTTTCGTGGGTTAACATTTGCTTGGGCATTTTGACTAACTTCAAATTCAGTTATAGTCAGTGCCGTAGCTAGGTATAGGCAGAGTTAGTAGACCCTTGCCTAGGGGCACCGGTCGCAATGAGCGTCAAATAGCAAAACTATAGAGTCTATAAGCTAATTGGGTCTTGTTATAGGGGCATAAAAATCCTGGCTTGTCATCAGTCAAATTTAGCCAAGCTATGGCACTAGTTGTAGTGACCGAACCCAGATAAAATGACAGCTAATAAACTCTTCTCTCAAAAAATACAATCATCTTTATCATTTTATTCCTTTTTGTCTTTCCGTCATACAATAAAAATGACAATATTTCAGAAAATAACTTTGACACAGTGCATGTGTCCTCTTCATGTAGACGTCCACTATATGATTTCTGTGTTGCGTTTCGAAGGGATTCTAGATATGGGAGTACGAATTTATATTTTAATTTATCATTTAATTATATTTTGTATTATTATTGCCCCTTTTATGGGTTTTCTGGTGTTTATGTTTATGACTTACGAGTTTGTTATTGCAGTCTTGTTGAAAGAGAGGGAATTTAAAAAAAGATTTTGTGGACAAGTTCATATATTATAGATATAGAGTCATATATTCCGTTATACAGGGGGCAGTACAAAGATAAGATTTGGTATTCCCGCCTGTTTAACCAAGGTTTTAATCAACTAATAAATTTAATTGACGTTTAGTCACCTTTGGCAAGGATATTACCATGAGTGCTGTCACATTATAAATGTCCAATTATACTTTAATTCTTGATTAAATCGCTTATGTAATTAGACGTCGCGTCGGTCTTACAATTTACTCCGAAACATGAGAACTATATCTAGGTACGAAACGGAATATTATTTTAAAAGATATGGCATATATTTTTTTAACTGTGAAACGTATACAGAATTAATAAACTTGTCAAAAAGAAAACACTAAATTGTGTAAAATTCCACTTTATTTAAACACTTCAACTTTTTTTCTAATAAAAATTCGACATGTTTCGCTACACGGTAGCTTTCTCAAGAAGCGTGTAGCGAAACATGTCGGATTTTTATTAGAAAAAAAGTTCAAGTGTTTAAATAAAGTGGAATTTTACACAATTTAGTGTTTTCTTTTTGAAAAGTTTGTTAAGATGGAGTTCCACCAAGTAAAGGCAGAATCAATCCAAGTATACAGAATTGCTATTAAGAAGCAACTATTTAAACCAAAAATATTATACAACAAAGAAAAAATTTTAAAAAATAATCTGACCACTAACCCACCAATTAGCTACCTAGCAGGTAAAATAAATATATAATAAATCTTGAGCGTACATTTTACGTTACTTTTTCACAATGAGTAGGTGCTGAAATCTCGACATTTACCACTGACAATTTAATCTAAATCTGGTAAAAATGTCCATAAAATTCTATTAAGAGCTGTTTCATCCTGGGAATCTAGAATCGCATTCCAGAATCAGACACTAACTAGAATCTTAAAAGAATGTCATGAATATTTCTTTGAGATTCTTCAATTTAGTTTTCAGAGGTGTTGAGGAGTTTTGTCAATTTGTCTGAGGATTTATTTAGGAATTCTTCGTTCGTCTGCATACCGGTCGAACATCATATTATCGTGTTCCCGGGAGGTGTTTTTTGCGGATCTCTGTTGCGGGAAATGCGCGAGAACGAGGAAAATAGTTAAGGTTGTTCCGCGTGGAAAACCTAGTTGGAGATCATGATCAAAACAGGGCAAATCGGTCGGGAGTGATTCAAAAGTTGCGAAAGATGGTTAGCGTGACCCCATGGCGGCCAAGGAGGGGGAGTTGACTTTTTTTATCTGAGACAGCCCACATAGACTTCAAGCCTAAGTACTAACGCACCGTAAGCGTCTGAAGGGAAGGGAAATGTAATCTATTGGCACGGGATTTGAAGGATTAGCGGTTGGGAAGGGAAGGGAAAACATTTGCAGGCAATCCGTTCCATAATCGGAGGCCGTAGCTTTGAGTGAGCGAGAGGTGGGATGTTCTAGGATTTTCTAGCTGGACAGTAAAGGGATGCATACGTAACGCGCCTCTTGTTGTTCTGTTAGGAACAGTCAAGGGAGGAATTACAGCAGCTAGTTCTTCAGTGCAAAATCCGTGGAAGTATCGGTAGAAAAGGGATAAATCCCCAACAGCGCGGCGATGAGCAAGAGAAGGGAGTTTTCTTGGGAGGACTGGCTCATTGATGAGTTGAATCGTCGGGATAGAATCAAGGATGTTAAGTGTTAAAAGTAATAAGTCATTATTTGGGAGACATAGAGGGTGTGCAAGTTGGAAGAAGTATTTTCTGGCTCGAAAGAGAAATCCAAGCTTTTTGGCTGCTGATGTGCCTATGCCAGATTTTTTTGGCTTAGCAACCAAAAGGAAACGAAAATGCAGTGGGAAAATCATTTTTGTGCATCTAAAAGATAACTACCTGTAATTAATGTAATATTTAACCCCGTTACCAATTTTGAGTCACCGGTAACGATTACATGACCGGGATTCAGTCCTCACAATTGAAGTATACTTACCCCTCCCCCACCACCAGTTTTGACAAGAAAAAATATTAATAATAATGTGCAGTGGGGAATGAGTGAGGATTGGTTAGAATACGCCCTGCTTAGCAGTGCTATGGGATTTCCATTATTATTTAGATGTATGTCATTTAAAAAAGAATTTTTTAAAAATATTTAAATGTAAAACGTCCTTTACACATTCGCTTTCTTTTCCTAACACACCCGTGTGTGAGAAAAAATGCCACATAACTGGCAAATCGAAAATAAATAAGTATGCTAACAGAGAATACGGACAAATTGCTTGTGATTAGTTGACAGGCGGTTGACACCTTTTTAGTTTTTTATTAAAATAAATGTCATTAAAAAGAAAATCTTTTAAATGTAGCTTCTTTCGAGACTTGAGTGGTTATCGTCAGACAAAGTAATCGATATTATACAACTTTCACGGACAAAAAAAACTTCAAAACGTATGAGCGTTAAGACGACCAAAGAAAAAAATGTTTGTACTAAAAATATGTAAATATAAAATCTCAGGCGTCGCTGACCTAGGAAATATTACTGAGTAACTGTCTACCAGAGGGAGGGGAGAGGTGGGTTTCAATGCCAGGCCGTTTTAAAAAAAATGTTTTTCTTTTTACTATCAAAGCGCACAGAGTGCGCCAGGCCAAGTTCTCGCAAAACCGACCGACCGCGTGCTCTGTGCAATATTTACACAAACCATATCGAGCACTTTTGACCCCCCTTTATTTACGAGGCTAGTTGCGTTACAGGACTGAATTTTTTCAGGGGAGTTAAGGTTACCAAAAAGAAGAAGTATTCCAGATTTCATACGTCTAAACTCTATCCAGATTTCAAACGTCTAAACTCTATCCACATTTCAAATACGCCAGCAAAAATCCAACTATTTGTCACAAATTACAAAATGTTTTTTTTCTTTACCAAAACATGCCCAGTGGGCTCATTATTACAACACCTAAATTTGGTACGGGCCCTGTAAGCAGGAACAGAATATACAACTTTGAAATTTCTAAATACGCCACTAGTTTAGGTGGAATAGTTTCCAAGATACGAGTGTCCAAAAATGACAATTTCGGGCACTCACTGACTGACTGATAGATCATCATAAATCTAGGGTACTTCCAATCGAGCTAGAACTTTGAAATTTGGAACATAAATAGTGTTTAAGGTGATATATATGAGAAAAATCAAAAATTCCACATTATTTTCCTTATTTAGTGATTCTTTGAGTTTATTGTAACTGTTAATTATCTAAGAATACCTCCCACTAATTTAAATCGCTTATTTTTTCGTTAAAGTTATAAATAAATAGGTTTATTTGCATCGGGACATGCAAAATTTGAAAATTTTCGACAAAACAAAAAATTGCAGTTTATTTACTTGAAATTATTAAGATATGATGTGTCAAAATTTCGCACAAATGTCAGTTTTTGTTGGAAAATTTAAAGGTTCCTGGACCGATTTCTGCTTGAGATATACATACATGAATAAGATTTTAGGAACCTTCTACTTTAAGTGGAGGGATATTTCATTGGATGAGTTACGCATTAAATGCCATTTTATTGATTTTTCGATGACCCTACAACACTGGAATTCGCCATGTAGTTATTACGAGTCATCAATTCACTTTTGATGACACAGCCAATGGGATCACGTTTTACAAGTTCCGAAATTCACCGATTCTTTTTAGGTTAATTTTATCAGTTAATTATCTAAAAATACCCCCCACTAATTTAAATCGCTTAAAGTTATAAATAAATAGGTTTATTTGCATCGGGGACATGCAAAATTGAAAATTTCTGAATGTTCGAAGATTGCCATGAAAACAAAGAACTGAAGTTTATTCAGATATGATGTGTGAAAATTTCGTAAAAATGCCAGTTTTTGTTGGAAAATTTAAAGGTTCCTGGGCCGATTTCTGCTTGAGATATACATGAATAAGATTTTAGGAACCTTCTACTTTAAGTGGAGGGATATTTCATTGGATGAGTTACGCATTAAATGCCATTTTATTGATTTTTCGATGACCCTACAACACTGGAATTCGCCATGTAGTTATTACGAGTCATCAATTCACTTTTGATGACACAGCCAATGGGATCACGTTTTACAAGTTCCGAAATTCACCGATTCTTCTTAGGTTAATTTTATCAGTTAATTATCTAAAAATACCCCCCACTAATTTAAATCGCTTAAAGTTATAAATAAATAGGTTTATTTGCATCGGGGACATGCAAAATTGAAAATTTCTGAATTTTCGAAGATTGCCATGAAAACAAAGAACTGAAGTTTATTCAGATATGATGTGTGAAAATTTCGTAAAAATGCCAGTTTTTGTTGGAAAATTTAAAGGTTCCTGGGCCGATTTCTGCTTGAAATACATTAATAAGATTTTAGGAACCTTCTAGTTTAAGTGGAGGGATATTTCACTGGACGAGTTACGCATTAAATGCGATTTTTATTGATTTTTCGATGACCCTACAATACTGGAATTCGCCATGTATTGATTATATTATGAGTCATAAAATAGTATATTAAAGTAGAAGACTTATAAAGCATCATTTTAGCGCACGGGTCCATGTTAGAGAACGAGCCGCTTGCGGCGGGTTTTCTAACGGGACAAGTGCTCTAATAGCTTATATTTATATTTATACTATGTTTTCTATTTTGCATTTTTTTCAATAAAAAAAAAATCCATATTTAAAAAGAAAATATGACATACATACAAATTTTGAAAATTTTTGTCAAAATTTTGTTGGTAATACTATAAAATTTTGTTTACCACAGCAGCCTTGATAAATTAAATTATTTTATTATACATGACTACACACCGCATTACTAACTTTTAAAAAATATAAAAGCGGTTTCACAAAAAGTCTGTTATGATATGAAACCAAAATAGAAAAACACTTTTGACGACACAGCCAATGGGATCATGTTTTACAAGTTTCGAAATTCGGGCGAAAATTTGCAGTAGAAAATCCTTTTTTTGTTGTTAATAAAGACCAAAATAAATGAACAGCAACCGCCATAAATATTTAATTTATGTAGGCAATATAAAAAAACATATTTCAGATTTATTTGGGTTATACAGGGTGTCTAAAATAGGTGATACTGCTTGCTGCTGCTTGCTATCTCCGAAATGGTAAAAGATACGATGTCGGTTAAATTTGAGAAAATGTGCCATTTCTAGTCCCTATTCATATTCCGTTTATGGAGTTGCCAAATTCTCTATAGTTTCTTATCTACACGGGATTTTTTAAAAATAGTCAAAAATTTAATTATTCTTAAATATCTCGAAAACTATTATAGTTAGAAAAAAGTTGTTTTTACAAAAATCATACGATTTTTTACCTTCTCTAAAGTAACGTTATTGTTTTGTTTATACCATTTGTTTTTACTGAGTTACTGATACTAACTTGTTTTTTTCAAATACGGACCTAGATTTTTTGCTGCATTTTTGAAAGAATACTTCCCTTTACAACTGTGTATCACTTGATTATGTTTTTCGACATTTTGGTGAAGAATAGTATCATCATCAGGATATTCTACCTGGCATTTTTCAAGTTAATGCGCCATTTCACGACCTATTGTGGAGACAATTAGGTCAGAATCAGTAAGTATGGATTAAATTGTTTTAATTGGTAAATTTTAATTACAATCATGATTACTAACCAGGCCCCTCAAGTTTGTTATTGGTCCAACGCCTGAAAAAAGCCTAAGCTTAGTTTTAATTATAACAAATCCTAATAATTAATTCTTAGAGGCGTGATTGGCTTCGTGTGGTCAGTCCAATCGCGTCCATCAACCTGTTCGTCCGCCCGTCCATATGCTATAATTCAACGCAACGTCAAAAAATAAAGCAGAAAACGGATTTTATGTTCGAATTCCTTGTAATCCGAACCCAGTAAATATGGCAATGGTTTTATGCTAGAATATAGTTTTAAAGGTCTTTAATTTGAGATAATATGGTTTGTTTTCAAAGCCAGTAAATAGTAATTCAACTGAACCAGCACAATGAGTTGCAGCAGAAATGAAACCATTAGGTAAAATAGGATTATTTATTATTATCTTTTGAACTGAAAGGTGATTTTTGGATACGAAAATATTAAAAACGTAAATAATGAAGACGTATCGTCAAGCAGTGGCGCAGCCACGGGGGGGGGGGGGGGGTTGGCTCTGACCCTCCCCCCCAAAGGCCTAAAGATTATACAATACCCATCTAAATCTAACGAAAATAAAGCAATATGTCAAAAATTTTTGTCAAACCAATGTGATTTTTGTAAAAACAACTTTTTTCTAACTATAATACTTTTCGAGATATTTAAGAATCAAATTTTTGACTATTTTTAAAAAATCCCCTGTAGATAAGAAACTATAGAGAATTTGGCAACTCCGTAAACGGAATATGAATAGGAACTAGAAATGGCACATTTGCTCTAATTTAACCGACCTCGTATCTTTTACCATTTCGGAGATAGTGGTATCACCTATTTTAGACACCCTGTATGCATATTTCCTATTGCATAGCAACGATATACATAAGTGAAAGGCCCTGTAATAATTAGGTGGATTCATAATCTTTGGATGCTTATCTTTTGGGTATTTCCCACCAATATTTTACTAAATATGTATATTAAATTGGACCTCTTCGGCCTGGGTCCAGTGATGTTAATTAGCAGTCTAATTAAGTGGCGACTTAATTTGAAAAAGTTTTAATTTTCGGTATACCATGTTGTAGCGTGTTTTGTAGCAGGCTACTCTTTTTGTCTTTTGGAAAAATAATAGGTACTTCTGTTAAGTAAAAATTTATTTTTATTTTCCTTTAACAGTGAAACCTAGATAGTACCTACTTTTGGAATATACAAATACAACAGTGAACAGTCGTTTTCTATAACCAAAAATCAAATATATAATCTTTAAGGCTGCATTTGTCGACCACACCCATTTATTGCCAACTTAATTTTATTTTAGTATAGTTTTTTCCAGTGGCGGCTCGTGAAATTTCAACGTTGTATATCTCTGTTCTTACTTACAGGACCCGTACCAAATTTAGTAGTTTTAATAGTGAGCCCACTAGGAATGTTTTGGTGAAGAAAAAAAAACATTTTGTAATTTGCGAAAAAAAGTTGAATTTTTGGTGTTCTCCCCCTAAGAAAAAAATGAACACGTTTAGGTATTTTATTTATTATTTCTTCTAAACAAATTTTATATCATTTTTTCGACAGTTTCTACATTTTAAGAGAAAAAAATGTGTTAGTAGAAAGTTATAGTCATTTGATTTTTTTTTTAATTATATTTTAGGCTTAAATAAATTCAAATGACTATAACTTTCTACTAGCACATTTTTCTCTCTCAAAATTTAAACTGTCGACAAAATGATGTAAAATTTGTTTAGAAAAAATAATAAATAAAATACCATAGGAGGGGCACACCAAAAATTTAACTTTTTTTCGCAAATTACAAAACGATTTTTTTCTTTACCAAAACATTCCCAGTGGGCTAACTATTAAAATCCCTAAATTTGGTACGGGTCCTTAAGTAGGAACAGAGATATACAACTTTGAAATTTCACCAGCCGCCACTGGTTTTTTCCCTTATCTTTCATTTGTATGAATATTTTCACAATATTAACCGTAGATTCATATTCTATGGATATTTTTAACGTATTATTAAAAGTTTCAAGACAGTTTGATTTATTTTAGGAAAACAATATTTAAAAATAATATTGAGATCCTACTGATAGAAAAAAATGACACCATAGATCTCTCAAAATATTAATCTTCTGAATGAAATCATTATACACGTTAAAACTTAAATAATTGACTGAAAATTGCTTGCAGAATATGAATTTATACTAATATACTCATAATGCTATTGTTAAAAATTTTAAAGCCGAAAAACCATGTCAAAGTTAAATTAAGTTGGCCACCACGGACGCGATTGGAAAATGCCACCCTAAATGAATTCATATCGGGAAGTTTATATTGGGAACAGTGCCAACAGGGACGGACTGGCCCGGGGGCTGGCGGACGTAGCCCGCCGCGCCTTTTGTTTACAAAACGCCCCGGCGCCTTCTGGTGCAAGCGAAAATAATAGTTACATTTTTTTTATTAATTTAAATCGGCGCCTTTACCTTTAAATAGCCCGCCACATTTTCCGGGCCCAGTCCGTCCCTGAGTGCCAAATCAAAATTATAAAAAAAATAAATGTAAGACACTAAAAACCTAATGTAGCATACACATTTAAAAATCAGGATATTAATTTAATATACCCATTCAAATAATTTCAACTGCAATCACTGTCCAGATATTTTACCAATTATATACTACCTTGAAAATTATATACAGACATATTTATTTCTTGATTCTATAGCTGTATTCTGTACTATAGCCCTAAATCAATTAAACATCAGACTGTTATTTATTTGTCTTAAAAAAAAGTGGGTAGACAAAATATAATCCATTATTTCCTTGCAGTATTTTATATTTAACATACACATTAGTCAGTCAAAACCCGAAAATTATACTTCCTAGTAAAATTTTAATATTACTTGCTGACAACTAGAATTATTACGCTATTTAAAAATGTCACCAAGCTACTTGAAATCTTTAATCTTTGCAAGGTGTTGCTAATAAATAGACAATAAAAGTTAAGCACGCCACAATTTAGTATTTAGTATAAAACTAAACAACTTATAAAAAGCAAAAAAGTATCTATGTATAGATCTTATAACCGCAACTGCACAAAATTACAGATTACCATTTGAAATGGGTGGTTCTCATTCCAAGAACTAACAAGGAAGCATCTCAGGTTACCCTCGCCGATTTTATTCTTAAACCTAAGATTTTATTTTGTTTTAATTTTCTAATGTTGTTTCCTAATGGCAGTTAAATGTCAACTTAAGTTAAGAGTTAAAAGTTGTCTAAACAGGTTTAGGCTCACACGCAAATAGGACGTGTGTCGTATTAGTCGTGTGTACATAGATAAAACCGCTTTCAGTCTTTACATTGTTAAGGAAAGTGTAAAATTTTAAAAATGTCGCGCCTTGTACCACAACCCCTTAGGGAATCTATTGATTTGTACAGAAATCACACATTTATAGACAATAAGTGGATGGTGTTATGGAATGAGTCAACCCACATTAATTCAAAAATTGAGTTATTCCGCTCTTTAAACTAGAGTTGATACAAAATACTAGGAACAGGTACTTTGTAACAGGTATAACAGATAGGTACAGGTAATAGATATTGATTTTACCAAAAATACTAAGTTCCTCTATCCGCGTAATTTTTACTCATCGGATCGGAGTCACGGGTCGGCCGTTCAGCAGATAAATACGTTGACAAGTATTATTTACGCGAAATACGCTTTGTCGAGCAGCGAGCGCCGCCGATCCCGGGATCTGCCTCGGTCACAGTTTAAAGAATATATAACTTTGTCTCGGCGTATGGAGTGTTTTCAGTATTTTAATATTTGATACGAAGTAATAGGTACGATTATAGATACGTTTTTCTCTGTCACGCCGGCGCCGTTCAGCTGTTAAATCCGATATTTTCCCCGAAAGCGCATTCCTGCACACAAGATAAATATCAAGTACAGATTAAATTATTTTATTATATATTATAGAAGGTGAGTCGGGAGGAACGCACCAAATTCTAGGAGTGTACTCTACACGCAAATATAGGTCGAAAAATTTAAAAGTTGTAATCAGATTTTTTTTCCAATTACAAAGTTTTAAAAATATGATAAAGATGCTTTATTGTTATTTTTTTGTCGGCGTATAGATGATAATCATGCCGTTGTACTTGTAAAGGGGTCTTTGAACATTTTTTATTAAACAAATTTTGTGTTTTTTCAAAACGTTCTAATTTGAAAACAAATGAAGATTTCATAACACTATCCGGACACCTTTAATTTTGGAATTTTAACACATTTTTTTATTGATATTAATATTACTTACGTTTATAAATCACTTTTAATGTGGAAAACAAAATATTTTAACTCAGAAATTACGTTATCATTTATTAGTAAAAAACATGATTTTTATGAACCATTTGATGGTTTTGCAACATATTTGCAAAGGTAAATATCAATCTTGGATGACGTTTTGGATTATGGGAACACAGTGTTGCCACATTTTTTTTTGGTGTTTTAATTCTTTTTTGTGAAATTTTGTCATTAAAGCTGTTATTAGAAATAATATAATTTCTTCTTGTGGCCATGGTGGTGAAATACGTTCTCGGACAGATTTGCTCAGTTTTAGGTTTAATCAGTATCTTTTTTAAATTTTTTATCTTTGTTAAGTTTTTACTGCGACTGCGTGTTGGTATCAAATTTTGGCAACACCGCATACAATAGACATTTTATTATGTAATTTTTCAAATTTAAATAATCTTTTAAAGAAAAGTACTGAATATTCCGCAAATTTTCTTGCAAAAAATACTACTGGAAATACTTATTTTTTGATGACATGTGAAAAAATTCTTAATTCGGGTGTCCGGAAAGCGTTCCGGACCCCAAATGAAAATGGGATTACAACTTTTGGGTTTTGTCGACTTATATTTAGGTACATGTAAAATATACTCCTAAAATTTGGTACGTTCCTCTCGACTCACCCTGTATATGCCGGAAAAGAGCATGAAATAAATTAGTTTGATTACACAACCCCACGAAAAAAAACAAAATCATGTCCACTGGACTAGATCCCCATGTCTATATGTTTTCGAGGTCGCTGAATCCGAATCCGACATCCGTTTAACCCCATCAGGTCATTGGAGACCGTAAACCACCCCCTTAATTTCTAGGGTTGCTCAGCATCTGGCTCGGGTGTCCTCTGCTCTTCTTCTTTGTTTATTCCAAAGTGAGAGGTGGGGAGGGTAGAGGGTTAACATCCGATCCGGAACGCACCCCCTGAGGGGGTGAAACCACCCTTTCAGGGGGTGAAACCAGTTTTTTTTCTGTTTTGAAGGATTTTTGTCAGAAGCACGACGGAGGAGGGGTTTGTATATACATATACATGTACAAATATGAATTTATATATACATTATATATATACACATATATACAGGGTGTTGGAAAAAGGCCGGTACTCCCAAAAATTTCCCAGGGGGGATGTTTATTTAAGGCCGTCTCACTCGTAAGCATAGGAAATTTTCCGGGGAATCGAATAACGTTGTCAGATTTGGTCCCGATAAGGGCCTGGGCCCTGTGAGGCCTAAGTTTGAGTTTTCATATGGGGACCCCCGTTTTTTGCAGATTCGGATTCAGCCGAAAATTTTGGGAGCTGTAACCATACTTATTGCTGATTGTAGCCACAAACAGCCCATCTCTATAGATAAGCATGATCGCGTGTTTAAATTGCCACGCACTGCTCACCTCCATTCTCAAATTCCTTCCATCTGACGGTCATGATGATGTCACAGGCCTACCAAAATGGCTCTCTAAAGGCGAAGGCTTGTATTGGGCCCGATATGGCCCATAAAAATTTGTAATCCACGTATCTGAACGCAAAATTTTCGGCTGAATCCGAATCTGCAAAAAACGGGGGTCCCCATATGAAAACTCAAACTTAGGCCTCACAGGGCCCAGGCAGTTATTCGATTCCCCGGAAAATTTCCCATGCTATACGAGTGAGGCGGTCTTAAATAAACACCCCCCTGGGAAATTTTTGGGAGTACCGGCCTTTTTCCAACACCCTGTGTATATGTGTATATATATGTAATGTATATATAAATCCATATTTGTACATGTATATGTATATACAAACCCCTCCTCCGTCGTGATTCTGATAAAAATTCCTCGAAAACAGAAAAAAAACTGGTTTCACCCCCTGAAAGGGTGGTTTTCACCCCCTCAGGGGTGCGTTCCGGATCGGATGTTAACCCTCTACCCTCCCCACCTCTCACTTTGGAATAAACAGAGAAGAGCAGAGGACACCCGAGCCAGATGCTGAGCAACCCTAGAAATTAAGGGGGTGGTTTACGGTGTCCAATGACCTGATGAGGTGAAACGGATGTCGGATTCGGAGTCAGCGACCTCGAAAACATATAGACATGGGGATCTAGTACAGTGGACATGACTTTGTTTTTTTTTCGTGGGGTAGTGTTATTTAAGAGCAATAAATAATTTATTTTGTTACCTATTAATTACGTTAGTTGAATCATATATATTTTCTGATGTAATTAAATTCATTTTTTTTTGAAATGTATTTTGAATTGTACTTTTTACTGTACTAGGTAAAAAATAACAGGTATGAACTTGGAACTAGAACGTAACGTACCTGTTACCGGAAATTACTGTTTTGAATCAGCTCTACTTTAAACTCGCAAAATGCCATTCTACAATAAGCAAAAATGATTTAACCCATACATACGGTGGCGCCATCTAGTGACCGTATTACTAAGCCACATCAAGCGTAACTCGAATTCATTATTTCGCATTCATTATGCGGGGGATCAACCCACAAAACATAATGTGACATTTAGCAATATGTAATGACTTATTTGCTGTGTCGGTTAGTCGTTTTAATTTGTGGTAGATTTTTGAGTTTTAGCTCAAAATTTATTAACAGAAAATGTTGCTGGAAGGGATAAGCAAGAAGGACCCCGTCTTTTAAAGTACATCAGAGAAATTTGTGGTCCCGTAAAGAAACTAAAGCTATGGTCTGACTCCTGTGGCGGTCAAAATCGCAGCATTAATTTTGCTATTAATTCTTGCCCTACTAAAGCATCCGATAAAGGAAAAAATGATTAAGTAAGATTTTTACTATCCGGGCATAACTTCTTGCCGAATGACTCCCAGTTCGGTGATGTTGAGCCGGCCCAGAAAGTACAGTGACTTTATAGCGACTATATGAATGTAATGGCCGAATGCCGCAGAAAAAATAAATTCCTAATTACCCGACCTGAAAAAAGTGATTTCGTGCCAAGAATATCAAATAGTTAAGAAAAACAAGGAATAAGTCGTAAACCATCCATAAAAGACATAGAATGGTCTCCTTTGTGGCTAGATGGTAGACCCTTTCCTCTGAAAAACTAAAATATTTAACAAAATTGTACAAACTTGTTCCTTAAAATGTTCAGGAGTTCTATAAAGTTCTATTTTAATCAAACACTGCACAATTTGAGGATGATATTGATGGTTTTGGTGCTTCAATAGACTTTGAGACCGAATCAAGTGAAAATGACACAAATAATGAGATAATTAGGTTAAAATACTGTGTTTGTTATTTGTTCTATTTTGAATATGATAAATAAAAATGAGTTAACCCACAGTTTTCCCATTTTTCCATGACTAGTCAGATGGATAACATATTGAATTATATCCGTTTGCAAGGACCTGGATACAAGTTTGGTGTTAGCGAAAATAGTTTTTGATAATTCTTTTTTTCCAAATTTCTATAACCTGATAAACTATTTTGCCATTTTTTACAAAACAAGCTGATGGTGGCTTGGCCCATTATTGCATAACACCATCCAAGTAATAATAAAAAAGCTTAAAAAATGTATTGGAAACCGTAAAGGAAATAAATAACAATTTGATTTTGTAGGATAACTAACTACAGAACAATGAATATCTCTAAATGAAACTGAAGATAAATTCGTTCAAGTAACCTGGGTACTGCATAGCCAGTTCCAGCTCTCGCACGTGCTGGCGCGCTTGCATATTCAAACCAGTCTTAATACTTGCATGGCCGTGTGTAGCTCAGTTAAAACACTGATTTCGAGATACGAAATTATGACCTATTAAATTATAGTAATGGTAGCTATGACCAGGAAATTGAAACACTAAATTTTCACTTTCATTTTTAAATACTTCAGTTACCTACCCCGGAATAATTTAAATAAATTCGGGAAATATTCAGATAAAACTGAATGAAAAAAGCAAATTAGTACTTATGTCCAAAAAATGCTTAAAATTTTAGCGGTACGTTCAAGATTGTATCCTTTTAAAGTCCCTATAACCGATTAATTTGCTTGTTGCGTCGCGATGTCTAGGTCTGTTCAAAGAAATTGGCGCTTGTAGTTTTGAATGAAACATGAAACGCTCTCTATAGATTGAAAAAGAAACAAATTACCAGAGACGCCTGACACTGGTAATTCTTGGAACGAAGTTTCTTTTTTGACTGAAAAAATACACAAATATTAATAACATTCATGTAAATGGGGCGAGACGCCCCACTTGTCCTGCGCGCCAGTCTGAAAACATGCTATTTTAAACTCATGATATCGCAATGAAAGCGTCATTAAAAAATAACTGAAACATAGTTTTCGATGTACTTTTGCCTCAGCCTTCCGATGGTGTATTTTATTTCAAAATAACGCCTCCTTAACCTCAAAAAAACACTAAACGTGCTTATCTTTTTTTTTTAATACGCTAGATTGAAAGATCACGATTTTTTACGTCGAAAAAGCTATTTTTCAGAGAATGTTGTTGTTTGAATTAATCAAATAGATTGGCGAGCTTTTCCGGCGGGCGGCATGTCGGTGAAGCGTGGGCTCAAGCAGAGTTCTACGCGACAAAATAAAGCAGTAAAAAGTTTAATTATTATTGTTTTATGCAATATTTGCGACCCTACAGAGAGTTGTTGAGTTTTGATTACAAATATAACTCAAATGGGTGTGCTTCATTTTGCTTATTAAGCTTAAATTTGATGGCCATGTAGATATATGCCAAAAAATTGGGCAGTGTCTTTGCTCTGAGGGGACTAAGAAACTGTTTCCCCTGGGGTGATTAAGACTGCATATTTTGCTCTCGTGCACTCAATACTTTCGTATGCAGTCTTAATATGGGGACGTTCAACACATACTCGCAGTCTTTGCACTTCAGAGAAGGGCCATCAGGATTGTGGCTGGCCTTTCATATAGAGAGGACTGTAGGGATGCCTTCCGCTCTCTTCGGATTCTCACCCTCCCTTCTGTCTATATCCTTGAAAATCTGCTCTACATTAAGACCTATGAGTCATACATAACAATAACACCAGAAATAATGATAACGTGGAGATGTCAAGGTGGACCTGATTTCCTGGGCGTTAAGTTTTACAACAAAATACCGACTGCAATAAGATTTCTTCTAATAAAAAATTTTAAAGATCGAGTGAGGAGGTTCCTAGTGGGGGAAGTCTTTTACACAGCGGATGATTTCGTAAAATGTGACACATCACGACTGGGGTTGTAGTCTGTCATTTTTAATATGTTGTTTGTTCGATGCAAAAAAAAATTGGTTTTCTATTTTCTTAATTCTAACATATTTATAGTAAAGATTTTATTTTATTTTGTATTTGTATTGACGTGTGTAAATACTTATTGTATACTTAACAGCAATAAATTAATATTATTATTATTAAAAAGTTCCCAGCGATTTGACCTTTTTCCGAAAATCAAAGAACACGAAAAACTATTGTTCACGAAAATTCACAAAAAACGCCAGCCTCGAATAAGACATTTAGGTCAAGCAACAGAGCAAAATATTAGCGATTTTTTGACATTAATACTATTAGAAAACCGCCTGTGTCATCATCTGAAAGACGATCCGTAGATGATTCCTGTTATATTTCCAACTCTGAATTTTTTTTCCTTTAATTTGTTATAAACATTTTTAAGCAAAAAAACGCGATTTCTTTAGTTTTTTGCTTATAAAATGGAAAGTAATGAAGCAATCTTAATGTTGTAAATGGACGATTTGTAGAGAATAGAAATACGAACAAAATGAGAGGTCGAGCGTCCCGATCGGATAAGTAGCAACGGAGAAAATCCGGAAAATGAAGTTTTTTTATAAAATTCATAAATCAGCCATTTTTAAACGTAGAGGGCTCAAAGTTTGGGAAAAAGTAGTAATTTGTGACTACTTTATGTGTGCAAAACCCCGACGCTGTCCGACGATTAGTTTTGCCACAATCGTCATTTTAATTTTTCAATACACTATTTTGCAACAGGTCTGGATGCTCTATGGATAGTCCGATTTTAATTATTGAAACGGATTTGAAAAGTACAATTTTAATTGAACAATACGTATATTTTAATTTTTCCATAAAATGCTACGAAACTGGTTGAAAATGCACGTAAAGATGCGTGAAAATGGACGAGCGCGCGAATATTGACTCCCCTTCGCTCCGCTTCTCTCCCGCTACTCGACCGATTTGGCGCGCTCGGCCATTTTCACACATCTTTACGTGCATTTTCAACCGGTTTCGTAACATTTTATGGAAAAATTGAAATATACATTTTGTTCAATTAAACTTGTACTTTTCAAATACGTTTCAATAATTAAAATCGGACGATCCATGGAGCATCCAGACCTGATGCAAAATAGTGTATTGAAAAATTAAAATGACGATTGTGGCAAAACTAATCGTCGGACAGCGTCGGGGTTTTGCACACATCAAGTAGCCACAAATTACTATTTTTTCCCAAACTTGGAGCCCTCTACGTTTAGAAATGGCTGATTTATGAATTTTATAAAAAAACGTCATTTTCCGGATTTTTCGGATTTTCTTCGTTGCTGCTTATCCGATCTGGACGTTCGACCTCTCTTTTGTTCGTATTTCTATTCTCTACAAATCGTCCATTTACAATATTAAGATTGCTTCATTACTTTCCATTTCATAAGCAAAAAACTAAAAAATCGTGTTTTTTGCTTAAAAATGTTTATAACAAATTAAAGGAAAACAATTCAGAGTTGGAAATATAACAGAAATCATCTACGGATCGACCTTCAGATGATGGCACAGATGGTTTTCTAATAGTGTTAATGTCACGACAAATCGTTCTATTGCTTGGCCTAATTGTCAAAGTCCAATAATAATAGTTAAGAAAAAGTAAGCCTGAGCCCACGCGTCGCTGCCTCGCGGTGCAAAGGCTCGTCGTGCCGTCTCTCAATTAATTCCACGAAAATATAAAAAGTCCTCTCTGGAAAAAAACTTTTTTGACGTAAAAAATCCTAATCTTTCGATCCAGCATATTAAAAAAAGATTAAAATGGTGTTTTTCGAGGTACAGCACGTTTAGTGTTTTTTTTTTAGGTTAAGGTGGCGGAATTTTGAAAAACAAATTACACCATCGAAAAGCTGAAGAAAAAAGGTGCATCGAAAGCTATGTTTCGGTTATTTTTTTAATGGCGTTTTCATTGCGAGATCATGAGTTTATAATGCTCGCGCGCCGCGCTGGGACATCTGAGACGATTTGCCCCAAATGCTCGAGAAAAAATAGTCAGACATAAAAAATATGGATTTAGCTATTTACGTTAGTCAAAACATGTCATTGTGCATTTGTGCTATTTATAATATAAAAATTTTGTCGCCAAAAATTTGGTTTATTATTATTATTGTAACTTAAAACATAAACAACAATTGAAACCATATAATAAGTTAAACTTTAACGCCAAAGGGCATTTATTTTTCACTGGATACCGTCAAATTAGCCTTATCTTCTATTTCTATTATACCTACAGATTTCTTCAACAAAACATTCTAAATTCTTGTCACTTGGCACTGTATACTGTAGTACAATTATCAATATCACCTTACTAAAAAAAGCCATATTCCTTAAGGGTCCACATAAGCAACTCAAACCTTTGACCGCTTTTTTGCTATAGCATCTTCTACAGCCTTTAACTGTTTCAGTAATTCTTCTCTTCTTGACGTCGCCTTTTTCCCTTTTGGGTCACCTGAAGGTGGTGAGGTTGCTGGCCGTTTCTTATTAACAACAGACTCCATTTTACGCGCCTCGTTCGGATCAGGTTTTCGTACACCAGGGGGATTTTTAAGGTTAAGTTTTATTTTATTTTTTTCTGCTGCGTTGCCCTTTAGTGCGTCCATTGCTTTGACGATTTCTGAAAAAATCAATGAAATTAGGTAAGTTATAGGCAGATTTTTTTAGTTTGTACGGAATATATAAAAGTTTTAAATCTCTTTTTAAAAAGTGTACAATTGGGTCAATAACAAAAGTAGTCATCAAATCAACAAGAACCGACCCGGTCGGTGGCTCGGTGGGTAGCGCTGCAAAACTGCCAAACTGACGCACCTGGTTCGATTCCGGTGATGAATCATAAAAAAGTACAGGTCTCGGTGTTTGTGATTGTCAGTACGAATGAAGCGTGTATATAGTGTATGCGTGCTGTATGAAGGAAGGTGAAAGAGGAATTCCTTAATTGACCAAGGCGGTTCCACCCCATACCCTCTTAAAGGGCTGGTGAAATCCTTATGGATGTCTCAAGCACTGAGTGTGTGAGTAAGCTTTCTAGATATACAACCAACCATATATTAGTACTTAGATCTGCTGCTTTCGTGGGTTGCGCGAAAATAAAAAATGACATTACACATAAACGTCTATTTCTTAAGCATAACGTATGATCCAAAAAAAGTCCTCAAAGTATGCTGTGGAATCAATCACGCATGTCTTGAGTTATTACTCTTGAAAGGTAACATAGGGAAAATGTAGGTGAATGAAAAATAGAACTGTCAAGTTCTGAAGTTTTTATTTTTAAGAAAATTAAATATGGTAATCACGGCAGAACAAAAAGCTTTTATGATCGAAAGTTACTTTAGCAATGGTAGAAGTGTTGATGGCCAGTGGGTTTATTCAACAAGGGAGGCCATTCCGGATTTTCAAACAGAATTTCCAAACATAGTCATAGATTTCGACCAGTTTCGCCAAGTTTTGACTAGATCTGTGGCTTTGTTTAGAGAAACAGAAAGTGTGAATAGAGAAGAAGGCAGTCAGAGACCCATACTGCTCATACAGCACAAAAAGTAGAACTGAGGCAAATTGTTAATGAACACCCACAAACCCCTATTCGGCATTTAAGTCAGCAAGTAAATGTATCTAATGGAACATGCAATACAATCCTGAAATGTGACCTGCATATCAAATCAAAATTTGCTTTATTGTCCAAGAAAAATTGTTCTATTGACAAAGCATACCTATAATAAAAACATTAATCTAAAATACCCAGTTATATAAATATAATCAAAAGCCAAATGATGCAAATAACTATCTTAATTAAAAGTCAGTTAAAATATGTTTTAATGTCAAATGTCAAAAAATAAAAAAATTTGAACAATTATATACACTTAAGACCTCAAGACAACAATAAATAAAATATCAGACATAGCCGTAAACAATTCAAGTTATAAAAATATAAATTCATATGAATGTACACCAAACTAACCCTAAGGAAGAACACACCAATACTCAACTCAGGGCACCTCATCGCGCATAACACAATACTTATAAAAATCTAAGGATAAAAAAGAGAAAAAAAAAACAAAAACAAAAACAGTCAAGTAATTCTCTAATTAAAGCTTTCATCGGAAAACTCAGATATGCTGTAGCAGGGTCTCACAATCAGCAATGCTTTCAAAACCCTACGAAGTCTCTTCTTATTGACTAAACATATAAACAAGACAAAAAGATCGATAGCAAAATTTGAGACATACAGACACCAATCAAAAAGAATCAGCCAAATATTCAGCAACTGAATAGTAAGCCTTCCCAATTAATAGTTTTTTCACTTCCCGTCTAAAATGTTTTCTATTTTTAATCTTTCGTAAAACTAACGGTAAGTGATTAAACAGTTGTTTGCTTTTAAAAATAATAGAATTTTTTGTTAAACTTGAAGTGGGGATAGGTAAGGCGATCATTTCAGAAGATCGAGTAGCGTAAACTCCTGTTCTTTCAATTTCGGGCTGAAATTTATTGTGCATGAGACAAACTGTCTCTATAATGAATATACACGCCAAAGTTAAAATTTGCAGGGACACAAATAGCAGTCTACAAGACTCCCGAGAACTGACCCTGCACAAAGACTGAACTGCACGCTTCTGCAAAACAAATATCACACTAAAGAGTTGGCTCGAGCACGATCCCCAGAAACACACACCATATCGCAAATGTGACTCCACTAATGCCAAATATACATTCCGAGCCGTGGAGATGTCAAGTTCTCGGGACACAACTCTCAACGCAAAACAGCCCCTAGATAACTTTCTACTCAGTTGCAAAATATGAGTCTCGAATCTCAGCTTACTGTCTATGTATAGATCCAAAAACTTATTTACGTGCAAATTCTGTAAAATTTGGGTATCAAGAACAAGCTCATTTATTTGGCACCGAAAAGAAACAATATTTGTTTTAGATATATTAAGAGATAAAAAATTTGCATCACACCACTCTTTGACTTTCATTAAATCTCCATTAACTCTCCCTTCTAACTTATCGGCATCAGTGTCACGCCATAGAATAGTCGTATCGTCGGCGAACATTGTAAACGAGCCTGAAATATTCAGGCTAGATAAATCATTGATGTAAATTAAGAACAATAGTGGACCCAGGACTATGCACGCTTATCGTCTAAGCTCAGTCCAAGAATTGTTACCAAACGACAAGTCGCAGCGAATGCAATTTTCAGGGTGGTTTATGGGTAATTTGCATAATGAAAAAGTATTTGAAAAAATATTTTTTTTAAATTCTCAATAAATGAGAATGTGGAGTTCTGAACATCCATATTTCTTTATAGAGAAGTCTCCGCATTCATAGAAAGTTGGCATGTGGGCGGCCATATCGAAAAGATGGTTAATTGGACCGAGTTTTTTAAGGGACTCTCAATTCGGCGCGATACCATAATAATATTTTAGAAAATTTTGTAAACGCATTAGACAATAAAGAGATGCGACAAGGCTACTTCTAGCAGGGCGGCGCACCAGTTCACGTAATTTCTGATAATTTAAATTTTTTGGAAGAATTTTTCGAAAACCGAATCATTAGTCGTAATATACCCGTTAGGTGGCCACCACGGTCCTGCGATCTCACGCCGTGCGACTTTTTTTTATGGCCACAGATTAATAGCTCGGTTTTCAAAACCACTTGTGACAATAATTTAGAAGACCTAGGGGCTAGAATTACAAATCTATTTTAGGTGATTAACAACTCCCCCAAGTGCTCGCCAATGTTTTTGATGCTGTAAAAAGAACAATGAGAACCTGTTTGGAAGTAGAAGGTGGACACGTCTCTCATTTAGTTTAAATTTATAATTTTCAGGTTCTCTGTGGTAGGTATATGTTTTTTTTTTAATTCTGTATTATGCAATCACTATGACAAACTTCAGAACTCGACAGTTCTATTTTTCATTCACCTATACCTTTTACCCATGTTACCTTTCAAGAGTAATAAGTCAAGACATGCGTGATTGATCCCACGGCATACTTTGAGCTTTGAGGACGTTTTTTTTTTGTTGATCTTACGTTAGGATCGAGGGAGATACAAGTGGCAATGATGCTATACCCCATAACCACACCCATACCCTACAGATACTTACTGCTTGGTCAAAAGTAAACATCGAAAATATTGTATTGCTTTACTGAACTTTTCTACAAAAAAGGCTTTATGTGTTAGTTTTTCTGTGCCACGTACATTTGAACAGATTATAGTAGATCATTTTTTAAACAAATGGAAATTTATTTAAAACAACCAATAACTACTATTTGAAATCTTACCTGAAGCCTTCCTGGCATCACGCGGGAGTGGCGAAACGGTTCTGCTAGATGAACTGCTGGACTCGCTAGTGTCAGACTCACTGGAACTGCCCGTACTTGAACCTGAGCTTGACCTGGATGTTCTCTTTACTCTACCTTTAACTCTAGCCAAAGCTGCAGCTACTGCCAGCTTACTACGTGCGCGTCCAATCTGATCTTCTCGGGATGGAGCTGGCGGGTTAGCAGCACTGACGCGCATCATACCTGACAAAAGACATTAAGACTTGAACGCGCATCTTGATATAGATAATTCTCATAACTTAACAACAAAAAAGCTAATTAATTCTGTATGGTCAAAAGCCCCCATACAATAAAGGCGTAACACTGGAATATTTTTAAAATTTGAATAGGTACTATCGCGTGCAATAGTAATGTCAGCCGCCAAAGGATAAATTCACTTAAACCAGTAAATTGCTTGCTGAATTCCAAAAAATCTTCAAGGAATGGCAAGATATACATCCAGTAATAAACGCGTATTTTAACAAAACACGACACACAATGCTCAGGTTTAAGCGGACCCATTCTTGGACAACCTACATTTTACAGGCGATAGTACATACATATGTATAACTAGCAACAGTAATATACAGGTTTATTGTTTTTGTGGGCAATACTCAACGCTACCCGTATCCCAGGTACATATTCAGATTAGAATTTTAGAGGGGGGCACTAACGGACAGATTTTCCAACGCTAGTCCGGTCTAATTTGCCAACCAAAAGGTTTAAACTGACAAGTGTAAGAATAAGACAACTAAGTTTTATACATAGGCCTACCGTTTTATACTATGAATTTGTTCAGAGTTTTTTTCGCAAATTTATACAGAAAAAGGTAATTTTAGTACGTACTGTCGACAATAATAAAAAATCTAAATTCATTCTAGCAACCCGTTCCAAGATGAATATCATTTGGAAACAAAGCAAATCGCTGAAATATCAGAATAATTCATTAGTCTTTAATGACGACTTATAAACAGTGACAGGACAAAAACCTGTCAAAACATAACGGATCAACTAGATCTTAATTTAAACTTAAACCAGTACTAAATCTTAAGCCTCCTTAGTGAATCTGAATGTAAAATTTTAGAGGGGGCAAAACATGGTGTTTTATTTGATTTTAACTTGTGACTAACAATGTAGCTTTCTAGAGAGGGCACGCCCCCTGCCCCCCCCCCCTGCGGGCGCCCATGCGTGTCATAGCTTTTATCACACCCTGCCGATTAGCGATTGGTCGCTGCCACTAAACCATGACACGGTGCAGCCGTATATGACCATGGCTTCGTCTGAATGTACTTTTCGATCGCAGCCTTCCGCAGTTAGCAGGAGGTAGAGATAAAAGCAAGTTCCATACGTATGATGTCTTGGACACGTTTTACGTCAACAACCGGTATTTTTCCACTATTCGTTCTATATTTATCAATTAAAGATTTTAAAGCACATTTACAGTACAGATTCTGTAAAGGTTTAAAGTTAAGTTATTGTTTTTAAATTATTTTCCTCCATGCTTTCGCCTGATGAATATTTTCTTATTTTCTGCTGTGTACTTCTCTTACTTGCAACAAGAAGAGTGACGCCAATTGGCTGCAGACTACTGTCTTAATTTTGTGACTTACATGCATACAAGAATGACTTTAGTTATTGAGAAAAATGGGGTCAACAGAATGTTGGTTTAGTATGTCATGTGTTTGTATCTTAAGGCGGCTACAGACTGCATGGCAAGCCCTGGCCAATGCCGCTCGTTAAAACGTTGGCGCATCGTGTGGATGCAAAACATATGGCAAAGCAAAGCCAACGTTGGCGCTGGCCAGGGTTCGCCTAGTAAGCGGTAATTTCGACACACATCAAAGGGACTTGTTGAAGCTCGCCAGTGGGCTTGATCGCCGTACACACGTATTCAAAATCACTTGCAGACATTCTGCAGAAGTTAATGAACTTTAGAGATGCCTCCTTTGTCAAATCGCCAAGTAAATCACTTATTGTACCTAAAAAATTATTTGTAGTGTGAATGTTCATTTAAATATTATTTAGTTAACCTACGTTGTCCTACTTAGATAAAGCGAATTAGTTCACCACCTGCGTTTTTTTCTTTTTTTAATAGTTTCTGATAAAAATAATGCAGCTGAACTTAAAAGTAGAGCAGACGCTGCTATCACTTCATCATCGGACTCCAGTTCGTCTGTCTTGTAGGTACACTTGTAGAGATTCGCTTTCACTTGCCTCGAAAACACTGGCAAAGATAAAACATGTCGTGTGTACGGTTGTCGGTGCGCGAACATCAAGCATGTCTCTACAAACACTGGTTGAAACGCTGGCCAAGGCTTGTCATGCCGTCTGTAGCCGCCTTTAGACTACATTAAACATGTTCAAAATAATTTTTGTAGACTTAGAAGTAGTTCCTATTTGTATATTAGTTATTTTTTGTCTGGCTTGATTCACACAATGCGTGATTTAAGCGGCAAGTTACGATGTTCCTTTTGAATTTTCTGATATTAAATGGTGACAAATTAAACATCAGACGCCGCAATTGGTCTCGTAAAAGTCGACGCGTATTGGAGTTAACGCTCGTGTGACCAAAGTCTTACTGCATAATAAAATTTTATAGTAATAAATTCTGTTTTAAACACAAATTAAAACGTTTTAGTTTATTAAATATATTTCCTTTGTTTAAGGTCTATTATGCATTGTTTATTTGGCGTGACAATATTTGACACAATGGGCGTTACGTCACGCCAGCAATTGCGTCTATTAAAACTTACTAGATAAGTTTAAACTCTAATAAATAAAATCTTTATGGCAATTGATAGATTGGCAAAGAAATCATGATTTAATAGTCGGAGAGCCGACCGTCAAATTTTATATGTATCAAACACACAAAAAACTTTGTGTGAGTTAGCATTGATGAACATGGAGCTACTGTTAATATGCTGCTAACCTAGCGGAAACATAGAGTTTGAACGTCATTTCCGGATATATTTTTTACTGTCTTATGTCATGGACCACACGAATGAAACTGGCAACAAAATATCGGTCTCAAAAAGTACCATCATATGATCACCCTTTAAAATACATTTTGACGTAAATCTCATTCATGTGATCCATGTGGACAGTCAAACATATAACTCGAAGTGACATCCAAATTCTCTGTCCCGGCCAGGGTTGAGAAGACTTAAATCAGTTGATTAAAATCAGCGACTTCATTCATGATTTTAATCAAGTGATTTTTAATTTAATAAAAATCATGATTAAAATTAAAAAATTAAGCTAAAATCAGGTTGCTTAAAAAAGTATTTATTCATAAAAATAAAACTTTCAACTCCTTTTGATACAAAAAAAAGCCTTGGTGAATTTTCATTTTTATAATATTCATTATAATACTTGAAAAGGAATGTAGCTGCTTTTCACAAAAATAATACTTTTAAAAAATCCTTTTAATACAAAAAAATCTCAAGACAATCCGAAAGCGTATTCCAAACGTTCGTCTTGAGGTAACAACAGTTTCTCGCCTCCTTTCTCTTTGTACCAAGCATTAGGCAAATGGGTATTTCTAAAGTATTTTACAATTTGTACTATATGTTCTTTTACACAAGATACTTCTAAATCTTCGGAAAGCAAACTAAGTAAGTGCGCCGAACAACCATATATAACCATAGGATAATTTAACGACTCGGTAATTTTTCTCTTCACACTGACCCTGTTGGCCGCGTTATCCGTCACAACACTAGTAACTTTACAGTTACATATATTCATTTTTGTGCTTATTGATTGAGTCAATAGTCAATTTTGCTGAGCAAAGATAGCCGCATGGGGATGACCGGATGTATGTATGCTCTTTAAAAGAACACTGTTCCCATCTTCTACTGATAAAACGACACAGATTATGGGCTCATTATGAACATTACAACATGCAAATAGACTGTCCAGATAACTTGTTAAAACATTTAGATTTTTCTTCTTCAAATATTTCATTTAGGAGCGTTGATAATAACTGAAATCTACACGGCGGAATGTAACCTGGTCTTAACATTTCTATGGCCTTTCGAACTTCCTTATTTTCTATTGACCTAAAACTGCACTTTGTTGCGTAAACGGCTTTAGCTATTTGCATGTTTAATTCTTTCTTCTTATCTTGACAAGTTCGCACAACAAAAGAACCCAAATGGCTGCTACTTCCACCTCCATTTCCCTTGTCCCTTCTCTGTTTCTTTGCCGACTGGATAACTTCATTTTGGCTAGTTCCAAGACCACCAATATCACTAGTTTTACTTTTGCAGGTTTCCCAGTGACTTTTCAGTCTATCCACTAAACCTTGCATCTCTTTACCACACTTTTTACACACCGCTCTGTATCCTAGTTTGCCAACCACTTTCTTTTTTATAAAATGTTGCCAAATACTAAATTCCTTTCTACCCGATTTGTCACGATCCAAAAGTTCGTGCTACACTACTCTCATAAGCAAAAATATTACTAATAACTGCAATAGGCGCGTGTCATTTATATAGCCGAGCGTTTTCCGCAAGTCTTTGCAAGTTTCGACGAAGTCACGAATGGAATTTTTTTTTCTGTCAATGCTAACTCATTCATATAAAGTTTTTTATGTGTTTCATACAATTTGATGGTCGGCTCTCGGATTATAAACAAAATAATTTTCTCAAAATGCTTTTCACGCTTTTGCATGAATTAAGTAGGAATTGTTTAGTCTATGTAAGTACATGCTCATAAATTTAAATAAACTTTATCTTATCCTGTCATATTGGTATATTAATACTAATTTGATTTTCAGTACTTTTGCATACTGTGGGCAATACCGCAGTTTCTTTTTCTAATATAAAATGTCAGAAATGACAGTGTTCGGAAGATTTAAAAAATGTTAACCTTCTGTCTTAACACGTTGATTACTTAAAAGGAATAATCGGCCCCCATTACTATGATTTTCCAGTGTAAACACTTATAACTCATTAAAGAAATATAAACACTTATAACTCTTAAAGAAATAGAAATTAATTTTTTACTTTTCCTTAAAAAGCCCTAAAAATGTCATCTGAACGTGCAAATTAAAAAAAAAATCACAAATGAAGTGCCATAATGTGTTTATACAATATTTTCGTGTACATTTATAACCAACCATTACGTGGAATAATTTTAACTAAATCTTTGATATACCTTTAATTATAGGTGTTTATTCAATGATGAGAAACCACTGTTTTAAGGTGCCTACTAAATTTAAAGCGTTTTTAACTACGTCATTTCATACAATACATGCCTAATTAGTTATTAGTAACAACACATTTATATACGTAAATAATAATTCCTTAAGAATTGAAACAACTAATTATTTTGTATTTAAAAGATCTAAAAAATGTTTAATGTAAAATTAGTTAAACTTCTGTGCTTTACTTATAAGACAAAAATATAAATCACTTTCACACAAAGTGACACTGCAACAAAATCATATAGATTACCTTTCCATATTAAATAGCCAAATAGTCTTGGATAAGCTGCATCAATTACATAAACATAACATGAGGTCACAACCAATACGAAGCCATTTTTTTAACGAATAGATATAAACAGAACAGGATTACCACACACAACTGATCGTTTACAAAAGGCCCCTCTTAAACCTACTTAAATTATTTTCTTGCCTAAAATATTTACGAGCGATTCTTATGAGATGTTTAAATACGTCGTACACCGGAGAAGCACGAGAAATGTTAAAAAAAAAATTTGTAGGCTCGTTGTCATTACCATTTTAACTATATTTTGAGTACATCTTACGAAAAAAAAATAAAAATTTAAAACTGAACTTTTTTATTTTGTGGTAAGATTTTAAAATCTCACCTCAGTAAATGTTCTTAGTTACCTTCATACACATTTCTTGGTATTTCGGCAATAACAACAGTTGTATTTAAAACTTTGTTTCATGGACAGAAATAGTATGAACCATAATTATTATAAACTATGCTGGAAATATAATACAATTTTTTCCAAAAACATTGATGTAGTTTAGTTCTCGTTTTACTTTCTCGCATCAGTAAAGCTTTCTCGCTGATGACAAATACTGTTGTAATTCTTTTTCGGTAATTGTCGTCTAGTTCGTAAATAGACATGTTATGAATTTTCAACGTCACTACTTGTTAAGACATGAAGAATATCAGAAGCATTGTTATGCAATGTTTAAATTTACTTGCTTTGTTGAAGATTTACTTTAAAATTTAAACATCTTGTAAGAATTAACCTTACATTTTATTCCAATACCCTACTTTGCCTCTTTCAATGTAAAACTTTTCAGTAGATGTATATTTTAAACTTTTGGATTGAACTTCCTAATATTGCATTTTTAAACTCTACAGTGTTCTACTGATATCCTACATTTGCAAGGTGTTATGTTTATTTTTACAGCGCAAATACTACAGTTACAAGGCAATGCATATAATTTGCTGGGCATAAACAACAACGTTTTGTATTTTATTATTCAAAACATTTTTATTGACAAAAATAATTTTTTTTATGGTTTGGGCAGGTGGCGTTCAGCCTCTGAAATTCAACAAAGCAATAATTTGTACAATATGCCTGGAGTCGATAGTTATAGTTTACAAAGATTTACGTCGAGTGTTTCTAATAACTCACCACCCCCCCCCCCCCCCTCCCAAATTCAATTTATTAATTTTAAAAAAATGATAACGAATTAACACATTTTTTTTTAAAGAAAACGTCACTATTTTTTGACCATGAAATTAAAAAATTTAGAAAAAACTTGCATGCACCATATACATTCTTTTGTGTTTAACACTCAACAAAACTCGGGAATGGAAGCTGTTAGCTCCGGGTAGTAATAAGTACTTGTATAAGGGTACAAACACAGTAAAAGCAGGTTTCCCGCTTTCAGGTAGTCGGCGCCGACTGAGGCCTAGAATTTACCTTGTTTTTTAAATTATCAATAGCAATGCGCTAGTGACAATTTAAAAACAAGGCGAATTATAGACCTTGAAAGCGGAAAACATGCATTTACTGTGTTTGTACCCTCAGTATTTATTTCTATCCCAACTTTCTTGTACCCGTTTTTTAAAATGGCTTGTATTCAAATTATCCCCATTCAATGTGTGAATTGTACTCAGGTCTAAGTGTTACCATACGTTTTTCTTAGTTTATTAATATTATAGCTTTTTGTGCAGGCATTTAGAATTTCTTTCTCTACGTCAATACCGCAAGGCAAAGCAGGTGAAGAGATTGGAGTACCTTTATTATTTCTCTTTTTACAACACTAATAGCTAAATCGCAATTCTAACGAAAATTCTCCCACTAAGCTTTTTTTTGTGAGAATGCCTATAGATCATCTTATTACTAACAAAAAGTTACTAGATAGGTGAGTTTTTTAAAGTGTTACAAGGCAATATCATGGTTGGTATGATATATATCAATGATATAATATATATATAGTAAACTTTATCCACAGACCGCAAATCCCGATAAAATTTTACCTTTTTATCTATATATATATATATATATATATATATATATATATATATATATATATATATATATATATATATATATATATATATATATATTAGTATTGTTTTTCCTGACCGTTTAAATTATAATATATGGTTTTATTTTTCCATGGGGTTGCGGTCAAAATGTTTACATTAAACAATCTTTGACTTAGACGTTTTCGGCTTATTGACTGACTAAACCATCATCAGAAAGTTAACTACAAATTTTTAAAAAGAACTTATTTTATCAGGTTTACTAATAATAACACAAATAGACATACCTTTTAACTATGATGAACAAACTTAGCACTAATACTAACTACATTTTAACAACATGTACTCTCTACGAGACAAACTATTATTTACTAACTTGCCTTAACAACCAAAATTGCATCGTACCTTTTAGAAGGTATAATGGATGGAAAGTCCACTATAGGTACAAAATGTTTTGTGAATAATGCAAAACTTTTATTTTTATGACATAATTAGGGCCTCCATAAACAGAACTTAAATTTTCGGTATCTGACCTGAAATTGATGGTGTTATTGGTTTTTTTAATATGGATCATTTCTTTAATATTCCCTTTTTTTGTTATTTCGATTTCAAACTCTAATATTTGAACATTATTGAAATTGAAATTATGTATTTCGTCAACAGCATGTTTAGATAGGGCTGTGGGGTTATGGTTGGTATTACGCAGGCTATTTCTTATGTTCTTTTATTCGTTTTTTAAATGTTGTTTTGTTTGTCCTATATATGTTTTTTGGACAATCAGAACAGTCAATTTTGTATATTAGATTTGTCTGAAATTCTTTAGGTGTTTTTGGTTTTAAATGTGTAAATAATTTATTTGTACTATTGTTTTGGTTTTTTCGGCGATATCTATGTTATATGGTTTAAGGACTTTTTTAATTTTTTGATTTATATGGGGTATGTGGTGGTAATGAAATATACTTACTTTCGGTGTTCTGAGTTTCGCGATTTGTGGAGTTATTGTATATTTTATTAATCCGGTTTTTAATGATCGGTTCACAGAAGTGTTTGGGGTAATTATTTTTTTGTAAAATGTCTCTAACTTTTCTAAGATTTTGTGGGTCTATTTATCGGATTAGTTAATATGACAGCCCTATCAACTAGTGAATTGACTACGCTTTTTTTATATTTAATAGGTGTGTATGAATTAAAATTGAGATATCTGCCTGGACCATATAGGTTTTGTGTACCAGTTTGTCTCGATGTTGCCTTCTATGTCGTAAGAAATATTAATGTCTAAAAAATTTATAGATTTGTTTTTTTCCTTTTCATGAGTGAATTTGAGTCTGTTATGGAAGTTGTTAAATTTATCCAGGGTGTATTGAATTTTATTTTCCGGTATACAAAGGATACAGTCATCGACGAACCTTTTAAAGAATGAAGGTTTGTAATCGAGGGATTTTATTACATTTGACTCAACATATTCCATCACAAGATTGGCTATGGTAGCGGAAATAGGTGAGCCCATCGCAACGCCATATATCTGGGAGTAAAACTGGTTGTTGTATTTAAAGAAGGTTGAATTTAAACATAGTTTCGTTGCTTCAATAAACTCTTTTTCAGGAATGGTTGTAAAGTTTTTTATTTTATTCCATTTTTCTTTAATGCTACTAATTGCTAATTCAGTTTATGGAGGCCTAATTATGTCATAAAAATAAAATTTTTGCATTATTCACAAAACATTTTGTACCTATAGTGGACTTTCCATCCATTATACCTTCTAAAAGGTACGATGCAAATTTGGTTGTTAAGGCAAGTTAGTAAATAATAGTTTAACTCTGTGTCTCGTAGAGAGTACATGGTTGTTAAAATGTAGTAGTATTAGTGCTAAGTTTGCTCATCATAGGTATGTCTATTTGTGTTATTATTAGCAAACCTGATAAAATAAGTTCTTTTTTAAAAATTTGTAGTTAACTTTCTGATGATGGTTTAGTCAGTCAATAAACCGAAACATCAAAGATGACTATTGTTTTAATGTAAACATTTTGACCGCAACCCCATGGAAAAATAAAACAATATATTATATATATTATATATATATATATATATATATATATTATATATATATATATATATATATATATATATATATAATAAATGTAAATGCGAAGATTTACTTCTTCGCTAGTGCAGCGAAAAAGGCCGTGAATGAGATAAAAATAATGAGGACTATCTTTGATTCTGGTCTGGGTGACCTCCTGCTATCGATTTCTGGGCCCTTACCCATCATTATTTTTCATTCACGGCCTTTTCGCTGCACTAGCGAAGAAGTAAAATCTTCGCATTTACATTTATTATATTACCTATAGGCCAAGAAATCTTCAATTTTTCTACTATATATATATATATATATATATATATATATATATATATATATATATATATATATATATATATATATATATATATATATACAGTGTCACACATAAAGTCCGCATCATATGGGAAATTTTTTTTCCTTACAGGTTAAAGGAAATTCTGATTTTACTATTAGTTTTTGCTTTAAAAATGACGCCCAATGGCATGCACATGAGCAGTCACCGTGACTTTGTTTAACTGTCAAATTTGACATTTTTTTCAAAAAATGTCCAAAAGGCGGTTTTTCTTAAAATTTCGAAAAATGTTAAAGGAAAAAGTTGTTTGTTTTTTAATTTTCTACCGATCGTACCAATTTTCAACTTCCTAGTACAAATTTCATTTTTTTCCAATTTTTTTTTTACTCGACCATTTCTGGGTTTTTCAAATTTTACCAAACCTGTACAAAAATATTCCTTTATACCAAACTTATCTTTTTAATGTATTTTTATCACCAATTGTTCTAAATACTGTTTTTTATTATAAAAATAGGAAACGCCAGCAAAAACTATGTCAAAGTTGATGCAAAGTTGACATAATTTGTACAAATAACTGAACATTTGACTTTATTTCGGTTTTTTACTAAGATGTTAGATGCATAAAACCGAATTAAAAAACAATTCCAACGAAAAATCTTTAATTTACCTTTTACTGCACTTTTTAAAAAATAAAACCTTGTCTTAATAATAACGAATAATTACAACGCAAAAGGAACTAAGAGCAGGCCCACTCTAACCATTGGACCAATAAAGGCTGCAGCCCTAGGGCGCCGGACGCCCTGCGCCCTAGGGCTGCAGCCCCCCAACCCAACCCAACCAGAAATGTCGAGTTAAAAAAAATTGGAAAAAAAATGAAATTTGTACTAGAAAGTTGAAATTGGTACATCGGTAGAAAATTAAAAAACAAACAACTTTTTCCTATAACATTTTTCGAAATTTTAAGAAATAACCGCCTTTTTGGACATTTTTTGAAAAAATGTCAAATTTGACAGTTAAACAAAGTCACGTGACTGCTCATGTGCATGCCATTGGGCGTCCATTTTTAAAGCAAAAACTAATAGTAAAATCAGAATTTCCTTTAACCTGTAAGGAAAAAAATTTCCCATATGATGCGGACTTTATGTGTGACACTGTATATATGTATATATATATATATATATATATATATATATATATATATATATATATATATATATATATATATATATATATATATATATATATATATATATATATATATATCATTAATATATCACGATGTTTATGGTGTGATATATGTATATCAAGATATTTATAACAAAATTTTAAAAATCAAATTACATACATTAAAAATTAAAAACTTTGGTATAATGGCAATAATCCTATGCAGTGCGTCGAATACCGATCGGCGTGTTTATTTATGTGATTCCCCGAATTGATTTCTATGAATCTCCTTGTATTTACTACAAGATACATTTCATATAAGACTTTCTGTCCTTATGTGAACAGCTGTTTAGTGCAATTGCGGCCACCGCATCTCTTCAGAGAATGTTTTAATCATTTGGGATGGTACAGTCCAAACTACGTAATAATAGGCTTTGAAATGAAAAAGCTGGAAAATTGACATTTTTATTTAAATACAAAAAATCAGATAGAAAAAAAAAAAACAAAAAAAGATAATCTTAATTAGATTTGGGGAAATTCTGACATACCAGAACCATCGCCAGAGCTTGACAGCGACTCCGATGATGCAATCCCTATATCAAGACTAATGTAAAAAAAAGGACAATAAAAATAGTTTTTGCTGAAAGTTTATATTGTAGTACATAATATAATAATATTGATGGGAATGATTTGTTTTGTTTATTGTTGTTTATTGTTTTATTTTTTGATTTAATTTGTTTATTTTTATTTTTTTACTAGTATCTGTTATTTATGTTTAATAAAATATTTAAACAATTTATTGTTTTTATTTTACTATAAATAAATTTTTAAAAATAAATATCAAAACTTGATACATATCGGATATGTATCAGATATACATATATCCGATATAACTTTGGAATTTCAAATGAGATGATGTACTTTTGTTTATAAAATTCTATGTAAATACGTATGATGTGCTCCTTCAGTTACGGAATTATGATTTATTAGGTTATAAAATTTTTAAAAAATGTAACATTAATTTCAACTTATTTATCGTCTGTCATGCTTGAGAAGTTGTTTGAAATGTCCCCCTTCAACTTCCAAACACTCTCTCACTTTTTTTCTAAATGAATTTCGTACCTGCTGTAACATTTCAGGTGTCACTAATAGAGATTTAAAATTTCCGGTAAAACTGAGTGCTGGAAAAAAAAAACGTTTTTTTTTTCGCAGAAAAATTGGAAACAAACGGAAAATTTTAACTTTTGTTATAACATAATTAGAAACAGATGTTCTAAACACTAAGTTTGCCTTTTGAAATGTAAATATTGTGATGAGGTGTTTAAAATGTTAAGACCATCATACCAAATAAATAGCGCCCTCGCAATGTCAACAAATTTACTTAATGCCGAGTATGAATGCGTACAGATAGATCGAGATCAAAAGCTTTCGAAGTCTAATAGTTCATCATTAGTAAGATTCTGATGGGTGGACAAATATACTTGGAGATGGTATTTTGGAATTTGCTGTTAAAGGACTTTATGAAAGAACGTGAATTTAGAAAAACAAGTTAACAGTCTAGAATATGTAAATATTTTAAACGGCAACACATCATTGGTGCTGCATTTAAAAATACTCATGCCAAAAAATAAAATAATTTCCCTTAAGTAACCTGAGCAAACCTGCAAAACAAGATGGAGTTCTCTATTTAAGACTGTGGATTATTTTTTAAGAAACAAGGATGCTCTGCAGTTTACTGTATTAGTGGAACATCTGGTATAGATCAAAACATAAATATATTAGACGATACATTCTGGACAAACCTATAATATGCCAAACAAATCCTGCATCCAATAGCAAAATCAATAAATAGATCTCTATTACCAGATGTGCCTTTTATTTTTAAGTATATAAAAGATGCAATTTTAGATATAAACTTGTTAAAAGTATATAGAACTGCGCTTTGAATGTTATTGTAAACCCATTCATTTTGCTGCAAATCGTCTAGATTCCCCTTTTAAACGAAAACAGTTAAGAGAAGACCAAGTAATGATATTTTTTTATCTACACTAACTTAAAGATATTGCGAAAATATATTTTGTAATTTCCAATTCTATTGGTTTTTACTTTAGCAAAATATATCTTAAACTCATTGTAACAAATATAATTTCAGTTTCCGGATTTAATTCGAATTTATTACAATTTTTCTTTTTTTTTCAATTTTTCAAATGCTCGAGAAAAAAAAAACGGAAAAAAGCGTTTTTCCCAATTTTTCTTGAACTAAATCTCTAGTCACTAATAAGCAAGAAATTGCTTATTAGAATGCAAAGCGAATTCGGTCTTTCATATCATCTAAAGTTGTAGGTGCAGTCGCCATCACTTTGTCCTTTATAAAACACCACAAGAAAAATTAAATGGGGGGCAAATCCGGGGACCTAGCAGGCCATTGAGAAATAATTGTTCAAGCGTCAAAATTTTCAACTGACTTAAGTAAAAATAACGCATTTCCATGGAAACGAAAAATAATTCTTACATAAGTCAACTTGATTTATTGGTAAATTTAATTTATTTTTTAAATTCAAACAAAATTTAGTTTAACCATAATTCCGTAACCGAAAGAGAAAATCAAAGTAAGTTTTGTATACATCAGTATTTGTTTATACATGATTCAAATTTTATAAACAAAAGTACATCTTCCCATTTAAAATTCCAAAGTTACTCCCATCCCTCAAAATAGAAAAAGGGGGTCAAAAATATGTTGAAATATGTCCCCCCATCTCCCCCGAAATTTCATTAAAATATTTTAAATCGTTTTCGAGCTATCGTCTTGTAACACTTAAAAAACTCACAGTGTAGAATAAAGTAATAGTAATAACAGAATACCTTAAAATAAAACAGCAAGAAAATCAATTTTCAAAGAAACTAGTAATATTTTTTCTTTTCTTAGAGAATAGTTAGTAGAATAGTAGTTTTTTTTTAGATAAAAACAAAAATGACAATATTGTAAAAGAAAATTACCTGGAGATGGCGCCCTCCTCTTTGGCGCAGGAGGATTCATAAGGGCCGCCCGTTCATTTGCAGCTTTTCTTTCCGAGACAATGACAGAGGGCGAGACATTACGTCCTCCGGTGCGTCGCGACCTAGATGTGCCTGTACGATATGTCGATCTAGATCTTGATCTGTAAGAGCTCTTGCTGCTTGGTGACGAAGTTCTTGATGAACTAGGTAAAAAAATTCACAATTAGGTTTCTATCGTAAGAACAGACTATAAAAGTGTGGTTAACAACTTTTACTAGAAGAAAAAACTACAATTTACGCAATTGCGTATACAGGGTGTTTCAAAAAACATGTGTCATGCTTGTAAGAGGATTATCACCCAAAAATAAGACGCTATTGCTTCTTTTCTAAAATATAGGATGTTAAAGTTTTTTGTTGATTTTTACGGTCCTTTCAAAATATCACCGAAATGTCTTTAGCAATTTAAATGAGATTTGGGTTGTGAAAAGTACCAAAGTAACGGTACATATTTATGCACTAAAAAAGTGTAAACATGATTGACCAGCAGCGTGCACACGGGCTGGCACTGATATAATTTTATAAATATGTACGACACTGCCTTTTTTGACTTTCTGATAGCACATTTATGTGAAAAATAAAAGTCTTCTATTAACATTTTTTCGATTTCGGCATAGTTTAGGAAATAATAATTTTATTGTGTTGTGTACGTTTAAGACTTTAATTTGTATTTTTTTAAGACATCCCACGTAGACTTCAAGCCTAAGTACTAACGCACTGTGGGAGTCTGAAGAGAAGGGAAATCTAGTCTATTGACCACCACCTGTAAACTCACAGGCCGCGCCTGCTGTTAATAGGAACTATTTGTTTTTTTTTCGGGAGGAATCTCCCCATTAGCGATGACATGTTTTTTGGAACACTTTGCAGAATTATAAATTTATATGTACATATATTTAAAGAATTTGTTGTCACTTTTAGAGAATACTTTTAAAATACTAATAAAAACAAGCTCTCTATTATTACTACCGATTTTATTAAGGCTAGTTTTATTTCAATAGAAATCACAAATCTGTCAACACCAACATAATGGTTTGCTGACTGATTTCCAATAGTTTTACTAGCTCCGACTGGTTTGCAAGATGTGAATGTCTTATTTTGCCGCACTTTCCACGATCTTATGATGTCGATGCTCGTTTTTACATAAAGAATTTTTCCTTTTTTATATTCTCCCAACAACATCTATAATATTAAAAAGTAAGAATGTAGAATTATATCTTATTATATATTTATTTTACTATGAAATGCCACCAAAATAAAATTTGGCGAAAGAATGTATTGTGCGTAATGTATTGTGTTATTAGTACAGCATTATTTTTTTATAATGATACCAAGAACTCTGTCTGGACTAGCAGGTGTCTTTTTATAAGTCGCTTTTTAGGATAGACCCTTAACATTTTATAAAACCTATAATGAATGTATAATCTTTACCTGCTGGAATATGAACTGGAACCAGAACTATATGATCTCTTTCTATCTTTCCTTCTTCCTGGTGATTTTGACCTCATCCACGGATCTTGCCACTCATCTCCTCTACTGGGTCTTTCTTCTGGTGCCCTTTGAACTATAACACAAATTATATTGTAATTGCAATTTCTTACCATTAAAATTTATCAACACAGAATAACCTCCTAAAATTTAGTTTTTGGAGTGCCTGCGATGGGTGTATCAACAGCCTTCTTAAGCAAGAGAGTCATGAAGCACAAATGGCAACGTATCAAATAGCTCCGCCCGTGGGCTGATTTTATTTCGTTAATATGTATTATATAATACGGAAAACCACATAGGGGAAAATAGTGAATATAAATTATATAAAAACAAAATAAGACGTGTTTCGGAACCCTTGTTAATGCTATAAAAACAAATAATTTATAATATGCAAGAAAGAGCACAATATACGAGAATATTTTAGATACTTTGAACTGCAAAATTAAGTAAAATTGTGAACATACATGTTCTTCTTATTTAAACTAAGAAATAAATAATTTAAAAAGTGGTAACAAATTTCAAATAGGTAATATAAAAGTTTTACTAACCTTATACATATTGGTTGAGTCGGGTATTATATCGGTAAATTAGATCAAGATTTTCTTGCACTGTCTTGAACTTTTTGCAAAATTACACTTTTAAATTAAATGTCACAGCTAATTTAAGTTTTCGAAAAGGTAACATGTCATACATGGTACAAATCTGAATTGGTTTTTTGGTAAGCACTTCAGTTAATTAAAGTAGAAAGTATTCTTTTTTTAACATCTATTTTTGACATTTCTGAACATGTTTCAGAGGACACGGCATTATTTTTATTTGTTATCAAATGCGATTAATAAAGGACCACTTTGAAGACGAGCTATGGTAAGAGAAGCCAACAAGTTTTGATGGTTTCTTTGTTGTAAAAACTTTGCTTCCAGTTCCCTGTTACTAAGGATGAATTAAACTATGACACAAAGGTAGACAAATATAAATTTAATGTCTTCTTTGGCAATGCACAAACACACAGGTTTGATATCCTGTGTGTTGTGCATGTTAAAAATCAATGTAAGTACACCACTTTACACCAAGAGAAAATATCAATCCGTAGCCGCAAAAGTCTAAATTATAAACTGTGCACACATAAGTATTTAAAGTTAAGCACTTTAAAACAGTTTAAAACCCAAGTCACTCGTACACCATCTTAGAAAAACTTCCAGGAAGTCACATCAAACAAACACCCTTTACATAGTATATTAATCACTTTAAAG
The DNA here is from genome assembly GCA_963971165.1 of Philopedon plagiatum. NCBI lineage: Eukaryota > Metazoa > Arthropoda > Insecta > Coleoptera > Curculionidae > Philopedon > Philopedon plagiatum. The sequence continues at coordinate 70,009,001 of OZ020194.1, forward strand.
AAAAATGGCTAGAACTGTTGTTGAACAATATCGTTGCCGATTATAGAAAACAATATACGTATTTAATTTTTAAAAACCGCCGCGGACGTTTAACTTTACGAAACAGGTAGGTATTTTTATTACGTGCGTATACAGCTGTTTACTTTTTCCAGCCACCGGTGCGATGTTGCCAGATCATCTACTTTATGGCTCTCTTGTTTAAGAAGGCTGTGGTGTATCAAATGAAACCCAATTTGATACAACTCTTCGAACAAGATCAATGTCTTGGCCAAAGTTATAGAGATGATGAAGCATACAATGTTTATGATAAATTCATGGAGAAAAAGAAATTCTTTGGTTAACTATTTATACAAACTTAACAAGAACACTGCTAACAATATTATGCATGCTGGGGAAAATGTAATATAAAAAAGTGCATATAATGTTACTTTAAATGTAAAACGTACTGCATATAATTACTACCATTATAATCTTAGTTTTTACAGGAATAGAAATTTTAGTTACTTTCAACTAGTAATCAAGTATGTACAAACTCAGTCAGTGAGTTTTTCTTTTCAATTAAAAAACAACTTGTTTGTACCTAGGATAAATATGCACTTTGCTGATTATTCTATGTTACTAACACATTTTTTGATTTGCCTTATTTTATTGCCGACTTAAAAATTTGGAATTTTGTTTGATTTAAAAAAAAAATTGTAAAAAATATGTCTAAAAAAAATTCTTTTAGGAGTATGATCCAAAACCGTTCAAACTTTTAAAATCACTGCATTACGCCAAGCAACAGAGCAAAATATTAGCGATTTTTTGACATTAACCTTATTAGAAAACCGCCTGTGCCATCATCTGAAAGACGATCCGTAGATGATTCCTGTTATATTTCCAACTCTGAATTTTTTCCCTTTAATTTGTTATAAACATTTTTAAGCAAAAAAACGCGATTTTTTAGTTTTTTGTTTATAAAATGAAAAGTAATGAAGCAATCTTAATGGTGCAAATGGACGATTTGTAGAGAATAAAAATACGAACAAAATGAGAGGTCGAACGTCCCGATAGGATAAGTAGCAACGGAGAAAATCCGGAAAACCCGGAAAATTGAGTTTTTTTAAATTCATGAATGGACCATTTTTAAACGTAGAGAGTTCAAACTTTGGGAAAAAGTAGTGATTTATAGCTACTTTATGTGTGCAAAACCCCGACGCTGTCCGACGATGTTTTGCCACAATCGTTATTTTAATTTTTCCACACACCATTTTGCAACAGGTCTGGATGCTCTATGGATGGCCCGATTTTAATTATTGAAACGGGTTTGAAAAGTACAAGTTTAATTGAACAGTATGTATATTTTAATTTTTCCATGAAATGCTACGAAACTGGTTGAAAATGCACGTAAAGATGCGTGAAAATGGCCGAGCGCGCGAATATTGGGTCTCCTTCGCTCCTCCGCTCTCCCCACTACTCCCGCTGTCGCGCGCTCGGCCATTTTCACGCATCTTTACGTGCATTTTCAACCGGTAGTAGCATTTTATGAAAAAATTAAAATATACATATTGGTCAATTAAACTTGTACTTTTCAAATCCGTTTCAATAATTAAAATCGGACGATCCATAGAGCATCCAGACCTGTTGCAAATTAGTGTTGAAAAATTAAAATAACGATTGTGGCAAAACTAATCGTCGGACAGCGTCCGGGTTTTGCACACATAAAGTAGCTATAAATTACTACTTTTTCCCAAAGTTTGAACTCTCTACGTTTAAAAATGGTCCATTTATGAATTAAAAAAAAAACTCTCAATTTTCCGGTTTTTCCTGATTTTCTCCGTTGCTACTTATCCTATCGGGACGTTCGACCTCTCATTTTGTTCGTATTTTTATTCTCTACAAATCGTCCATTTACACCATTAAGATTGCTTCATTACTTTTCATTTTATAAGCAAAAAACTAAAAAAATCGCGATTTTTTGCTGAAAAATGTTTATAACAAATTAAAGGAAAAAAATCAGAGTTGGAAATATAACAGGAATCATCTACGGATCGTCTTTCAGATGATGGCGCAGGCGGTTTTCTAATAGGATTAATGTCACGACAAATCGCTCTATTGCTTGGCCTACATGTAAAATGTTTAATCATGCACTTAGAATTTTCTGGTTCTGAAGTAACAATATGAATTATAGATGCCATTAAGTTTATGAGTGTTTAAATAGCCTAAGCATTAAGGAAAATTTGACTGATGAAGATTTGAGAGCTTAATTTAAACCGATGTTTAACAAAAAGTTAATTCGAAATTGCGAGTCACTACCATGTCAGAATTAAACTACGTACATACCTATAACCTCTCTTTTGGGCTTTCTTCGTTCCCTATCCCTATCTCCTTCCCGTTCACGCCTTTCTGGTCTTTCATGTGATCTTGGCGGAGGTTCCTCCTCGTGCTTTGAACTGTAATAATCGGGAGGAGGTGCCCTTTGCGGTGGCATTTCTCGGTAACTTCGCGGATGCTCCCTTCTAGGCGGGGGAGCGAATTCTTGTTCGTAGACAATTTGTCTGCGACCATAATATTCTTCTGGCGGTGGTCTGGCAACTGGATATTCAAGGTGACGAACATACCTGAAAAAGTGATTGAAGGTAATGTATACTTACGAATTACATTTTCATAAAACCGATTGACGCATGTCATAGCGGTTTAAAAATGAACTCTACTATTCTAAAAATAATCTAATCCCGTAGCTATTTGAATGTATAAGCAAGAATACATACAATCAAGTATTTTTCTATAAATTTCTTAAAGCATTCCAAGAAATATTACCTGGGTTCAGGAGAAGGTATTCTCCCATAGTAACCGTTTTCCTTGTCAAATTCCTCTTGCGCGATGCTCAGATTCATTTTCTTCTCCTCAAAGTCAATGTCTTGTTCTTTCCTTCTCATCGATTTTTTTAACATTTCTTTGGCCGTTCTCAATCCTAAAAAATTTGCAGTATAAATAAATCAAACTGTAAGTGATCGCAACTGAATATAAAAGGGTAACTTGAAGCTTTATTGTTTTACCTCTTTCCCAAGCCGATTCAACAAGAGGAGGTTCTGGTTTGTAAAGTCTTTCATCAACCATTCGACCCATACCAAATTCGCCAGGTAATATTGGTCGGACCATATCAAACATTGTGTAATTTCCTGTAAAGTGACATCGGTTAGAAATATTGTTAAATTCAAATAATGAAACATTTGAAATAATCAGTGCTTGACCAAAGGAAAATTACTAAAACGTGAAACTATAGTTAAATGTTCTTGTTGTGACAAAACTGACATTATACTAAAATATCAATCTAAGACCTGATATTTTCAGTTCTGTGACTACAATTTTTAACAGGACTTTAACACTCTTTGTTTTAATTGGATAAAATAAAAAAAAACTAAAAAAAGTTGCATAAGGCAAAGATCATAATTATTTTTATTTACCAAATACAATTATCTTTCACAAGAAAAAAAATCACCAAACGAAACGAGCACGAAACTGACGGAGTAGCGGATTATAGCAAGTAAAATAAGTTGTTTTTGTGAAAAAAATTACAAAACAAATACTCATGAGCGCTTGCTTGCAGCAGAGAGAGACTAAACGATATGAATATCCAACACATTCTAATCAAAATACGCGATGCCGCTTTCATATTACCAATACTTTTTAGTTGTTACATGATGCCAAGGGACTGATATTATTAATTAGGGGCAGACTTTCGCCCGTGATAGAAAAAAAATATATATTTTTTTTGGAAACTGGTGCTGTAAACAAAATTTTTGGCCATCCTTTAAGGCAGGAATTATAAAATAAATTACTTTCCGGAAAACATTCACAATTATTTAAGCGCGTGATTGGGACAAGCACGGAACTGACCCTTTACGGTTGCTTTGTTTAAAAAACTTTAAATAAATAAAAAACTTATTTTAGAAGTCAAACTAACACTTTAAATGATGGTCTATAATTTAATTATTTTAATTGTTTCTAGGCAAGGAATCAATATGTCTCACTTTTGGGGCAATCCACCCATATCATATTGCAGACAGAATTATTTCGACGACTGTCTACATAGTTGCAGGGATTATTTCAGAATCAGCTTGATCTAAAGGTAAAATTCTGTGCTTATACAGATCTTCGTTTCAAACCCTGCTAGTACGACATTTACTTTATTTTATTTATTATACATATAAAAGGTGACTAAGTGCTGGATTGCGCGGGTTTATTGATAAAGGTTTCACGAAAATAAACTGAAAAATAGTCGCTTACAAAATACAAATTATACTATCGAATGCTATTTGCACAAATACTGTTACAAAGTAGTTAGCGTTAGACAAAAGATGTATTTGGAACATGCGCTCTGCAACATCTCAATTTAGTCCTCACAATTTTTTTCCAATATGCACACATATTATTTATATTAGAGAATTACAAAACTCTGGCAGCACGAATAAATGTTTAAGCAGATAAAGTTTATTCTGCTTTATGCCTCGCACAGTTAAAGATGTAAGTCATGATTATGAACGTGAATTTTCGCGAAAATTCGGGGAAATTTGCTTCAATCTTCACACAAGTATTGTTTATTTTAAAAACAAACATTACCGAATTTTTGCCAACAGTAAATCCCCTGAAATTTAACATATCTATTTTGTATCAGAAGAAACATTTTTTAACAATTATTCAGTTTTACCAATGGATTTATTAAGAATGGATACGGGATGATTTAACATTCTTTGAAGCCAAAACAAACCATTCTAAACGACACTGTAAACACAATTTGTAAACATTGGCCACAGCTTATTTTACCTTGTATTTCTGTACAAAAAATACGTTAGAAGAATCACAAGATTTACTAAAAGTAATAAAAGGCCTAAAATATTTTATTTTTCTGCTAAATAATAATAAATTTAAGTTTAAAAGGTTTTCTTATTTATAGGTTATATTATTTCTAAAGGTTTATTTAAAGTCACTCCGAGTCATTTATAAATCTATAAGTCGCACTTTTTCTTTTCTAGTTCATTAGACAAAGACGTACGTGTAACCGAGTGTTGAGACATTTTTCCTAAGCAACCAGCAGAGACAGGAACACTTCTGAGCTCCAACACTCCAATGCTATTTTATCTCTTTCTACTACCATTCTTGATTCAATTACTTGGTAATTCGTAGTTCGTAAACTCTACCCCTAGGGGAAATGTTTTCATAACAAACAACAAATATAAGGCTTCACGTTCGATACGCTCACAGTATACGGACATCGAATCCTTTCTTAATAAATCCATGGTTTTACCTTTATCAGTTACTCCTGGATGTAGGAATCTACAACTCGCTCCCCAGGTACAAGCTCCTCTGGAAAAAAATCTACAAACTGGCCTAGGTTCAGTTTCCTCAGGTCTTACATCATCTTCATCTGTCACCTGTAAAAATAGATTAATTGATTTTTTTTATTCGGAAAGACTCGGTAAGTAGTACAAATAGAAGCAAAACTCTTAAATTCAAATTTCATTTATTCAAAGTAACTGTGTTACCTCTCCTTCCTCAAGTTCCTTTTCCTCTTTTTCTTTCTTGGGTTCCTCTTCATCTTTACCATCTTCCTCCCCTTCTTCTTTTTCTTCCTTATTTTTATCTTCATCTTTGGACTTTACTTCCTCACATTCTCCATCTTCTGCCTCAAAATCTAATTGTTCTTCTCCTTCCTCGGGTCGTGAATTGTTTGATGGCTTTTCTACTGCCTAAAAATATGCAAATTTATTTGTATTGCATTCCAGTTATTTACGCGTTGTAATCGCAACAAAAGATACAATCTGAATTTATAACTGAATTATTAATCTTCTATGATTCTGGCCCACGTTTTGTTATCAATCTAAAGGAATTAAGAGCTCCCACCCCTACCATTTTATCTTTTTTAACATTATTGTTGCTCAGTTATTTGCTATAAAATAACAGAGTAACAGCACTGTTAAAACACCAAAATAGTAGGCATGGGACTTGATTACTCATCTTTATAAACAAAAGCAAGTTTAAAAGTTAGCTAATCAGAAGTCTTAAAATTATGTAATAGCTAGTACCAGCAACTTCGCTTACGCAAATATTTATTGATTACAAGGCCAAATTTAAAATATGATTCAGAGTTGCCACACTTTTTTTAAAAATGAAGTCAATAATTATTCCATGAGAAAAAACAATTTTCAGTAGAACAAAACTTCAAATACGAACTCTTCCTTTTTCTGTTAAAAAAAAAATTAAAATATACTTTGTTACTTTTTTTTAGTGACTTTTACAGACAGGTAACCGAGTTTTTGTACAGTCTACACACAGAAAAATCACTCATTTACCTTGATAAAAATATTACTCTCAAGTGAATTAAAATTTTTATATAGTGTGTCCAGGGATGGGGTAGGCAAGAGGACAAATCGATCAAAAAGGGAAAGATACGAAAAAAGGTCATTCTTTATAAAAAGTTTTTGTTTGCTTTAAAAGTGAGATCCACGATGCCAAAAATTTGCTTCCTTGTACAGGATATGCAAAAAATACAAAAACGTAAAATTAGGCAAGAGTAAAGTTGCCTTTTCTTAAAATATTAATGCAAAACGTTAAATAAAAAAGTGGTTTTAAATTTTAAAAGAATTTATTCTAGATTTTCAAGTAAAAATTTGACATATTGGAAATCAAAATTTTCCTGGCACATTTTTCATTTGATTACACTTTTGATAACTGTGACGTATTTGTCAAAATAATAAAGATGTTGTCTTTAGAGCAAAGAATATTTATGATCCAAAGTTACAGAAATGGCGAGAATTGTTATCGCTAAGTTATTGAGAAGTTTCAAGAAAAGTTTCCAAATGTACAATTATGCAGAAGTTCAGTACATAAGTTAGTAACCAAATTAAAAAAAACTGGATCCGTTAACGATTTAAAGAAACCAAGAAAAGATTTGACGAAAACGATGCTTCTACAGTATTAAATCTGTTGATGAAAATCCTATTATGTCTTTATGGGATTATAACATATTTTTCTGATAATACATGTAACGGACATCCGTATTTACATATTGCTGGTCATTTTTGTCAGACAAGTTAGAAGAATTGGCTCTTCAATATCGCCGAAATTTGTATTTTCAGCACGATGGGTGTCCTGCACATTATGCTGCAAAAGTACGGGATTGGTTCAATCGCAAATTTGGAAATCGATGGATGGGCCGAAATGGTCCAATTTTGTGGCCCCCGAGGAGTCTCGGTTTAACAATTTGTGATATGGTTCTCTGGGGGCGCATTAAACAACATGACATGAAAGACCAATTGAAATGAAGTTTAAAGCAGGGACTTTTAAGAGCGATAGTCGATTTCACTGGGAGAAATAAGAAGCTTTAGCCATTTTTGACGCCAGTTAGAAAAATGCGTAGAATATAGAGAAGTTCTTGAAAAATAAATATGTGCTGTTAATTTTTTTTTTTGAAGTTTAATAAAATAAGAAATATTTCTTGAATATTACAATTATTATTTAATATTCTATTAATAATTTTCTTTAACCTGTCTGAGTATGGAATATTCTTTGCTCTAAAGACAACATCTTCATTATTTTGACAAATAGGTCACAGTTATCAAAGGCGTAATCAAATAAAAAAGGTGACAATGTGACTAAAAAAATTTTGATTTTAAAAGCGTAATTTAGAAATTTCAAATTTTTACCTGAAAATCTGGAATAAGAATTCTTTTAAAATTTAAAACAACTTTTTTGACGTTTTCCATAGTGCTCACATTACTTTTTAATTATAAATTATAAAATTGTAAATAAATAAAAATTTTAAAAAAGGCAACTTTACTCAACCAAATTTTAGGATTTTGTATTTTTTGCATACATTGTACAAAAAAAAGCAAACTCTTAGCTTCGTGGATCTTATTTTTAAAGCAAGCAAAAACTTTTATAAAGAATGAACTTTTTTCGTCCATTATCGACTTCTCGTCTTGTCGACCCCAACCGTGGACATACTGTATAGGCTGTTTAGTTATTCACGTTTTTAACATTATTTTTTTGTAGGTAAGCTCCACCTTACGTTGACTACACTTGTCATGTCGACTCGGCACCCCGCCCCCATTTATCGACATCAATTGATGAAACTAGTCTTCTAGCGATGGGTCATTCGTTCATTTTCAAGAGAGCCCGCTCACTCGATCAGCTCACTTGGAAGAGTCGTTCGCAAGGAGTCGTTCGATTGAACGAGGGCTGCTGAGTTGCGAATTACAGAATCGCGGAGCTCTTTACTTTAACGTGACACCTGCACTTGTTCATGTGTATAAAAGAGAGCATAAAACGCGGATGTGAATTACACATTTACGACTGCCGACGGCCCTCTGCCTGATTGTGGCGTGACGGCTTCAAAGAAAAATAATATACATAACATAAATAAATTAAATAAAATTAATTAAAATATTGAAATGGTAATATGGATTTCAAAGTTATAAACTACCCGCAGTATACGCCGTTAAAAAACGTTGTTGCAGTATTCCGGCAAAGTAATTAATCGTTAATCGTAAAATAATAGTAATACGAAAGACGTACAAACTGGGTAATGTATTATTTATAGGCCGCTAGATGCTCCACCACTCTCGTTCTATTATACGACTCCGACTGACTGAGCCGCTCCCGGCGCTCCCGGCTCGCGCTCTCGCGGCTGGCGCTTTTCGAGTTGTCTGAAACTCGCGAAAGCGCGGAGTGGAATTTCTACGAACGGACGAGAGCGAGCCAGATATTTTAAAGAGCGGTGAACGTATCGTTCAGTTGATAGGAGCGGCTCATTCGCGACTCTTTGAAAAGAGTCGTTTAAATTGAACGACTCGTTCGCGAACGACCCATCGCTATAGTCTTCTACTGTGTTTTCTACACATTTGAATTAACAAACCTTTCTTTCAGGACTATCTTTTTTCCCTTCATCTCTATTTTGTACCATGACATTAGCGCCATCTCCTTTGTCTTCGCGCTTATCTTGTTTATCACCCTGACTTATCTTCTTGTCTTTTTCGTCTTCAGAATTCCCACCCATCGAGTCTTCCAAATCAGAGACGTCCGAGAGGTCTTCGTGGTTTATGTTAATTTCAGGCTTAGGTGGCAATGGATCCTTTTTTTGAGAAATTGGTTCTTTCTCTTGATCTGATTCCATGTCACCTAAAAACCACCCATGAATGATTTCCATTCTCAGTACTAACTTTTGAACAATTTATACAATTATACTGTGTGTAAAAATGACTGACTATTTTAAAAAGTATGCAAGTTAGCGGAAGATGCGTCAGATAGAAGTTCTAGGTCGTCAAAAATCTGTAATTACACAATTAGTTGGAATATATAGGGTTGCTCAAAACGTTGTGACGGATCGACATTATATTTTCTTAAAAGGAACACCCTACTTCTTGCTTTAGTTTCCGATTATGCTTAAAATTATAGGCTATAAGCGTATTATTCCACAAAAAGTACCTGTTGCAAAAAAAACTTAGAGGAAAAAGTAAAAGGGAATTCAAATTCTTTATATTAACAAAACAGGAATATACAGGGTCGCCCAAAGAGTTATGGCTGACCAATGTCTTTTCTATTATGAAGAAACATCCCTTTTGTTATAGTTTATTACTGTTTGTGAAAAATTTAACTAATTTATAAATTGGTATTTCTTCCAATTTAAACCTGTTTTTTAAAGATTTCCAAATAATTTATTTGGATTTGTCTAATGGTGAACTTATAACTTTTGGGCGACCCAGTATATCTAAAACCTGTTTTCTCTCCTTTTCAAAAATTATCTGGGGCATAAGAAGCAACTTTTAAGATTGCATTCTGGCATGTCGGTAATGTAATATCGGGAGTGCCGCGCCTCCTTTTTATATTAAACATTTTTAATATGGGTAAAGTAACGTCATTCTTAAAAATGCGCTCCTATGCAGACGATGCGCAGCTTGTGTGCACATTCCACCCATCCCACTATAGTGAAATTGAGGCAAATATCACCTGACATGCAGAGAATTTCTAAATACAGTAGCAAATACAATCTCAAACTTAGTTCCAAAAAGACTCAGGTCTTGTTTTTTGCACCGGAGTTGTGTTGTAGTTTTCTTAAAAATTATATCAAATTACAACTTAACAGTCAGCGTCTCGACTTTGCTTATACTGCTAAAAATATAGGGTTGCTGTTTGATAATAAACTAAGATTAGTCATCATATAACAAGATTAAGTAAAAAATCATATTTGATACTAAAGGCGCTGTATGCAAACAAGCATATTCTTAACTTTAAAGTGCGTAAGAAATTATGTAAAGCATACATAATGTCAATACTTTCTTATTGTATGGTTGCGTATTATCCATGTTTTACCTATAACGATAAGGACAAAGGATGCACATTTTTTTATTGATAAAGCCTGCGGCGTTTACTATTATTAAAACTGGTCTGCAAGACTAACCATTAATTTTTCTCTAAATTCTTAAAAACTAAAATCCTTATAAGGATGCACATTGCTGTAGATTTATATTTGGATTGAGGAAATATGACCACATTTCAGAAAAAATATTTATTTATTTATTTACGGTTGCGGCAGTGCTAATTTTACAAATATAATTTGGTTACAACAGACAAATATATGTATAACAAAATAATCCCATACACGATGGAATCAATACATTCCTAAATTACACATTTAAATTAAATTAATGAAAACCTCAGACGAAACACCAGGTTTACACTACAATATCACATTCACAACATAGACTCAAATATCACAATTTTGGAACCAAAAAGATTAACCTCCTCAAAAGTATTGCTTACATTATTCGCACATCTTAATATCCTAGTGAAAAAAACCCAATTCTGGCCATAGTTAGTTGAGTGAAATGGTATTCTAAAGATGTCAGAACCTCTACCTCTCCTCATACAAACATTAAAACACACCCACTGTAGCAATTCGGGGCATTTAGTTCCATTTTTAATTGTGTTATGCAGAAAAAATAAATCGGCTATTTGCCTTCTAGAATTTAACGTCTGCATGCCCAGCTCCAAAAGAATGTACTGATATTCATCCCTATAATATCCGCACCAATAGGCAACTATCCTCAAAAACTTTCTTTGCGCAAGTTAACCAGTGCCACATTTATTTCGATATCTCTTGCTTGTTTTTGTATATAAACTAACAGAAACTTTGACCCCTATGTACCTGCGGTATGGGTTGGTTTTTCATGGTGATGTTCACCGGGTCCCAATTCGTTTCAATACCCTTACAGGGAGACCACTTTTTCTCAAAACCAAATTCCCTGATTTTTCCCGGTTTTCCAGACAATATTTGAGTCTTTTTTTTTATGTTTTTATTTAAAAAAAATAAATATGATAATAACGGCAGAACAAAAAGGTTTTATGATCAAAAGTTCCTTCAGAAATCGTAGAAGGGTTGACGGCCAGTGGGTTTATTCAACATGGGACGCCATTCAGAATTTTCAAACAAAATTTCCACACACTGGCTTTCGACCAGTTTCGCCAAGTTTTGACTAGATCTGTGGCTTTGTTTGGAGAAACAGAAAGTGCGAATAAAAAGGAAGGCAGTGAGAGACCCAAGGTTCGCACTGCATAAAAAATAGAAGAATTGAGGCAAATTGTTAATGAACACCCACACCCACAAACCCATGAAAGAAGGTTAATTGGACCGATTTTTTTTATGGGACTCTCAATTTGGCGCCATATCGTAATGAAATTTTAGAAAATTTTGTAAACGCATTAGACGATGAAGAGATGCAACAAGGCTACTTCAAAAAGGATGGCGCACAAATTCCCTTAACTCTTGATAATTTAAATTTTTTGGAAGAATTTTTAGAAGACCGAATCATTAATAGTAATGTGCCAGTTAGGTGGCCACCACAGTTCTGCGATCTTACGCCGTGCGACTTTTTTTTATGCCTACACATTAAAAACTTGGTTTTCAAAACCCCTTGTGAAAATTTGGAAGACCTAAGGGCAGGGTTGGCATGAATTAATTCATGATTTAATTCAGTGAATTAATTCATGAATTAAATCAGATGATTTTTTTTAAAAAGTCACTGAATTAATTCATATTTTTTCCGAGTTAAATTAAGTAATCTGTTCTACTTCTATTTAATTTTTTGTTCAAAACATATTTCTTTGCTACAGTATACCTACAAGGCATACCAGTTAGTTTTTGTAAAATAAGGCTACGCTGATGGATTTAGCAAATACTGAGAGATACTTTTCGATCCATCCATACGTTACAGGCTCGTAAAACTTTGAAATCGCCTGTCTGGTAACATTTGTAAACATTCACAAAAAATAGTCCTGATTAGAGCTGGCAACTGCCGGCGCGGAAATCTGAAGGTTATATGCCGGCACACCAAAAGTAACTCCATACGACTCTTCTATTGCCCACATGCTGAGTCCAACAAACAAAAAATTTAATGTAACCTTAACTGAAGAGGAAAAACAAGAGGCTTTGAAATGCACTGAAACAGAATATCCAAATCTTTTATCAGTGTTGCTACGATTCAATGGAAAATTATCCCCTTATAGCAAAGCTATGATGCAAGATTCTGTTATCTCAAACATGACAGATACTGAATGGTGGATTTCGGCATTTTCATTAGTTGATTTAGACCCTACAGCGCAAAGTAACATAAAACAATTCATGTCAGCAGTAGCTTCTTCTGCAAGACTAGAAATAATTTTTTCATCCTTTGGACCAGTGAATTCCGATTTGCGGAATAGACTAGGTGTGAAGAAAGCTGGAAAACTAACTTTCATAATGAAGATGTTAATTAAATAAGCAATAAGAAATGTTTCCATTTGCATTTAACATAACTTTAGTGTGTTTTTTCGAAGGTTTTCCTCCTGGTTTTTCTTGTTTATATAAAAAGGTTTGATATTTTTAATCTATAAACAGTTTATGCCTTTTTTAGGCTTTGTACTATAGGAAAATTTTTCAGGATTTTTTGAGAATTATTTTTTGTTTTTCATCCTAATTACAAAAATTGGAATATTTAAATAAAAAGCAATGTAATTTATTGATATTTTAATAAAATATTTTCAGAGAGAACTACGTTTTCTTGACATTAATTATTATTATTATTATTATATTATTAGAATAAATGGTTAACAATTAAATAAAAATCCTGAAAAACATAACATGTAGGTACTCATATTAAGTTGTGGTGGCATATTCCAAAATTAATACCATTTATAGGTTTTTACAGGTAATACACAAACAGTTTTTTTAATTGAATTAATTCAAAAAAGTCAGAATTAATTCAAGAAATCTGACTTTTTTGACTTTTTTTTTTAAGTCGTGACTTATTCCAACCCTGCCTAAGGGCTAGAATTATAAATAAATTTTAGGAGATTAACAACTCCCCCCAAGTTCTCACCAATGTTTTTGATGCTGTAAAAAGAAGAATGAGAACATGTTTGGAAGTAGTAGGTGGACACGACTCTCATTTAGTTTAAATTTATAATTTTTAGGTTCTTTGTAGTATAAGTTTTTTTTTTAATTCTGTATTATGCAAGGACAATGACAATAATGTAATTTTGTTAAAAATAAAAACTTCAGAACTTGACAGTTTAATTTTTTATTCACCTTTTACTCATGTTACCTTTCAAGAGTAATAATTCAAGTAAATATGCGCGATTGATTCCACAGAGGACGTTTTTTTTTTTGATCTTACATTATGTACAGGGTCTTCCAACGAGGACTGAACAGGGGCTCATTTTTGAGCTTCCTTGTATTTAAAGAAAAATCTAAAATAGCCAATCAATGTACTTTTTCCAGCAGAATTCAAAAATGAAACCAAAAATTTATTTGAACCAGAAACAAAAGAGTTACGCTATGGATAAGGTGTTTTTTAAATGGAACATAGCTTTTTTTATACGATTTTCGGAACGAGTGATTTTTTTTATGTCCGTTCTGATTAAAATATTTAATATTGTGACAGCTATTTTTATTAAATTTTAATGTTTTATCCAGTATAATTTAACTTCAACCTGTTTGAAACATACACTAGGTAATAAAGGTAAAATCACCTTGAAATCCTTCAAAGTCAAAAAATTTGACAAATTTACATTTTTTGACTTTGAAGGATTTCAAGGTGATTTTACCTTTATTAACTAGTGTATGTTTAAAACAGGTTGAAGTTAAATTATACTGGATAAAACATTAAAATTTAATAAAAATAGCTGTCACAATATTAAATATTTTAATCAGAACGGACATAAAAAAAATCACTCGTTCCGAAAATCGTATAAAAAAAGCTATGTTCCATTTAAAAAACACCTTATCCATAGCGTAACTCTTTTGTTTCTGGTTCAAATAAATTTTTGGTTTCATTTTTGAATTCTGCAGGAAAAAGTACATCAATTGGCTATTTTAGATTTTTCTTTAAATACAAGGAAGCTCAAAAATGAGCCCCTGTTCAGTCCTCGTTGGAAGACCCTGTACATGCCACTGTTGAGCATTGTAATACCGATTAACAGTGTATAGATTTAAGAAGCAAATGCATTTTACTTTTATTTTATTTGTTAACAGGGTTAATGTTGAGTAGCCGACACATGTATCCGCTAGACTTCCCCCATTGAGAGTTGTAATTTTATTTCTCTTAATAAAGACTATTTATTATTATTATTTGAAGATACAGAATTTGAATTTTCTTTTACTCTTTCCCGTCATTTTTTTCTCTAACAAGTACTTTTTACGGAATAATACACCTAATTAATTTTATACAAATATCGCAATACCTCTGGAACTCTTAGGTTAGGGTATAGGGAGTGTTACATAAACCTGGCCTATAATTTAAAACAGAATCGGAAATTAAAGCAAAAAATAGGGTATTCTTCCATTTATTAAAATATATGTAACTTTGATGTGTCACACCATTTTAAACAACCTTTCATATTCCAAATAATTTTCAAATTATAGATTTTTGAAAGCCTTAGATAACATCCATCTGAAAAATTGTTGGCTAACTTGATCAGTCAGTCCGGGACTATTTAAACACAGGTTATGAGAAATTATAAATGTAAAGCAACCACTTACCATCTGAAATATCCTCAGGTTTTATATCAGCAGATCTAGAAATATCCTTATTCTTTCTAGAAGATGAATCTATGCTACTAACACTGGAATCTGATTCACTGCCACTGTGAGATTTTCTTCTTGATCTCGACTCCCTTGAACTTGACCTGCTTGAACTCCTTCCTCTTGATTTTTTTGATCCTTTGCTACTAAGCGATTTTCTTGAACTTCTTGAACTCCCCGATTTCACTGACCCATTATCTCCACTCTCTGAACCCTATAGATAATATGACTAGAGTTTAACAAATGGGGGTAATTCCAGAGACGGCTTCTAACCTAGTTGGAAATAAAATTAGGATTCGATTTGAAAATAAAATACAAATATTTATTTACCCACATTGTGGTATTTGAAAGTGCGAGATACGAAAATATCATACAGGGTGTCTGAAAAGTCTTAGCATGGGCAAAGATCTTTACTATTAATAAAGATAGCAACACCAAATTTTAGTTGTACCTTATTGGTTAGTAAATCTACTTTTTTACGTAATTTGACTCTTTCAACCCCCTTGGGGGGTTACGCTAGCGAGTTGCGGTCCAAAATTTTGGATGCAAACCTATGCCGTGTGGCCTCTTCGTTTAAAAGTCTTCAAAAAAGAAACATTGTTTTAGTATTTTAGTATTTATTTATTATTGTAATTCATTTTTAAATGGCAAGCCTATAAAAATTATAACTCGTAAATCGTATAATCGGGCGGGGCACAAGTCGACCATTAGTCGGCCACTTGTGCCAAACAGTACAGGTCGGCGCTGCTATTTTTTGTTTTGTAGGGCACTTTTTTCTAACTTTTTTCCAACTTTACTTCTTCATTTGTCGTTTTTATGTTTTGTTTTTTGACATCTGCGCAGTAGACCAAAATGCGTACCACGCGCAAACCGAGCGTGCTAGACATGCGCACGGAATTTCAGGAGTTGGACTTTGGTGTCTACATTTGAACCCATTCATTTTTCAGAATATATCTCCAGTAGTTAAGGTACCACTACGTATTTAACTTTATAACTTTGTTCCCAAGTTTTTTTCGACTTTATTTTTCATTTTTTGCCATGTGCGCAGTAGACCAAAATGCGTACCACGCGCAAACCGAGCGTGCTAGACATGCGCACGGAATTTCAGGAGATGGACTTTGGTGTCTACATTTGAACCCATTCACTTTTAAGAATATATCTCCAGTAGTTAAGGTACCACTGCGAATTGAGACAACAAAGTACATCCCCTGAAATTTCGTGCGAATGTCTAGCCCTCTTGGTTTGCGCGTGGTACGCATTTTGATCAATGGTAAAACTTTTTCCCCAAGTTTTTTTCGACTGTATTTTTCGTTATTTGCCACCGCGCAGATAGCAAAAAAAGAAAAATAAAATCGAAAAAACTTGGGAAAAACGTTATAAAGTTAACTTTGTTCCCAAGTTTTTTTCGACTTTATTTTTCATTTCTTGCCATGTGCGCAGTAGACCAAAATGCGTACCACGCGCAAACCGAGCGTGCTAGACATGCGCACGGAATTTCAGGAGATGGACTTTGGTGTCTACATTTGAACCCATTCACTTTTAAGAATATATCTCCAGTAGTTAAGGTACCACTGCGAATTGAGACAACAAAGTACATCCCCTGAAATTTCGTGCGAATGTCTAGCCCTCTTGGTTTGCGCGTGGTACGCATTTTGATCAATGGTAAAACTTTTTCCCCAAGTTTTTTTCGACTGTATTTTTCGTTATTTGCCACCGCGCAGATAGCAAAAAAAGAAAAATAAAATCGAAAAAACTTGGGAAAAACGTTATAAAGTTAAATACGCAGTGGTACCTTAACTACTGGAGATAGATTCTTAAAAGTGAATGGGTTCAAATGTAGACACCAAAGTCCATCTCCTGAAATTCCGTGCGCATGTCTAGCACGCTCGGTTTGCGCGTGGTACGCATTTTGGTCTACTGCGCACATGGCACGAAATTGAAAACTAAAGTCGAAAAAAACTTGGGAAAAAAGTTATAAAGTTAAATACGTAGTGGTACCTTTCCTGGAGATATATTCTGAAAAGTGAATGGGTTCAACTGTAGACACCAAAGTCCATCTCCTAAAAGTCCGTGCGCATGTCCAGCACGCTCGGTTTGCGCGTGGTACGCATTTTGGTCTACTGCGCAGATGTCAAAAAACAAAACATATAACAACGACAAATGAAGAAGAAAAGTTGGAGACAAATTAGAAAAAAGTGCCCCACAAAACAAAAAATAGCAGCGCCGACTTGTGCTGTATGGCACAAGAGGTCGACTAATGGTCGACTTTTGCCCCGACCGATTATACGATTTACGAGTTATAATTTTTATAGGCTTGCCATTTAAAAATGAATTACAATAATAAATAAATACTAAAATATTAAAACAATGTTTCTTTTTTGAAGATTTTTAAACGAAGAGGCCACACGGCATAGGTTTGCATTCAAAATTTTCGACCTCAACTCCCTAGCGTAACCCCCCAAGGGGGTTGAAAAAGTCAAATTACATAAAAACGTAGATTTATCAACCAATAAGGTACAACTAAAATTTGGTGTCGCTATCTTTATTAATAGTAAAGATATTTGCCCATGCTAAGACTTTTCAGACACCCTGTATGATATTTTCGTATCTCGCACTTTCAAATAACACAATGTGGGTAAATAAATATTTGTATTTTATTTTCAAATCGACTCCTAATTTTATTTCCAACTAGGTTAGAAGCCGTCTCTGGAATTACCCCCATTTGTCAAACTTTAAATATGACTTTAAATAAAATTAAAAAATATTTATTGTACTATAACAGACTTTAAAATTTGTTTTGTCCCAAAAACAAGATTCCACACCAGCAAGACTTAAGCAGGTCGGACCTGATATTTTTAGGTATTCCCAATCAGATTTGATTTAATACAACAATGACTGAAAATATTTCTTTGCCTCTGGTTTTACAGTGAAAGGATATTTAAAAATCCATTTACCAAGATTACAGAGGCCTACATTTTATAGCATATAGCATAAAAAATTATCTGAAAACATTATAAATTTAGTAAATCATCCATTACCTGCGACCTTGAACGAAACTGCTTTGGACTTCTTGAATTATTTGGACTGCTTTTTGCGCTTAGCGGTTCCTTCTTTATACTTCCTATAAACAAAAAAAAATAGGGATTATAAATATTTTTTTAGGAAACTAAATAATCTTGTTTCAATATTTACAGAACAAAATTTTCACTATACTAAATAAACTTACTAGGAGAGCTATCCCTTGAACTAGCAGCAGATTTGGTTTCCAACTTTCTAGCTGGACTAGAATAGCCTGAAACTCTAGAGTGAGGACGTGAATTGCTTTGGTAAGACGCACCAGATTTAGGTGTTTGTGGTCTGCTAGGTGGTCGGCGTCGGGAGGAATGCCGAGATTCCTCATCAGATGACACTGAACTGGACCTACATATATTAAATAAATTCTCTGACAACTCTATTATATTTTAGTTCAATTATTTAGCAGCTATAAGGCTCTAACTAAAACAGGTAGACAAAATCTACGTATTGGTTTAGGCAAATACATTTTGATAGAAGTGCCCCTAATAAATTCATTTTTACTTTTTAATTTATTCTTGTAGTTTGGACCAACATCTATCAATATATTAGTGTATAATATTCTGAAATTGTACACTTAAAACCAATTGTAAAACATTAACCCTGGGATACACTATCGCTAAAACCGGTCTATTTTGACAAGATTTAGAACTGATTAGAGTGTAAGAATAATACAACTAAGTTTGGTACTATGAATTTATTTTCTAGTCTTCATGTAAATTTATAAAGACAATGATCATTTAACTATGTATTTTCCACAATAATAGAATTAACTTGATTTTAGCAACAAGTTAAAAAAGATAATTTGAAAACTAAGCAAAGCAATGAAATATTATTATATTAACTCATACGTTTTTAATGACGACTTATTAACAGCGACCACAAAAAAATTGTCAAAACCTAATTGATGGTGGTGTGATGCCAACAAATTAACTCTATATAAAACAAATGTTTTGTCTTTTAAATGCGATTTGGAAAATATAGTTTTGGAAAATCAGACCATTGACTGCTTGTCACAGAGCAAGTTCTTGGGTCTTTATATAGATAAGAAGTTAAAATTTCAATATCACATTAACAACCTCACGAAAAGGATTGCATCAAATTGTTACGCCATTAGAGTTATGTCTGGGGAATTATATTACGAAATAGTGAAAGGAGCATACTTTGCTGTCTCATCTCAGATATGGCACATGTTTTTGGGGTACATCTTCTAAGCAACTTTTTGAGTCTGTAATCATCCTGCAGAAAAGAGCAGTTAGATACCTATGTGGGGCAAAGGTAAGAGAATCGTGTAAGCCTTTATTTCTTGCCAATAGGATCCTAACCTTAACGGGTATTTTCATATTGGAATCTGTATGCTTAATGCACAAAAGTGATATAAACAGTACTACCACCTACAACACACGGCTCTCGTATCGGATTTCTCTTCCCATTCCTGGCTCCTCTCAAATTAAGAGCTCTATATTGTATAACAGTAAGAAAGTATTTAATCACCTACCTCTTAGGTTGAGGCAAATACAAAACATCTTAAAATTTCGGCGCGAAGTTAAAAAACTGTTGATTGTGAGACCCTATTACGGTCTTGAAGAGTTTTTCGAAGATGTTTTCTAGGTCGAATGTTTAACCGGTTGTTGGCTGTGTTTATTATTGTGATAATGTTTAGTATTGTGGTAATCTCTATAATGTGGCATTTTTCGGATTAAGTATTCTAGTCTTTGACTTGTACCATTTTATTTATATACACATTAAAATTGTTTATTTTTGTCCTTTTATTGTCATTGCATATTTTTGAATTAAAGTTGTATTGGTTATTGTTATATTAAGCAATTTTGTATTATAGTTTGTTTTTGTTTTGTTCTTTTTTTAGTGAGTAAGTGCTTTGTCGATGAGAACCAATTTCTTTGGACAATAAAGCTGTTTTTGACTTTGACTTTGACTTGACTTGATCAACTACAATATCTAAGTTTAAACCAGTACTAATAATGGGGCTACCAAACATATTAATGACATATTTTAATTATTATTATGTTGTAGAGGTTCCCTCTTAGTAGAAGGGTCCAGGGATTTTATGCGACGGGCGATAGATTTGGATATAAGCGACCTGAAAAAAAATACCTAGATCAATAAAATTGAAAAAAATAAATAGTATGTTGAGACATGGACGCGAAGCCCTCATCGACTGCAAAATACAGTCCATAACTTGAAGTATCACTTACAAAACCCAGAATATAAGTTACAGGCTAAATTTAGGGTCGATCATCCCTAAAACTAAAGTCCGCCACATAAAATCCTTGTACTGAGGGGTTACTCCTATACAACATATATGTTAAAATCAGTTGTTAACATAATATAGTATCATTGGAAGTGTTAAGACTTGTTAGTGGGTCCCAGGGAAACTTTTTAAACGACTTTGTTGCAGGCATTAAAAAATGTTGCCAGTTTGATAGTCTAAAATTTTCATATGTAATTGAAGACAGCAGGATAAAAACATGATGTCACCTTTTCGCTTTTTACAGAAAAGTGTTTTTAAATTTAAAAGTTTGCACTCAATAGTTTATTAACAGATATGTGTATTTGTTTTGTTTTTGAATTAATTATTAGCTCTATATTTTTGGACAATACCTATAATTGACTGCGCCCTTACATATAAAGTGATGATAAACTGATTTTTCACCTGCTGGTTTTGCAATATAAAAGTACTCCTTCTTAACAAAGAGCTGACACTATAGACCGAAAATTTCAAAAAATTTACTAATATTTTTCTCCTGTGCTCCTCAATTACAATCAGCTAAAAATCTCTGTTAACTCCAGTTCACTTATGGCCATTCGCACCGTAGTCTGCTAAGCCAACTTGGACCTGGGCCACTCTTAGATTATGGCCTACTTCACTGTCTGAGGCACAAACTGTCACAGACTATATACCTAAAAGCCAGCTTAACAGAGTACGGTTAGAACTAGGAACGGCCGTTTCCGGCATAACAAATGCAGTAATAAAGTTTAGGACAGAAAATTTAATTTGGTTAGATTATTTTGTAAATCTCTTTCTAAGTTTAAAACAGGTAAAATGTATTTTTACCTGCTTCTACTGGTATGTCTACTTGGAGACCTAGGAGCTTTAGGGCCCCTAGGACTTCTAGGGCTCCTAGGACTTCTAGGGCCATTTTGAATCCTATCATCTGGAGACTGTGATCTCGTCTTTGGAGAATTTGATCTTGAACGACTTACATCAGATGCCTGACTTCTAGATCTTGATCTAGACCTTGAATAAGATCTGCTGGATATACAAATTCTATACTTGTGGTGTTCAATAACAAAAAATGTTAAATCTAGCCATAAGTTAACAAATAATATTAAATTTGACAGATGGTAAAGTCAATATAAAATTATATTAATAAATTAATTAAAATTACATTATATATTACTGTTGTGTTAGGTTAAGACATTGTATTTAGTTTGTATGTGATATTTCTCTATACAGGGTGTCTAAAATAGGTGATACAACTATTGCTATCTCCGAAACGGTAAAAGATACGAGGTCGGTTAAATTAGAGAAAATGTGCCATTTTTAGTCCCTACTCATATTTCGTTTACGAAGTTGCCAAATTCTCTATAGTTTCTTATCTACAGGAGATTTTTTTAAAATTGTCAAAAATTTAATTCTTAAATATCTCGAAAACTATTATAGTTAGAAAAAAAATGTTTTAACAAAAATCACACGATTTCTTACCTTCTCTAAATTAACGTTATTGTTTTGTTTATATCATTTGTTTCTATTAAGTTACCGATACTAAATTGTTTTTTTCAAATACGGACCTGGACTTTTGTTGCATTTTTTGAAATAACACTTCATACCCTTTACATCTGTGTATCACTTGATTATGTTTTCCGACGTTTTGGTGAAGAATAGCATCATCAGGATATTCTACCAGTACGGACCTGGCATTTTTCAAGTAAATGCGTCATTTCACAACCACAAAAACCACAAATCATAGCGATAGGTTATGAATTGTGCCTTAACATGGAAGATCCCAGGTCCATACTGTTAGAAAATCCTGATGATGTTGCTATTCTTAATCAAAACGTCGGAAAATATTTTCAAGTTATACACAGTTGTAAAGGGTATAAAGTATTCTTACAAAAAATGGAGCAAAAAGTCCAGGTCCGTATTTGAAAAAAACAAGTTAGTATCAGTAACTCAATAAAAACAAATGGTATAAATAAAACAATAACGTTACTTTAGAGAAGGTAAAAAATCGTGTGATTTTTGTTAAAACAATTTTTTTCTAACTATAACAGTTTTCGAGATATTTAAGAATTAAATTTTTGACAATTTTTAAAAAATCCCCTGTAGATAAGAAACTATAGAGAATTTGGCAACTCCGTAAACGGAATATGAGTGGGGACTAAAAATGGCACATTTTCTCTAATTTAACTGACCTCGTATCTTGTACTGTTTCGGAGATAGCAATAGTGGTATCACCTATTTTAGACACCCTGTATATGTTTTTTGAATTAAATTTTTGTAAACCTGCATCCAAAAAGCAACTGTTCTATATTAGATAATATGGATATTAATTTACATAATTTATTTTAGGGATCACTAGAACAATAAATAATCATAGAAAAAGATCCTTCCAAATATAAATTAGATAAACTAGGTACCCCAAGATTGTTCATTTTTTAATTAAATATAGCAATGCCTTTTACCAGTATTGTCTTCTTTAAATATATGAAGTAAAAATTAGATTATTCTGTGTTATTTACAATGAATATTACAAGTAATGTTAACAGTACTGAGAACTGATAAACTTGAGGGTAAAACTTATATTACAAAAAACACTACATGATACATCTAAAGTGCATAAAATATCCAAAATCCGAATTAATTTCAAAATATGAAAAAAAATTATTAGTATTGTGTTAGGGTCAGTTGATCTTACCGACTATCGGGACTACGTGGTCCACTGGCAGGACTTTGTGGTCCACTTGCAGGGCTCTGAGGCCCACTAGCAGGGCTGTGATGCCCACCACCAGGGCTCTGGCGTCGACTTCCAGGGCCTCCTTTGTCACTTTCATCGCTAGAAGAGGCACTTCTAGAGTCTTCAGACTCAACAACTGGCATAGCACAAGCTGAGAACAATTAATAAATACTATCAAAAAACCGATTATGACATTAAAATTTAGTATTAACAGGTGCTGTTTTACTTAATACCTGATTCTAGGTGCTATGATTAAAAAAAAGGAAGAATATGAATATCTTTACTCTGCACCTTTTTTATACTGAGTAACACTTATTTTTATATCAATTTATATGAAATAGGCCAAAATTTACTTCAAATTCAGACTTTCTGAACAAAGTATTGCCAAAGATACAAATAGTATTAACACAAAGTTTTTCAAAAAAAAGTGCTACTTAAATGTTAATTGAGAAACTATCACAGGATCAGGATACAAACTGAATAAATCACCATCACATGTACATTGATGATGAAATGAATATTCTGCTGAATTACAATGATCATAAAAATGTACAAGAAACTATGCTGTGAAGTTGGCACGCTGTAAACTCTTTTAAATTTGACTATAATAATATGCTGTTAAAAAAGAATTTTTCAAGTAATGGGAATATGTGAAAAACTCTTCTAATCAAAAGTATAAGTGATTTCTAATAGTTTTGTAGTAAAAACAAAAAAAAATTTATTCAAAAGCAGGAAATTCCTTATCAAAATAACTACAGTCACACATCTAATATTACTTCAAGAACTGTCTGATTACACGTACACTTATGTTTACCACACAAATTTCAGTGGAATTAGTGACTTTCGAAGATATCCAATAGTGCATACACCAGGATTATTTGGGAATCCTAAACCGTAGAAAAAAAAAACGAATTTTAAAATACCCTAATTTTTACCTTTTCCATCAAATTCTCAGCTCTGTAGAATAAGAATTAAAACTGAATACAACACCAAAAAGCACCACTTTTAGCAAACTGTAAAAAAAATGTAATTAAATATTTGGGTCTTTGAAATAAAGCAACCTAGCGAGAATCAATCTTAGATTTCACTCTTAAGCTATAGCACTTGTAAACGTAATTTGAACAAAAACACTGCGTTTTAAATCATTTTGTGAGACCGTTGCAGCTTTTATCTTACCTGCGAAGAGCAGCCAACTCCTCTGTAACCATTAAAACACTTCAAAAAGAAAATGTGTCGCTTCATCTTGGTGTAAAACATTATTTTTCCAAAACTACTTAAAATACTTTAAACTTCGTATTACTTCGTACTCACAACACAAACTACTGGAAGTCTTTCGCGTACTTTAATTTCGAACTATACTTAGCAAGGATTCCGTACTTTGCGGATATTTTAACTAACTGTATACATAACGCAAACACCTTTTCAGATGAAAAGAAACTGTTAATTGCACTTTAATTGGCACGAACTTGCCGGTCTTACCTTTTTTGGGGCTTCAGGGGTTCCTGGAGCTTGCTTTGATATCAAAATTTTATAATTTTCGAAACTAAATTGTTGGTTCCTGATGATTTTTTCCGCCTCTCGCTGACCAAGCAAATGGCGTCCCGTTCTCCCAACAAAAAAACTAATAAAATCTAGGGACATTTTATATTACCTCCCAGTGCACATGTCCAAGTTAGGGTAATTTCTGTTATTGGCAATAGCGAACTGCGTGATCGTTTACATCGGGCCGAGCAGCTCTGCTTGCTCAGACTGCAATTCTTGTTTCCAACATTTGAGCCTAAACTTAAGCGATATTAATTAATGAGCTAGACGGGTTCTATAAGTAATATTCCTTTCAGGTGTTTGTTGCCCCGGAGCGACTCGCCCCAGAGTGACTCGACAAGCCAAAGTGTCTTAAAATCAATTATCCATTTCTGTTTAGAACACAAAGAGCAGGCCGATCGGAACAAGCACGCCCTCTGAAATAAGACTACGGAGTTCGTTTTATACATTTGCGAGGATTCGGATGACGTTATTGATTTACCGCGTGTTGTTTAATTTAGAATTTTCGTCAGTAATGTCATCCGAATCCAGGATACTAAACTAGATTTAAGGCCTTGATCCGGTCCTCGCAAATATCATATAAGATTTGAGCAGCCCACTACCGGAGCGATTCGATCCAGCAGTGGGACTCCGCGAGGTCGTAGAATTCTATTTGTAGAGACAAAGCAATATTTTTTCGCCCTGTTTTACGTTCGCTGTCAAATGATGGGCAGACAAAAACCAAGGGACAAAAACCAGAGGTACTATAAGGATTTGGACAAAAACAACACGATCGCTTTGTGTCGATTGTAGAAAACTATAACCACCCAGAGTAGCTGTGCTGGCCTGTAGCCAGTTTGATTTCAGAGGGGGCAACTAAAGCTTTAGGTGGGGCAAACTCATGACGTAATATTTTCTTAGAAGACAAGACAATGATTTCAGTGATTTTCTAGAGTGGGCAACTTTTTCTTTCAGAGTGGGAATTGCCCACTCTGTTCGCCCCTAGCTACGGGCCCGATTATATCTCTATCATCGGGTCGACCAAGCAGCTTGTTTTTGATCCAAGCTGCCTCTGAAGTTAAAAGAAGTGCACTATTCGCCCATTCGCTGTTATAAGAACAGCGATTTTGCGAGAGATATCCTCCAATTCGCTATTCCGCCGAACCCCCGCTTTATGAACACAACTATTCGAGGAACGTTGAGCAAATCAAACGAACACACCACTCTCATTTTTTGTAAATGTCATCGTTGTCATTTGGTTGTCATTTCTTGAATATTGTGACAAGAATATTAATGCAAAAGAAGTAAAATGTTAAAATTAATAACAAATGGGATTTCCTAATAAAATACAGCATAAACGACTTATTCTTATGTGTTACAATGAAAAAGAAACACTTGAACGTTCAATTAACTTGCCAGAATAATAGATTTATCAAATCAAGATAAATGGCTGATATAAGTTGGTAAGTTGATATATTATAGTTTTTAAATTGATTACGCTGTTTCCTATTCAGTATTAAAGTTGTAGAAAGCTCAATAACCGCTACTTGTATCATCAATTTCATTTTTATTATTCTCGTCCATTTCTCTAAACCTTGTTAAATTGAACCGCTTCTTATTTAATAATTGGTACAATTTTTAAAGCTTATTCATAATAAACATTCTAGCAGGATCAACAAGCTTAAAAGAAGAATCACCTGGGAATTTCTATAATGTACAATGATTCTAAACTAAAATTTTATTTTCTTTGCAATAAGACAATATAGGTACCTACTGCTTCTACTACAGTTTTAAATTGTACGGGAATTGTGTAGCTATAAATTTAAATAAAATTTGGTATACTTGATATGGGTACTATATGTATATATTATACTTGACCTATTCAATATAATAATATTATCCTCACCCATATCCTCACCTGCATTTTATTCAAGGCCTGCTGGATTTAATTTAATAATGGGCTTGGTATGACACTCAGCTTTACATTTTTTTTTACAGGTATCAGTCAAATGGAAAATGCATGAATGGTTACTCAAAAATGGGAGAAAGGGGGGTTCCCTTATGCTCTCTAGCTGATGTACAATTAAGGTTTCTGTGCCCCGATGATTTAGATGAAGTGCGGGCACTTTGTCAAGATTGGTTTCCCATTGAGTATCCTTTTTACTGGTATGAGGAAATTACTTCAAGTAACAGGTATGTAGCTATTTCATGTCTTTTTATACTACTAGTTGTAATAGTTGTGGGGAAGTCTAAAGCTTGACAAACAGGCCCTAGTGGTCATTTTTTCCCACTCCTTAATTTTTCCTAACTGATTCAGCTACCTAGATCTTGCCAAATCTTCCAGACTTCATTATAAAGATCAGGGTTTTTTTATATTAAGATAAATTTTGGTTTTCTTTAACGTGGTGCACCATTTTATTCAACCTTCAGTTGTTCTTTCCATGATTTAAATACTAAGTAATATAAGAATTTGGTTGCATAATTTGGGTTTTATAATTACATATGCATGGTAAATTTAGATTGGATATATCTCACCCTTATAACATAATTAATACATTAGAGATATTTTATTGGAATAAGACAACCCAAATATAAAAAATTTTGAGTTAAAATTGTAGAAAATAAAGTAGATTCCCGTTCTTTAGTTTTAGTGTTCCTACAGTATGTGTAATCTCCCTTTTACAAATATCACCCTGATTTTATTAAAAAAGATCTTAGATATGTCAATATTCAATGGAAGTGTTTAGTCAAATATCAACTTTTATGAATTTACATAGACATTTACTGTGGAATCACTTATTTAAGATTTTTATATCCAACATCCAACAAAAAGCACTTTGTATCTAATTCACATTTTTCAGAAAAGCCTTCAATTAAACAAAATCTTACACTACAAGCAGAAAACTAATCAGTATTTTATGATTTTCCTAAAAATTTTCATTTTGTTCATTTGTCAATTGAAGAGTAGAGTAGTAAGTTGATTATGTGACCAAATTTTTTCTTGTTTTTCACATAATAACGGTCCAAGTACCTATGCTGATGTGCTAAAAGTGATAAACACAAATTTGAAACAAACTTGAATCACTTAGATGATGCCTTAGATAATTGTTAGAGAGATAATCGGCTAAGTACCAAACATAAATCCACATGCACCGGGAACCAGGATGTTAATCAGTAGAGTGTTGTTGCTTTTTTGGCGCAAAACATGGAAAATGTCTAAAGACAGTGTGAATCATTGTTTAAAAATAATTTTAAAAAAGTGTCTTCTTTTTTTGACATGACATCGTCGTTTTTTAAATATTGCCGTAATAGCACTTAGCCTTTTCTAGTTTTGAGCTAGTTTTTGTCAGGATGTTTTAAGGGCATTCAGGTATAGAAAAAAGATTAAGACATACACTGCTCATATAATGTGCCTGAAGAAGTTTTTTTTTTCATATATATAAACTAACTTTTTGGCACTTAGCTGACTTATTGATTCCACTCTTCAATTGGAAAACTACAGTATAACTAACATGCTAAGAGATCTAAATTTAATGACTGGTGCCTAGGTTGTCATCTCCTGATGATGCTAGCGAGCATGGTTAGCGCGCATTGAATACAAAAAATATTTAGTTTTGATATGTGCTAAAACTGTATAAAAGATGGAAATACGCCAGAGGTTCCAGAATCCTAACAAACTTTATTTTTAAATTTAATAATGGTACTGATGATTGTAGTTATTTGTTCTCCTCGATAAGGTTAAATATTTTGACATGTAATCGGCGGACAAAAGTAATATATTGCAGATGCTAACTCAACTATGAACTACATTATAGTAAGAACTAATAAATAACACTTTATTGTTAAAGATACAACTTAATATTGATAAAGCAATACAAAAAAAAAGAATGTGATACACATTACATGAAACAGATATTAATTTTACTAAAATTAACTTTGCCACTTTGCTACCTTTACCACTGACCATGCCCTCTTTAGGTTATTTTGTAAGTTATGCCCTCTTCAGGTTTTTTTTTTAGGTTATGCCCTCTTGGGGTGATGCCGATGTTCCAGCATAGCTATAACTTTTGTCTGATTATGATATACCTCTGACTTTTACTAAAAAACTTGTTGGGTAAAAGACAACTAAAAAAAAAAAAATAGGACGATTTATCTTAAGTCTTTCTAGAAGAGAAAGATCTAAATTTTTTTAAAAGAAACAAATAACGAAAGAACAAGAAATACATTTTACAGGAAAAACATTTTTAGAAATTGCTGTATAACTCTCCTAATTAGTATTACACTCCCTAAAGCAGCAACTGCTCGCCAGCGATTATATATTTTGAAGGGTGTGACAGGGGATTGTTTCTTATATACAGAGGGATCGCTGGTTATATAAAAAATAAACTGTAATACAATTATTGTATAAATTAAAAACTCAAAGGCAATCTTTTTTTATAATCTCAATAACAAAAATACGTTAACACATTAAACAATGAAAAATACTCAGTCTTCAGATTACCTGTTTATTTCGGTGGACAAAAATATAAATTATTTTGACTTGACTTAAGTACATTAACAATCAACAACTATTTTATTTCTTTACTGCTTTCATTGTTAAATAAATACATACATATATACAGGTTACCCAAATATATGTAATTGGATCAATACATTACAAACATTGTACTTTACTAAACGATATAAAAATAATAAAACAGATTAAAAGTAATGATAGGAATATGTATATCTCAACAAAAAGACGCAAAGTAGAGTAGATTTACCTTTTATTGTCAAGTTTATTTAATAAAAATATTTTAAGGAAAAAAGGTTTTGAAATTGGTCGGGGTCGGGATTGATCCGGTGACATTTTGTACAAAATACCAGGCACCTCGCACAATATTCTTTTGATCGACTTTAACGAATCGAGGTTTTATAAACTTTTGCAAGAAGTACCACGGGTAGACGTGGATAAATGTGTGGTGTATGGCGTATTCTTTGTAAATGTCCCTGTACCTATAACATTTTTTTGGTTGTTAAACGGCTTTGGAAAGAATATGCGAAAAAACAGTGTGGTTGTGTTTCACCCACTGGGAAATTCAGACCTAAAAACTTGATAGGGGCGTTTTTCAGAATTCATCTGTGAACAAACCGGTTCCAATCGGTAAGCACGTTATCCAGTTTTGCATAACGTAGCTAGAAAAGGTTAGGACGCTTACCGATAATAACCGGTTTGTCTACCGGTACATTCCTGAAAGCGCACTAATTTTCTCCTATTCCTGGCCCTTTTTTTTAAACTAATTTAACTCGAATATGTGCACTAATAGCAAAGACATATTCATATTGACTTGATTAATAGCAAAAAATATGTGTACTACTTAAATCAAAAATGGATCAAGATCCATAAATTATGTTTATAAATAAAACAAGGTATACCTATATTAAAATGAATTAAAGTAGTTCTCAGGTTACTTAGGGGCAATTTGTTCCTATTAAAACAATTCCGAGAGTTCTAATAGAATAAACAGATAATGACTAATAGGCCAAATAAAAATTGACCTCTGTGTTCGTATATACAGAGTGTCCGGAAATGAATGAGATTAAGTTTAATTCTATATTTACTGGACCACAAAAGAGTTGCTTAGGCCCGGTAGCTTTAGTGCAGCTTATATGTATATTGAAAAGAGGACCTTCAAGTTCTTTGATTTAATCAGTTCATTTAAAAGTTGATTTTGAAAATTGTTTAGAATATTTTATTAAACATTGGCATATGTTTTTTTTTTTTGAGGTGACCAGATAATAATAGAGCGCGATGAGAGATTACACAAAAAAAATTAAGAATCGGGCGCGGGTTTTAGTACGAAATTTATGACCAGATTCACTACTGCTAAGACCAGTCTAATTTGACAATTAAGGGTTAAATTGACAAGTTTTTTTAAATCTAAAACAGACCACTTAGACTTCAAGTTAAACTACTAGTGCAACGCGGGATTCCGAAGAAAAGGGAAATATGGGATTTAAAAGATTTAAGTTTGGGAAGGTAAAACTTCTGCAGGCAATTTGGTCCATAATCTGGATACCCTAGGTATGAATGAGAGAAGGAAGTAGAATGTTCTAGTTTTTGTAGCTGGACAATAAATGGATGCGTATGTGACGTGGACCGCTGTTCTTTTAGGAACAGTCAAGGTAGATTGATCACCAACAGCGCGGCGATGAGCGAGAAATAAGTTTTCTTGTGAAGACTGGGTCATTGAGTCGAATTTTGGATAAAAATTAAGGATATTAAGTGGCGAAGGTGATGCCTCTTCCCAGATGTGGGAACAGTATTTCAGATTAGGTTTACCTATGTGATTGAACACAATGCGTATATCCCAATTACGCTCCGCAAACGAACCTTTTTTGGGTTTGATCAGGTTTCCTTAGGTTTGGTACGTTACTTGATCGTAAATTACTTTTTCAGAAAGCCGTTGCTTAAAAAAATTAATGCTATCCGAAAAAATTTAATTTCGAAAAAGATGTGCTCTGAAAAAATGTATTTTTGAAAAGTGCGATAAAAAAAATTGAAAAATTGGTTTTAGACAAATTGTACTTTCGTAAGTACTCGTACATACATATATCCCCCAAATGAGCAGAAGGCATAAGTAAAAAAATGCTACAATATTTACACTTCCATATTAATCAAACAATTTGTCCTGTCGCGTGTAAGCTAAGATGACCAATTCTTTTAGCTGGTTCTTTTTCCAACAAATATCTTTTTTGATGTTAAATTAAGTAAATTTTTCGTATAACAGCTTCTTCGAAAATATGTTTTTTTTTTTAAAAACAACCTTTTAAAAATACGTTTCCCGGAAATATATTTTTTAAACATAGTTCTGCCAAACTTAAATTATGAATGAATAAATGAATGAAATGTCAATAAAAAAATGACAAAAAGATCCTAAACTAACCTAAACGAACCTTTTTTGTGTTGGGTCAGGTTTATGTTTCCTTGTATTTGCTATGTTACTCCGTAGTAAATTAT
The DNA here is from genome assembly GCA_963971165.1 of Philopedon plagiatum. Classification (NCBI taxonomy): domain Eukaryota; kingdom Metazoa; phylum Arthropoda; class Insecta; order Coleoptera; family Curculionidae; genus Philopedon; species Philopedon plagiatum. The sequence continues at coordinate 70,040,670 of OZ020194.1, forward strand.
TTTCAAAAAGTGTTGTTTTTTAATATGAATATTCGAAGTCTTTTTCGAAACAATGTTTAAAAAATGTTCTTTCTAAAAACATGTTTTCTTGAAAAAATTTAGTTTATGCTAATTTTATTAGATGAAAATATAGTCAAATAAATGTCGTGTAATACTGTATTGCTTGGATGGCATCAATCAGGACACTTTGACAACCGTCTGCAGCTGACCAGTCAATACAATCCACCAGTTTTTAGTGAAAATTCAATGACTGATTGCTTTGAATAGTAAATAACTTTGTATTTAGTTTTTTTAAAGTCTATGGGTATAACCAATAAAACTGCCGTAGATAATAATTAATAAGATGTTTTTACAGTTTAAATAGAGTAAGATATTAACTGTAATATACAAGATTTCTGCTAAGCTGGTCCAATTCCTTATTCATTCTGTTTTTGAAAGATTGTACTAATGAAGTACAAACTGTGGTCTCCTGTAAATCATTCCGTGTATAGACTATGCGATTACTTGAAAAAATTCTCCTTAATAATTGGGATCAATTTTTTTCCTATTTTCTTGCTGTTGCTGGTCAAAATCAGTTTATTTTTCATTTAATTATTCGAGGATTAAAAGTGATAATTTAGTCCTCAAAAATAAAAAATAAACCATTTTTAACCAATGAAGTTGAAAACAAATTTAACATTTGGTTACTATGTTTTAGCCGTTTTTATTCCTTGGCTGCAGTATATAAACAACAAATAATTGGCCTTATAGTAGCAGAAATCAAACCTTATTCTTGCCTTAACGACGAAGATGCAGGAATCCTAGCAAAATCTTTCAGTGATTGTGACGTAGCATATATTTTATCACTTGGAGTACTACAGGAATTTCGTAGAAATGGTATAGCAACGTTATTGTTGGATTCTTTACTTAAAAATTTGACCACACCTGAGAGAAAAAAAGTAAAAGCCGTTTTTTTACATGTACTGACAACGAATGCGGCCGCTATTATATTTTATGAACAGAAAAAGTAAGTTTTATGAAATAATTTTTCAAATTATATAATATTCAAGCAAATTTTTAATAAAAAAAAGTTCAAATTTATTTGAACAAGGTAAAACAGCAGAGTTTTAAATAAAAATTGCTTGAATATCGAATACCACCCATCTGCTTTGGTCTTTCTGTACCTCTTCACCCATATACTTCCATTGCTGTTACCTTTCGCCAACATAATCATTAACTTTTCCCATATTGTCTGCACCACTATAGTCTTCTTTCCTGTATTTTGATTATTCCCTTATTCTTTTATTCATAACTTTGCCTCCTGGTTACTCCGCACGTCCATCTTCACATTCTCATCAGTGTTATATCTAACCTCTAACCTCCTCTCATGCAGTTTCTTTATTGACCAAATTTACACTCCATACATCATTGCAGTAGTTTCTGATTTTTCGTAAAACTTAATTACAAGCATTACTATTCTGAATGATTTTTGACTACTATCTTTTAACAATTCTGTAAAATCAATTTTATTTTTAAATTCCAGTAAATTTTTCTTTCACTCCTGCTTGCAACTTTAATAAGTTAGTAGCAGAAGAATAACTGAAAGGTGTGTGAGTCACTAACAAGGGGACTGCCAAACATATTAATAAATAATCGATTTTAATAATCTTTATATATGTTGTAGACCAGCTCTCCTTCAGTGCGAGGGTCAAAGGATTTTATGCGACCGACTTTAGTTTTGGAGATAATTGACCTGAAATATAACATTATAATAATAATCAAAATAGATCAATAAAATTGAAAAATATTAGTATGTTGAGACATGGAACGAACCCTGATCGGCCGCGTGTAAAGCATTGGTTACAAAGCCCAGTTTATAAGTTACCCAAGCAAACCCAACCCAACCGATACTTTCAAGTCGATTATCTCCAAAACTAAAGCCCGTCGCATAGAATCCTTTGACCCTCATGTTGAGGGTGAACTCCTTTACATACAAAAATTATTACAATCGGTTAACATGTTTGGTAGTCCCCTTGCAAGAATTAGACAATGGTTTTAACTAATCAGTACATTATTTAGAAATTGAATTTCATTTTGTTGAATCGAATATCAAACATTAAAACCAAAAATAAATTGTCGATAAGGGACAATGATAAATAATTAATGGGGTAACAAAGTTTTTAGTTATTTATAAATACTCAATACTGTAGGAGGAATAAGCTCATTAGTAATTAACTTCATTGTGTTAATTTCGTTTTATCTTATGATCGAAACTAGCTGATACCCGCCGATGCGTTCGCGTATAAATATAGTTATTCCGTATGTATGTCACCTATTTTTACTATTATCATAATTAGTTGTTATCTTAAGCAAATTTTTTAAACCCAAGCAAATTTAAGCCTGGCGTAACCCCCCTCGCCCTCGCCTCAAGCTAACTTCTGACACTTGAACCAATCTTTACGCTCTAGTCTCTTTTGGTTTATAGTGCATGATAACCAGTTACGTGTGGCTAACTTATCGAATTATTATTTTTTTGATGTTGGGATACAACAGTCGTGACCAAATTAAAGTTTCACTTTCCATAAGAAAAATCCTTAGAAATGAAACTTTATTTTGGCCACGACTTTACAAGAGTTGTAAAAAACATTATACAAAGTCGCCAGTTGTAATAATTTTATATAGTGTTTAATAGCCGGCACTCGCATAGGTGTATTTTTGATATGTACAGGGTGTCCAATTTTCAACACTTTTGCAGGGTATCTCGGTTATCTTTAAAGATAGAGAGCTGCGGTTTTCGCAATACTGTGCTACTTTTTCGTGAAACGTATGGTGTTACAAACAGAATTTTCATAGCCTTCTTCGTTTCGGAGATGCAGTGCGATTTTGAAAATGTGTCATTTTAAAACCCCTCGTATCTCAGTTGCCTTTTAACTTATCGGTAAGGTAAAAACTGATTATTAAATGCGTAGAAACCAGTGACATAGTAATTTTTTTCCAGAAAACGAATTTGAAGACAAAACCAAAGTTCCATTTTTTAAATGGCACACACAGTATATTTTGTTTTTATTCGATTGATTTTTTCATTAGGTTTTCCAAAATATATAATTGTTGGTATATGTCTTTTGGAATAACTTTCGAATTTTACAATAATTAAAAAAGGGTATAATATTTCATAGTAGGTCGTGATATAATGATTTGAAACAAATTAATGGAGACATTTAACTAACATTGAGGTATATTTTTAAAATTTTAAATCCCAATAACATAACTGAATCAAACCTTGAATACAAAAATTCACTGTTCCAAACAAATTTAGATAAAACAGGAAACGGATGTTTTTTAGTAAATTTAAAATGTAAATAATCTTTGTTTATATTTTATAAATCATAAAAATTGCTCAAAATTGTTACCGTTTTCTCTAACACAAAACTCGCACATTTTACTTGGGTCCCTGCAAATTTTGAAATTCGAGTGTAGTGGCTTCACGCAGTTATTCTACAGTGCGATGTCGAGACTTGTAAACTATATTTTGAAAGTACTCCACAAAAAAAAGTCAAGGACGGAAAGATCAGGTGCTCGTCGTGGCCATCTTACAGGTCCGTTGGTTCCTAATTATTTTTCGAGAAAATTATTTTCTAAAAAGGCATACATTTCACGAAAAAGCATTACAGTATTGCGAAAACTGCAGCTCTCTATCTTTAAAGATAACCGAGATACCCTGCAAAAATTTCGAAAACTGGACACCCTGTACATCTTTACTTAAGCACAATGTTTTTCAAGCTCTCCGATTTCATTCGGGCGCCCACAAAACTGTTTTACATAGTAATACTATTATTAATTTTTTTTTCATTTTGGCTAAGTGACAAAATTATTTGGGGTGCGCGATTTTGCCGATGGGATACAGATTCCTTTAAAAAAATCGGTCAAGTGAAAGCTATACTTGCACAATTAGTGTTCCGTGCCACTTAACATGAGCAAACTTCGGCCGACCAATCCCCGTCCATCTGCCACGCTACCCGCCGCCGACGCGAACGGCACCAACGCCGTATCACATGGCGTATCCACGGAGCTAAGTGGGCCAAATTACAAATTTTGAAAAAGTGCAAGAACAAAAGTTGTTCCTTACATCGTAAGAAATATTTTCTGTCGAAAAACTATTTCTCTAAAACCAATGGTTCAGCAGTTATAAAAAAATAAACAATTACATTGTTTATAACCATTGACCGCGCTAGAATTTTTCAATCCTGATAATTTTTGCTCAATCTACACCTAATTCTCAATGTTCATGATTTTTTTCAGATTTTTCTGAGCGATCCTTCTGGTGATAAGGGTGGGGGCCAGCGATTTTTAAACGGTTTCCCAAAAATTGTTTAAAAAAAAACGCAATAAAAGAATACATCATATATATCGTTGAATTCGTGCTTGAATAAGCTTTCATTTGACACCCTACACGATGCCTCTGAATTTTTTTTCTATAGCCCCATTTGCCCCCCGAAATTAACCCCCAGAATCAAAATTTAACTTTTTATACTTCAAGTCTATAATTGGGCCACCACACTCGATCTCTGTGCCAAATTTCAAATTTTTACGTCGAATAGTTTTAAAGAAAAGCTCCTGTGACAGACGGACGGACACCGAAGTGATTCCATGAGTGTTCGGTTTCACGGAACACTAAAAAGAGGGGAAATAAAACAGAGGGTTTAGGGCAATGCATATTGATTTCTCAAATTAAAATTTTAATCATTACAATTTTTGGAACACAACTATATTTTCTAAAATAAAGAAACTTCAATTAATTAATAATTCTTTGGAGTGGCTTTTTTTGTTTTAATTTTATATAACAAAAAAAACTAAAAAACAATAAACTTAAAAAAAAATGGATAAGGCAAGGATCATAATTACTTTTATTTACCAGAGAGTTTAAGTAATATTACAGCAAGTAAAATAGATTGTTTTCGTAAGAAAACGATAGTAATAATGATCACATGCACACACTTGTTTTTCAGCAAACAAGAGACTAAACAATATGACGTCTTAACCCGAATACGAGATGCTACCTTGATACTACCCCCCAATCCTTTCAGTATTTAGATCGATACAAGAGACTGATGTTAGGTACAGACTGTCGGCCGCGAAAAAACAATTTTTAATTTTTGAAACATCCTGTATACAAATTTTTGATTACTAACGGCCAGATTCGTTAACGCTAGACCGGTCTAATTTGGCAATCAAAAGTTTTAAACTGACAAGTGTAGGAATAAGACAACTAAGTTTTATACTGCTAATTTGTTTCAGAGTTTTTTCGCAAATTTATAAAGGAAATGTCAATTTTAGTACGTACTTTTCACAATAATAGAGCTAAATTCATTCTAGCAGCTCGTTCCAAGGTGAAAATCATTTGGAAACCAAGTAAATCGCTTATATATAAGAATAACTCATAAGTTTTTAACGACAACATATTAACAATAACAGGACAAAACCCTGTCAAAACCTAACTGATCAACTAGAAGATCTTAATTTAAACCAGTACTAAATCTTAAACGTTTTTAGTAAATCTGAACGTAAAACTCTTTCTTGTTAGATAAATCTCAATAATAATCATTGTAACAAGTGACTGGGATGGATACGCACGGGACTGATATTTGACGGTTATTTTGTTTAACAAGGAGGTTAAAGTAAAAAATAATAAAAATCTTTCTTAAGTATACCTCACAATGCCTCACATATTTTGGTATCCAAACCAATACTTCAAAATTTTTGTTTATAATCATGGGCACTGACGGCGGACCGATTTTTTTTCCGGGAGGCTTTCGTCCTATGAAATTTCTAGTCTAGATTCGTAAATATTTTTTGTGTTGATTATTGCGAAATAATTTGGGAGGCTTAGCCCCCTAACCCTCAACCTAATTTTTAAACATGTGCAAACTGAAAGTCCATGCCCCTGTGTTTTGTGCTTTGCATTATCTGCCAATCAAAACTGTTTTTTGATTTGGTTCAGTAATTTCTAAAATAAAATTTCTTTCCTGATATACTTGAGTATTACGGATAACAATAGCTTGTGACACTCACGGGGATCGAAGCTACTCATCAGTGAAGGTTTTTCTCAAATTAATTCCATAGTTTTTGATTAGCATGATCACACAAATTGGACAAAAGTAATAACCATAGTATCTGTTGTTTTAACCACTATTTTAAACAAATTAGAAATATTTTTCAAAAACAAATTCAGAAAAATACTCTCCATCGGCGACGTACGATGAAGTTATGGTTGTGTAAAACTTTGCATTAAACGTTTACTTATGTTTTCTTTTTCAGATTTAGACTTCATTCTTTTTTACCCTATTATTATTCAATAAAAGGAAAGTGCAAAGATGGCTTTATGTACGTCTTATACATAAATGATGGACATCCACCATGGTCAATATAATATCCTTTTTTATACATATTATCTTCATAAATGACAAAATTATACATGCAAGTATTGGTCCATACTGTAAAATTTTAATATATGGTACCTAAATCAAACAAGGTCGGTATTATTAGTATAGTCAGATTTTAAAAGGTCTCGCACTATTATTGACATATGACATGTCATTAATACCATACCTGTCTAGTTCTAGTTTACTTAACTTTTATAAGTGGACAGAAATTCCAAAAAATGTCAAACTTATGGTACAACAAATTAAATAATATTAATAAACACCATCAAAATTAATAAAAGAAGATGATTTTATAAAACCCTACACAAATGCGAATGTGGGAAATTAGTTCCATAATCTATCTGGCTAGCCGCCGCTAATAGCAAGTATAGATTAGATTACCTATTTTCAAACCCTTTGTATATATAAATTTAAAGAAAAATGTTTTAAATCTTTTTACTACATAATATTACCACCTAAACTGCTGGCCAATTCAAGCGGGACAAACTAAATTTTTGATAAAATTTAGAGTGGAATATTTTCGAAACGAAAAAAGATTTTGATTTAACTTTTTCAGTATGTAATTGAATAGTTCTTCTAGTTTTTATACTTCAAGGCACTATTGCTAGCAGTCGCTGCAACTCTATTTTACAGGGTGTTAAGTGAAACCCTGACTTTTTTGGAAAAGTTTTCCAGTTCCGAGAATCTAGGAAGAATTTTTTTTGAATTTTCTTTTCATACTAAAATGATCCATGGTCAAATACAAAAAAACAATTTCTCCGGATTTTCTCTATTTTCATTTGTTTTCCGTATACAGGGGTTAGTCGAAATTATCGACTTCTTCTTACAAAGGAACCCCTAATTTGGCCGTTTATTCACAAAAAGCGAAAGACCAAGTAAATTTGTAGTTTGAAGTAGTCCAGCTAACAAAATTAATACAAATTTTTGTACAGGGTGTAGCAAGTTTGGATCACGGGCTAGTAAATTATTATTTTTTAATTTCTACTACTTTTTCCTAAGTTAACTATTAATTATCACGTGCTACGTTAAAGGGTTAAAATTTGTTAGGTCCGATAACAGTACTGGATAGAAAGATCCTTTTTGCCCAAACGGGTTTTTCATTTTTTGTCTAGTCCCATTTTTAGTGATTAAACGGCTCGCATTTTGAACCTAACTTTTTGCAATTGCATCCATGAACGATTGAAGTGAGAGTGCTTTTTTGGTGGTACATAATGAATGTTTTATCCAACCAAAAAACATGTAGTGGCCAAACAGCTAATGATGCTTATTCGAAGAATTTTTTAGCATTATACAGGGTTGCAAAAAATATACCACCTATACTTTGCAGGTGGATTTCTGTTAATTTAGCGGCGTTTCTATTTCTTAGTCAAAAGATCTAGTAGGCCAAAAAATAAAACATTTTCTTTGCTATTGACAGTTACCAAGGCAACAAAGTATTCTTCTTTGAATTGGTGCGTTATTATCCTTTATAATGGCTCGATTAAGTGCAAAAGAACAAGCTAATTGTTTGCGTTTACTACAAGATGGGGTAAAAATTAGTATTATTGCGGATATGTACGGGGTTGGGCGAAGTACAATATCTCGACTGCGTCAACGCTTCCACGAAACGGGAAGTGCAAACTATCGTTATGGGGGAGGTCGCCAAAAGAAAGTCGGCATTGCAGATGAAAGATGGTTGGTTAGAGAGGCTCGTCGAAGGCGAAAAATTTCATCAGAGAAAATTAACCAGGAGTTCAGAGCAAGAACACACATTCGTGTGAGCAATAGGACCATTAGAAGAACTTTAAACAATAATAACTTAAGGTGAGTTACTTCAAATGAGATCTTATTTTTTGTACCAATATTTTTAGTGTTTCATTTTAGTAAGTCGGCTATTATAATATCGACGTCAGCTGAGGCGTGAATCTTGGATTTTGCGCACCGATATTATAAATGTAAACTTGAACTAAGTTGTTCATAAATTAAAGTTTTGATAGGCGACCCTAAACACATTATTTGTGCTTGCAGCGTAATGTTCCTTAGTTCTTCCCTAGAACTAACGTTATGAAAATTGGCCTAATTTTGCATTTTAGTATAATAAAAGCTACTGTTGGCTTATTTATTGGTTCATTCCCTACACCTATACTACAGATTTTTAAGCCAAAATTTTAATTTTAGAGCTCGGCGACGTGCTAAATGTGTGCAACTTCTACCACAGCATAGGCGAAGACGTCTCCAGTGGGCATATGAACATCGCAATTGGCCATTAGATAACTGGGAAAACTGCATGTTTGTAGACGAGTCAAGATTTAATTTAATTCACTCGGACGGCAGAATATTAGTTTGGCGTGAACGTGGCGAACGGTATATGGAGGAGAATATGGCTCCTCAGGAACCTTTTGGTGGTGGAGGCGTTACTGTTTGGGGTGGTGTAATGTTTAATGGCAAAACGGAACTTTTTTTAACATTAGAGACCATTAACGGTCAGGTATATAGGGACGAAATTTTAAGCAATATCGTTCTACCATTTGCAAACAATTTTGGGAACGATTTTGTGCTAATTGACGATAACGCCAGACCTCATAGAGCACGCATTGTGCAAGAGTTTTTGGAAGCTAATAATATTACCAGGATGGTCTTGCCTGCAAAATCACCAGACATGAATATTATCGAACACGTCTGGTCTAAATTGAAATTATTGGTAAGTTCTAGGGAAGATCCTCCTCAGACTCTAGAACAACTTGCAGACGCCATTGTTCAGGAGTGGGAAAATATTCAGCAAGAATTTGTCAATAATTTGGTAATAAGCATGCCTCGAAGATGCCAAGAGATAATAAATGTAAGGGGAGGTCCTACTAGGTATTAAGATTTGTTTTGTTTTCGTTAGTTGCAAGTTTTTATAATACCTTCAAGTAAAAAAAATGTTCTATAATTTAAAACGTTTTCTGTTTACCTATAAAAGTAACAACCAAAATTTACATTTTGGATCTCCTAAAGTAATGCCGGGAAAAATAACTACTAAATTTGAAAATTACGTATCTTTTCGAGTACTTTCAAAAGTAATTAAATCTTCTGAAATTTCTATACCTTCTAAAAACTACGCTATACAGAATTTTATAACTTGTTCAGTTGAATTCACTATCCATCTCCAATTTTTGACGAGAAAAATGTACTCCGTGACTATTAATTTAAGACACTTCTTATTAATTAAAATTTCTCAATGCCATGTACTGACTTTTTAGAGCAGTGGTAAAATATTTTTCTTTTATAATGAATAATCGAAGTTTACGAAAATCCAAAGATATCGAGAAACACGTGGCTTCTATTATAAGTAGTAACTTCTGCACAATCCTGTATAATGTGAAAAAGTTCCGAATGAATATTATTCTTTTTATCTGTATCGTTACTAGATTTTATTAATAATAAGTAGGACATTTTCTTTAATAATTATTAATATAGCAAAAAGGAACTTTATGAATACCTAAAGGACTCTAAAATCACATGATTTTCATATAAAATGTAGGTGATATGTTTTGGGCAAACGCGGACAAAAGCAGCGAATAAGCATCTTTAGCTCTATGGCCACGACACTTTTTTATTGGTTGGTTAAACCAATAAACGATGTCCACTTCAATAGTTCATGAATGCAATCGCAAAAAGTTAAGTTTTAAACGCAAGCCATTTGTATCACTAAAAATGGGACCAGACAAAAAAATTCAAAAACAGTTTCGGCAAAAAGTTCCAAGAAAATTGGGACTATATTCAATTAATTTGAAAATCACATGACTTCCATATAAAGTATAGGTGGTATATTTTTTGCAACCCTGTATAATGCTAAAAAATTCTTCGAATAAGCATCATTAGCTGTTTGGCCACTACATGTTTTTTGGTTGGATAAAACATTCATTATGTACCACCAAAAAAGCACTCTCACTTCAATCGTTCATGGATGCAATTGCAAAAAGTTAGGTTCAAAATGCGAGCCGTTTAATCACTAAAAATGGGACTAGACAAAAAATGAAAAACCCGTTTGGGCAAAAAGGATCTTTCTAACCAGTACTGTTATCGGACCTAACAAATTTTAACCCTTTAACGTAGCACGTGATAATTAATAGTTAACTTAGGAAAAAGTAGTAGAAATTAAAAAATAATAATTTACTAGCCCGTGATCCAAACTTGCTACACCCTGTACAAAAATTTGTATTAATTTTGTTAGCTGGACTACTTCAAACTGCAAATTTACTTGGTCTTTCGCTTTTTGTGAATAAACGGCCAAATTAGGGGTTCCTTTGTAAGAAGAAGTCGATAATTTCGACTAACCCCTGTATACGGAAAACAAATGAAAATAGAGAAAATCCGGAGAAATTGTTTTTTTGTATTTGACCATGGATCATTTTAGTATGAAAAGAAAATTCAAAAAAAATTCTTCCTAGATTCTCGGAACTGGAAAACTTTTCCAAAAAAGTCAGGGTTTCACTTAACACCCTGTAAAATAGAGTTGCAGCGACTGCTAGCAATAGTGCCTTGAAGTATAAAAACTAGAAGAACTATTCAATTACATACTGAAAAGGTTAAATCAAAATCTTTTTTCGTTTCGAAAATATTCCACTCTAAATTTTATCAAAAATTTAGTTTGTCCCGCTTGAATTGGCCAGCAGTTTATAACTCATAATTATTCTATTAACCTATGTTAAACACCTGGCCTAGATGTGATGACGTCACTCGGCAGCACTGAGGCTTTGTATTTCAGGGGTCACCTCGGGATAAAGAAAGAGAAAACAGTTCAACCTTGATCTCGTTCGTTCTTGGCATTAAATTTTCATTTTTTAGTTTCCAGATACAGCCCATATTGGTGCTCTCCTGTGTAAGGAAAGTAATATATTCGCGCAGATTTTTGACTTCCGTTTTTTGACATATCTTTACTTTTTAAAGTGTTTTGAAGCCTTTTCGCCTCTTTTTGGAGTAATGTGGATTTGTTTGTGTGGTCGAAGTTTCATCAAGACAACTGAACCAATTTCTAGCGACCTAAGGGTGAACTGCCCAAAAATCGGTTAAAATCGACCCACCAAAAGCTGAGTGGGTGCCATAATGGATTTTTTTTGCATCACAAAAAGAGTTAAGTGACACCTTATTTTAAAGATCTTTTAATTCGCTGTTCATTTGCATAGTTTCAAGGAACTGACTTGGCTCTTTTCAAAATGGTCGCCATTTAAAGTTGCCACTAGGCTATGGGGTCAAATCAAATTTAAACATGATCATGATAAGAAAAAGCGCGTTAATATCTAAAACAAAGTTTGGGTAGTGTATTGAATCACAATATATTTACTGGTGTCGCTCTTGTTGCTAATAACAGTTTGGCTTAGTGTTAGGAAAGATGTGTGGTGACATCAGATTTTTTATTTGAAAATTATGTGTAAATTGTTATAAACTGATATTTTCCTTAACACAGTGTACCGATTACATTAAGTTTATGTGTGGTAGAGTAATAAAAGGAGCTGGACTCTTTCCGTGGGTCCTGCTAAATGTAAACAAAGCCATAGGATGGATATGGAGAGCGCACGAGTCTCCCAACATGGATCATCACTGATTGTTACTAGTCGATTGTAATTTATATTAAATTATATTGGTGATCAATTTAATCAATAAACTTTTTTAAACAATTATAAATATTGACGTACAAAAGTAAATGGTAATGGCAACTATTTAAGAGGGGATTGTTTGGAAAGAGTTTTTTTTTGAAAGCTTACAAGACAAAATGATTTTTGTTCAATAGTTTTATTATTGGAAACCTCTTTGCTTTTTAAGAGGGGTTTGTTTGGAAAGAGTTTTTTTTTTTTGAAAGCTTACAAGACAAAATGATTTTTGTTCAATAGTTTTATTATTGGAAACCTCTTTGCTTTCTTAAGTCTATGCTGAGAACACAGTCCACAGTCTCTTTGCGACTAAGGTAATTTTTTGTCATGTAAACGGCTTTCAGCGTCTTGTGCCAATGCAAATTGATTTTTATACAAAGAGGCAAACCTTACTTGTTATATTTTGACGTAAGCACTAGAATAGGCTTATGTGGAAGAAAAGGACTTCAATATTTTCATAAATAGTTTGAGCATTATACAGACACGTCTTTAAGGTCTCTACAACCGGTGGTTGGTCTTAAAAACGTGCCTGTAAAAATGACAACTAATTTACCTGCAGAGTTCAACAGCAATTCCAAAAGACTTACTCACGATACACTTACAACGGTATGCTACGTTATGACGTCACTTCGAGGGAAAATCATAAATTAACTAGGCGCTTACCTGAGCAAATGAAATATGACAATAATATTTTAATAAACGTCATCTCAACAGACTACCCGACAATAAACTGACCTGTACTTAAGTACAAGGGGTGCAAGCGTCTGGTCAATTTAGCAGGCGCGACCCGTGAGTTTTTTTACAGGTGGGTCAAAATTTTGTGGGCAACTAGGGATATCAACGCAACAAGCAAAATACACTTTTTTAATTAAGAAAGGTTTTTTAATAATGTGCCAAGAAATTATTTACCTACAAATAAACACTGCAAATACATAAAATAGGTACTGCAGAATATTGAACATTACTACTCTAGATGTTTATGGTTTTTTTCTGTGTTTTAATACTCTAGATTAGTAGATTTTAGCGGCTTCTGTTTTGATAAGTTTAGCATCTCCTCAGTAGATGTCGCGCCTTGTACTAAAAGCCCAGAATATAAACAGAACAAAATTCTAAGCTAAAAGTATGATTATTCGTAAAATAAAATTAGGAACGCTGCCGAAACTCCGTTTTCTTTAATAAATACAATGCTGGCGACTAGACATAGTAATACGATATTTGTCTACGCACCTGCAGGCTGTAAGCTGTAGTAAATATGAGATTGCCAACAATTTTAAAAATATTTTATCGAGGAACAACTTGTTGCCAATACACCTTTTAGAGCCGATCCTAATTTGTTAAATAACAAAATTTAAAAAAAGTTCTTGCCCCAACACAGATTCGAACTCTCGACCTTCTGATCAACTCGCTGAGATTGTACCTCTGGACTACGCTGGTTATGTAAGAAAATCGGTCCAATACCGTTAAATTTGATGCCTAGCGCTGGCCTGACAGAAATCGTATTTATAATTTTTTATGTTTAACCGCTAATTAATATTATTAATACAATGCGCATATTAGGTACCTAATTAGTTTTTCTTTTTCCGAACCAAATGTTTTGAAATAGTATATTTTAGGGGGCGGTTTGAGAGTATTTCCATAGTGGGAGTGGCCAGATATTATTGGTGGGCCGTCGACCAATTGTGTCTCTTTTTAACTTCCTAAAGCGCGTATGTCTGTTTCTCTCTTAGTTTTAATGAATTTATATCGTCCGTATAAACCTATGAGGTCAATTTAAAATACGACCCAGCCCGGAGCAAGCTTGGATAATCTTTCGACGGTGGCTTGGCCTGATTCTTTCTTGAGGAGTTTGCACATGGAACTAGCACTTTTTTGAAACAAAAGATTCTTTTTTGGTTTTAAAAAATTAAAAAATAAATTGTTTGGTAGATCATTAAAAATTTTAGGTGGGTCATTGACCAAATGACCTTATGGACGGGCCGCGCCTGCAATTTAGGATTTTCCCTCGAAGTGACGTCATAGCGTAGCATACCGTTGTATTCTAAGTGTATCGTGGACTTACTGCTTTACGGGGGGGGGGGGGGGGGTTCACATTATTCCTAATACGAATCCAGTACGTTCATAAAAGTATTATTAAAATGTGTTCATAAATCTTGCAGCCAGATTTGATGTTAGATGTTAAGAAGTTTAGGAATAATGTGCAGTGCGACTTGGACTAACATGCCTTGCACATTATAATTTTATTTTCGTTCCCTATCTATAAATGTCGGCTTGTTATCTAGTAATTTCGATTGTGTTTTAATGTAAATGTTTTATTAACGCCCCAAAAATTAAACTAGCAGTCTATTTTCTTTAAGTTAATTCATCAATATAATATTTATTGACTTTAAACGTGTTGATTTTGTGTCATTATTTGTGTCATATTTATAATTGTACCATACAAGCCATCTGTAAGATGGTTTATTTAAAAGATCTGCACAATTGAAGGCATGAGTGGATGAAGGTTGGTTGACAGGCTCATGTCTTCAATTCAAATCAACCCTTCTAATTTGGTCACCATTTTTATATATACAATTTAATTTATGATTTTAAAAGTTTTTAAAGGAGTGAGATATTTATATTTTTAGTATATTTTTTGTTGTTTAGTTTTAATGGAAAAATGTACCTATAAATAATACATTAGTTAGGGATGTGTAGTTCAAGAACAGTAGGAATGGTACACAACTTAGCGAATTTTTATCTCGTACATGGACAGCTGCACTGGTAAGTTTAACTATTTATAGTTTAAGCAAAGGGTGTATGTAATAGGTAACGCCACTAGAAAGAAAACATCCAGTAGTAAAGAAAAAAATAACTCAAGTACGCGATGTCCTAAATAATAACATTAAATTCATTTTAGCAATACGTCCCGACAAAAAAGTCTTAAACCTTCTTATTGAACTTTGTAGGTAATATATTTTATACAAAGCTACTTCTAGTGGCGGATCCTAATATATTGTTTGGTTTAACTGTGAAAACAAAAGTTACTGTAGTTGGAGGAGAGGAGGGAAACCTCAAAACGTGCTTTAAATTAAAATTACGCTGGCTTTGTCTATTCATATAATATTCTATATACAGGGTGTCCAATTTTCGACACTTGTGCAGGGTATCTCGGTTACCTTTAAAGATATAGAGTTGCGGTTTTCGCAGTACCGTGCTACTTTTTCGTGAAACGTATGATGCTACAAACAGAATTTTCATAGCCCCCTTTATGTCTGAGATACAGGGCGATTTTGAAAATGTGTCATCTTCAAGCATCCCTCGTATCTTGGTTGCCTTTTAACTTATCGGTAAGGTAAAAACAATATTATATAGTGTTTTTCGTGGAGTGCAGTGGCGTAGTCAATTTGTTTCTAGAAGGAACGAATTTGAAGATAAAAACCAAAGTTGTATTTTTTTAAATGGGACACCCTGTATATCTTTTCATTCGATTGCTTTTTTCATAAGCTTTTCAAAAATGTAAAATTGTTGGTGTATATCTTTTGAAAAACGTCCGAATGTTACAATTAAAATAAAAAGGTATAATATTTCATAGTAGGCCGTGATATAATGATTTGAAACAAATCAATAGAGACATTTAACTAACATTAAGGTTTATTTTTAAAATTTTAAATCCCAGTAACATAACTGAATCAAACTTGTAAAAAAAATTACTGTTCCAAACAAATTTAGATAAAACAGGAAAAAGATGTTTTTTAGTAAATTTAAAATGTAAATGTAAAAAATCTTTGTTTATATTTTATAAATCACAAAAGTTGCTCAAAATGTTAGAGAAAATGGTACCACCATTTTCTCTAACACAAAACTCGCACATTTTACTTGGGTCCCTGCAAATTTTGAAATTCGAGCGTAGTGGCTTCACTCAGTTCTTCTACTGTGCGATGTCGAGACTTGTAAACTTTATTTTGTAAGTAACCCCACAACAAAAAGTCAAGGACGGAAAGATCGGGTGCTCGTGGTGGCCATCTTACAGGTCCGTTGGTTCCTAATAATTTTTCAGGAAAATTATTTTCTAAAAAAGGGCGTATTATTTCGGCATTATGGACAGGCGCCCCGTCCTGTTGGAAATGTATATTGTTTGAGTAAGCCAAGGAAACACCATATAGCAATTTGCTGAAAGGTTTCCCTCATAAATTCTGTAAGTTAGTTGTCTTCCCAAAATAAAACAAGCAACGCTGAAACCGAATCATCCCTGCTGCTCCCACTCAAAAGTAAAGATGATGATTTTCTTGATATCAGTGTCTGCTATTGTGTCTATTGAAAATACCAGAGCTTGTGAAATACGCCTCATCGGACCAAATATCACAAATCTTCCAAAATTCACATTGGCTTGAGTTTGCTGCAAAAACCAATTGCAAAAAATGAGACGACGTTCAGCATCCCCAGGATGTAA
Organism: Philopedon plagiatum; assembly: GCA_963971165.1. Taxonomy (NCBI): domain Eukaryota; kingdom Metazoa; phylum Arthropoda; class Insecta; order Coleoptera; family Curculionidae; genus Philopedon; species Philopedon plagiatum. Next base: position 70,057,130 of record OZ020194.1, read on the forward strand.
ATGCTGAACGATTTTGACTTTATATGGTCTAAATTTATATTTGTGTAATATAGTTTGTGCTCGAGCCTTGTTCACTAACTTCTTTCTCAGTAGCCCTACAGGAAGTAGAAGGAGTTTCTTCTACACAGCCTAAAACGTTGACCTCGTCGATTTATCCATTTTCCTTATTATAGGATTTTGGTCTTGGCTGCATAAACGCACCATAATTAACTAATTTTTTTTAATTCTAGAAAATCTATCGGGGAAAGGTTGCTTTCTGTCTGGATATCTAGAATGTATAGAAAAAAAGCCAAACATAATTTTATAATGGATATAAGATTGTCCTAACTGTTAAAATATAGTTCGGCGGCATCACGCGAATTTTAATTCGATTCAATATAGCAAACTAACCTATCATTCAGGTTTCTGATAAACGCTTATTTCAGCCATTTTTTAAACAAAAAACACAGTAATAAATAACAAGTAGGGGTTTGGAGAACAATAATTTTTTTAAATGATTAAATTTTATTTATCTGTTTTCAATCATTATATCTCGGCCTACTGTGAAATAAACCCTTTTTTTTAATTGGAAAATTCGGAAGTGATATCAAAAGATATATACCAACAATTATATATTTTTGAAAAGCTTATGAAAACAGAAATCGAATGAAAACAAAATATACAACTTTGGTTCCTTCTAGCAAGAAATTCACTACGCCACTGGATTCTACGCAAAACACTATAAAATAATCAGTTTTGCCTTACCGATAAGTTAAAAGGCAACAATTGACACATTTTCAAAATCGCCCTGTATCTCCGAAACGAAGGGGGTTATGAAAATTTTGTTTATAGCATCATACGTTTCACGAAAAAGTAGCATAGTATTGCAAAAACCGCAGCTCTCTATCTTTAAAGATATCCGAAATACCCTGCAGAAGTGTCGAAAACTGGGCACCCTGTGCAGTGGGGGAACATACTAAGAACTTAGAAAAAATACCTCAAGTAACTTTGAACCTCTGAAATAAGATACCCTAATAGAACAGAAATATCATTTAGAAGTATCTATGCTTGGGAAATAAGTCCTGTGTCGATTTAAAAAAAAATTTTAAACGAAAACTTTGGCTTTTAATGTTCTGTCATAAAAAGAAACAAAGCAGCCCATGAGCACGTCATAAAGTGCTAGTATTGCTTTTGAGTTTTTAAGTTATTCTCCCCTCCTCTAATTTCTTTGGTTTAGCCCTTACACTTCTGGAGATTTTTGACAGCCCTGTAATTCTAAAGAACAATAAAATTAAATATTGTTCTACCGCTCTAACAATGGCGTCGTGCATCTTTTTTTCATTTTGGTACAGTTATTTTTTAAAGGAGTTTCGCAGGATGAAACCCTAATTTAGTTATTTTAAAGAAACATAAAATGCATTGCATATTGGTAGACTGGGTCGAGCTACATATATTGAAGTTTCCACTTTATAAACAAGGTGATTTTCCTCTAGGTAAAAAAGCTCAGTATATGCTTGTTTCCTTTTAAAGTAGAGGATCTTTTTATCGAGTTACAAGTCGCAAGTATGTGCTAGTAAAACACTACCGATAAGATTAATATTATAGTTTGTGATAAGGTATAGGGTAATGATAGCCGGGTTACTCAAGATGTGATTGCTGTTAAGTAATACCCCATTCTTAAATTTGTTACAAATTGAAAAAGTATTACGATTATTGACATATTTGCACGTCATTTTATATTTAGGAGTATAATTTTTCTACAACCGTGAGTTAAGGAACGGGTAATAGCTTTTTTTTAACGTTTTTTAACATTTTTTTTAAATAAAAACAGTAAGATTAAGTATGTAAAAATTTGCTACCATTTTAAAAAGTAATCTGTAATATAAAAGTATCCTTTATTTCTGAATAGCCAGCTGCATACCCTTCTGCCACTCTAAAAATAGAAAGGCGATTTTTACCTAACCACATATTTTATATGGGCCGTAATCAAAAAATAAATAGAACGTTGCTTTTAAGACAGGTCTGCTCTTTAAAGTTACAACAAATTTTTACGCCATTTTATCAGATTGAAAAAATGTTGAAAAATTATCAGTGTAAAGCACCAAATACCTGGCCCCTAGGTACTTTGAACATTTATTTAGAGCACGCAATTTTTAGTTAGGTAAGACATTACATCACTAGTACTGTAATAAGATTTTACATTGTTATTATATCATATCTATGTGGTGATTATATCAGTAATTCTGAACTTTTTGGACTATCAGATCTGTATATCAGGTAAAAACACAACGATATTTCATACAATTTTTTTGTTTGAGGTATAAGAACACGGTTGTGGAAAATTATTGTACATAGCAATATAACAAGCGTGGTAAATGCGCCTCTTCCACATTTACGTTATTCACATTTGTGCGATAGAAACGTACTTGCCACTCTTATCACATAATGAGCGTTTTCCAGAATTTTCCAGTGGACAACTCGGTTCCAGCCGGTGAACGTGTTATCCTTGTTTAGATAACTGAGAACAAATAGCACGCTCACCGATTGGAACCGGTCATTAACATCCAACAGGAGGAGATGACACCATTCATTCATAACTAGCCTTTGATTTTGTTTCATATATTGTGCTTGTGTAGGACAAAGAGAGAACGCGACTTCGCGCGCCGTCGCTATGGCTTTCCGAGCCGTCTGTTTTCCACCGAGCAAACTTTTAAAGGCAGTTCCGGGTAAAATAATCCATTTTTCCACACACTTGACACTGCCGCGCCATTTTTCAAAATTTGTGGATAAAGTCCTTTTAAGAAAAACCAAAAATTACTTGAAATTTCACAACACGTATCTCACTGGTCAGAAACGTTCCATAAAAAATATTACGCCTTTACAACTGTTTAAGCCATGAATGAGCGAGACTACGGCACGTGATACGGAGAAAAAGCGACGTTGCCATTCTCACTCTGAATTTCGTCACAGTGCCAATGCAATGGAAATAAATTACTAAAAATGTATTATTAGGAAAAATAATGGTATATTGGTATGTTATATTAATCCTTAGTAGGGGTGCCAATCCCGGAATATAACCCGGACTCGAAAATCCCGGGATCGATAAATATTTTCGGGATTAGTCTCGAAATGTTCTTTAGCGACACCGTCAGCGACATAGAAGACACTGAAGGTGTGGAATAAGGTGGAAGTTTTGGGAAAAAAGTGACTTTTAGGAAGTAATTACCAATAATCATGACCTCTGTGTATTGGTGTCTAGAGTTAGATACATAGTTCGAACATTTAGAATACCGCCAACTAAAAATAATATACTACAACAGTATATCAAAAATGATCATGGGAAAGAGCTAAAAGTTATATTATATTGCAAAATGAGAAGAAGCAGCTTGCTTGACATGCTCGAGCGTTTTACACTATTAGAGAATTTCATAAAAAAATCTTATTGATCTACACATAACACCAATTTTGAATTCAGAAAGTGAGGTTCTCAAAGGTGTTGTAAAAGTTTTCCAACCAATAAAAATTGCAGTTGAAATCCTATGCCGTCGCGATATGGATTTATGTAAAGCAGATGCGGCATTAAAGTTCATGTTGAAGGAATTATCCGGAATTAAAACACCACTCAGTACGGAACTACAAGAGTCATTGAGAACAAGAACAACGCAGAACAATTTATTCTGACATTCTCTGTTATCTCAAAAATCCCGACATTCTAAACTCTGAACAAGATGGCTGCTTCAAAACATCAAATATTTCCCTCATTAAATCTAAATTGGAAACACTTTTAATCAGGCTAGACACAGACAACGAAAGTGAAGCAGAAATCAGCGACGAAGATGACATTCCCATTGCATAAATTCTGAGAGCAGAAGAGAATGAACCAGTCGACGTCACACTGCAAAAAGCATTACTAAAATTTTCAGTCATTATAAAAGTAAACCGATAATAAGACCCTGATGTCCGCAATCCTTTCTCAACAAATTGATTTATTTACAAATGTCAACAAATTGATTTATTTACAAACGATGGCAGTCGCGGACGTAATCTTCAAAAAACCTTTGAATTCCTACTAACCATTCAGCCCACAAGCATAGAACCCGAGAGATGTTTCTCTTTCGTAGGAGTTTTCTGCAACAAAATACGTTCAGCCCGAAAGACGAAACATTGAACGACCTAATATTTTTGCAGTATTTTTTATATAGGTATAGATTTATACATATATTGTTTGTATTTAGGTGCTTTTTAGTATATATGTATGTTTAAACTTAATGAATTAAGATTTTAATATTTGAATCCCTTTAAATTTTTTTCGGGAGTAATCCCAGGATTAGACAACAAAATCTCGAAAATCCCGGGATTAAGAAAACCAGCCGGGATTGACACCCCTAATCCTCAGTCATATGCTGTAGCCTTTGATATTTAAGATTGCAAATATTAACATACAGTCATTATGTTATTTCAGTATAGTTTATGTCTGAAAATATGCCACATAACTGCAAGCCTGGCAACTGCCGTTCTCAAAAAGTAGGTGGGTGATAGTTGGCCGGATTAACTCTGGAATCTCTGATTGCTTTCAAATGTAAATAATGGTATCTCCTCCTTGTTTCTAAATCTACGGAACCGGTGAATTCTGAAAAACGAACATATTACATTTATGAAAAATAAAGTTTTCTAGTTTATTTCCACGAGTATCCAAATAGACTTTTAAAACAGGGTCTGATATCATTTAAAACGTGTGATTTAGGCGGCATTTTACACGTGGTGTCCATATTGGCCAACTTATTTCATTTTGACATGGTTTTTCAGCTTTAAAATTTTTAACAATAACATTATAAGATTATTAAGTATAGCTTCATATCGTCCAAGTAATTTTCAGTCGATTATTTAAAGTTTCAACGTGCATAATATTTCATTCAGAGCATCAATATCTTAAAAGATCTATGGTGACATTTTTTCTGCCACTAGGACCTCAATATTCTTTGCACATATTGTTTTCCTAAAATACATCATAAAATATCTTGAAACTTTTATTAATACGTTAAAAAATACCTATAGAATATGAAGCTATACTTAATATACTTATGTTATTGTTAAAAATTTTAAAGCCGAAAAACCATGTCAAAATGAAATTAAGTTGGCCAACATGGACGCCACGTGGAAATGCCGCCTTAACAACAGGTTTATTAATTAAAAAGTACAGTGTTTGGTTGGATATATTTCTTTTAGTTTAAGCGGTGCTGACGTAAATTATTTGTTATCAATAGTAAAATTTTAGTAAATTAAGTGCTTGGAAATTTAAAAACATCATACCAAAGAATCACATTTATATATTTTTAGTTGCAGTGCCTTATTAAGGAATAATAGGTATTGTTATTAATTTTTTCTATGCCATTATACATAGAATTTAGAATGCAGAGATTAAATCTACGTCCATAGGTTAAAAAGTTAGTGTTTTCGTAATATTGAACTCTTTTTCGTAATAGTCTATTTCTTCTAGACTATTCTAGAGTTTAGCATATGGCATACATTGTAGGGACCTTTGATGTACAGATAAACTCATGAAGAGACCGCGTGGCAAACTGCGTACTAAAGACCAGAATTTATAAATTTTTTACATCGGCAATTATTATGCTATTTTTTTAAAACAGATGTGAGACTAACAATCAAAACTTTATAGGGGCAAGTTGAATTTCAAAAACAGAAGTTCAGCAGACTTTCCGCCATGAAGTTTATCTCGTTTCTAATCACATATTAAGACTGCTCCACTAAATAATTGCTCACTGGCAACACCACGCGTTAAACTTTAAGTATTTCTTTTAAACGTACTTTATAAATGTAGAAGCCGCAGTAGAATTCTAAACTAATACGGAACTTCCGCATTGGCGGAAGCAGAAGCGGAGGTCCGTTGCATCACTAGTACATTAATTAACGTGTACTAATTGTTTTCATATTCCATAGTTTATGGACGTAGTGTATAAGAGATTGTATCTACAGCCATTGACAACTCTAATATACAGGGTTTCCCTTTAAATCTGAAAGTTTGGGGGAAGCTTCTACAACTAAAAAAGTTAAGAAAAGTTAACACGGAAACGCGTTGTTTCAGCTGCACAGCGTGTTAAAGTTTCAATTCTTTCCGAGTTTATTCATTTTATCTTAAACGCTTTTTAAAATAATTGTCTCAAAATTTGTATAGGGCTAAATTTTAGCACTTTTATCAAAAACTTCCCAAACAATAGACAGCGTGATATATTTTCTCGAGGCCATGCCCTAACTTTCTTTTACGATGCCACTGACTACTTTTAATTAAATAATTACTTCTCCTATTTAGTTCTAAAAGTGGGTCCAGAGATTTAACAAAATAGCGTCGCGAATGCCGCCGCGAACATGTGTAGACGGCATGACGTATCAACATCGCGTAACAACAACAACAAATTGTTCGCGAAGTTCCTACAGCACCGAAAACCCTCAACAATATTCCTAAAAACAAACTTTGATTTCACACGTCATAAATCAAAATCGGAATGACGGGACGGCTCTGTAAATAGCGAAGGAACGCGGAATAGGCAAGACGGGTTGAAGACTGCCGGAAAGAGATATGCCGGTGCAAAGGCGTAAGAAAAGGAAGTCCACCTACACGGCATTCGACGTGAATTGATGCACATATTCCACCTGTTGACGCTTTTCCGGCTGCAAGGATTAGATGCGAAATATGTATCTTCGTCGCGTACACGTAAATTTATGGCCATTTATATATCCATCATTCATCAATTCAGCGATTGTCTGTGTCCGCGAGGTGTTTTCTGAATTAGGGAACTTTTAAATTATAAGTTGGAAAATATGTTTGACATGTGTCAACGGCCGCCATTAAAATCTTACGTGGGATTGAGTATACCCTATAAAAGATTTTAAAAAATTAATAGGTACGCACCAACGGATATTTTGCCAAATAATTTATAAATTGTACAATATACCAAAAAATGTAGGAGACAAAAAAGTTTTTTCTGACAACTGTTAGAAATACCCCGATGTCATACAAAGATATCGTGCATAACTGCACTATAGTTCTATATGATTATAGGTTGTTATTTTCATCGTTTAAATAATTACAGAAATCCTTTAAAAGGAATAAAACCTAACTTATAGGAAATTTTACACTTAGGTTTATTTACTACAGTATTACTTTGAAAAGTACCTATATAGCTACATCACGTTGTTCAGGATATTATAGAAATATTAGTTTAGCTTTAATAGGTTCGCTCAACAGTACAGTTACATATTGCTTTAATACATCAGAAAACATACGTAATAATTATACAATTAAATAGTCTACACTGGGTTTCTTAAAGTAATTGAGTATATAAATATTGGGTATATGTACACACATTACAAAATATTTTAAGCTGCTATTATAGAAGGTGGGACGTCAAAATCACTTCGTTTCAAAAAATTCTGTGAAATAGATGTTTTGATGTTTTATTGAAAGACAGCAATGTATGTAATTATAAATATGTAAAGACTACTAGAGATTACACACGGAATAAAATATCTGGACATAATTATCGTCGGAACCTGCCTATACCTTCTGTCAGAAAAGATTGGTTGTTGCGTAAAACATATTTTTAATTTTAATCATTGTATAATATCCAGAAGAATCGTTTTTATAAATTTTCATGCACTTAATGCCAAACAATTTTTAGCAAAAAATACATATATATTTATTATTTTATTTAATCCATTGTTTTATTTTATAGATTTATTATTTATGTTATTTTTTGTTTTAACTTTCATTATCCAGGAGATAGTGGAATGATGCTAAAAATTCTAATTATTTTGTCACATTGTCGGTAAAAAAATTACGGAAATACAAGTATGGAAGCTAGACAGCTGTCACTAACTCCTGGACCGTCTCAGGATGTTTTGATATAACGCAATACATTCAAAACCTTATTTTTTAATGGTAACAATTTTATTAGGGATTTTTGATTTAGCCTATGTTATATCTGGCCTTAATGTATTATAAATAATTTATCTGAACATATTGACATATTTTTTAAAGAAAAAAATTTTTTTTTCATCGTCGATAAGTATCTATCTATCGTATCTAGAGTTGTGCCTTGGTCAATTGACCGGCCAGTTTGACCGCGGTCAAATAAATTATTAAAATTGCTCCATGGCGAAATAAATTGCGGATATGTGGCCGATCTGTTCAAACACATTTCGGGGAATCACCGGCACCGATCGATGGTCTGTGCTAGTTTCGAGGAAACCCCCGGTTTATTAAGTTACGTTGTGACGTTATTCGCCATAAAAATTTAGCAAGTTCAGTTTTATTAACAATACAAATATTAATAATTAGAATTGTGGCTTTGACGGCTCAACAACTTTTTGGTCAATTGACGGACAATTTGACCAAGACCTCTTTTAGAATGAAATTATTTTCTTATTAAGTCAGTCGGTAATTTTTGTAAGACCTATTAGTGATCGCACTTTATAATACCGTTAGTACCAATTATAAAGGAAAAAAGTGCGTGAAAATGAAAAATAAACTGAACTGAACTAAATTTTAAAATGTCAATGGTATGTACAGGTCGGCCACATATTATCCGCACTTTATTCCGACAATGGAGCAATCTTAATAAGTATTTGACTGCGGTCAAATTGACCAAGGCACAACTCTAACAATAATAATGTATTTAACTCAAATACTGAATTTGAAATACTCGCTTTGTGTTCTTTTTTCAGTAGTTCGAATAAGTTTTCTTTTGATCTGTTTTTGTACTGTTTTATGTTTTAATTGTTGAAATAAAGTTTATTTTCCTTTATAATTGGTACTAACGGTATTATAAAGCGTTATCATTAATATACATATATGTCTTACAAAAATGCAATATTGCAAAAATTACTGATTGACTTAATAAAAAAATAATTCTATCCTGAATTGACCGGTCAGGTTGTTGACTGGTCAAAGGGGCACAACTCTAATCGTATCTCTACATGATGTTAAAAAAATACCTTACAATATATTTTGATGCATTTTTGAACATGACAACTGACACAAATGTCATTAAGCACTCGCATGTCTCTAAGGTCCAATTGATTCTACAAGATTGGCTTAAACTCTGTTCAGTTAAAACTTTGCCGATATTTGAATTTCACATTTAAAATGTATTGGCAAATCGCTTTTAATTTGATAACAATGTATTTGTTGCTCAACCTCTGTCGAGATTGAGCTGGCCTTGTGCAACTATGTTTTAATCCGATATTTACGAAAAAACAAAAATATATGCGTGAAAAATATGTCAAAACATCCTGTAGTGAAATTTTTTCAAAGTTTTAAAAAAACTTAATCTCACAGCATCAAGGACATGGGTTTGTTAAAATACAATAATTTATGTATATTTTTCACAAATTGACCGACTTATGTCCTTTTCACTGTTAATGGTAATTTTAAAATGTAGGTAATTTATCAAATATTTATTTTAGTCTTGTTTTCCAATAAAAGTATACTATTTGTAATAAATTATGACGTTTCTTTTTTATCCGCATAAGTATTTGTTTTTTCACTATTTTTTAAGAGGTAACTGTGACAGCCCTTTAGTCTGTAATAGGTTACACAAAATAAATTATTTTATACCGAAATTTGTTTTTTTAAAAGTTTATCCTCCCAAAAATTCTTGTTAAACGTGCGAACTACAATTTTTTCTGCTAAATTACCAATATATAGTGGTTAGATTGTCATTGTCACTTTTTTACAACTGATACTGTGAAAGTTGACGATATCAAAATTGATAGAGATTCTAATTAGTTACTCCAAAAGTACACAAACTTATTTATGAACCTTTTTAATGCCGACTAAGATATTTTACTTGAAATTCTACATAAAAGCAGTTGCGCCAGCCGATGGGCTAGGGCGGCACAATGTTGAGGGGGTGCCAAAATGCTAGTGCAAATCCAAATAAAACTAAAAATGTAGTTTACTCTTTTTAGAGGGCATTTCATAAAGATATTGAAATAATTTTTGCCAGCAGTTAATGTGATTCTTAAACGCAAAAATCTCGACAAGATTTTTTGGGGGGATGCTATTCTTTTGCTCCCCCTCCCCCTGATTTTTTTTGTGCGGTAATGGCTATTATGTTGTAACATATCCCTGTTTTCTCCTTTAACGTTTTCGTACCTTGGGATTTTTTTGATATCTCTGGATGATATTTGACAAAATATATCCCAAAAAAATATCGCTCTGTATATTATTTCAAATGGTTTTAAGATTTTACCATAGGTGCTCCACAAAGAGTTTTATCTAAGCAATTGGAATGAACTATTTTTGAATATGCGTAAAATAAATAAAAACCAGAAAAAAACACTCTGTACACATCTCCGAAATTAGGGCGTCCAGTTTTGATTGCAGTTTCAAGTCGAGATTTCTCTTATGTTTTTTTCTATCTGCAAATTCAAACGACTGGTCTGACCATTTTATAGGGTATAAACCATGGATTTATTAAGAATGGATACGGGATGATTTAACATTCTTTGAAGCCAAAACAAACCATTCTAAACGACACTGTAAACACAATTTGTAAACATTGGCCACATCTTATTTTACCTTGTATTTTTGTACAAAAAATACGTTAGAAGCATCACAAGATTTACTAAAGTAATAAAACCCCTAAAATATTTCATTTTTCTGCTAAATAATAAATTTAAGTTAAAAAGGTTTTATTATTTATAGGTTATGTTATTTCTAAAGGTGTTTATTTAAAGTCGCTCCGAGTCATTTATAAATCTATAAGTCGCACTTTTTCTTTTCTAGTTCATTAGATAAAGACGTACGTGTAACCGAGTGTTCAAACGTTTTTCCTAAGCAACCAGCAGAGACAGGAACACTTCTGAGCCAGTGGCGTGCCGTGCCTTGTAAGTCAGGGGGGGCAGAGCATTTGGAGGGCGCAGCACCACATTTTTGTTTTGTTAGAAAAGACGTTAAGAAAAGTGTGTTAAGAAAGCATGCATAATTTTTTTATTGCAGTTATAAAAATAAAAAATAAAAATATTAAATAATAAAAAATAAAATAAGATACACATTTCTTATAAAACGTTATACACAAAAATATATTTACAATGATAATCTTCTTCGAGTTTTAATAGCTTTAAATTTATCTATCAAGGATTCTAAGTCTAACAGGTTTAATGTATCCGACTCTATAGACAAAAGTGCCAAACTATTTAACCGATTTTCTATCATAGTTGTTCTGTTATAAGTTTTTATTTGCTTTAGCCTGCTAAATGATCTTTCCTGATGTCCCCGCAGAGGCAAATTTTGCTTGGCCAAAAATAAAATAACATCTAAAAATCGCTTGTTTCTCGATTTGTTTCAATTTCATTTTTTTCTGCCTTTAGTTGATCCGCAATAACCGACGAATCCTTTACAATTCTCAATTTTGTTAGTGCAAATTTATTTTGACAATGCCTATGATTTTGACTTTCTTCATGAGCGATTATTTTTTCTATTGATTTTTTAAAATTTGAAAATCCCACATTTGGGTCAGACCAGGGTGTTTTCGTTGTAGAAAATAAAAAACAGGGGAAGCAAAATATTTTGTTACATCTTGGGGAATAAACCAACCATTGACGATACGATTTACCAGCATTAAAACTGTCGTTAGGAATCTCATACCATGACGTTTGAAATTTTCGTTTGGTCGGTTGAGTATCTGAATCTGAATTAAAAGGAAAATTTGAAAAATTATCGTGAAGTCCAGGTTGGCATGGACCGATAGAAATAAGTTTTCTGATTGTACTACCATTTAAACTAATTTTGCGAAATAAAAAGGGATCCGAAGGATTGAAATAGATAGAGTCTTGCACCAAATCATCATCATTTCTAGGATGCAACAAATCCTTATCTTGCATTCCTAAAAAAAGAGAACAAGAATTAATAGGTAAAATATGAATGTATATTTTTTTACCAACCCATCACCGTCATCACCCGAACCATCACCAGATTTTAATTCAGGGGTTTCTTGATTTTCAATTTTTAATAATTGATCATTTTTAAAACTACTAGAACTACTTCCAGAACTCTCTAAGGTAACTGAAACTGAATCTTCTTTCATAAAAGTACTAAAAATATTAAACTTTTAAATTATTTAGTAGTTATAGTAAAAAAGCAGTTATTTATTTATTTATACTTCTTGTCATCGTTTTTAATTTCTAAACCAAGCACTGTACCAACAATTATATTTTAATAATTACTGCTACTACAAACAATTATAAGAAAATATTTAAAACTTACATTGTATTCGTTGTTGTATCTGCATCCCAATGTTTATCGGGTAGGAAAAAATCTGTAATATTTTTTCGACGTCGGTGCACCAGCTTCCATCAATTTTATACGTCTCTCTTTTCTAAAAGCAGCGCCGGATTTCTTCTTTGCCTCCATTGTTAAAAAATAATTATTTAGCCCACAAACTAAACAACTACACCCACAGTCCACAGTATTAACGACGAAATCAGGGATAAATTTTAAATCAAAGCTCAACACTTTCACGCTTAAGGGACATAGGTTAAGTTACAGTGAAGAACAGGAACAGACACAAGCGACGCCGGCGACACGATTTTATTATTCTTGTTGCTTGTTGCCGATAATTCTGACAAGTGGCTGCACGGCTGCACGCCTGTTTAATCTTCCGTCTCTTTTTGATACTTATATTTAGAGCAGAGCAGAGCACTCAGAGCTGACACGCAGGTGTCGATACCATTGATCGCAGAGCCACCGCGGTAAACAGTGTATATATAATAATTATATTATCAGCAGTTTCCAAACAATCAATTACAATAAAAATAAGTTCAAAGCACACTAACATTATTTTATTATTTTATAGGTTAAATTTTGCAATAATGTAACACAAATAAAAACTTGCGCATGTTGAAGGGGCGGGGGGGGGGCTCGTGCCCCCCTAGCCCCCTCGACGGCACGCCTCTGTTCTGAGCTCCAACACTCCAATGCTATTTTATCTCTTTCTACTACCAGTCTTGATTCAATCACGTAGTTCGTAAACTAAACCCCTAGGGGAAATGTTTTCATAACAAACAACAAATATAAGGCTTCACTTTCGATACGCTCACAGTATACGGACATCGAATCCTTTCTTAATAAATCCATGGTATAAACATTGCACTTGACAATATAGAATAAGGCAAAATATGACTTCAAATCGTTCTATACTTTAGTCAAATGTAGGTGTACCTGCATCTTTTTTCTTTTAAAAGCCATAATTTTTTTTTATATCTCAATGTTTATTCTACATGACAGAGCGGTCGACCTGCCATCTATAGTCGCTTGAGGTCGCGAATTCCTTTACTTTACAAAATAGTTCCATGCTGACAGCCAATGACGTAAATTACCGACGATCGCCTTTTGAATTAATAATTTATTTAGCAACATAAAAAAATCACAAAAATTTTGATAAATTTTATTTTCTATATAATACTAACGCTATACAGTTTCTGTAATTGTATTATATTTAGAAGTACATTTTTTAATAAATTACAACGACAAAATAATACCAAATTCGCACATAAATTCCGATTTTGCGCATAGAACACTGCCCAGTATCTGATATTTCACATTTGATTTAAAGCAGCGTTATATGTAATAATAAGTAATAACGAAATTTAAGCTATATTTTCTAAACACCTTTGTAATATTATTATAAATACAACAAAAGAATACTAACTCATTTACTAGAAGTTAATAGGTTTCCCTTATAATTTGCCACCCTCTTACAAACTTTAAGAGATAAAAAAAAATGTTTACCTAAAAGTTCTTTTGTGAACGTGAATGCTACAAAGCGCAGGCGCGGCCCGTGAAATTTCAAAGTTGCATATCTCTGTTGCTACTTATGGGACCCATACCAAATTCAGGTTTTTTAATAGTGAACGTACTAGGAATGTTTTGGTAAAGAAAAAAATATTTTGCAATTTGCGAAAAAAAGTTGATTTTTTGAATTGACCCACCTGGGTAAAAAATTAACACGCTTAGATATTTTATTTATTATTTTTTCTAAACAAATTTTACATCATTTTGTCGACAATTCTTAAATTTTAAGAGAAAAAAATGTGTTAGTAGAAAGTTATAGTCATTTGAATTTTTTCAACCGAAAAATAATTTAAATTTTCGGTTGCAAAAAATTCAAATGACTATAACTTTCTACTAACACATTTTTTTCTCTTAAAATTTAAAAATTGTCGACAAAATGATGTAAAATTTGTTTACAAAAAATAATAAATAGAATATCTAAGCGTGTTAATTTTTTACCCAGGTGGGTCAATTCAAAAAATCAACTTTTTTTCGCAAATTGCAAAATATTTTTTTTCTTTACCAAAACATTCCTAGTAGGCTCACTATTAAAAAGCCTGAATTTGGTATGGGTCCCATAAGTATCAACAGAGATATGCAACTTTGAAATTTCACGGGCCGCGCCTGACAAAGCGATATTTCTATATAAACGAAATGTATGATAGTTTTTACCTAGTCATCACCCCGATGCCGCGACTGTTGATGTCCTCTCCAACAACCATTCACAAGATCATTAACACCTAAAGCATCTCTACCTTCATTTTCACTTGCTCTCTGGCTTTCTTCACTTTCAGAATACTCTCTGTGGTCACTTCTATTGGCGTCTAACCGTAAATTGCTGATCCTTTCGACGGTTGCTTGCAAATCTTGCTCTTGATTTGGAGATTCCCTGCCGCTGGTTGGGCTTTGAGGGGTGTTTGATGGGGTAATTGGTGTTAAATTATCTGTGTGACCGTCAGTTGGACTTGCGGGGCGTACGTCTGTAGGACAAGCGGTTTCAGAGTGAGTGGAAATTGGAGGTTCTGTTCTGATACCAGCGACGCCTATATGAGGAAGCAAATAATTATAAAAATGCGGTTCTTTATACAAACTTGTTATTAAGAGAATATTAAGGTATTGTATTTTGGTAAATTGGGATAATTTTAATCAGTTTGATGCAAATCAGAGTAATTCTCGTTTCATATAAATTGTTTTGGTCTTTATTAACAAAAAAAAAAGGATTTTCTACTGCAATTTCGAAACTTGTAAAACGTGGCTGTGTCGTCAAGTGTTTTTATGACTCATAATGAGTCAATTCAAAAATTTTCAAATTTTGCATGTCCCCGATGCAAATAAACCTAATTTAACTAACTGAAACGAAAAAAATAAGCGATTTAAATGATTGGGAGGTATTCTTAGATGTTCACCGCATATAATAAACCCAAAAAATCACTAAATAAGAAAAATAGTATAGAATGCCGGTTAAAAATAGGATTTATTGGAAAAAATCAAGAAAATTCCGTTGTTACCCCTTAAATACGCTCCTGGATGACCCATTCGGCATTCATTTTAAAGTGTGATTATCCCTTTATAAGATAGTGTTGAAAAATTGGGAAAAAATTAGATAGGAAAAAATACAGAGGGATTCAAATGTACCGATGTCGAGGGCAAAAAGTCAACAAATCGAAATTTAATCGGCGATTGCTCCCTTCCTATAAAGAGTGAATAAACTCAAAAATATGGGTACTATGCATTTCGACGACCTCTTTCCGAAGGCGTATATGAGATGTTAAGTTGAATCATTTTGACCCTACAAAAAATTAAAAACCGTGAAATATTTGGGTCAAAAACCGAAATATCCAGGTTTTCCCAAATATATCCATTTTCCATTGATTTTAGGTTTAGGTAAATGTATTGCAAAAAGAAAGTATTTGAGATTTTAAAGTTTCACTTATGAATCCGTTTTTCGATCTGACATTTTGTTTTCGAGTTATTAGGTACCAAAGAGGGGGGCCTGAAAATGGCATTTTTCGACTTAAAAAAATTACTTCGGATTATCCGATCCTCACCAATTTCAATAGAGTTCTGAAGCTCCGGGTCCTCTACAACCTCCGAAAATTTACATCAATTTAATTCACTTTTGCGACCTATACCCGATTTCACCGGAAATCGCGGAAATGTCGACTTTGACGTTTAATAACTCCGAAACCTCCTATATTGGTTTCCATCCAGAACTGTATTTTCACAGCTTTGCTCAGCTTGAATACAGAACGCTTTTAAAGTCAGCGATGGCGTGTGGTCGGATTTTTAGCGTTTTCTGTCTTCTCGTTTTGGGTCTTACACCCGCACGATGTACGAAACAAAACAAAAATCTATTATGCTATGAATGAATAAACAGTGTAGTCTGATGTGCTTATACTAACCCTTTTTGGGAATCGTTGCAAAATCCCTTTTGACCTGTCTCCTTCTGGACGGATCATTCCTTCTCATCTGTAGCATATTTTCAAAGTCTACAATGTACAAAAACCCAGCAATAAGGACTTCAACACTTTTTTCTCCTTTTTTGTAGGAATTTTCCAATTCTTTACTGGTACGCTCATCATACTGCCACCAACCTAAAAAATAAAAATACACCACTATGGATTTTTTCCTGCTAATTAGTACATATCTCACCTTTGTATTTGATCCTTTAAAATATTTACAAATGTGCGTGTTATCGGTTAAGCAAAAGAAAAAGGAAACAATAAAAATGTAATTAAAAATGATTATATTAACCAAACAGATCTACATCCTTTTGAAAAAATAAGTAAAAAATAATCAAAAACATCTATTTAAAAAGTTTATAGGGAATGGTAGTAAAAAAAGTTTTTTTTAAAACTATTTCGATTATTTGTACTTTTCTTTATAGCTATACTCTATTCAGCATAACTTTAAACACTGACAGTCCTTCAGTTTTGTCAAATGAATATATGCATACGTATATTCAAGAGACGTGGATATCCACGAAATACTCCACCGTCTCGATGTCTGACCTGAGTAAAACAAATATCCAGTCTGTTTGGAAGATTTCGGCGAATATTTACGTCTATTTCGCGAAGCAGGATGAAAGTTTACGGTCGGCTGCAGTATCAAAGAAAGGAATGTTGTATTAATATGCAGTTGACTGACAACATGTCAATGTCCAAAGTGAGGCTGAATTGGGTAAACTTTAATTTAAAATCAATTCTTTAATAAGTAGTACCTACGTTTATAATTCGAATACTTTGATCTAACAGGTATCAAACATAGAGAATAGGGAATTTGCATAACGTATAATCCAAATAAAGCTAAAATCTTTTTTTGGATTCTCTACCTACATAAATTAAATATGTATGGTGGTTGTTTTTATTCATACATATATTTTGATTCTTATTATCAAAAAAAGATTTTCTATTACAAATTTTCGTACAAATTTCGAGACTTGTAAAACGCGACGCTATTGGTTGTGACGTCACATTACATATAAATAAAAGTGTTATTATAGCTTGTGTTCGAGTGTTACTTTATTTACTTCATTATTTCCCGAAGATTAAGAGCTTCCGTGAATAAGAAACATTACATTTGTTTAAAAAGAATGTTCAACAATTATCCCAAGGACAATCAGATAATAACAAACCTATTCGGTTTTCTTCGTTGTCGACAGTTGATTCATATACGATGACTGCTTATTTTTCTACAAATCCTGACCTAACCTACATCTGCAGGAATTAAAGGAGTAAAAGCTTAAAGGTATTTGCTTAGATGTTATGTGCTAATGTAATGAGCTCCTTATTCTTTTTATTTTTCTTATGTTATACTTTGACAGTGGCAAATCTTATAGGGTAGTTTTTTAAGAAATTTTACGGCCAGATTCTCCCACGCTAGACCGGTCCAATTTGACAACCAAAAGTTTTAAACTGATAAGTGTAAGAAAGTAAAAATAAGACAACTAACTTATATGCTATGAACCTGTTTCTGAGTTTTTTCGCAAGAATATAAAGAAAAGGGCAATTTTAGTATGTACCTACTTTTCACAATAGAAATAAATTTATGTTAGCAACACGTTCCAAGATGAAAATTATATAGAAACCGTATATGTATATATATATATATATATATATATATATATATATATATATATATATATATATATATATATATATATATATATATATATATATATATATATATATATATATATATATATATATATGGTTTCTATATAATTTTCATCTTGGAACGTGTTGCTAAAATAAATTTATTTCTATTGTGGAAAGTAGGTACATACTAAAATTGCCCTTTTCTTTATATTCTTGCGAAAAAACTCAGAAACAAATTCATAGTATATAAGTTAGTTGTTAGATGTCCGCAACCCTTACTCAAGAAATTGATTTATTTGCAAATGATGGCAGTCGCGGACGTAATCTTCAAAAAGTATTTGAATTCCTACTAACCATTGAGTTCACAAGCATAGAACCCGAGAGATGTTTCTCTTCCACAGGAGTTTTCTGCAACAAAATACGTTCTAGCCTGAAACACCAAACTTTGGACGCCCTAATATTTTTGTGGTATTTTTTTAAATAATTATAAATTTATGCATATATATTTTTTGTATCTAGAGTCGTTTATGTGCTTTTTAGTTCATTTCTATGTTTAAACTTAATAAATAAAAAATGTAATATTTGAATCCCTTTACATTTTTTTGACAGTAATCCCGGGATCCCAGGATTAGACAACAAAAGCTCGAAAATCCCGGGATTAAGAAAACCAGTCGGGATTCACACCCCTATTTCTTATATATCGTAGGCATCTACTAAGGAAAGGTTTATCAAAATTCAACCCTTAAGAGGGTAAAACAGGGGTTCAAACTTTATATGGAGAAAAAATATTAGATGGTCCTATTAACACGAAACTTCATAGAAGTTCTCTAAAAAATACCGGCCAGATTCTCCAATGCTAGTCCAGTCTAATTTGACAACAAAAAGTTTTAAACTGATTTGTAAGAATAATAAGACAGCTAAGTTTTAGACTATGAATTTGTTTCCTTTGTTTCCGAAGAGAAGAGTAATTTTAGTTACGTACTTTCGACAACAATAGAACTAAATGTATTCTAGCAATTCGTTCCAAGATGAAAATCATTTGGAAACCAAGCAAATCGCTGAAATATTAGAATAATTCATAAGTTTTTGGGTTTGTAATAACTTGCTTAAACAATTTATGCAATAAAAAAATGCATGCATTATGGTCTGGACCTGGATACAACTTAAAGGTGTATCCAGGCATCACAAGCCAAGCCTGTAATGCAATAGGCTTTTTGGGTGGCTTGGTGGTATTGCATATTACAAGCTCGGCTCGTCTAGTCTGGATGCACATTCACTACAGGTTATTTACACAAAAAAACTAAAAAAGGTTTTTCGTTTTTAAGACTGGAAATACAAGATACCTTTTAAATGGTAAAAATACTAATAATAAAGTATTCTGTAGTGTAATAAACTCATACGTAATTTTGTATTCCACGCAGTGTCAAGTAAAATTGAAATCAATTAAAAAAAAATTACGGGCGTAATTGAACAAAGATATAAAAAATATGGTAAAAATAATGTTTGAACCATATTCATTATTAAAAATGTCATCGAATTATAAACGTACATACTATGAGTAGGAGAAAGATTACCTAATTCTATTATCCCCCAAAAATACAATAGCCCAAACTATTGTATGGTAATGTTAAATTAAAAACGAGAGGGATAGTTCTTCCCATAAATTAAGTAAGGTTTAAAACATATTTGCTCTCGTTTTTAATAACATTTCATGTATGTACATGTCTCTTCTGTTACTATAAGAAACTGACTACTGGGTAACAAATATCTACTTACAGAGGGAATGTTATTAAACATGTCACTTCCGAAAAAAGTGAAGAAAAAAGTAATTTTTAATAGAAAAGAGGCGAAGACATAACTAAAATATAAAAATATACATTTAATTCATTTCATTTTAAACCCGCAACCCCTTTGACAACAACATTATTTATCTTGTCTCTCTTTATGGATCGTTTTCGGCTAGGATGACTTTTCGAATATTGACAGCCATTTTCGAAGTCAATGACATACAGTTCACCACATATTATAAGATCAAACTGACGAAGGTTCGATTTAAAAGCTTCTTCTATGTCTTCACTTGCTCTGACATCATATTTCCACCAACCTTGTAAAAATAAGTCCTTAGGCCTTTATAGAATATACCTGAGTATCTAAAACAACTAGGAACTAGGGCATATCCACTGTCATATCCATAAATGAAAATAGAACAGATTTTGTCACCTTATCATTCAGTGCACAGTACACAACTTATATTCGATTTGCATGCCCAGATGAACTGCTGAGCGTAAAAATTCAAGAACTTGCCATGTCTTTTTTTCTTCAGGGTACCTCAATTTCATTGAGGTAAATAAATAATTTTTTTAAACACAAACCAATTTTTGAACTTTTCCATTACATGGAATAAAAACTGCGCAACAAAAATTGCATTACTAAGATTCAAGAGGGCATCAATTATTTGCATAGAAGGATGGCTAAAAGGTAGGTCAACTTAAGGCCTCTCGGTGTTTATTTCACCAGCATATTATTCACAGCATATTCGCGTAGAGTGATATTGGCTCTAGTTGTTTCAGCTACTCAGTAACACAACACTGCAGCTCCACTTCAAAAGTGTCAGCAGTTGTATGTAAGTGCCATGTTAGGAAAATGCTTTGTAGTAATTTATTTTCTTAAAAATTCTGACCACTTAAAGGATGACATTGTCCATCTCCATACTCTTGGTCAAAAAAAGGTACAAAAATGTTAATATCAATGTAATACAAATTTTAAGAACACTACAAAATTCATGCTGATTTACAGAAATTCTGTATAGGTAAAACAGACAAGTTAAAGCTACACTGCTGTAAAGATTACAGTTTTTACCCTATCCCTACCATCTTGCTGCCCTAAACCGATTTTAGTAGGCATCGTAAAAAGGTGTGTGGCATATTATCCCTATTTTTTCCTTTGTAATGCCAGAAACAGGTTAATTTATCATCAAAGCATGCTTTCTTGTATTGTATCATGCATTTCAATTATTAAATTATTTATAAATAGCCAATTTAAAAAAAAAACTTCTTTAACAAAGTAGTTCTTAGCGTTGAGAAAACTAAGAATTTTTAAGTAAAATTATGATTTTCAAGCAAAAATAAATATTTCTAAACATTCTTTGGAATTGTCTTAATTATTATTCACTTATTACTTATTTCACTTACCATTGCGACCTTCATAAAACCACTGATAACCTCCATCAAAACCTTCTGTAAGCTCTTGCGGTTCTGGTCTCTGTAATAGATGAGGTTGCTCTACAAAATCTCTGGGGATTTCTTGGCGACACATGGCACACCTCTTATTTTGATTAGCAAAGCCTTTAACACACAGGTAACAAAAAATGTGCCCACAGGGTAATTGGGCTGGGTGCACACAGGGCTGTAGACAGACAGCACATTCTAGACCATCAGCTGAAAAAAGCATGACATTTATTTACCTTTTAAGAGGAGTAATATCAGTACTATCAGTAATCCCTACTATTTTGTTGTTTTTTTTTTAATGTTGCTCAGTTATTTGCTATAAAAAAATGACTTTCCCGTGCAGATACATAAAAGAGGCACAACTGACCAAAGAAATAAAAATTTTATTTTGTACTTTTCCTTTTAAACTGAGCGCTCAAAAATGTAAGTTGTAAACAACAAAATATCATGCTAATTTTATAGAACTGTATAAGTATACTGTATAAGAATACTATAAAAGTAAACTCATGTTTTGAACCATGAACTCTTGTTAAATAATATATTTCATTGGGGGAGGGGATTCCACACTTTTTCAAAAGTAAAAATTTAGGTTGTAAACAGCAAAATATCACGCTGCCTCTATAGAACTGTAGAACTATTACAGCACTAACGGGAACTCACACGAGTTTTGAACCAAAACTCTTGTTAAATACTATATTTCATAGAGTGCCAACTTCATACCCTTCCTCCCTCAAATGTATCTAGTATCTAACTACCCACTATACAGTATGTCCGCAGATGGGGTTTAGAAGAGGACAAATGGACCAAATTTTGCAAAATAGGTAAAAATGTCACTCCTAATAAAAGTTTTTACTTGTAAAATAAATAAAATCCACGTTATAAAAAATTTAATTTTTTATACAGGGAGCATAAAAAATACGAAAACATTATTTTGCCTAAGAGTAAACATACCCTGTTACCAACTATTCTCTCTCACACCCTTAACCAGAGTACTAGTTTCTACATATTAAACAATAATGACACCTATGGTTGTAGTGTTTATGTTAGAACTTTATAAAAGAATTACTAATTAAAGAAAGATTTTTTTTAATTCTGTCAGAATCTTATTTCTTTACTGACAACTCCTGTTCTAACAATTAAACTGGTTACTCATACATGTATACAATGCAACAAGAATCTTGGCGGATACTACATTTTCTCACCAACTCTTAAAATAATAAAAAAAAAATTAAGAACATAATTTTGTAAGTGGGAAGGTCTCCTGATATTTTTTTCTGCTCGGACGATCCGTAAGGCATCTATCAGAAAGTGATGGTAACGATGTTGGCTGCTTTGTACTTTGCACACGTTGTGGACAGGTAATTGCGGGATCAGGAGAAAACTGTTGAGCATTATTATTTTTAGTTACAGAGTTATTAGTGTTTAATAACTCTGTAGAGCATTCTTCTGATTCTTTATATTCTAATTCTTGAGAACAAGTGCTAGTTTATTCAAGAACCAAATTATAATCATGAGGAGGGTTGTTAATAAATTCTGGTGGATGTGGACTGGGGATAGGTTTCGAGGGTTTTTGTGGCAACAAGCAATGTTTAAAAAGTGCTGCATTTCTTTGAATAATTTTTCCTTCTCTCTCAGCAACAATTTTGCTTCCAAAAATATTTTTTACAGTGTATGTAGTGGGGTCATAAAAAGGTGTAAGACAATTTCTTTTTTGTTGTTTGCACATAACAATATCGCCACCAGAGAAATTGTGCATGCAACTTCGTCTTTTGTTATCTGCAAAAAGTTTCTGTTTTCCTTTTCTTATTTTATCGGTTTCTTTAAAATCATCCCCTTGTTTATTCTCTTCAAAAACTGATGGCAAGCAGTTTCTAAGTCTTCTATTAAAAACTAACTTATATGGAGATTTTAAAGTAGTTGAATGTGGTGCGCTTCGATAACCCATAAGAAATTCTTGTAATTGGGAATCAAATAATTTTGTTTCCAAGTTTGCACACACAAGAGATTTTTTCAAAGTTTTGACAAATCGCTCTACCCAGGCGCGGCCCGTGAGTTTTTTTACAGGTGGGTCAAAATTTTGTGGGCAACTAGTGATCTCAACGCAACAAGCAAAATACACTTTTTTAATTAAGGAAGGTTTTTTAATAATGTGCCTAGTTTTACCAACAAATTATTTACCTACAAATAAACACCGCAAAAATCATAAAATAGGTACTGTAGTATATTGAACGGTACTCTAGATGTTTTGGTAGAATAAATAGATGGTGATGAGTTAAAGTTGCTTTTTATTTAATCAGTGATCAAGTCTCCCTAGGCCTTGCTCAAGTATCCCACCTAATGGGATACTTTTACACTGTTTTTTAAATACAATAATAGACATACTTATTTATTTTTAAATCTCTAAATTTGTAAAAGAGTATATGCAAGTTACTTTAGTGTGTTTTCATTTTTGTGACCTAATTTATTCAAAGTCTCATGAATATTGATCTAATCTAAAACTATGATCGACTATCCCCCATTTCCCTACTCTGGTTAAAGGTGAGAGAGAGAATACTTGGGACTTTAAAATAATAATATGATAAAACTCGTTACTTTTAATATTCACATTTGTTAATTAAATCTTCATAATTCGGCTGAGGGTTTAATTTAAAACGTATTTCATATTTGTTCTTTTGGTAGAAAATGATAAACAAGGTATGTTTACTCTTACACAAAATAACGTTTTAGTAGTTATGGTGTTACTTGAGCCTACCCCCTCTCCTCTCCGTCTGACGTCACAAGCCCAGCCCCCTTACGTCACGACGTGCGTCCTACACCAAAATGGTGACGTATGTCCACGTCAGTTGTCATCTGTCAAGTGGCTCTAAACAGGGGTGGTTTTGAACAGGGTTGTTTAGAACTGGGGTGGTTTTGAACAGGGCTGTTTAGAACAGAAGTGGTTTTGAACAGGGTTGTTTAGAACAGGGGTGGTTTAGAACATGGGTGGTTTTGAAGAGGGTTGTTTAGAACAACCCCTGTTCTAAACAACCCTGTTCAAAACCACCCCTGTTTATTTATTTATTTACAAACTCAACAGGCATATAGCCCAATTACAGAGTAGGAAGGTTTCAACAGAAATAAATATATGTACTATTAGGTGAACTAATCATTCACAAAGAGAAGATCCCCCAATATAGTGGTTAATTCAGACTTGCTAATGTTAAATAGATCACATTCCAGACGTATATCATTAACATGCCTACACATTACATTTATTGGTGCATTTCTGAAACTATTTGTACGGTAGGGATCCACATATAAAGTAGGTGGATTTCGTGTTCTATGTGATGGTGCATAAAAATTTAATTTTGACAACAGTGCTGGATCATCAATCTTATTATGAAGCAAGTTATAAAAAAACATCACAGAATTAAAAACTCTTCTCTTTTCCAAACTATACAGATTGTATTTAATTCTTAAAAAAGTGTTTGAGATATGCCGATCATATTGTCCTGTATATTTAAATATCGTAAGAATTTATTTTGTACTCTTTCTATTGTGTATTTATGAGTACCATATATGGGACTCCATATGATGGCTGCATATTCCAAAATACTCCTAATATATGCAACATAAAGCCTTCCAATACAATGAACGTTTGTAAAATGCCTACAGTTTCTGACTATGAAGCCATACATTTTAAGAGCCCTGTTGGAAACATATTCAATATGGTTTTTAAATGTAAATTGGCTATCGAATATAACACCTAGGTCTCGCATTTCTCCCGACCTGGCCATGTCGGTCCCACAAATACTATATTTAAAAATTACCGGATCCCTCTTCCGAGTATAGGTAACACTAAAACATTTATCAATATTAAAACCCATTTGATTAACAACCGACCACTGTGTTACTCTATCTATATCTTCCTGAAGTAAGATACAGTCTTGTTCATTATTTACATTAAAATACAGCTTCATATCATCTGCAAACATCAAAATATTACAATTTTTCACAGTACTAATAAGACCGTAGAACCACTTGACAGATGACAACTGACGTGGACATACGTCACCATTTTGGTGTAGGACGTACGTCGTGACGTAAGGGGGCGGGGCTTGTGACGACAGAGGGAGAGGAGAGGGGAACAGGGGTGGTTTAGAACATGGGTGGTTTTGAAGAGGGTTGTTTAGAACAACCCCTGTTCTAAACAACCCTGTTCAAAACCACCTCTGTTTAGAACCACTTGACAGATGACAACTGACGTGGACATACGTCACCATTTTGGTGTAGGACGTACGTCGTGACGTAAGGGGGCGGGGCTTGTGACGACAGAGGGAGAGGAGAGGGGGTAGGCTCAAGTAACGCCATAACTACTCGTTTTCGTATTTTTTATGCTCCCTGTATAAAAGATTAAATTTTTCATAACGTGAATCTTATTTATTTTACAAGCAAAAACTTTTATTAAGTGACATTTTTACATATCTTGCAAAATTTGGTCCATTTGTCCTCTTCTAAACCCCATAGGTACATAACATACTGTATACCATAAACAACATACTGTATATCTAGTGAGTTCCTGTTAGTGCTGTAATGGATCTACAGTTCTGGAATTAGCAATTTTTTTTGTTTACAACTTAGGTACATGTTTTTAGGTACTTCTGAAAGGGTGAAGTTGCCCCCCCCCCCCCCCCCCATGAAATATAGTCCTATTTAACAAGAGTGCTGGCTTAAACCTTATGAGTTAGTGTTGTAATATTTCTACAGTTCCATAGAATTAGCATGATATTTTGTTAAAAACCTAATTTTTTTTATTTTTAAAAAGTGTAAAGTTGGTCTCCCCATAAAATATAGTATCTAAGGAGAGTTTTGGTTCATAATTCATGAGTTCCCGTTACTGCTGCAATAGTTCTAAAGTTCAATAGAATTATCATGATTTTTTTTGTTAAATTTTCTACTCCCCAAAAGAAGACATTTTTTCTAAGAGTTCTGGCTAGTGTTGTAAATATCCGTATTCTTTAGATATCCGGATAATACGGAATCGGAATCAGCTAATATCCGTATCCATTATCCGAATACGAATCCATTTCTTGACCCGCTCGACAGATCATGTATACGTATGCATGCAATACTAAAACATTTTCTATCCGGATACACGGCTAGGTAGGGCGATGCGGTATCGGTATCATTCGAAGTTCGAAGTCGAAGGTTAGGGATAGGAAGGCACCGTCGCCGTCGTTCGTTCTCGTTTGAATTCGGTTCGGGTGAGGCGGGCCTAGTTTAACCAATGGGTCTCATCCCATATGATACCCGTTACCCCGATAACTATGCTATCTTTTTTTAGGAAAGGTCATTAGAAAGAGAAAGCATAAGATCCAATATGCCACATCGCAGACCGTGTTGTTCGCTTACACTCGATTCCGATTCCGTTTTCTCTTTGCACTTTGCATTAGTATACAGCCGATGCGAATTTATTTTGATTCCGAATCCGTATTCAAGTTCTCGGCCGGTTCCGGATAATCCGGATTCTTTTAATATCCGTATCCAACGGATTTTTGGATACGTATCCTTACATCACTAGTTCTGACCTAGAAAATCATAAAAAACTGTAAAGCTCCTTCAGAACTAGTAAGCACTGTAGCAAAACTACGTGAAGTTAGCCCCCCTTTTTCAAATATTGATTTTATCTTTATATCAATGGAGCCATTAATAAAAAGTAAAAAATAACTCTTTATATAAACTAGGAACTCCATTAATTTTTAATAATTGAAGCATTTGGCTGAATAATGGTCTATGTTACAAATTTTAAAAAATCCCGTTTCAAAAGGAGTAAGGGTCTATGAAATCTTTACTATTGACTAAAGGAGATTGTTTCTTTAAACAGCTGTAGATGTTGCTGCCAGGTCACATTTCACGAGTCTGAACCGGCGATTTCGGGTTGGAATAACAGTCTACATTACATAACAAACCCTTTATCTTTCTGTGATGTTACATCAGCGATCAACAGTGACTGCAGTGTTAATAGTGTATTTGTTATTATAATATGTTATTTAGATAAATGACTTGTTTTTAATAAAATATGTATTTATTTTCTTTATATCATATCAACAAAATTGCAATATACAGGTTGTATTTAGTATCCCCCTTCCTTCATTGGTAATTATTTAGATTAACGTAAACAGCGAATTTTTTCATGAAATTTTGCATCGACCCTAATTTTGGGTCGTAGAACACGAATCCGAAGTCAGTTTTTGGCGGTCTCGTAAAAATTTTTTTTAAACTTTTAGGTTAGTTTTTCAATGAATTTCTTTAAATTTGTTGGGTGAGCAAAAAGGTGGTCAGGTTTGCTCAGTTTTGATTGATATAGATACATATATATCTATATCAATCAAAACTGAGCAAACCTGACCACCTTTTTGCCCAGGTTGGGGGAGCAAAAAAAAAATTTTTTTTTACGAGACCGCCAAAAACTGACTTCGGATTCGTGCTCTACGACCCAAAATTAGGGTCTGTGCAAAATTTCATGAAAAAATTCGCTGTTTACGTTAATCTAAATAATTACCCCGAAGGCTTCGCTTTTTGAATTTGGAGGGCCAACATCACAGACATAAAATAAGAAATCTCGCTAGGATTTGAGGTTTTAAAATAGGACACATGAAATGGTCATTGACTAAATCTATGCTGCGACTTACTTTTATCCTTTACTTCTTTTTCTGAGTTTACAGCAGCTTCTGCCATATTTCAACAAAATTCTTGGATTTTAGAACAGGAAAATGTAAAACTTATGATTCCAAATGAATTGGAAGTTCACAATATAGCCACCTTATTGATACCGTATGCAATATTCACAACAAATCTAGAGAAAATTATGTGAAGCTGCCTTAAAATGAAATTTTTAACTTCAGAAAAAATTCTCTCTTTTTTACAAGATTGTAGAGCCAAGAACAAGATACAAGGACGAAGACGAAAATATCAGCAATAATCAGCATAAACAACACAAAAAAAACATTCCATTCCATATGTTAGTGACAGGTGACAGTGACAAATGTCATAATATTATAGGGATTTTTTGGCGAGATTAACGGTTTTAAATTTTGAAGCGGTATCTGATACCGGTGCGTTTTCGCGACAAAGCGGTCTTTCAAATGACGCCATGCTGACGTCATCGTTTTAAAAACGGTCTTTTAATTTATTCAACAAGGTGCAAGTTGTTGATAAAAAGCCATCACCGGTTAAATTCGACATTAAGAGCCAAATTCGCAATTTTTCAACGTACTTGAGGGATTTTTTGGCGAGATAAACGGTTATATGTAAATGACCGCTGCGGTCTTTTAATAATGACGTCATAATCAAGCGGTTTTTGTAAATCGCCAAAATGACACGGTTTTTCCATTTGTTTATAAAACCATCTGTCAAGTTTTATTTCTCGTTTGTTGGTTTTGTTTTATTGTACTAGACTGACTAGTGATTACTGACTGCAATGTAATAATATAATTACTAGCAGCACACAAGGCACAATTATTAACTAAAAAAAAACATGCAAAACAAATTGAAGTTAAATAATATATAAAATAACAAAACGTGTCATTTTATTTATTAATAATTAATTTGACTGTTTACTTTATTTACCGTTTAGCAACTCCATGACAGTAGCCAAACCTGTTACCAGCTTTATGCGCCCGCAGACTTTTTTCTCAGGCGGGGTAAAATAAAAAATATATATATTTTTAAAGACTTTATTATTAATAATTAAAAAGGATGACAATCTCACAATCTCAGGGGGGCCCTGGCCCCTCCCTGCGGGCGCCCATCCCTGCCTCTAAAGTTGACCGAGTATTCATACTGTTCATTTTCTCTGTCTCTCTAATGGATTGTTCTTCTCTTTCTGGAGCAATTTGCCAGTACTGTTCATTTTTCATTTTTGTGGGTGCATTTTTGGCACAGGCACAGACACAGGACTAGATCACTGCACAGGACTCCATAAGTCTTTTTTTTGGGCCAAGTACGTTGAAAAATGGCGAATTTGGCTCTTAATGTCAAATTTAACCGGTGATGGCTTTTTATCAACAACTTGCACCTTGTTGAATAAATTAAAAGACCGTTTTTAAAACGATGACATCAGCAATGGCGTCATTTGAAAGACCGCTTAGTCGCGAAAACGCACCGGTATCAGATACCGCTCCAAAATTTAAAACCGTTTATCTCGCCAAAAAATCCCTATAGCCTAAATAAACGACTTGTGGAGTCCTGGGGCACATTCAGAATCGACGCCGGGTGTTCCCGGGTAGACTTGTCAATTGCTTGTCAATGACGTCACGGCCATAAGAAACAACGGCTGGCCTCACGGTCAGCTGTTTACCCGGGAACACCCGGCGTCGATTCTGAATGTGCCCCTGTGCAGTGATCTAGTACCGTGTCTGTGCCTGTGCCAAAAATGCATCCACAAAAATGGAAAATGAACAGTACTGGCAAATTGCTCCAGAAAGGGAAGCTAACAATCCATTAGAGAGACAGAGAAAATGAACAGTATGAATACTCGGTCAACTTTAGAGGCAGGGATGGGCGCCCGCAGGGAGGGGCCTGAGATTGTGAGATTGTCATCATTTTTAATTATTAGTAATAAAATCTTTAAAAATATATATATTTTTTATTTTGCCCCACCTGAGAAAAAAGTCTGCGGGCGCATAAAGCTGGTAACAGGTTTGGCTACTGTCATGGAGTTGCTAAACGGTAAGTAAACAGTCAAATTAATTATTAACAAATAAAATGACACGTTTTGTTATTTTATAATTATTATTTAACTTCAATTTGTTTTGCATGTTTTTTTTTTGAGTTAACAATTGTGCCTTGTGCTGCTAGTAATTATATTAAGTAATACATTGCAGTCAGTAAACACTAGTCAGTCTAGTACAATGAAACAAAAAACAAAACCAACAAACGAGAAATAAAACTTGACAGATGGTTTTATAAACAAATGAAAAAACCGTGTCATTTTGGCGATTTAAAAAAACCGCTTGATTATGACGTCATTATTAAAAGACCGCAGCGGTCTTTTACATATAACCGTTTATCTCGCCAAAAAATGCCTAATAATAAGTAGTATTCTCGCGGGTCACAGTCAGAATCGACGCCCCATGGGTAAAAATTAACTTGTCAATGACGTCACTGCCATAAGAAACAACGGCTGGCAATGCCGGTACCCGGAATATCTGTCCCGAATCCCGAACAATTGTTGGATTTTTTCGCACCGATCCCTCTTCGCCTGCGAGGAAAGAGACTGGTCATGGCCCGGGAACACCCGGGCGTCGATTCTGAATGCACCCCCAGTAAACTCCGTTGAACTCTTTACGGGGAGAGTTCGAATTGAATTGAAAAGTATTTAAAGTTTTAAAGCATGGCGCGTGGGCAGAGATCATACCCATACCCTTTTATTTTCTTTGGGCAGAATTACAACTATAATCAGTTCTCTAAAACGAAGTTTTTTCATCTTTTTCCGTGCACATGAAAGAAAGGAACTTGTCGCGGCGTTTTATATTTCTATCTTTTAGAAATAATTTAAAGGGGGCACATAGACACAAAATCTAATACAATTTGGTTAAGAGAAGTCTTGATTATAAAGTATCTTTCTCGATTTTTTTATCTAGGTGGCGCCCTTAACTTTATAAGGAAAATTTCAAGGGCCGCGGAAGTTTACCTGCTTCATGTGCATGTGGGAAAAGCTGCGAGTATATTTTTAATTTTAGAGATGACCTTACCTACTTACTTGAAAAAAATAAGATTGACAAGTTGAATAGGACACATGCTTAGAGCGTCTGTATGGCCTTATAGGTCACGGACTGAAACACAAAGCGCACATATAAAAAACTTTATTTTACAACATAATCTACTATACTATAAGTCTGATCTGTCCGCCTTACAAGGTTTTTTCTTTTACAACATACACCACAATATTAGTAAGATCCTCTTGAGTTTCAACAATGTTACCAGTGTCTGAAATGAATGAGGTTTTACTGAGTTTTATTTCCTGGTCTATTTCTGAAATATCTGGCATTGAAAGACACACCTCTCTGTTACTGATTCTATCAGTTATGACAGTAGTTCCAAAATCATTTACAGTAGGGACTTTTGGACTATCAGTAAATAAAATAGATATTTGTTCGCTGCTTTCTTTTAAAAACTTGTCAATGGTTTCAGATCCACTTAATAAATTGTCATTACAGGCATCAATACTGAAATCCATGTTTTCAATTGTTTTTTGCAAATCCATACATTTCTGATCAGTATCAATAAAATTGTCAAAGTCGTCATCAAATAATTTGGTATCCTTTTTCTGTTTTTCCAATGCATCCTTAGTAATATTTAAGTCTGTACATATATATCGGTAGTCTTTTGGATGTTTTTTTAGTATATGGGTCTTTAAAGACAGCACAGATTTGACTGCATGGTGACAAATTGGGCATCTCGAAATTAATTTTTTCTTTTCTTCTTTCTTCGCATTTATTTCTACACATATATTCTTATATTCGTCTGGATGCTTTTGTCTTATATGACGCTGAAGGGATCTCTTTAACTTTACTTTGGTGGTACATATTGGACACTGATGCATATCTTCAGATAAAATATCTGTGTCAGTTTTATGAAGCTTATTTCTGTGACGTAATAAATTCCGCGAATATTTGAATACAGCACCACAATGACATCTATATTGTGAATTACTGTGTGCAACTTTTACGTGAAACGTCAAGGACCTCTCCGACTTAAATTCTTTATTGCACTGCATACATTTATTTATTTTTTCTGGTGTCAACATATGAACATTTATCATATGGGAATGAAGTACATCTTTTCTAGAAAATCTCTTATCACAAATGTGACATTCATAATCTCGAGACTTATTATGGACAGAAATTAAATGTCTTTCGTAAGAGCGTTTAGAATAAAATATATAACAGCATTTTGAGCAAATTTGCTTTACAGTTTGTTCTTTGTCTTTAACTGTAGAATGTATGCGTAGATGTTTCTTTAAGTATATTTCCTTTGAAAATTTTTTTGAGCATAATTTGCACATAAACTCGCACATTTTTCCTTTGGGAACTTTCTGGCAAATGTGATTTCTAAGTTCAGTGGAAGAATAATAAAATTTTTTACAAACTATGCAGGTATATTTCTTATCGTGAACCACTGACATGTGCTTGGCCAAATATTTCTTCTGGTAAAAAATTTTCTCACATTTGGGACACTTTAAAGAGAATATCTGGTTACATTTGTGCTGTTTTAGGTTTTCTGGTCGACCAAAAACCTTTTTGCAAGAAGAACAAAAATATTCTCCAATGTGAAGTTTTAGATGGGTAGAGATTGCTTTTAAACTGCGAAATTTTCTTAAACATATGTCGCAGATAATTTCTTGTGCTTCAAGTTCTTTTGTTTTCATCTCAGAACTGGAATCCTCTAAATCCTTTATACTATGATTTCCAATAACATCAACATTTAAATGTAAATTTTCACTATCTAAAAGTATGTTTTGGTTTTCATAATTTTCTATTTCCAATGAATTAACTTCTGGTTGCTGCATAAGCAAATTTGAGTTATCTAAACTATCACTTAAAAATTGTAGTAACAGAGGTCCGCCGATTGTGTTGCTTTTTAAAACTATAGGGGATTTATTTGTTAAATGTTTATCTACTTTGTTTTTAACATGGAGATATTTCGCAGGTATATCCTTTATGTCTAAACTGTCATTATGATGAAGCTTTACATGCTGTCGATAATCCTGTGTGTACCGAAATCGTTGGGCACAATGTTCACACCGTTTCCGTTTTTGTAAACTATAATGGGACATAAGATGCCTAGCAAAATCAGTGACATTTTCCTCTAACTTATAACAAAATTTACAATTCCAAATCACTCTGGGTACAATTTTTTGTTGCTGCTTTATAAGGGTATTTAAGTCATCAGTCCCATTTCTATTTATCTCCATCTGCAAGTTTGACGATTCTTTAAAGCTCAAAGTACTTTTCTGCATTTTAAAAGCATAGTGTGGTGAATACCACACCCTTAATTCTTCTCCTGGATTTATATCCATTATAGAGCCAAAAAATATGTTTTCACCTTCTTGGTAACAAATTAAATTTTGTTCTTCAACATCATTAGCAGGATTAACAAACATCATCCAACAACATTCATTTTCATCTGTAGTATCTAAATAGTATTCTGAAAGATCTGACTCGTTCTCAATAAAAATTTTAATCGGAAAAGTGGTTAAGGGGTTTAAAGTCAAGTTTTTTTTAGCAATAAACGGTCCAAATTCAGTGCCAACTTCAACCAAAGACCTAGTAAAAACTGAGCTCGACTCATCTGCAAATTTTTTAATTTCCAACATATTTGGTAAAGACAGCCTGGCTCTTGTCGGAACTTCTTTATTCTTTATCTTGCGGGTAACAGTCACATATTTACAGTCGCGATAAAAATGTTGATCCCCACATATACCACATTTTCTACATCCATCTTTTATTTTTTCTTTAATTTCTGATTTGGAGACTTCAAATACTTTCATTACTTTTGGTTTTAAAATCCAAACCAGACTCAAGTTAATAAACGGAATTTAAGCAACTGGACTTAAAAAATGGGGTTTATTATTAAATAGCAATTAATAGTAAGTCGCATCATAACCAACAAAAACCCAACAAAAAACAAATTTGGAAAAAAACGAAGAAAGAGAAGACAGCAGCCACCCATTAAAAAAGTCAGTGCAGAGGCGTGTCCGATTGACAAAAATTGGATCGATCCGGATTACGCTACGACACTCCAATGCTATTTTATCTCTTTCTACGACCATTCTTGAGTCAATTACGTATGTCACTTAAAGCTCGTAAACTGATCCGGATCGATCCAATTTTGTCAATCAACATGCCTCCGCTAGACAATTTTCGTCCGATACAAGAACAGACCTGAGGCGTATTCCATTGACAAAAACTGAAACGATCCGGATCGATTCACGAACTTTAGAATGAGGGGCGCATTCAGAATCGACGCCCTATGGGAAACAGTGGGTAAAAATTAACTTGTCAATGACGTCACGGCCATAAGAACCAACGGCTGGCCGCCTAATTCTGAACGGTCGGTTGTTTACCCGGGAACACCCGGGCGTCGATTCTGAATGCGCCCCAGGTCAAACCCTCGATGAAATTTGGCGATTCAAATTAAGAACGTTGCACCCTTATCGGCCAGTTTGTTAACTACCATACTGGGCAATGTTCTCGTTTCGCCTTTGTCTTCATTATGGTGTTATTTGGCATCTTTATAAATTTTGTCATTTAGTGAGCCCTTTTTGTCCACTATATCAGCTGTTTGCAGCTCTATGTCGACGCTGACGCTGTTAGGCTTATTTTGAAACTCAAGTTGGCCTGAGTTTATAGACGGTTGTGCTCGAGTCATAGAAAAATATTTAGCTCGAGTTCAAACTATGGAGGAGACCGATCCCAATACGTTGGCACCGCATACAGACAAAGATTTGTCGGTTCGGTTATTCCTCCGCGACCGTTTAGATGACATTGATGACAGACTTTGGCGTTCGGTAATGGATTTGGAGGCTTCAGACGAAAACGATTGATCGTTCGGTTATTTAAATTCCGAGGTCTTGGAGGACCATCTTTTTCCTCGGCGCATTTAGACGGACGAGACGGAGGGAAAGTTCGCACATGCGCAACATTCTTGTTTTGAAATGTTGTGTTCGCCTCCCTTGTTGTTTTTGTTTTCCTTAAACTACAATACTACAATAAGTTTTCTGTTTATTTTACAATGGATTGTAATATGATTGATTACACGTTGGAACCATAAACTTTGTTAGCCTATGACGATAAAGAATTTTTTGACAGATAGTAAGCAAATCCGTTCGGAAATTCCTTCATGCTCTATTCGCTCGAAAGTCACGAGACTACAAATCACATTCCTCCCTGTCGTGTACTCCGTTTCGTCTGCGAGGAATTACCGAACTTAGCACGGTGACGTTGGCCACGGACTCAAATTTGCATCGGTAATTCGGCTTTCCGATTCCGCCGCAAGCGGCGCATGTGTTCCAAGTGATGTTTCAACATATGGATTCTTATGGGCGCGTTAACCATTTTTATTTAAATTAGTTTCTTTTCTTTTCTTGGAGCAACAAAGAACGACTTTTATCTAAAGTTAAATCTACTTTGTCACACTTATTGGAATACCCGGCCTGTATGTAGTTCCAGCCACAAAAGCTTCTTTTTTTTCGATAAGTAAGCAACTGTACAACTCTATTAATATAATATTTTTTTATTATTCCGATATAGAATTGCGGCAGTATATTTCTATGTCAATTCTAGGCACAAATTTGTGCTGGGTTAGCCAAGGGTACTAAACTAGATCTAGATCTAGTTTGAGGCATTGGGGTTAGCATTTTCCGGGCTTCGAAAGGCATGTTGCCTATTTCATTTTGAATTTTAGATGGAATCGGCTATCGATAGTTTAAATACGACTATCGATAGTTTCGATGGTATAAAACTATCGATACATCGAGAGTCGCTATCGATAGTTCTCCACCTCTAGTTTAGTTCTTTTTTGAGGTTAATGGTAAAAAGTTGAATTTTGAGCTGTGATTTTGAGTTTGAATATTGTGTAGTGAATTTTACAGTGCTTGGACAGCTTGTGGGGCACAAAATTTCTTTTAAAGAAGGTTAGTTGAAGTGAAACAGAGTATATATTGAACTAAAAATGTGTTAAACACTTTAAAATTATTTATAAACACCGGTGTTTGTTTCGTTATTTATTGTTTCAATAATTTATTGTGTTTTTCCATTCTATAAATATGTTTTTTTCTGCTCCAATTGCTAGTTTTTATGTATTAAATTGGAGGCGTTGTAGGGTGTTCCAAAAAGCACTATCTCCTCATAAACTTGCAACTTACTTGAAGATTTCGAAGAATTTAACTCAAATCTTTGGACCTTTACATCAACTTAAGTGGAGAGCACTAACAAACCCTGTTTTGTTGTTGATTATGGTGCTGGAAAAATTAACTTGATCTATTATGCTGATGTCAGTTTGAAAAGTTTTATAGATTGTAAAGGGTTTTTAAATATTTATTATGCTTTAGCATACAGCCAGAGAAAAACCAAGACCGAGAGAAGAATATCTCGTACTGATTTCATTCATAAATACAATTTGCTTTCTATGACCTCCAAAATGGCCTGACAGACTCAACTCACACGTTTAAATAAAGCTGCCACGGGCGTGTGTTGCAGATTTTGGGTTATTATAAAAAAATGCTGCAAAATAAAAAACATATGAAAAACAACAATTAAAAGTTTAAAAGATTCTCCACAAATGAATCCACGCGTTAAAAACAGAATAGCCCGTCCTTATAAATAGTATAAAGCACAGTGAGAGCGAGTATTGAGACTCGCCGCGCCGCAGAAAACTCTCTGCTTGCCGTGTTGCTACCGCACTGGCTATGTCACGGTGGATTGTGAGAATCCCACGCGCCAATCTGCCAAAGCCGCTTAAAGGCCATGGCGTTGTCGAGCTGGCGGGAAGAAGAAATATTCTTCTCTCTGTCTTGGTTTTTCTCTGATACAGCCATTTAAGCTGTATAACTGTCTCAAAAAAAGAATTATTCACAAAATTTACTTTCATAAATTAAAGTAACAGCTGCTTATTAAAAACGAAATAAACAAATTTTTAGCCCAATTTTTAAATCTTTCCAACTGAGACCAGAGGAGTGTTCATTTGCATCTATTTGGTCCTGCTCTAGTGGCTCTAGTTCCAATTTTCTAAATTTCTATTTGTCACTCTGTTGATTAATGTAAGGAATACAACCACTAAGATGAAATCAGTTTTCCATTTCTGCTTAGAATAAAACGATTAGACGATTAGAATATACATACACTTTTGAAATATTAGTGTAATGCTTCATTTGTTCTATTTTATGCAACACATCTATTTAAAAGAAGGAGTTCCCTTCACTCTTTGGACAATTTACTTACAGAGTGTGTCCAAAAAGATGCAACATAAGGGATGATTTTTCTCACTGATTTCTGAAGGAAATTTATTTTTGCTGAAAGTTGATGATTATTGAAAGATTCTCATCTTATTATGTAAAGTTGTAAGTAAGGTTTTTTTTTTCAGAGAACACCATTTTACTTGAAGCGATGACTTGTATGTGCCGATTAGAAGGGCTTTGCCAATGAGAAGTTTGTGTTTCTGAAAATTACATGTGAGGTAGATTTTAAGAAGGAATAACAACAATTACGTCCATGATGAATACTAAAGATTCAGAAGCTGCAATTTTAGTAAAGACTACGGATGTATCTCTCTTGAAGGAAAAAGTAATGGGTTACGACTGGTCTGAAGGCGTGGACTATAATAAACTTTTAAATAGTTATTTACATACAGGATTTCAGGCTACAAATTTTGGCCTAGCTGTAAAAGAAATAAATAAAATGATAGAATGTCGGAAGCTGCCAATACCAGAAGGAAAATATATTGACACAGAAGATGAATATACTACAGTCCAGAACAGTTGTACAACCTTTTTAGGATACACATCTAATTTGATTTCCAGTGGCCTTAGAGAAACAATTAAATTTTTAGTACAACATAGATTGGTAAGGAAAAGATTTGTTTCTTGTTAAAAAATTTCAATAATAGATGGACAACTGCTTAGTTGTCTATTTTGAATTTAATATGTTGGATGGTTATTAAAGTAGGTACAGCTAAACTTCAAAAATAAATATTCACATGCAACAATCTCATGTCTCATTCACCAACAACATTCTACCATGGCTAGTGATGTGAAATACCTGGATATTTATTTTTAGGGGTAAATACCCAGGATATTTACCCATACTGGGTATTTACAGTAAATGCACCAGTAATATAGTATAAAAAGATATAGGTTAAAAATATGAATGTCATAAAATTTGTCTAAACAAAAACTATAAATTTTATCATTTTTAGAAGAATATATTACTATTTACATATATCAACATTTAAATAAAAAATTCGGGAATCTTTGGCATTAAAAGTATCTATGGAATAATTTAAAATTGGTTGAAAATGAGAAACAAGAAGAAAAAAAAAACATCAATGTCAATGTTAACCCCTGATGACAATCAAAATACAATTACTCAAGATTCGATTTCGGATGATAAATACTTACCGCTAAAATACCCGTCGGATAATAAATTTTATAATTTTGTTAAAGATTTTTATATTGACTCACAAGATGAAAGGGAGGCAGGAAAATCGAATTTAAACCAAGAAGATAAATTGGAAAATAATAGTAAATGTGCAAGTTGTTCCAAGAAATTTAACTCGAGAAGTTACTATATTAAATGTCAGTATTGTTTTAAATGGTTTTGCTTTAGTTGTTCAGGATTATCAAAACAAGAATTACAAGAAGTAAGTAAAAATAAAAAAGAATAGAGATGCTTGAACTGTACAATTCCTATCAATAAAACAAAAGAAAATTTACCTTTTGAAAAAAGGTTGCAAGAAGAGAATCTGTTCCTTAAAAAATGTATAATAGAAATGAGTGAAAAAATTGAATTTTTAATTAAAAAGGTAGAAAATTTAGAAAAAATGTGTGATTCAAAATACTTAAAAGACCTCAGCGAAAAAATTACAAATATGATAACAAATTTAAATCACAATAACTATTCTTATAATCAGACCTACGCTAATATTGTTAAGAAAATACCACAAACTAATGATAACACTAACAAAAATATACCTGTGCTGATAATTAAACCTAAGAAATTGCAAGACTCCAAACAAACTATGACTGAAATTAAAAACAAAGTAAATCCAATAAGTATAAAAGCTACTATTACTGAGATTAAAGAGATAAAAAACGGAGGTATTTTAATCAAAAGTAAAACCAAAGAAGAAGTGGAACGAATTCAAAAATTATCTGAAAAGGAATTAGAACATAATTATTCCGTTTATATTTCCAAACTAAAACAACCTATGCTTACATTGATTGGACCAAGAAGAGAATACAAAACCCAGGAACTTTTGAAAGAAATGCAAGATTTGGGATATTTATCAGAAGAAGACAGTTTAGAAATTAAATATTCTAGACAATCTAAATATTCAAAAAGATTTATCATTTATATGGAAACAAAGGGTTCTACATATAAAAAGTTAATTAACAAAGAATTTTCTATAGGATGGGACAAATGTAAAATTAGAGAGGACTTTTTTATCAAATTTTGCTAAAAGTGCTGTGAGTATGGACATAAACTAAAAGATTGTGAAAAGGATCAAGTATGTTCTCGTTGTGCAGGAAAACATAGTGTTTGGAAATGTAATAATGAAGAACTAGTTTGTAATAACTGTAAATTACATAGCCAGAAGCAAAATAAAAATATAAATTGTCATCATGAAGCTCTTAGTGATCAGTGTCCATTTCATAAACAGAAAATAAATAAAGCACGTGAGAGAATAGACTATAATGATGAAAATTAAGCTTTTAATTTTCTACTGATGAATAGTCTGAATGTATTATATTTAAACTCAAGATCAATTAAAAACAAAACTGAAGACATTGAAATTCTAGCTTTTGAGAGAAAAATTGATATCATTGTTATTACGGCAACTTGGGTTAGGAAAAGTGAAGAAATATATTTTAATTTTCAGAATTATACATCTGTTTACGCTAGTCGAGAAAAAAGAGGAGGTGGACTAGGTATATTTATCAAAAATGGAATAATATTTGAAGTTATTGACAAAGTTGAAAATGACATTTTTTATTTGGCAGTCAAAATTATATCATCACCTATGATTATTTGTGGACTATATAATCCTTCAATTAAAAATAAAAATAAACTATTTCAGTTATTAGATGAAAAACTGGAACAACTAGCTGATTGTAAAACACAATGTTTTCTCTTGGGAGATATGAATATTAACATATCTCAAAAAAATATAGATACTTCAAGAATAATGGACATTTATGAGACTAATAACTTTAAAATACTAAATCAAGATATATCGACTAGAGACACAAATTCAAGCAAGACCTTGATTGATCATATACTTTCAAATTCACCTAATAATGTATCCCTAAACGTGTTAGACAGCCCTCTTAGCGATCATAAAATTCAAATCTGAAATATTCCATTGAAGTCGCAGAATAAATTGCCAAAATTCAAAAATATAGAAGTAAAAAAATTTATAATAGAAAAACTTAAAGGTCAACTATCAACTCTAAATAATCAAAAAGAAGAAATAAAAGATCCTAACATGTTATATTTAAAAATACTTGATATCTTCAACTCTTGTTCTTATGAGAAATCCATTCGTATAAGAAGCAGCTCCAAAGTTTGGTTTAATCATGAACTGGCGGAAATGTTCAAGATCCGCGACAAGTATTATGAAAAAACTAAAAAATATCCAGAAAATCAATTATATAGAAATATTTATAAAAACTATAATAATTTAGTGAAAACAAAAATTAGACAAGCTAAACGGAAATATTACAATGAAAAATTTATATCTGGAGACCAGAAAACAATATGGAAAAGTTTGAACGCTCTTTTAACAAATAAATTAAACCACAGTGAAATAAATAAACTCTCTAAAAATTAATGGTCAGAAAATTGAAGACAAGAATATTATATGTGAAGAAATGAATAGACATTTTGTAAATGTTGGAGAAGAACTAGCTAGCAAAATTCAGCAAGTAGATCCTAATTTTATTGTACAAACAAATGAGTCCTCTATGTTTCTTAATAATAATGATATATTATATGAAGAAGATATTTTTAATGTAATCAATGATATGGACATAAAGTAATCTTGTGGCTTTGATAAAATTAATGTAAAAATTTTAAAGACTGTTAAGGCGGAAATTTCTCCCATTTTAGTTTATCTTACAAAAATTTCTCTAAAACAAAGTATTTTTCCAGATGGTTTAAAAATTGCAAAGGTTGTCCCGATTTTCAAAACTGGTGAAAAAAATATTACTAATAATTATCGACCTATTTCAGTTTTACCAGTCATTTCAAAAATAATAGAAAAAATAGTTTCTCAAAAAATTGTCCTTTTTTTAGAAAACAGAAATTTACTGTATTCTGGACAATATGCATTTCGTAGATCTAGGAATACTGAAGCTGCAGCTACTGATGTTGTAACTGACATCCAGGTTAATGTTGATAATAACAGAAAATGCTGCTTGGTATCTCTAGACCTATGTAAGGCATTCGATACAGTGAATCATCAAATTTTATTGCAGATTCTTCACACTATAGGAATACGAGGTAATATATATAACTGGATTCAAAATTATTTATGTAATCGCAAACAATATGTTGAAATAAAAAATATTAAAAGTTCTTTAAAAAATATTACATGCGGTGTCCCACAAGGTTCGATATTGGGACCAATTCTTTTTCTCATTTATATTAACTCTATTTCAAAATTAAATTTAAAGGGTAAAATAAGATTATTTGCAGACGATACCACTATTATTTATTTTGGTGATACATATAATCAAATTATAAATGATATTAATGATGACTTAAATGAAATATTTATTTGGCTGCAATATCATAAATTAACTTTAAATTTTGAAAAGTCTTGTTTTATGATGATTTGTAAAAATCAGAAACAAACTGAAAATTTGACATTATCCTATAGGGGTAGAAATATAAAGTATTCAAAAAAAATTAAATTTTTAGGATTAACATTAGACGAAAATCTTTCCTGGAAACAACATATTCAAAATTTAAGGAATAAAATATCACCCATTGTTGGTATATTATATAAGATTAGATATTTTATACCCCTTAGATATTTAAAATCTTTGTATTTTTCATTAATTTATTCCCATTTACAGTATCTTATTTCGCTATGGGGATCTGCTTGTTCATATATTTTAAATCCACTAAAAAAATTACAAAATAAATGTATTAAATGCATTCATAAATTACCTTTTCTTACGCCAACTGAAAATTTATATAAACCAAATGGTTATTTGAATATTGAAAATATTTATAAATTAAAAATTTCTATTTTAATTCATTCAATAATAAATGGAAAAAAGATTTTAAATTTAAAATTATTCAAAGCAATAAATATTCATACTTATAAAACAAGAAATAATAATGATTTGATTATTTCTCAAGTTAAAAGTAACTTTGCCCAGAAATCATTATTACACATTGGAATAATTATTTACAATAATATTCCAAAAGAAATAAGAAATATTTTCGATATTAAAAAATATAAAAGATATTTAAAAAAATACTATCTGGAAAAATAGCCTTTAATTAAAATCTTCTTTGTTATTACTGTTATACTGCTTTAACTTGTTTTACTTTGTTGTAAATTTTACTTTTAGATTTTTATTTGTAGTTTGTAATTATTTCCCTGTAATAAGCAATTGTAAATGCTGGTTGGGAATAAATGTATTTAAACTAAAAAAAAAATTTATTTATTTATTACAAACTCTACAGATCTACGCTCCAATTACAGAGTAGGACAATAATGCCTATTATAGTCTTAACCAACTTGTTTGTGTAATTGTCTCTTGAATTGCACAGCACACTATTAGGAGGGAAATTGCGAAAAAAAATTGTTTTAGGTCGAATATTTTATTTTTTTAATGTTTTTTTTTTGTTATAAGGTGCATATCTTTTAGCATAAAGTTCACTTACTCTAATTGTTCAAAAGAAAATGATGTTTGATGCTAAATTAACAAAAAATGCATGTATCATCCCTAGTAATTGACACTTTAATTTTTTAATGTGTCAGTGATTGACACCCCAATAATTGACACACTTGGGATATGAAATGTTTTTATTTCTAAATCAAATCTAAACAGAAATTGTCCCACTGGCTCGACGGGTTTGGGCTGCGGAAGATATGTTGGTTTCTTGTACCATGACTACATCTAGTCATTCTGGTATGGCGATTGCTTACAGTGATTCTTTTAGGTAGATTGTATTGTAACAACTGCTGGAGGAATTGAGGAAGATTTTATTAAATGTTTAGCACCAACATATTTGGGAAAATTTGATTTGGATGGTAAAACATTAAGAGAAAAAGGCATAAATCGGATAGGGAACCTATTAGTCCCGAACGACAATTACTGCAGTTTTGAAGATTGGATTATTCCTATTTTTGACCAAATGCTCAAAGAACAAAAGGAAAATAATATTCTGTGGACGCCCAGTAAAGTTATTAGTAGATTAGGACAAGAAATTAATAATGAAGAAAGTATTTACTACTGGGCACATAAAAACAAAATTCCTGTATTTTGTCCAGCACTAACAGATGGAAGTATTGGAGATATGATGTTTTTGCATTCATTTAGAAACCCTGGACTTATTGTTGACATAGTACAAGGTATTATGGATAAAATACGGCGTATATCTTTTATTTGTAAGGGCAAGAATTAGGCAGATTAAAATAAACCAACATTTTCTTAATGTTTCAGATCTAAGAAGGCTAAACTTGATGGCAATGAATGCTGTAAATAGTGGGGTGATTATTCTGGGTGGTGGGGTTATAAAACATCACATTTGCAATGCTAATCTAATGGTAAGTTTTCAGCGACAAATACATGTTAATGAGTAGATATGACATTTTTATATACATAATAATTGTGTCCTCTGCAATTTGTTAAGTTAAATATTATGCAGCTTGAAAGTAAAATATTTTTACAATAAGCCTGTTTTACATTTATTTTTTCTTACAAGTTAATTTTTTTTAGAGAAATGGAGCAGATTTTGCAGTTTATCTTAACACAGGATCTGAATTCGACGGTAGTGATTCAGGTGCAAGGCCAGATGAAGCTAAATCTTGGGGGAAAATTAAAAAGGATGCCGAACCGGTAAAAATCTATGCTGAAGCGACTCTTGTTTTTCCTTTACTGGTCGCTCAGACATTTGCTAAAGACGTTTTTAATTGCAAGAATAATGGGGAAAAGGAAAAATAAAAGGATAGGTGGTAAAATAATGTGTATTTTTATTAATTTTAAAGGACTGAAGCTTTTGTAAAAGCAACAAGGAAGCATGTATTTCTGCTCTAAACTTAAAGCCTAGTTAGAAGGTAGCGAATTATTTGAACATGATTCGGAGTTTTTAGACATGATTATTGTCAAATTCTCTATAATGTAACTTAATTCACTGCACCTACATGAAAAGAGAGCTGGTTTTTCTACATTGTCTTGACAGAAAACTACAATATTCCGCTTAAGTATCTCACGATTGACATATGTGATTAAACCAGCTGTGAAGTGCGAGTCAGGCCTTACTATATTTGGTTTCTATGCTGATTTTCAAAATTCCATGGGCGATGGGCGTTATAATTTGGCGGCTAAAATTTACTTAAACAACTTTAGTAACAACGCAAGAACAGTACTATATGTTTACTTTTCATTTAAGTCACAAGTGTATCTTACGAGATGGAGC
The DNA here is from genome assembly GCA_963971165.1 of Philopedon plagiatum. Taxonomy (NCBI): domain Eukaryota; kingdom Metazoa; phylum Arthropoda; class Insecta; order Coleoptera; family Curculionidae; genus Philopedon; species Philopedon plagiatum. Next base: position 70,101,702 of record OZ020194.1, read on the forward strand.
CACCCAAAATATTCAAAGGAAAAGTGAAGTCGTAAACACTGGAAATTTCAAAACATTTAATGTTTTTATATTCTTGATTCTTCCGATTTTTGCAGTACTTTTTTTTCTATACTAGACGCAATTTAGTACGTTGGGATAAAACATGTGTCAAAATATTTCCCCCGCACGCATTTACCTACTACAAATTAGTATAGATTTCCTCCCTACCAAAATTTACTTGGAGATAGACCACTTTTGATGATCCCGAACCATGATACAATAAAAGGAAGATATGATAACAAACCGTGTCAAATTCGTCCAAGTTCGCGCATGACATCACCCTGTGAGTTATTTTTGAAATTTATAACGCGCAATATAGAGTTTAAGTTAGTTATAGGTTATAGGCGATTTCATATAAATTCTATTGGCAATGTACTTTGCCTCCTGCTCATAATGCAAATTTTAAAGTATATGACTTGAAATAATCATGTAAATAAAGGGATTTATTTATTTATTAACGGGTAAAATACCCTATAAAATTACAATAATAAATTAATTTAAAATAATAGATATTGATAAATTGCCTGCTAAACTTATCTTCTCGTTTGCACAGACGCTTCTAAACTTTTTTTGTCTTTGGGGGAGCTAAAAACTTTAATATCGGGCATAAAGCCCTTGCATTGATTGTCCACATCACAACCATACACAACACACCTCATTTTCACTTTTAAACTCTTAAGAGTGATATAAAAACACCAAAAAATAACTTTAAAACACAACGCGATCTTAACAAAGACGTGTTTCGTTTACAAAATATGGCGGAATTACTCACAGCGTGACGTTCATGACCACGCCTACCTGCGCGGTGTCATGTCTTCTTTTATTTGTATCATGAGCCTGAACAAAACCATCAACAGCTGACGCTGACGGCAAAATGCCGATCGCGCACGAATGTACTTGGGTTTGATAAGCCAATCGGCTGCTGCCCAGTAAATACAAGGTGGCTGCTCCAGAAGCGGACAAACCGCATTTCTGAAAGCCGCGTCCGGCCCGAAATACGGAAAACCGGGCGGATTGTAGGTGGGCATGTCCTCTTTGCGGCATTACAGATTCTTGGTTCCGTCACTGGACCGCAAATTAAATATCTGTTCGACCAGGGCGCAGTACCGTCGGAGATCCGCTGTCCGTCCATTGGTGGATTACCCAAGTACAGTAGATGGCCCGGTGCAGTAATATATGGTGTTAATACAAATTTAAGATGGTCCGCATTGGGCCTTTTAGAAAGACTTTCACAGCATACTAGTCACTGGAAATTAACAAAAATAATTTGTACATGTTATATCCATTCTAGACAGGACATTTTAAATACGAATTCAATTTTTTTCCCCTAAATTATGCCGGGCTAAAATGCAATTATTTTTGGAAATTTTAACTTATTTTTTTCTGTAAAAATGTTTTTAGAATACCCAATGTTAACCCTCTTAAATTATATACATCTTGGAATATACAGTTCATCTTGTTCTTCATAAAAACGTGCTGAACATCAGTATTTAAATAGCTTTTGCAGATTAACAAACATTTACATTTTTGTTGGAAGAGATATAAATAAAATAATGTCTGTATGATTGTGGCGGATTCATATTTAAAAGATTTATTGTTTGGGTGTTACGCCACTCTACTGTTAAGGAAAATTAATATTTTTAAAAAATAATAAAAGTCACTGCGTTTAAACAAAAAACAAATCCTGAAAAAAGAAATGTTCTGTACACTGTCAGTGACTTTTAATTATAAAAAGTATGCCTGACCCTAATCTATCTCTAGTGTAGTATATATTCGGTCTAAAACCTAATCTGAATAAAATAATTTTTCTGACGTTTCGAGACCTAATATCTAGTCTCGTTATCAAAGAATCTAATAAATTCAAACTAACTAAATTAAAAATGAACTAATTAATATAAAAAATAATTTACAAGAGTTTTCTGATAGAATTCTTCGGATTTTTTCGAAAATATTTCTCTGATAATCGTTTCGTGCTTTTCCGTCAGCATGAGGTTTGACATTAGTCAAAATAACAAGTCTTCAGGTAATGCAGGGAACATGACTATGTACCGTAGGACAAAAAAATATATAACTACCTATTCAATAATAAAATTATTTTTACTAACTTCCTGTCTAAGTATTGGTAGCCAAATCCTGTTTATATCTACAGAAAAATTAGAAAAACATTTATCGTCATTAAGAATAAGAGTAGCGCTTTCAATTAATTTACGCCTATTAGAGAGTTTCTCTAGATAAAATTTTAGAATTATTCCACTCTATCCTATGACCTGTTTCCCAAGAATATATTACTGTGCGCTGCCGACGGCACCAACGCCGTATCACATCGCATATGCGCGGAGCATTGAAAAACGTGTAAGAACAAAAGTTGTTCCTTACATCGTAAGAAATATTTTTTGTCAAACAATTTTTTCTCTAAAATCAATGGTTCAGCAGTTATGAGGAAAAAAAATTAAATTGTTTTTAATTATTAATCGCGCTAGAATTTTGCAATCCTGATAATTTTGGTTTAATCTACACCTAATTCTCAATGTTCATGATTTTTTTCAGATTTTTCTGAGCGATCATATACATATGTATATTATTGAATTCGTGCTTCAATAAGCTTTCATTCGACACCCTACACGATGCCCTTGGAAATTTTTTTCATTTCCCCCCGGAAATTAACCCCCAAAATCAAAATTCAACTTTTTATACTTCACGTCTATAATTGGGCCACCACACTCTCTCTCTCTCTGTCCCAAATTTCAAATTTTTACGTCGAATAGTTTCAGAGAAAATCGCCTGTGACAGACGGACGGACACCGCAGTGATTCCATAAGTGTTCCGTTTTCACGGAACACTAAAAATACTTTTAAATATAAATAACAGGAAAACAAATTCGACGAGAAAAAACAGGAAAGTTGCGCTCGCGGATTCGTTGAAACCTTGCAAACAGCGCTTAGCTATAAGGCCGTTCGCATACCAAGGATGCATAAAACATAGTACGCGGTAAATACTGCAAGTTTCCTTTTTTCTCGTTTACTTCTTCGCAGAAATTTCCATGCTACAATGCCATCCTTCACACTCGTAAGACTTTTTGAATACTGCAAATTAACAATTAATTGCAGCAATATTGGTGTACGCTAGTAGGAGTATGTGATATTTATCTTATGTTGCATGTTTTATGCATCCTTGGTGTGCGAGCGGCCTAAAATTAAACGAGCAGAATTTTTCATACCAGTAATATTTAATATTTTTGTTCGCAAGGGTAGTGTAACTCACGCGTATGTAGCAAGTGCTACCCATTGTGCCTCTGCTTCTTCAGATGTAGAGAGAATGTTTTCTTCCTATGGACTCGTTCATTTAGATATCTAAAATATACTAGGCAATAAAAAGGCAGCGAAATTAGTATTCCTTTTCAAACATAATAGCTATGTAGTTATTTTTATTTTAAATAATATTTCTTTACAAATATGTTATGTTTTCAGGTTCATTCGTTTTGCTCTTTTGCATTAAAAGGATTTCCAAGTAGTTTTATTTTTGCAAATAAATGTTTATCAAAGCTACACTTCATATTTTTCAAAATATTTAGGCCTTGATTTTGGTATCTTTTAAAAAAATCATGATTTTTTAAAAAATAATCACTTGATTAAAATCATGATTTTAATAAACTGATTTAAATCGATTCAAACTTGCAATAAATTATTGTAGTTTGTGCACTTTTGTAGTAGGATTTAGATGCTAGATTTAAGAGACTAAAATAGTTTTGCTCAGCTATTTAAATTTAGGTAACAATTTTGTCTGCGACTTTAGATAAACTCATGAGGATTAAATAAAACATCAGTGGTTTTAATAAATATACATTATTTAATTTGCATAAATAAAAAGTACATAGCTCTGCAGATAATTTTAACAGAAAAACTCCGACGAATAGAATCCCAAAATTAGACTAAATTATGTACAAGATTATTATTTAACAGTCCACGTAAAAAACGACACAATTGAAACGTTTATATAGGTATTTAAATTATACATTTTCGTTTATCTTTAAAACATTAAAGGCAAATCTAACATTACAATCGGAATATTCCTAAGATTTACTTATATATATTTTTTTATAAATCGTGTAAAAACGTGTTATCCGACTGCTAGTTGTAACGATACAAATATAGCTGCATAACAAATTTTATATTTTTGTTAAATACATTTTAATACACAGGGTTGTTCATATACAGGGTGTTTCATAATTGAATGCTGATCCTTAAGGGTGATAATCCTTGGATGATTTTAAGAAAAATTCTTTATATGAACATAGGTCCGCAACAGCTTTATTTCTGAGATACAGGGTGTTGAAATTTAAGAAAAAAATCTGTTTTTCTTCAATATCTCTAAAACCGCTTTGTATTTTTGTTTTAAATTTTGGTAGGTGCAAAGTACGCTTAAAAATACATTTTCTTCAGGATAAAGGTTTTTTTTTGATTTTCATCAGTGGCGTCCCTGTTAACATGCCCTGCAATATTTTTAATCAAAAAAATGATACGCCACTGTTTTTTTTTAAATAAATGTTATTTTCATAATTGCCTTCTATCTTCTCATAAAAATGGTCTCTTGACTTTTTTTTATCCGGCGTACGGTTTTCGAAATAAAGTTCATTCATTTGCTTGTCCCTATGTGATTTTTTTCTTGTAGTCTCAATTTCGCAATTTGTGGTAACCAAAGCATCTAGGCTAGATTTTTATATTTTATAGTAACTAACTATTATTTAGTTCTAATAATAAGCACGCATAAAAATACATTTTTTATTTGTAAAAACTTAACCATTTTGGACAAAATATACCAAAATTAAATTAACTGTTTGCGTTTATAAAACAACGAAATGTGTTGTTAGCATACTAGATGTTTCTAGCCTACAAAATAATCCCACTCTTTAACGGCTTTAATTACTAGAACTAAATAATAGTTACTATAAAATATAAAAATCTAGCCTAGATGCTTAGGTTACCACAAATTGTGAAATTGAGACTACTGGATAAAATCACATAGGGACAAGCAAATGAATGAACTTTATTTCGAAAACCGTACGCCGGATAAAAAAAAGTCAAGAGACCATTTTTATGAGAAGATAGAAGGCAATTATAAAAATAACATTTATTTAAAAAAAACAGTGGCGTATCATTTTTTTGATTAAAAATATTGCAGGGCATGTTAACAGGGACGCCACTGATGAAAATTAAAAAAACCTTTATCCTGAAGAAAATGTATTTTTAAGCGTACTTTGCAAAATTTAAAACAAAAATACAAAGCGGTTTTAGAGATATTGAAGAAAAACAGATTTTTTTCTTAAATTTCAACACCCTGTATCAGAAATAAAGCTGTTGCGGACCTATGTTCATATAAAGAATTTTTCTTAAAATCATCCAAGGATTATCACCCTTAAGGATCAGCATTCAATTATGAAACACCCTGTACATATATTCAGCCATCTGAATACCCTGTATCCGAATAACCATGTATATACATAAGTCACATATGAATACTGAAATATCAGTTACGCTGATTTTTTATTACGAAAAAAATATAAAACTTATTAGGCAACGAAATAATGACGAAATTTGGTTGCTTCAAATTTTAAATATTTGTTTCGATTTAATACATATAATTTATAAGATAAAAGCCTTTAAATTCAACGATTTTAAAGGCTTCCAACCTAATCCTAAATATGCGCATTTTTAACATAGTCGCAATGGAAAATTTTAGCTCATAATGACATGAAATTTCTCAGATATTCTATATCGATATACGGGGTACAGAAATAATAATAATTAATAGATAATTATTTATAATTAATACACTCAAGGAAAACCAGACAATGAAACTTGTGAAGCTGTATAGAAATACACACTGTGTAAAAAGTTCCGAACCGGCTGATTGTTTTAAAAACTAAACAAGTTAGCGAAAAATGTATCAGATAAAAGTTCTAGGGCTTTCAAAAATCTATAATTTGAAGATTAGTTGGAATATACAGGCTTGCTCAGGTTGTGACGGATCAAAGTTATATTTTCTTAAATGAAATATCCTATTTTTAACACGCTTTTATTAACTTGACCTGTAACTTCTTAACATTGTAAGTAAATCTTACAACTCACTTTTCAAACTCGTGGAATTCCGGTGACAATACAATATGTTTTTTTTTTCATTCAAAAAAAAATCGAAATGGAAAAATTTTTATTATTGATTATTATTGCCATTCAAAAATTTGATCTAGTACATACGGGGTGACTCAAAAATGTAAAAGTCCTAATCCACGTAAAGCTAAAGACATAAAATCGTTATTTAAAGGTAAACTGCCACTGCAAATGTACTAGAGTTAATTTTTTATGTTAGTGAATTAGGTTTGGAACACACAGAAGGTCCAAAAAATAAAATTTATTTTTTAATATCGCCTTTACAAAAAACGTATATCTTCGTAAAAAGTTCTACATTGTGAAAAAAAACATGGTTATTCAAAAATTTTATTTAGAGAATGCAGGGTGGCTAGAAAATTTAAATTTAAATTGTGACTTTCAGATTTTTGAGCCACCCTGTATTGCCATACATTAAGTTTTTGAGTAACCATGCGCTTTTTCACAATGTAGAACTTTTTATGAAGATATAGGTACTTTTTTGTAAAGTCGATAATAAAAAATTAATTTGATTTTTTGAACCTCCTGTATGTTCCAAACTTAATTTACTGAAAAAACTTAAAAACACGCTTTTATGAGTAGCGCACTAAAAAGATTAAATTAATTATTTTTCTTTTATAGTTAACAGAAAACCGGGGTGTACAGTGCGCGCATCGTGCGGAAAGTAAAGCAACTAACAAACTGCGCCTAAATTTTCTCACACATGCATACCCCGGTTTTCTATTAACTTGTACAGCTATTAAACATTTGGTCTTTAAATAGGCAGCTAAATTTAAAAGCGTGACTGATAATGCTTTAAACATGCTTAAAACATGTTAAAATAAAATCCTTAAAATCGTGTATTTTAAAAATATCAGATACCCTACAGAATTACTTCATAAAGAAATAAAAGTTCTTAATTTGCGTGGTCTGTACGTTCATGCCTTGTTTATTTCACAAAATCTAAACATTCCTTCACATGCACGGGCCACCAATACCCCACCCGATCTGTATCAAATAAGGGTTACCAAACTCCATTCTTTACAAAATTTCATTTACAACGAAATTTTCTCTTTTTCGGTCCAAAATTTTTCAACTCTTTAGCTGCACCAATAAAAAACTTTAGCTGCGTCAATAAAAAAAATTAACTGATAATAAAACAAGATACATATAAAATTTTAACAAAAAAACTCGTATTTGAAAATTTTCACATTTTTAATGATATGAAATTTTAGAATATTTATAAGGAAACTGCATATTCTCCAGGATCTTAGTTTTTTTTGTCTTTACATTATTTATCTTCATATTGTAGATTATTGTAACGAATAAAACTAAATAAACCCATCCATACAGGGTGTTACGAAATTCACTGCATATATTGGAATGGGTGACTCCTAGGGTAGTCTACAGACATACCCAATACTTTTTTTTCCATCAAATAGCACATTTTTTTATTTTAAAAAATACCCTAAACCACCCCCATATCCGACGCTGTTAAAAGGCATGACTGACTAAAGGGGAAACAAACAGTCGCGGCGTAGCCAAACTTAACATAAATATTTCCTCGACATCTCATTTTTTTTGCGGTATTAGTGAAAGCCGAAAATAATCCAAAGTATTTTTAATTCCAAAGACTTATTTTACTAAAAATGTGTATTTTAATCTAATAGCAATTTCATTACTTAATATGGGAAAATATGGACCATACACTCTTGACATTAGGTTAACACCGTAAGCACAACAAAACAGGCTATGTTATACTGTTAACATAAAGAATTATGACTTACCTATTACGTTATTAATGAGATGATTATTCATTTATTCCTACTAGCTTAAACTTTCTGCCTCTGAAAAAAGGTTAAAAATCAAAACGCAAACACCATCCGCCGGCGCCGAGCCTCTCATAATTTACTAACACATCCAGTCCTGTGGGTCGCTCTGAGTTTCACATAATTTACTATTACACTAATTGAGAACAACTACACAGTTATTATAAAATTATAACCAATACAGCGGGAAATTTTGCCAAAAAAAAACAATCTGTTAAATACAAAACGTGTGCAAAGATGTCTAAAACTGCCACCTGAAGTGAAGCTTGTTCTCGAACTTTGACGAAGACGAGGGATTAGCGATCGTTGTCAGACGCGTTCTGATTAGTCAGGTTATGGCGGCGAAATTGTGCGAGTAATTTAGCGTTTCTATTTAATAATATTATAAATAAATAACTAAAGAGCGGTGTTATTACTAAATATCGATTTAACTAGATAATACACGTGTTCTTCTTTTGTTTATTTTTACCTTTTATCTTGTTTTGTGGCAAAATGGCAAATGATATAAAAAATGAAAAATTCTCTGCCGTAAATTCGCCGCCTGGCCGTGCCTCCATCCAATTCGTCCCCAGAGGTCGCACGTGCTGCTCCGCTTTCCAAGCAGTGACGACAGAAGTTGGTAACATCATTGTTGATGAGATGAGATGAATAACACCGTCTGAATTTTTGCATTCTGTTTATTAATTAGTGAAAGAAAATAATTTTCAGCCCTTTATTAGTATTAACAAAATATCGTACGCGGTTAGTGATTTGCATTATAATGTATAACTTAGTAAAACGCAACATTTCTGGGTGTTTAGTTTGGTGTTAGTTTTGGTTTGAACAGCTGTTCTCTGGATTGATTTATTTGGGTTATAGTATTTTAACTTTTTGAAATTGAGAATTTTGGAAGACTTTTTGCTTTTTATAGTTGATAGATGGTTTATTACCTACTTTTATTACCTTATTTTCAATTTTGTTATGAAATGAAATTATTTTTCGATAAGACAGACCCGGATTATTTTTAATTTTGTTAGGAAATTAAATTATTTTGATCTAAAACTGGAAAAGGCAAATTTTCCAGGTTTGCAACTATTTTTACCTGACATTTCCCTAACCACTATTGAATTCCCTGACTTTCCAGAAAAGTGGGAACCCCGTTAAAGGTTGCAAAAATATTATTTTTTTAAACTTGTTACATAGAATTATTGTTGAGAGACTTGGCAACACAACAACCAAGCTCACTTTTTTTTATATGACCATGTGTTTATTACCACTGGTGCGCAGTGGTTAAAAAAATTCTGAGGGGCAATATCTAGCCTGTTATCGCGAAGCGCCATTTATGACTAATTTTCCCTCATTTGAATTCATACCATTTACCGGTTTAAATATATGCATTGATATTACCCTGTATATATATACAGGTTGCTGCTCTGTGAGGTTGGTGATTTGCCAAACACAGGTTCCGAATTTCCGGTTCGGCCCATCTCTACCCAAACCTAATACATAGTTCCAGAGATACTGCAATCTTTGTATAAAATTAAATAAGCGTATATTCCACAAAAAGTACCTATTAGGGAAAACACTTTCGGGAAAAAGTAAAAAAGAATTTAAAAATTCTTTATCCTGAAATAAACTCCGAATATACAAATACGCCCAAAAACTTATGACTGATCAATGTCTATTTCTTATATATAGAGGATATTTTGAGATCTTTAAAAAATAGGTCCAAATGAAAGAAACACATTTAAAAATTGTTTAAACCTTTACAAAAAGTAATAAACTGAAATAAAAAAGAGTGTTATTCATTCATTCATTGGTCAGTCATAATTTTTTGGGCGACCCTGCAGTTTATTTCAGGATAAGAATTTGAATTCCCTATTAGTCTTTTTCGAAACTTAAAAAAAAACTTTTGTGGAATTATACGCTTATTTAATTCCATACAAACATCGCAATATCTCTGGAACTATTAGTTAAATAAACTTAGCTTTAAGTAGAATCAGAAATTAAAGCAAAAAAGACGGTATTCCATTTAAGAACATATAACTGTGATTCGCCACAACTTGTTGAGCAACCCCGTATATTCCAACTAATTTTCAAGTCATAGACTTTTGGAAGCCCTAGAATGTTTACCTGAAACATTTTTCGCTAGTCTTTAAAATAATCCTCCGGTTTGGGATTTTTTACACAGTATATAGAAGTCGATTTTAATGAAATTGTTGTGATATGGAGAAGCACTGACTGACGTGCTTCGTTCGTTCCTATTCCTGAGACCTTGAGTATGATGTAAGCAATCGCATATGCTTAAAAAACCTCAAGGTCCCTAAGAATATTATGTGCACTTGAACTTTTTGAAAATGTTGACATTGTAAGGATAAAAAGGAAATGTTGCTCTTCCCTGACAATTTTTAATTTTTGTTAAATCCAAAAGCACCTTATGGTATTTTCGATAAGTTATTATTATTTCGTTGTAATCCGTCAAAAGTTAAAATGTCAAAATTTTCCTTGGCCCTTTTTTTGCACACGAATGTATTTATTAAATTTATAAATTATTACTGTTTGAGCGCATAACCAGACACCATTTAAATCATATTTTAAAAACTACAGTATCTAATTATAACATATTCTGAGTTTTACTAAAATTTTTCAGTATATCACCTCTATTTTAAAAGTTAAAAATGCCAGCAATTTTGTGTTGGTTTTAATTTCCCCCTTCTATTTTGATACATCTTAAGTGATGTTAATGTTGCTATTCAAACTGGAAGTTTTAAATAAAAATGTACCAAAGAAACCTATGCACCGAGACAGGTAAAGAACATTTTTGAATGAACAAAGATGTCAAATTGAAGCTGAGAATGGGTAAACTTTGCTTCTTAATTGTAATTCTGACTTTAGCTTTATCAGCGCGGGCGCCATGGGCGCCCACAGGAATTTTAAAGTTGTATATCTGTGTTGCTACTTACGGGACCCATACCAAATTTAGGGGTTTTGATAGTGAGCCTACTAGGAATGTTTTGGTAAAGAAAAAAATATTTTGTAATTTGCGAAAAAAAGTTAAATTTTTGCTTGGCCCCTCTTGAGAAAAAAATGAACACGTTTAGGTATTGTATTTAATATTTTTTCTAAAAATATTTTACATTTCGTATCGACAATTTTTAAATTTGAAGAGAAAAAAATTTATTAGTAGAAAGTTAGTCATTTGAATTTTTTTAAACTTAAAATGTAATTTAAAAAAAATCAAATGACTATAACTTTCTACTAACACATTTTTTTCTCTTTAAATTTAAAAATTGTCGACGAAATGATGTAAAATTTGTTTAGAAAAAATAATAAATAAAATACCTAAACGTGTTCATTTTTTTGTCAGGGGGGGGGGGCTGGTTGGCAAGCAAAAATTTACCTTTTTTTCGCAAATAAAATATTTTTTTCTTTACCAAAACATTCCGAGTAGGCTCACTATCAAAACCCCTGAATTTGGTATGGATCCCGTGAGTAGCAACAGAGATATACAACTTTAAAATTCCTGTGGGCGTTCATGACCGGCGCTGTTTCAACTAGAGTATATTAAAAAGGTTCACAATAGCGGCCTAATGATTAAAATTCATCACACGCAAAAATGTATTAAATTTGTTGAATACATTTAAACTTTTTAAGTCAATGCTTAAATGCCAAATATTGAAGGTATGAAAATGACAACAAGGCGTTCGAAGAAACTTTCAACTTAGAAATGCTGGGCCAGTTTCCGACATAGAATAACGAATCTTCTTCTAGTGATATAAGTGAATATTTCAGATGACGTAAAATTATCATGAGCTGTCGGCTAAAAGAGAGTTAAACTAGTGGTTAGGTTCAGAAGCAACAAATAATCCTGCTCAACTGCAAACAAACTCTTTGAAAAACATCTATTAAAAGACAACAGAGCGTGCAACAACCTCACTGCAGAAACCAAGTATAGTCTGAGATAATAATGACCAAGTATTCAATGGGCACTATTCTTCTCCCAGCTCCTTTAAATTCGAAGAGTAATTTAGTAGCAGTAGGCTAAATAAATAACATACTACAAAAAATATTCTGCAACTCTATAAACCACTTTGATTTTCACAAAATTACCGAATCACCTACTGCAAGATTATTTATAATACTTTGGGTAAAAACAAAATACAGCATACTCCAGTGAAACGAGCCATTTATACAATACACTACCTACATACTAGTAGTAACTACTTACTATTTACATCACGAAAATAATTAATGTTCAAAACTTCCTTTACCGTAAGAACCTAGCTACTGCGCTGTAAATGCGCGATGTCTATACCATATCGAGGTAATTTGAAGTCTAGGCATTAGAAAAGCAATTTCGTAAGCCAAACAAAATAATCAATTTTTTTTATTCAAATAGCAACAAGAGGTAGAAAATTGCGTTCGAATATCCGAATACCCCTAAGTGTCTTGGTATAACCCTGGCTGAACATAGTCAAAGTCTTCACTATCAGAGTCGGTCGTTTCACTGAAATAGATAGTTTTGGTTACAGAATCTAAAATTACCATAAAACTAATTAATTGTCAAAAGTCTTCATGCCTTGATGAGTATTTATAAAAATTATATCGCAGAATAATAGCACGGATTAGTTTTGTTGAATAATATATTACCCATCAAGCTCTTGCTGCCAGTCGTGATTTTTGTATCTCCAACAATTTTCAATGACCACTGAGGCAAGATGTTTTACCATAGCTGGTGGATCCGGGTGGTCTATGAGCTCTTTTAATAATTCTAGTCCGCCTTCTTTTCCAACTAAATAACAATATTTTTCCGCTGAAAAAATAAAAAGAAATGTGCTCTAAAGTCATTAAGAAATCATGCTCTTAGAAAAAGTTTTAATGCAAATCAAATGTGATTTGTAAGATTTATTAAACGCTGTTCCTATCATACATATTACAGTGCCCACAGATAATACACCTAGTTTAATGAAATTTTGTATTTTGTTATTGCTATATTCAGTATTTGATGTCACTTTGGGTGTACAAGCCGTGGGATTTTTCACTCTAATTTGTCTAGGCAAACTTTTGGGCAATAAGGAATATGCACATATTTTTTTTATTGCATACATCTTTTAAGGAAGTCATTACAAACCCAAAAAAATTATTTTGAAGATAATTACCAGGGTAATTTAGCTACAAAAATGTTTACTTTGCGGTATAATTTATTAGAATTATTTAAAAAGCAGTCATTTATCCTTAATGAATAATGACGTTAGGAGATCAGCAAAAATAAGTGTTAATCTACATGCTAATGTAAAGCTTAACCTAAAGTTGAACAGCTTTGTTTTTCTCGGAAACAGTCAGACGGGGAGCAATCGAATTTTCTGGGTTAACAGAGGAATAGTTCAACTAGCTTCGATAAAAAATTCAGTTATACAGGATGTTTCGATTCGGAGTTATTAAACGTCAAAGTCAAAATTTCCGCGATTTCCGTTGAAATCGGGTACAGGTCGCAAAAGTGAATTATCGATGTAAATTTTCGGAGGTTGTAGAGGACTCGGAGCTTCAGAACTCTATTGAAACTGGTGAGGATCGGAAAATGGCAAGAAATTCTTTTGAATTTTTTTAGGTCGAAAAATGCCATTTGCAGGCCCCTCTTTGGTACCATTTAAAAAAATCTAGGACAACAAAATTGTAACACTGAGACAGCCGAGTTGTAGCTCCCAGACTTTAAGGAGGTACTCTAAAGGTGTAAATATTAACACCTAACCCTGTAGAAAGTAACCTTGGTTACAAGATTTTTACCATTTGTACTTTGTGATACGAGGTGGAATCAAAAGTATGTTTTTATTTTGTCTGAATTTTACGGTTGATATAGATAAAACAGATATAGATATAGGAACCCCAAAGTTATAATTTTCGATAATCTTCGATTCCTTGGGGGTTCTAGGGAGAAATTAACATCAGAAATAGAAAGAGCAACCATTTGTACTCTTAGAAACTACATTTCAAGTACGCAACTTGGTAACGGTAAGCGAATGTCCGTTGATGGTCGATCCAGCGGAAATGGGATACACATATATACAATCATACGCCACGAATTTTGTTTAAAACATCTGCTACAGAATTTTCGCGTTTGTACTGGGAACTAGGATTTTTTTGCCCTTCAATTTGATCCGTCGTAGATCTCTCTAGCATGTACCATTCGGAAGTTATAAGGGATCAAAAAAGAGTGCCAAAAGCGCTGGTTTTCGGCTATTTTTCTTCATTTTTCTCAAGAACTTGACGTGTTAGGGAAATTTTACAACCAAATTCCCAATCTCTTGAGAGATAAAACAAGTAGAAATTTGTTGACCAGTGAATCGTTCTATACTAGATCGCGCTTCCCGTCTGATGACGTCACGCAATTGCTAGCACTCGGAATCTTTAAAATTCTATATTGAGAAAATGGCTTACCGGATTGACCTTAAATTTTTAGAATAATCTAGTTATAAAGTGTACTCAAGTACACAAAGCGAGAATTACTGTTTATTAGAATTTACCAATTGAGTCCATTAAACACAAAGAAATTCTACTTACGGTAAACTTTGGTGAGATTTGCTAATGCCCAAACAGCCCATCTTTGACACTCGGGAGTGTGGTATATTTTAACGAGATATAAGATCGGTTCAAAAGATCTGTAGTTTATGTTCCTTTGAGAATTTATATCCCAGCTAAAAATTATTAAAAAAAAACATTAATTTTGTTAAAGAAGGAATTTCCGCATAAGCAACGTTTCATAATGGGATCTTTCATCTTTCACTTAACCTGTTGCATAATTTTAATACTAACATCTTAAATCAGGGTGTGTTATATGAGGCTTACGGTAATAAAAATAATCCCGAGGTGTTACATAATTTTTATTGGAGACATAAAAACCTGTTACCCATCAGTTCAATCAACTTTTAAAAAATCGAATTAATTGTTCGTGCGTGATCGGGATTTTTCGGCCACGCGCTATTCTGTCAGTGTCAGGGCCGCGTTTGAAAACTACGCCGTGCGGCTCAATGGTTTGAACTGTCACGTGACTCGGCCATTTCAAGAAATATATTTTTTTAATCGCGTAACGGTCACATCGGTTAGCCGCACGGTGTAATTTCCGAACGCAACCCAGTTGTATTTGTTAACCTCGTCTTTGACCAGAAGCTACTTTCCATAATTGTGGGCAGGTAGGATTTTAAGTTGTCCCTTATCAGTAGAAATTTAATTTCTTTTTTTTTTTTGTTTGGTTTTTTTCTTTAGGTAAATAGACACAATATGCACTACTGGGCGTCGGAACATCCCCAGTGGATGAGAACTCTGTCAAATCAACATCCCTTGTCAATTAATGTCTGGTGTGGTATAATCGGGGATAGAGTTATTGGTCCGCATTTCTTTGAAGGACATTTAAATGGAGAAATGTACACAGATTTTTTAAGAAACCAATTACCCCTATTATTAAACCAACATATAAATCCTGGCATGTGGTTTCAACAGGACGGAGCTCCAACCTATTATGCAATACAGCCCCGTAATCATTTGAATAAAATATTTGCAAAACAGGTGGATTGGACGAGCTAGTCCGGTCAACTGGCCTGCTAGGTCCGCGGATTTGAACCCCTTTACTTTTTCTTGTGGGGTTTTATAAAGGACGTACGTTCCAATTTTATAAACAAAAGAACATCATCTCATTTAAAATTCCAAAGTTACCCCCACCCCTCAAAATAGAGGGAGGAGGTAAATGTCAAAAATATGTTTAAATATGTCCCCCCATCTCCCTATTAACTCACCAAAATCTCATGAAAATATTTAAACCGTTTTCGAGATATCGCCTTGTGTAAGACTTTAAAAAACTCGCCCTGTATAACGACACCAAAATCAAAATTTAGTTAAAGAGGTCATTGTTTAAGATACCTACCTATCAATAGCCTTAACCATTTTATCAAGGACATGTTGACGTGAGGGCTGCTCTACTGTCCATACTTCCGGACCATCTGATGCTAAAATAATTATACATTTATTTGTATTACCTTGAGGAAACCCCAAGGTCTAAGGTACAACTAATAAATGTGATCCTTATATATATATATATATATATATATATATATATATATATATATATATATATATATATATATATATATATATATATATATATATATATAATAAATGTAAATCTTCGCATTTACATTTATTATATTACCTATAGGCCAAGAAATCTTCCATTTTTCTACTATATATATATATATATATATATATATATATATATATATATATATATATATATATTAGTTTTTGTATGTAGAATTTTTTTTTTTAAAATCCGTATTTATCTACTTAATACTTGGATTATTATAGTTCTTACCAATATGTGATATTACACCCGCAGCGTTATAACTGACTTCAATGCCATCACATTTGGACTCTAATAAGTCAGAAAACACCGTCAGGTATTCTGGAGTTACGAGAAAATGACGCAACTCTTTCACTTCAGCTACATTGCCCAGAAGGCCCATCATATTTCTTAAGAGATCATCTTTTTCAGGAAATCTCTGAAATTTTTAAAAGAATTTTAATGTAAAGCTTTTTTAATTTCTTTCGAAATTATTATGTAACAATTTCAGAAACCATTACTAAACTAATAATGGTTCCTTCCTACCTCTAAGCAAGATAAGAAAAATTCCATCCCGTTATTTTCCAAAAATTTCCTGCAATTGGATGGTGTTTCATCTGTTACGTTCCACATCGTGGACCAAGCAACCTCCAAAACATCATCACAATAGCCTCTTTCAAGTCTTTCTGAAATTAGCCATATCATTTTCTAAAAATACACAGCCTGTTATCACACGAAAAAAAATCTTAAGGGTGAAAATATTTATGCTCAGATTTACTAAAAAGGTTTAAGATTTTGGTTTAAATTAAGACCTTCTAGTTGATCAACTAGGTTTTGACAGGTTTTTCTCTTGGTATTGTTAATACGTCGTCACTAAAAACTTAAGTTTCCCAGTGATTTTCATCTTGAAATGAGTTGCGAAAACGAATTTAGTTCTATTAGTGTGAAAAGTACGACTAAAATTGCCATTTTCTCAAAAACTGAGAAACAATTTCATAGTAGGGGAGCCTGGGGTGATAAGAACATGGGGTAATAAGAACGGTCAAACCTTTCTGCTGAAGAAATTTTTATAAATGGTTTTAAGAATATAACACGTAAATTATACAACCAAAAGTCAAAATAATTCACACTGCTCTAAGTTTTTCTGTATTGAACTATTACAACTTGTTTTATTTTATTTTTTTAAATAGAGTTCTTATTACCCCGAAAAACATGTTTTGGGGTAATAAGAACCCAATAATAGCACTTTTTCTTTGTTGCAACTTTATTTTTTATGGACCAATAACACTGGGAAATTACCCATTCCATATACCTGAACTCGATTTAGTCCGTACATGTTACAAAAATTTTAAGAAGCTGAGACAAAATGCTTTAATCTAAACTTCAAGTATGTATTTTTTACTTTTCTAATAAATTTTGACGATGTTCTGTGAGCCATTTTTTAAAATTACATGAATGATAGGTAGGAATCACCTAAAATTCTTTTGTAGGATTGATTTTACTCATATAACTAATGTAAAAAGAAAAATTCTTTAAAAATGTTATTCTTAAAATGTCAAGATTTCAGTGGTCACAACTTTTTTTATTATATATTCTCAAAATATCAATATCTTTAAAAATTTTGACATTAACTTTATTCTGTCTTACAGCAGTTGCTGCCTATTGTTACTACTTTTTGTTCTACAAATTGGTACATGATGACCAACCACATACTATGGCAGAGTTTTTCAAAACTGTCGTATCACAAGTTGGTTTGTTCCACAGCAGTTATTTTTTCAGGGTAGAAAGAACAGGCATGAATAAGTTCTCATGACCATAGGCACATCAAAACAAGAGACATATAGCCCATAGACTCTCAAGTTCTTATTACCCCAAGCGGGGGTAATAAGAAATTGAGAGTGGGGTAATAAGAACTCGCATTTTTTTTTTGGGGAAAAAAGAGGGATAGATATACGGCAATTTTTCTGTTTAGTCAGAAACACTAAATGTCCACCACTAAGAATATTTAAAAGAAAAAGCGATAGCATACACGATCTTTTAATAATTGGTATTCAGTCAAACCATCGATTTTTTAAACCTTATTACCCCAGGCTCCCCTATATAACTTAGTTCTTTCCAAAAAAAAATCAAGCAAACCCAACCGGATCAAACAGTTGTCAATAAATATTTTACAAATATTTTCGAAATTTGGTCAATATGGATTTATTAAGAGATTTTGATATATCAATGATAAAAATTGGGGTATGGTACCATAGGGGCTATACTCGATTTGAAATTGGTTGATAGTAATAAATCATTAAAATCCGTCAAACACGTACACAGAGTGGTCCACCTAAATTGCCAAGTTTTAAATAGTATATACATTGAAAGTCTAGACCCTTTTGCATTTATTAAACTTTCCATTCCTATAGATCTGATAAGGGCGTCGAATACAAAGCTTAACCCGAGGCTCGAACAATAAGCGGTAGTATTCTACCTGTGATGTTTTGCACTCATGCACGTGCTTTCGGGTGGGTTTAAGTTTATATTAAACACAATAATTATATAATTTAGTGAACATTCGGATGTGTGGCATAATTTGTTACCCTTGTATTTGAATAAATATAATACTAATAACAATAAAGCAACTAATAAACAAGTAAATTTGGAAAAATGTTTCTATTTGAAATTCTATAAAATTTATAGTAAGTCATCATTACAGTTCTTCGCTTTAAATTAATCATCATCAGAAAATGAAATATCTGAGGGACTGTCTTCTTCCCCTAAATTGATAATAAGTGGTTCGACCGTTTTCTCCAGTAAACTATCCAATTGCCACATTTTTTCCTCCTCCTTTAGTACATGCTCTATACATCTTTGCCACTTCCCCGCGTTGACTTCTTGAAGCGCTTCTTCAAAGAGTTTTTGAACATCACTCATTTTATAAGTGGTATTTTTTCTAGCCACATAACCTTTCACATGAGCCCATACCAGTTCGATCGGATTTAATTCGCAATGGTAGGGGGGGAGCCGAAGCACTATTATATTTTGTTTTTTGGCCATTTCGTCAACAACATATTTTTGAAACCGATGTTTATGGGTGTTTACAATTGATAGCAACTCCTTTTTAACCATATTGTCCTCAAATTGTATTTGTTTCTCCACAAGCCACTCGATAATTTTTGCTTTTCGCCAAGCAGTTGTAGGCATCTTCTCCAATCTTCTGGAGTGATACGGAGCGTTATCTAACACAATGACGGAGCCAGGTGGAATCAGCTCTATCATTTGTTCGAAATACTCCTCAAAAACATCAGCATTCATATCCTCGTGGTAATCGCCTGTACGAACTGATTGGAATGATAATAGTCCACCTTCTAAAAATCCATTGGAGCTACCGATGTGAGTTATAATTAATCGTTTTCCTTTTCCAGAGGGCGGATTTATTCCTGTTGATAGACCGTCTAAAAATGCTTGCCGGTGAGAAGTCACATTTTTGTCTGTCCATATTTTTCCAACTGTGTAGCCTTCGTTCAGCCATGTTTCGTCCAAATAGAAAATTGTTTTGTTTTCATTGCGAAATTTTCTTATTTTTCTCAAATACTTACGTCTCCAACATACTATTTCATCTTTTTCGAGCAAATGAGACTTCCGACTATGTTTTTCCCATCTAAAATTCATTTCTCTTAGAACTTTCCATAGTTTATCTCTCTTGATTGCAGGAAAGTCTTCTTTTACTGCCCCTAAAACTCTATCCAAAGTAGGGATCTCCTTATTGAAATAGAATGAATGCACCTTTCGTCTTATGATGGCCTTTTCGTCCTCATCGATCGGTATTGTTCGCCTTCCTGGAGATGGTTTTGGTGGCGTCACGGTTCCTGTCTTTTCTTCCCGCATCAGCCTGTAGATGGTTGCTTTTCCAATACCTGTCATCTTTGAACAAAGTTCCACTGCAGAATCGATACTTATTGCACTTTTTTGATATCTAAGTGCATTAAATACATTAAGCACAATAATCTTTTCACTAATGCTTAGCGCTGATTTCGCAGCTCGCTTAACTGGAATAAATCCTGAAAGACTCTCCATTTTCAAAAATTACCCAAATGTGTGTCCTAGAATACTCGCATTAGGTTTGTTCGCTCTTAAAATGACTCACAGTTTTATACCAATAAGTAGAGGTACCTAATTTTTCGTAACTACCTGAAAAGTAACATTGTGTATTAATTGTTCCCGGAATTCTCGGCATAATTATTTTTACCTGTTATGACAATAATGATTACTAAATTATTCGGATAAGTAAATAGGGTTCAAACCGGCACGTCAGGTAGGTGCGCCTATGGAATCGGCTGCTAAAAATGATTTATTACTATCAACCAATTTCAAATCGAGTATAGTTTTTCGCTTATTGTTACAAATCCAGGATAACAATGCTTAGCTTTAATTCCATGTGAACATATCACAACTTACAACCTAATACATTAAAAATGTTTAACTTAGTAGTGGTTTAAGCTTACACGTCAATGTTAATACACCGTCGCGTCGTTAAAAACATATTTCTGCGATTTAGTCCTATTATTGTGGCAAATTCGAATAATTTTGACAATATTAATTCGAAGTATTTCGAGGTAATTCGATATATGAGTGGTTCTATATCGATTCTATGTTTGTTTGAGTGTATTTTCATAGTGGGAGTGACCTGATATTATTGGTGGTGGTGGGCCGTCGACCAATTGTGTCTATTTTTAACTTCCTAAAGCGCGTATGTCTGTTTCTCTCTTAGTTTTAATGAATTTATATCCTCCATATAAACCTATGAGGTAAATTTAAAATACGACCCAGCCCGGAGCAAGCTTGGATAATCTTTCGACGATGGCTTGGCTTTTTTGAGGAGTTTTCGCATGGAACTTGTACTTTTTTGGAACAAAAGATTCTTTTTTGAAATTACAAAATAAATTATTAGGTAGATCATTAAAAATTTTAGGTGGGTCATTGACCAAATTAATGAGCTTATGGACGGGCCGCGCCTGATGGATGGGCCGAAATGTTCCAATTTTGTGGCCCCCTAGGAGTCCCGATTAGACAATTTATGATGTTTTTCTGGGGGCGCAGTAAACAACTAACATATAAAAGACCCCTTAAAAATGACGAAGAAGTTTTAAAGCAGAGAATTTTAAGAGCGACAGAATCGATTTCACTGGAAGAAATAAGAAGCTTTAGCCATTTTCGACGTCAGTTAGAAAAATGAGTAGAATATGGAGAAGTTTATGAAAAATAAATAGGATGTGCCCTTAATTTTTTTAAAGTTTTATAAAATAGGAAATATTTCTTGAATACTACAATTATTATTTAATATTCTATTAATAATATTCTTTAACCTGTATGAGTCTGTAATTTTAGATTATAAATATTCTTTGCTCTAAAGACATATTTTTTATTTTGACAAATACGTCAGTTATCAAAGGTGTAATTCAATAAAAAAGGTGACTTTGAATTGAATTTTGATTTTAAAAACGTAATTTAGAAATTTTAAATTTTTACTTGAAAATCTGGAATAAGAATCCCTTTAAAATTTAAAATATCTTTTTTATTTAACGGTTTGCATTAAAATTTCAAAAAGTCAACTTTACTCTTAACCAAATTTTACGTTTTTGTATTTTTGCATACCCTGTACAAAAAAAAACAAATTTTTGGCATTGTGGATCTCATTTTTAAAGCAAGCAAAAACTTTCATAAAGAATGATCTTTTTTCGTATATTTCACTTTTTGGTCCATTTATCCTCTTCTCTACCCAATCCGTGGACATACTGTATATTAGAATCCTTGTACAAAAATTTATAACATTGTAAACTTACGTTTACAGCTCCCAATTCACCTAGCCTCACTTTCTGATGTCCATCTACTTGACAAGCTAGTGAATTTAATAAATAGATGCCTATTCTTTGGACAAAACTTTCGGATGTCATTCCATGTACGGAGTACAATAAAACATCCACCAGTCTTTCATATTCAAAAAGCTATAAAAAAGGAAAAAAATAAATAACGTAAATATCACGTCTAAAACATTGTGAAACAGATCTATTTTGTAACAAAATAATAATATTTGATAACAGTATTAGTTTATTAAAAACACTTTTTGAGTCATTAATTATTGTTTTTTTTATTTGTAATAATTTAAATATTTGTATAATCTTGATAAAAAACTGTATAGTTGGTTGGGAATAAATGAATAATAAATAAATTACTTTCAATCCGCCAAACAAACATC
Source organism: Philopedon plagiatum (assembly GCA_963971165.1). Taxonomy (NCBI): domain Eukaryota; kingdom Metazoa; phylum Arthropoda; class Insecta; order Coleoptera; family Curculionidae; genus Philopedon; species Philopedon plagiatum. The sequence continues at coordinate 70,124,040 of OZ020194.1, forward strand.
AATTAGCCTTGTTTCTGTTTTTAAGCCGATTACTTACCACATCTAAAGGTATTTTAAATTGACACAAAGTTAGACAACCATTGCGCATCATTGTTTCATCATTTCGGTGTACGCTCATACCATTAAGAAGAGTCGAAATGATTTTTCTTTTGACATGTACTGCATCATGAAGTTCTCTATCTGTTCCTTTTACAATGTAAAACAAGGTTGCGCTAGAAATTTAAATAAATTTAGGTCCACTAATTAAACTGATTAGAGCAGAAAACAAAATAAAAATGTTCGGGTTCCCGATGCTTACAGATACAAATAGAGATTTGAGAAGTACTCAAAGCTTTTACAAGTATCAATAAAAGGGACTTGAAGTACATGTATCAAATACTCTCCTTTTAATGAAAGTATTTCAAGTAAACATACTTTTGAATTTGGGAACGAATATTAAGTATTAAGTAATTGGTAGAAGTATTTGAAATTAAGCAAGTAAAGTACTTCAAGAACAATGGGAGTATTTGGAATACCTAAAAAGTAATGTAAATAATGAAAATCCAGTATCAATAAGTTAACATTTACTATAAAACATCAAATACCAGGCCCTAAAATGGTCGCCTTTTTAAAATGGTTGGCATTTTAAAATGGCCAAGTCAATTAAATTTTTTTAACATATGGTGTCACTTGACCCTTTTTCCCTGCAAGAAATAAATCCAATTGGCGGATTTGAACCAATGTTTGAACGTAAATTTCGTTCACACACATACATACATACACACATACACTTCGAAAATAGTCAAAATGGCTTTGGAACACCTTAACCTTAAGACATAAAAAAGACAGTTGTTTTCTTCTTATATTTGTCATATTAAATCATGTAGGTATGGCAAGACAGAAACAAATTTAAACCTTTTGCCTAAATAGATGATATAAAACCTAAAACTACAATTGATTAATGAGATCAACAACAAACTTAGTCTTACCTGCCTGAAATCTGAACATGTCTTTCATCTAGGTGTCTGTTCATTGCTTCCAAAACAACATTTAATGCCTGTCCAACATACTGACAGGTTTCAAAACGGAACAGATGGAATAATTCGTTTAAAACTTTTTGCAACATTTCTGTTCTGTCAATGTATGCCAATGCTGAGATAAGTATCTGTTCCTCATTAGCATTACCCCCAATCTGCAATTAGATGGAATACATACAATGTGTTTAAAAAGTCCGGGGCTGATTATTTTAAATAAAAACTAGCGAAAAATATTTCGGATAAAAGCTTTAAGGCTTTCAAAAACCTAATTTTAACATTAGCTGGAATATACAAAGATGCTCAAAAAGTTGTGACGGATCAAAGTTATATTTTCTTAGATGGAATACCCTAGTTTTTGCTTTAATTTCTGATTCTGCTTAAAATCATAAATAAGTATTTATGTAACACTCCCTATACCCAAAACTAATAGTTTCAGCAATATTGTGTTATTTGTTTAAAATTAAATACGATTATTGCAGAAAAAGTACCTGTTGGAGGTGTTACATTTAAGGAAAAATATAACTTTGATGCCTCGCAACCTTTTAGAAATTGTAACAAAACTCTTATGACAAATAAAATGTTTTACATAGGAAAGCACAATTTGTGAAGACAGGAAGAACTAGATAAAAGTGTTTGAAAATTTAAAATTCGTAAATTAAACAAGCTTTCCAACAAAGTGCTTCGCAAGGATAGACCCTACCCTACAGCAGGGAAGACACAGAAATCAAAAGAACTTTATAGGAAGATCCATTTAAAAAAATAGAGGAAGTGTTGTCACATCAATTCCCTACATCCTACATTCTGAAAAAGAGATTTTTTACTTTCAGTAAATCCACAAAAACTAAAGAATGATTCTCTTGAACTGTCAAATAAGGGATGCGACACTTGCTAAATAATTTGTAAAGTTAAAAAATTATTGAAAAATTCAGAAAAAAGTCTGTAGCTTATACAGTATGTCCGCGAATGAGGTTACCAAATGGACCAAATTTCGCAAGATAGGTAAAAATGATACTCCTAATAAAAGTTTTTGCTTGTAAAATAAATAAGACTCACGTTATGAAGAATTTAATTTTTTATACAGGGAGCATAAAAAATACGAAAACGTTATTTTGCGTAAGAGTAAACATACCTTGTTTATCCCTTTCTACCAAAAAATAAATATGAAATATATTTTATATTAAACCATAAGCCGAAGTAAAAGATTTCATTAAAAAATTTAAATATTAAAATTAATGAGTTTTATCACATTATGTTTATGTTCACACTATATCTTTATGTTCACACTGTTGGTTATGGTGTTGTGTAAGTTTTCTTAATCTAGATTTGGACTGAATAAAGTGTAGGAATAATTTAAGGTATTAGCAAAGATATATGTATGTACATATATCATTGGCATTAGGTACCTGCTTAATGAATAGGTTAAGGCAATGCTGACTTTCCTAATTTGATTTTCCAATAAGATTTATAGCGGTTTTCAGAAAGAAAATTTAATTCGGGATTATCTAACACCATACTAAATTTTAATCCAGTGTTAAATTTTTGTCAAGTTAGTTTATCTCAAGATTTCTAAACTAACAAGGTTGTCTCATTCGATACTAACTTATCTCAACGCCGCTACGTCACATGGCGGCCTGTGCGCTTTACACGGTATCGTCGATCTCTCTTCTACACGCGGAAATTCTCCATAACGCATCTTTTTCTTGACAGCAAAATCATTATTTTGGTAGATTTTAAAGAAAATTAGTTATTTTATATAAGATTAATTACTTATGTTGTATTTTGGAAATAAGCACCAAGTCACAACAATTTTTGAGAAAACACACGGTATTGCAAGGAATACAACGATAATAATGGTGAAGAAGTGCTAGAAAACGGGGCACCGGTCCCCAGTCGACGTCACGCCTTCCGCCTCCCCTGCGCGGACCCCTCACCAGGAAGCTGCTGTATGAGGTAACCTTGTTAGTTTATAAATCTTGAGTTTATCTAAAGCTGCCCAAGGCCTGCCTTAAAAAGAAATCGCTCGACATCGGCGTTTACATTCGGAAGCGGTCGTGTAGCTGCCAAGCGTAAAAGATTGTACCCAACCTGTCTTGTGTTTGCTTTGAAGAGTAAGTGTGTTTTTGGATGAATAATATTTATGGAAAATAAGCAAAGGAACAAATCCTGCAGATATATTGAAAAGGAAAAGATTATTGCTAAAAATAGTAGGAAAGGAAGGAAATTGAATTGCTATTGAAATAAATATCCGTACTTTATTTAAGCTCAACATAGTTGTTAACTTCAAGTAATATTTTCCTTATGCACTCAACTATCCGGTAAATTCCATAATTAGCGAGAGCCTAATTTCATATCAGATTTTCCAATATTGAACTCTTCTAAATATTCCCTGTCCCTTAATTTCATTTTTTCCCTTTTCAACCGTATAATTATAAATTTACACAAGAGTAGCAAAAAATGGTATTAATTATAAAATTTTGAAGAACAACAATATGGTATATTATTTAAATAGACCATATTTGTGTGTACACTCCGATACAACGGTAGATGCCTACTCAGTTAATAAATTAAATGGCCACCTGCAATACAGGAGTGTATAATTTTAATTTCAAGTATTGAAGAAAGGATTTTTCTTTAAATTTTTTGTACTGGAATTCAAATTTTTTTTCCAAATTACTTAACTAATGATTTATCAAAGATTTTACCAAAAACATAAATTTAATCCCAGCATATTGTGGAATATTTTAATTCAGGGTTAAGTCCTCTCCGTGTTAAAAAAAAAGAAAAAATATACATCACCAAGGGTTTTTAGCAGCAACTGTCTGTTTAATCATTGATTAGCTAACATTTTGAGCAGTTTATGTATACAATCTTTTGTTTTTAACATTGAATTCAGATTTATCATTGGATTAAAAGTTTTGTGCAACTGGTTATTAGTATTTATATTTGACACATTACCTTTATTAAGTACATAATAGAGTGCATAGGTAATGCTCAAGATTCAAACATCAGAAATAAACAAATTTGACAGATACAGCTATAAAGAAATCACAATGTTGTTTTGTAGGAAATAATAAATTTTGATTTTGATTCAATTTTTTTATTAAAAAAATGAACCATGTTATTCCTATTTTTCCCTAATCTAATAAGACCAATTCGTAGCTAATAATAAAAGTATCATACATGCCAAATTTTAGTCAGACAGAGAAATTATTTAACCAAAAAAAAAATTAAATTTGACTACCCGGTCTCTCAAAAGATAAGCAGTTTAGGACATATATTCATATGGACTTTTAGTACTAAAATAAGCCCTGCATGTTTAGCCATCAATTAAAAAACACCCTGTATCTTTCAAAATTATTCTAAGGGTAGGAATTTACTTTTACATACTCCTTAATTTATAAACTTTTTTCAAACTTCGTCAGTTGTGTGATCAAAAATGTCAATAATTGTATTTAAGTACCGACTGTTACTTTTATCTTATTTTTTTGTCACACTTAGGTAGTCCTTTTTATTAAAGAGGTCGAATTTGTTCAACTTTTATTTAATTTGATATATTTGATTTATGATGATGGTAATAGTGTAATTTAATAAAAACAGCAATAGTGAATGAGTTGAGTACCAGGTTTTAATCTTACCAATTTTGCTGGGATATCATGCCTTAAACAAGCATCATGAAGAGTTTCATAAAGCCCCAAAAAATGAAATGGGTTAGGGACTCTTGACACTAGTCCAGGAATATCTGAGCCTCTTTCTTTATCAGTTTCTGCAACTCCAGTACCGGCCAAATTAGTTCCAGAAATATCCAATGATGTCAAACGAGGTAAACTCTCCACCAGCATAGTCAACATGGCTGTTGGTTTAGGAAATTTTCTGTGTTCATCTTTACTTTGTGATACATCCAAATGTGTTAAGCTTTTAAGCTTGCAAATAGCAGGTATCATTATATCTATGTTGTTGACGTTATATAAAATCAAACTACGTAAGTTAACAAGATGTTCTGCATAGCTCAAGTTATCTAGAGAGTTGCAATTGCTTAAATCCAAGTGAACCAAATTAGTCATTGGATTTAAAAGCAAAGTGTAAAATTGGGCTGGTAAATCTTTGCACCCTTTTAAAGTAAATCTACGAAGATTAGGAGTATCAAAAATAAAATTTGGTCCCAATTTGTTTATATCTCTAAAAATGGAGGCTGGAAATATATTTACTTCTTCTCCAATAATTAAAGAAAGGAGACTTAAGCCGTATGTTGTAAAATGTCTAATACAATTATGTGTCAGATCTTTACTCTGGGCTAATTCCAATTCTATTAACTGGTGGCTTAAAAGTACCTCTAAGTCATGATCTAAAATCTTACTTTTTTGTAAGCGTACCCTTTTTAATCTAGTATTTTTTGTATCCTTAAAAATGTTAATAAAACTAGAATCTATGCTACGTAAGCTTCTTGATCGTATATCTAACAGTTTTTCACATATTTCTACAGGTAATGATATACTCTCTCTAAGCTTTAAATATCCTGAGTAACCTGTTAATTCACATATTGACTCTAAATCTTTGTTGATATAATCGAAGCAAATATCCAGTAATTTCTTAGGACCTGAAGAGTTGCAAAAACAACATGCTTCAACTGGAATAATGGAAGAATGCTTACAGGTATTTTGTAGCATCTGAAAGTGAAAAATTATATGCCAAATTACTGTAAACCACAAAAATATTTTCTTGGAAAATTTTTACCTTTAGTTTTTTTTTATCTTGATTACTAACATGACAATGGAGCCTCTCTATTCTTCGTGAAAAGTGATCGTAAACAGTACTTTTAGGAATAGTCACAAGAGTTCTAATAATTATATTATAAATAATTTCCAGATGTTTTGAGAAACTATTTTTGTTGTGAGAAAGTGCATGGCATGACAGTAGTGACAGTTCTTAAGGTTCTACTAGCGCTTTCCATTGGAGAAGTAGTGCGCTTACACTGATTTGCATCCTCATTTCTTTCATGTCTTTAATAAAGGATGGAGATCCTTTCAGGAAGCACTGACATGACCGATGAACGGCGCGAGGACCTCCTATCTATCAGCTGATTTCAGGGGAGCGTTCAAAACTTGTGCAGTTTAACCTAACCTTTAATTTGGTTTTGCTTTATAGTATTTATTTTAAAATTATTAAATAATTCCTGAATAATATTTGGATCATGTACATCTAACACTATCACTACTATTCTATAAAGTAATAAAATTAAATTGCAATCTCTTTATATGTAAACAGGTTCATCCAACGTCGTGCCATTAAACCCAATTTTAAAAATATGGCATACAGAGCAAGGTATGGTTTATTATATTAATTTATTATTTTGCATAATTTTATTCTTTTTAGGCTCAAAGAATTTGACTCTATTCTCGAACAAGACATTATAGATCTTAAAGCATTGAAGAAATTATCTTTTCATGGTAAGGGGTGGATCTATTTGATAACATTTGTTGTAGCTACCTATTAATTTTTTTTTGTTAGATATAACATTACTTTGTAGGTATTCCAGACGATCAGGGCAAAAGGGCGCTATGCTGGAGGCTATTGCTCAATTACCTTCCACTTGAAAAAATAAAATGGAACAGTTTTTTAAAAGAAAAACGGAAGTTATACACACAGTTTATAGGTTTGTGAAGAAAGAATAAGATTTAACCTTTAATAACTGGACTAAATTAATCAAAATACTCGCATAGTATATGGAAGAATAGGGTAATATTTGTCATAACATATTGACGACTCAAATTAAGGAAGCCAGCTGCAATGAGCTGATTTTTAATGGACAAAAATGCCAAATATCATAATGAAGTCAAAGATGAAACAAAAACATTCCCTGTTATATTAGCTAGCAAATCAGCTGAAGAGGACGCCCCGTTCTTAATTTGAGTCGCCAATAAAGAAAACCTATGGATATTGTCCAAATTCATGACTGGCAGAATGATTACATTATTGGTTACATCTTTTGTTTTATTAATCTATGATAATACCATTTTAATGATAGAACCCAACTAGTCAGTTTATGTATTAGAATTGACTTAATGTTGAGCATAATGTTATACTGCATGCAAGTTTTAGGAGCTGTTTGACTCAGTGTTTGCTTTAATAATAATAATAATAATAATATTCGTTAATTGCCAACAAAATCATACAACTAAGTGACAAAGTCAACAAATCGATTAGGCCAATATGCACAAAAAGGATATAACAATGTTAGAATATTAAGATAATATGACACTATATATGACATATTATAATAAGATAGTAGGTTTAGAAACTATAGGGGACAGTGCCAGTAACAAATTAAACTTGAAATTTAGAGAATAGAAACGTTGTAGATGCAACCATTGGGTTATATTAATTTAAAATAATAAAATAAATAAATTTAAAAATTACAATTCAGATTTCAAATTTCCTATTTAGGCTTTATTTTGGATTATAATAAACAACTTTATTTTATAAACATTTTTTCTAAAATAATAAATAATGGTACTTCTCGTGTAAAGCATTTTCATGCTTTCTCAATGTATTAACTGATACATCTGATCTAAAATTTTTATATGGATAACTCATTTTTTGACAAACAGAATTTTTTATAAATACAGGTTATGAATACATTATTTATTTATATATTTATTTCATATAGTATATACACTACGGAATGTAGATTCCAAATGGTACAGCGAAAATAAAAAAGTATACAAACAAAACGCAGAAAACACCCAAAAGATATGAAAGAAAAGAAAAGCATGCTGTGGAAATATGCTAAAAATTATTAAAAAAACTTATAATTTTCAATAATTCATAACTCCATGAAAAATGGGTATACAAATTTTCTAAAAAAGTAAAAAAGTTTAATCTAGTTTTTAAAATCAAATTCCAACAGGCAGTAAGAAGCAGCTACCAAAATAACGAAAGAAAAAGCAAAAAATCCTAATTCTACGTGTTTTTAGGGCATTTCCAATAGGAGCGGCACTGTGTATATTTTTCCCAGATAGATAATCACTTAAGCTATACTCGTAAAACGCCGTTTGGTTCATCCCGAAATATATTTCCGACCAAGAGATATTTCATTTTGTCCATTTTAGTTTGAAATACATTACTACTGTCGGTTCTGTCCGTATTAAAAAGCACTGTGTCACCTATTTGGCAACTTCCTTCAATATATTCACCAATGTGAACATACCTTTACCAATATAAAATTACTTTAATTCTTAAATCCATTAAAGAACACCTAGGCATTTTTGCAATAAAAATCAATTTTAAGATTCTCCAAATAAGCTAAACCCGTTTTAATTTGATACATACCACTATAAATCCTACGCTTCTTTAGTCTAAGCACTGTTTTCCTAAGAAAGTCCACCAATAAACGTTTAGTTTAGACCACGATACACTCACTGTGAGCCAGGCTCCTCCCATTTTGACGTCACTTCGAGGGATTTTGCATTATTCAAGCGACCTAGTCCCTTTGATTTTCCCTCGAAGTAACGTCATCTGCACGGCTACGACGCGCAGTGGTGCGACTCATATGGAAATAATTAAATATTTTCTTAATAAAAATGGATTATTATTTTTTGCTTGAATGGTTTGAATGCTATTTCTTCTTACAAAATTTGTGAAATTTTTGGATAAAATATTTACTTTAAAAGATTACGTACATAAAAACTATCATTTCTAATATAACTTTATTATCCGAACAAAAATAATTTTTAAGTAAACTATAAATTACCGTATTTTACCAGAATTGTTAAAATTGTACTTATAGGTGGTGTTTTCTTGATGTTAAGGGTGAAAACAAAAATATAAGTAACAAAAATGGTTGTTTTCAAATAAATAGAATTTTTCTTAATTTTTTTTTTCTTAGCCTATTTACTATATATATATATATATATATATATATATATATATATATATATATATATATATATATATATATATATATATATATATATATATATATGTTTATGTATGAACAGGGTCTTCCAACGAGGACTGAACAGGGGCTCATTTTTGAGCTTCCTTGTATTTAAAGAAAAATCTAAAATAGCCAATCGATGTACTTTTTCCTGCAGAATTCAAAAATGAATCCAAAAATTTATTTGAACCAGAAACAAAAGAGTTACGCTATGGATAAGGTGTTTTTTAAATGGAACATAGCTTTTTTTATACGATTTTCGGAACGGGTGATTTTTTTTATGTCCGTTCTGATTAAAATATTTAATATTGTGACAGCTATTTTTATTAAATTTTAATGTTTTATCCAGTATAATTTAACTTCAACCTGTTTGAAACATACACTAGGTAATAAAGGTAAAATCACCTTGAAATCCTTCAAAGTCAAAAAATTTGACAAATTTACTATAATGTCATGTAATGTTTTATTTTCCTCAAATAGGTTCTTTATCCTTAGAATAGTATTGACGGATATATTTCTGTGAAAATTTGCAATAAATCTTCTCCTTGCCTCTCTTGCATTTTCTTGGCATTTGTAGAACAAGATAACAATCTGCAATCTCTCATCTAATGAATATTTCATTTCGGCAATATTATAGTAAATTTGTCAAATTTTTTGACTTTGAAGGATTTCAAGGTGATTTTACCTTTATTACCTAGTGTATGGTTCAAACAGGTTGAAGTTAAATTATACTGGATAAAACATTAAAATTTAATAAAAATAGCTGTCACAATATTAAATATTTTAATCAGAACGGACATAAAAAAAATCACTCGTTCCGAAAATCGTATAAAAAAAGCTATGTTCCATTTAAAAAACACCTTATCCATAGCGTAACTCTTTTGTTTCTGGTTCAAATAAATTTTTGGTTTCATTTTTGAATTCTGCAGGAAAAAGTACATCGATTGGCTATTTTAGATTTTTCTTTAAATACAAGGAAGCTCAAAATGAGCCCCTGTTCAGTCCTCGTTGGAAGACCCTGTACAAACTATATACAAAATCGTATGCATCTTATGCAGGCAGAAAATCCTTATGCTTTTTCAGTAGTAGTAGTACTCTTTGCAAGTTTAAATCACTAGTTCTCCCAGTCTACAAATGTTAAGAGAGACTTGTGAAAATATCTGAAACCCCAGAAAAACAACATAAATTTTATAGCGGTATTTTTTGCGAACTCTAGATCCATGAACCAAACTATTCATAGTGAGAGGTATTTTATTTTTGGAACATTTTATAAGGGACAAAATTACATTATTTTTGAATATTTCCAAGTGAGTTAAGTTAGGTATAAAATGTTCTTAGAAATTAAGCTAAGTAAAATAAAAACAATGCAAGTCTAGCAAGAAGTGATATTTTTGACCATTTCATCTTACTTTGTAGCATAGAATTTTTTTTTAAAAATATGTATCTAATTATTTATTATTATTAGTTAATGATTTGTAGTATATTGAACTTGAAAGAAGAAAATGCCTTTGGAATCCCAATAACAAAATTAATAAACTGAGCGCTTATTCTCATGAGAACTTGATAATGTGTGGAACCGTCAGTTTTAAATAAGTCTGTACACAAGGTTAGCAGATATTAGCAGCTAAATTTATGATGGTTGCTTGCAAAAATTCTTAGGTTAACATATGCTTTATAACATAACTTGATGCTCATTGACGCTCAAAAGTTATATCTTGACGAATTATAAAGAACTTAAAAAATTAAGCAACCGTTTATTCTGTAGGTGTTTCCTGAAAGAAATACTCATTTATTTTGATCTGTTTAAAAAATGGTCTAGTAATAGTTGTACTTTTAAAAAATATTTTTTTTCTAAATTCTAAGTTACATGTCCTTTAAGAAATTGGCCTTGATTTCGAAACCAAATTTTTAGTCTGGATGGCAAATATAATTTTTGCCGGCTTCGCACTCCAATTCCTTCAACCGAAAAAGGAAAATTGGCATGTTTTTTTATTGTATAATACCCTTTAGTTAATCAACATAGAAAAGCAAAATAAGGATGTATTGACAACTAGCAAAAATACACTCTTTTCCTTTGAAAAACCAGTGTGCGACGTGTCTTGATTCATAGCGTAGCATACCATTGTAAGTGTATCGTGGTTTAGATATAAATTAGTGTACGCTTTTATTGATTATGACCATCATGACCAATATAAAGTTTTATTATTTAATGCTTTTTCTAATGGAAAGTGAAACTTTATTTTGGCCACTACTGTTAATAACATTATTAACAAACACATTAGTCTAAGAACTCTCTAGGCCAGTAACAAATTGGAGAAAGAAAACGCTTCAAGCTTTTTGAATGTAAAAGACAACTTTTTTTCATTACTTAATATCCTTTGTATTCTGTTCAGACGTACACTCAGGGCAGCCAAAAATTGCCTTAGGAGTCAGTGGAATTTAGATATAAAATACAACAAACTTTAAAAATTTTGTCCAGTGTGGTGTGTGGCCTACCTAGGATGTTACACTGGTAGTATGGTAGTCCTAAACAACTTAATTCATATTTAGCAATTTGCAGATGAAATGATTGTAATGCCAGGAGAAAATGGATCTGATGGGGATGTTACTTTAGGCGATCATCCATTATGCCTCAATCCAGAAAGTCAGTGGTCAACATTTTTTAAGGATAATGAAGTTTTGCTCCAAATAGATAAGGATGTGAGAAGGCAAGTGAGAAGTTTGTTTAAAAACTGCTAATATTATGTTAAAACAGTTATCTATAAAATTTTTCTACTATAGAACAAATCTTGATAAACTAAATCCATAAATTTTATGCAATTTTGAAAACTGATTCCCTTTACCATATTTTTCCTAATACTGAAGCGATTTTAATGCATAATTTGTTAATGGGTAATTCCTTTTAGGGCACATACATAATGGTATAGTGAGTTTAATGATATGAGAAAACTTATAAACTGACCGCATGTAAATTTCGTAAAATTTAAATTTGTCGTATAGTATAGGGAATATCGAATTAAATTTTCTTTTTTAAGTATATGTATCTTAGAGCGTGTATCTACCAGTCTTAATTTAAAAATAAAGTCAGTAGGCTCTAATCAAGCCATTAAAAAAGACACTTAATTCTTGCTAATATTTGACATGCATCAAATTTACATATATACATACTTCCGAGTTTTCCTGCGCAACCAAGCTCACTCAGTTGCTAAATTCTAGAAGGAATTGCCTATTAATCAGTACTTCTGTAATTATACCTAATAAATAAATATTTTCTATTTTTATACATTAGGAGACAAACCTTCTGTAAAGTTATTGATGATATAATTTTACTGTTTTCCCATTTTAAAAGTATCTAAATTGTATTAATATCTATGGGTTGACAAAATATGTCAACTAGAAGTACGAATCAACAAACAATCTTTAATCTTAGGTTATGTCCAGACATTTCTTTTTTCCAACAACCAACTGAATTTCCTTGTGAAGAAATTGTTAACAGCAATGATGTCAAAAGACTGCATACGAGAGTTCAAAGAAGAGTACTAAATTGTGCGAATGTTGAAAGAAAAGGATTAGGAATTACTAAGGTGAGATTTTCCGAATTTCTTTGTTAGTAGTAAGTTTGTTGCATACTTGTGTCGAATTTTCACCTAGAAATTAGTTACCTTTATAGGTACCTATATCAGGCGCGGCCCGTGAAATTTCAACGTTGCATATCTCTGTTGCTACTTATGGGACCCAAACCAAATTCAGGTTTTTTAATAGTGAGCCTACTAGGAATGTTTTGGTAAAGAAAAAAAATATTTTGCAATTTGCGAAAAAAGTTGATTTTTTGAATTGACCCACCTGGGTAAAAAATTACCACGCTTAGATATTTTATTTATTATTTTTTCTAAACAAATTTTACATCATTTTGTCGACAATTCTTAAATTTTAAGAGAAAAAAATGTGTCAGTAGAAAGTTATAGTCATTTGAATTTTTTGCAACCGAAAATTTAAATTATTTTTCGGTTGCAAAAAATTCAAATGACTATAAAGGCGGCCTTCCACCGAGGCAACATTTCGGCAACGTGTCAACAGCAACAGCGTTGAAAGAACAAAATGCATTTAGACCAAAGCAACGTGTGACGTTCCACATGTTGCATGCGACGGATGGCAACATGTATCCGTTGAACGGGCGACGTTCTACACGTTTCTACGCGTTGCCTCGGACCCGATAGTGTTGGGAAACAGTCTCGGTTGAAAGCAACGATGGAGTGGAGCCAAGAAATAATGTGTGATTTCATAGAACAATATAGGGAGCTGGAGGTATTGTGGAATATACGCTTGCCCGAGTACAAAAACAATAAGGCCAAACTGGATGCCCACCAAAAACTAGCCCAAAAATTCACTGGCCAAGAAGCGTAACGTTAGCAGAAGTCTAACTTTAGCTGGTATAGCATCTCGATAGTTTGTATCACATTTCGAAATTACAGGAGAAACTTTTGCCAACAGGTAATTGAAGTCATCGGAACTCATCCGGGAAAAGTTTTTGAACAGTGCTTCGTCGTCGGCTAACAGTTTGCCAAAAAAAGCATTCTGTTCCGTATAATTTCTAATATACAGTTGTCTTGTCCACCATCGATGCCTTCTTTTTTGCGCTTATTAATAAGAATTAAAAACGCTGCAGCAGCTACCGTTTGGTTTGACATCTTGTTGCCGACTACTAAAATATTTGTAGAATCGGTGGAAATGGTTTTGGTTGCGTTCGACGAGATAATTTCGTTGCTTTCAACGGTGTTGTTTGTAAACGTGTTTCCCTGTTGCCTTTCTTCGTTGAAAAGCAACATGTTGTCTGTTGCATGTTGAAAGGTTGCTTTGCCTTAACTTTCTACTGACACATTTTTTTCTCTTAAAATTTAAGAATTGTCGACAAAATGATGTAAAATTTGTTTAGAAAAAATAATAAATAAAATATCTAAGCGTGTTAATTTTTTACCCTGCTGGGTCAATTGAAAAAATCAACTTTTTTTCGCAAATTGCAAAATATTTTTTTTCTTTACCAAAACATTCCTAGTAGGCTCACTATTAAAAAACCTGAATTTGGTATGGGTCCCATAAGTAGCAACAGAGATATGCAACTTTGAAATTTCACGGGCCGCGCCTGATAGGTATGTAGATGTTTTTAATGAATACAAAATATGAACACATTATTATCTGTTGACTAATATCAGACTATCATTTCTTACATGCAATTCATCAGTAGCAGGTAAAATTGTTTTGGTGTCTAGTATCAAAAATTTTGTTTTTATGTGATTTAATTTATTTTGGATACAGAGTGTCTCTAAAAGGTCTGTACAAATTGCTGTTACATATTTTTGAAGCCAAAACAAGACAATTTAACTTAATTTACCTTAGTCCAAAAATGCTTCGTTAGAACGCTATCAAACGTGAAATATTTATTAAAGATTTCTATTATTTTTTGGAATAAAAAGATTGCTTTTAGCGATTGGAATCAAATTTAATAAATAAATTTTGGTTTCCGACGCAATACAAGTTGGAACGACATGGTCATTGTGTGTTACGTTTACCTCCTTATCACCCGAAACTAAACCCTGCTTTTTCTTGCTCGATTCTGACTTTACATATGAATTGTATTAAGATTTTGTTTTATTGACTTTCTTTGAACACCAGCTTCACATTTGTTATATTCTGAATCTAGTTCTGACCGTGCATCAAGTCCAAAATATTTTTTTCTGTCTAAACTCTGACAGATAAAACAGCCAAAAAATGTTTTAAATAAGACTTTTTTCCGAAAAAAGGATTAAAACTATCGATCAAACCGTTAAAAAAATACGAGCTTTTTTGTAAGTAAATGGTTAATGTTTGATCACTTATGTAAAGAGCAAAATAATTGTATCCACATACCAAATACTCACATACCAAATTTCATTTCAGTCACTAAAAGCAATCTTTTTTATTGCAAATAATAGAAATTTTTAACAAATTTTTCACGCTCGAATGACAAAGAGTTTTTGGAGGTAAGTCGAGCTAAAACGTCCTATTTTGACCTCAAGAATATGTGGTAGCATTTTGTACAGACCTTTTAGAGACACACTATATACACTGACCAGCAATATTAACGCGCCACTAGAAATTTGCAAAAATTTTTACTGTTATATTTCTTCTAAATCTATTTTCCGATATGAATGATTTTTTTTGCATATTATAGGCTCATTCTTTAAAAATATAAATGTATTCGTAGTTTTTGTTAGAAAATTAATTGTCATTGTATACCGGGTGTAACAAACATATTGTGTTTTTCCCAAAGTTCGCAACACCCTGTGGAATATTCTATCATTCCTAAAATATCGCATTTAAAACCTAACTTGAGCCTCATGTTTTCTTAACATTTTGTTTTTGGGTTCACTTGGTTATATTTGATAATAAAAGAAGTCAGGACTTTTATAACTCAGCATGTTTTTATTGGATAATCATAAGTAACTTTTTAAAAACATTATTAAACTAACAATAATTAACGATTACAATACAAATTACGTAAAAAATTAAAATGGACATCAGTAGCATGTGTTTTCGCCTCTACTTCTAACAACCGTTGCACATCGGCGAGGCATACTTAAAATTAAATTTGCTATTTGGTTTTGATCAGTATCATGCCAAATTTCAATAACTATTCTATGTCTTGCAGTAAATAAAGTCCCACAAATGCTCGATCGGGTTAAGATCTGGAGTGTGCGGTTACCAATTCAGTCTGAATATTTACCTCTTGTAAATGTTCAGTTACAATGCGCGCTATGTGAGGTCTTGCATCATCGTTATTATCATTATGGTTTGGGGAAGAATTTCCTTAACAGCGCGGACATATCTTGGTCCTTTACGTGGAGGTTCTTTAAGTTGTGAAAGGTATACTAAACAATTTTTATTTCAAAAGTATGTTCCAACAAAGTCAAAACATAAAACGAAATAACGTCAAAAAGAAAAGGTATTTAATATCCTGTATGTTTTTGACAAATTCAAAATATTCACTAACATTATAAGGTTCCATAATTACAAGCAAATTAAATATTTTCTTTTTCAACTTAATGTTAAAATCGCTTTTATACTCTCGGCCAAATGATTAAAGAACCTTATACAACTATATTAATGATATTTTAGCATGCTGTCCCTTTCGCTCCTTATATCGGCAATAACTTTTTGGTAATGCACGATGCAAGACCCGAAGTAGCGCGCATTGTAACGGAATATTTGCACTAGAGAAATATTCAGGCTCTGAATTGGCCACCGCACAGTCTAGATCTTAACCCGATCGAGCGTTTGTGGGACACTATTGGCAGAAAATTAAGACATCGTCAGCCTCCTCCTGCAACCTTGCAAGACATAGAAACGATAGTTGTTGAAATTTGGAATGATACTGATCAAAACCAAATTAGCAAATTTAATTTCGAGTATGCCTCGCCGATGTGCAGCGGTTATTAGAAGTAGAGGCGGCAACACCCGCTACCAATGTCTATTTTAATTTTTTATGTAATTTGTCTTGTAATCGTAAATTTTATTATTGTTTAACGTTAAATCATGGTTTTAAAAAGTTACTTCTTATAATATTCTAATAAACATATGCTGAGTTATAAAGGTCCCTACTTCTTTTATTATCAAACATAAATGAACCAAAAACAAAATGTTAAAAAAACACGAGGCTTAAGTTATGTTTTAAATGCAATATTTTATGAATGCTGGAATATTCCACAGGGTGTTGCGAATTTTGGGGAAAAACACAATATGTTTGTTACATCCGGTATACAATGACAGTTAGGTTTCTAACAAAAATTACGAACACAGTAATATTTTTAAAGAATGTTCCTATAATACGCAAAAAAAAATCGTTCAAATCGAACAGTAGATTTAGACGAAATATAACATCAAAATTGTTGCAAATTTCTATTGATGCGTTAATATTGCTGGTCAGTGTATTATTAATTATTTGTTATTGAGTTTTATCTTAAAGCGTGCATGTTTTCAAATGTAAGCAATTTAAAAGTTTAATATTGTACACTATTGGCCAGAATGGGCTCTTTCACTAAACCTGAATTTTTAAAATTTTAATACTAACATTACTAACATTTTCAATCAGGGTATGGTATTTGAAATATGAGCTTTACGTTAAAAAAATAAATCTTGAAGTGTTCTGGGATTTTTTAATCGAGAAGTAAAAAACCTTGTAAAATTCAATTGAAGTTAAGAAATCTAGACAATGACGTAAGTTAATTGTTCGTGTGCGATCGGAATTTTACGACCTTGTACTGTCCGGTCAGCGTTCGGGTCGCGTTTGACAACTACGCTGTGCGTGACTCGCTGGTCTGTGTATGAACTGTCACGTGATTCAGCATTTGAAAGCCCCATTTTTATGACGTGACGGTCACATCGGTGCATAGTACAGTGTAGTTTTCGACTGCAACCAATACCGTCTAAAAGACGGTATGGCTGCAACCCAGTTGTATTTGTTCATAACCTCGTGTTTCATTAAATCATTTTTTTAGTCAAAAACTAAAACAACCTGTTACGTAAGTTGTCACAAAAGTATTCATATATAAAACATACATATCTGAAAATAAAACATGGTCAGTCTGTTTTTAAAAATATTTATTTATTTATTTATTTAATTAACAAAAAGAAACAATATTACAAATACTTCTTACATCATTAAGTGCACAGTGATCTATGAAAGATTGTGTGTGCACACACTAATTAATGAAAATAAAAAACACAAATATATTTTTATAATCATAGATGACAATATCCTTATAACTAACCTTCAAGGAACACAAAATATAGTCTTACTATCTCAAGACCAGTCACAGAATATTATTGTTATTATTGCATCACGCCATATTACTGACACCAGCAAAGATTATTGTGTAACTAAAATGTAACAAAATCAAAATGTAATTAAAAGAGATAAACAAAACAACAATGTAAAAAATCAAAGATAAAACGAAATACACAAGGGCAGGTGCTTGCTAAAGCATTGGCCTATTTAAGAAATATTTTTTCAAAGTCCTTTTGAATTTATTTAACGAATTTGATGATTTGATCTCTAATTATGACTTACCCTATATTAAGTTATTAATGAAATGAGCATTAGTCCTACTAGTTTAAACTTTCTGCCTTTAAAAAAGGTTTAAAAAACGCGACACGTCCATCCTGGTGGTCGCACTAGAGCAGTGGTTCTCACTCTCACTCTCTCTCTCTCTTTTGGACCAGGGATCAGGGACCACTATGATTTTTTTTGTTCTTAGCAGGGACCACAAGGTTCAAGAATAATAAACTGTGTTAATCTCAAAATAAACTTTAATCAAAACTTTCAACATATTCGTTAAACTTAATAGTAACATGCTCAGAGTGTATTATTATTTATAATAATTATAACATTTTTAATAGAAAATTAAGTTTGGCAAATCACTAATGTAATTTTTGAGCTTGCATCTCCTTTACAAGCTGTGTAATCCTGGGGCTTATATTATTGCACAAAGCTACACGCATATCATCAGTTATAGCGCAAGGCAATTTTCCGAATTTCATACTTTTTTACGAATTACGTTTACGAATCAGCTTTTCGAGACCTTCGATTGGTAAACGATTGAATCTGCAGTAAAATGATTAAATGTTTAAATGTCTGGCGGACCATATTTTAGTTCTCGTGGACCACCGCTTAAGAACCACTGCACTAGAGCCTCACATAATTTACTAATGCATCCATCCCAGTGGTCGCACTAGAGCTTTACATAATTCACTATCCCACTAATTGAGTACAACTACACAGTATTATACAAGTATAACCAAAATGCTTTGATTACAGAAGGAAATTTTGTTGTTTTTCCTTGCTCTGACGAAGGCACTAAAATTAAAATTTAGTAAAAGACCCGATTGCATGAATGAGCATATTTTTTTCCTGAAGGAACCTGAACAATAAATAATAAAAATGTTTTAATATAATGTAAACTTCAGTTTTAAAAAGGGTTTGAATAGTTTAATGTAGTTATAATTGTTTGTTCTATAAATGATAGAAGAAAATACCTTTAGGTTAGGGATTTTACTTTGTTTTATCGATAGCTTTCTTTTAGCTATAGTAGTTTTATTAATTCCGATTGACTTATCAGGTATGATCCCAGATAAAACCAGACCAGATGCGTAAGACTGTCAAATATCGTGTTCACTCTCAATGACCTTGAGGCGCGACTTAGGCTGCCTGAACCATCGCTTTGCGATAGTGCAGGCGTCTGTACTATACGGCAGTTACGTTACATTTGAAGAAGACACACATCACGGCTGTGATGCTGTGATTTAAATTTATAACCTCGGTCTCCGTACTAGAGGCCAGACCGGGCTGGCGGATCGTACAGGCGACATTAGAGCTTTCGCATCTGGTCTGGTTTTATCTGGGGTATGATATAAATCACCATTTTTACTCCTCTTTTACTTTAATTTTTAGATAGCCCTTTCAATCAAAAAAGCTAATGAAGATTATGCTCCCATGGAAGAGGGGAGAGAAGCGCATTGGGAAGTAGTTGAAAGAATATTATTCCTTTATGCCAAACTAAATCCTGGCCAAAGCTATGTTCAAGGGATGAATGAGATTATAGGGCCTATATATCATGCATTTGCATCGGATCCAGATGTTACTTTAAGGGGTAGGAAAAAAATATATTCTAATAAAGACATTCTAATAATAACATGACATTATTCTAAATTATTTTGTTAAATTTTGTACATCGATGCGTCTAACATAGAAGGTATTTTACTGCGCAAATAATTTTGACGACTAGGTATATTATGTTTTATATCATTATTATTATTTATCACTAAACAGTGATGCTCTAAAACTAAACCACTTTTTTGCGCATAAAAATGAGTCTATTGTTGTCCTCTACTAAAAATGTGATAATAAAAAATTATGCTTTTAACGAATACGGCAGAACCTATAATCTCTTTTGTTGTATGATAATCAGTCAAATATAGCTAATTTATTGCAGTATGTGCAAATCGGGTATAATTCATGGTTTTGTCAGAGAAAAACCAAGACAGAGAGAAGAATATCTCGTACTGATTTCATTTATAAATACGATTTGCTTTCTATGACCTCCAAAGCGGCCTGATGCACTCTTCTACCGACGTTTAAATAAAGCTGCCACGTGCGTTCGTTGCAGATTTTGGGTTATTATAAAAAAAATGCTGCAAAATACAAAACACATATGAAAAACAAAAATCAAAAGTTCTCCAAAAATGTAGCCACGCGTTAAAAACGGAATAGCCCCTCCGTATAAACGGTATAAAGCACAGTGAGAGTGAGTATTGAGACGCGTCGCGCCGCGCCGCAGAATACTATCTTTGCTTGCCGTGTTGCTACCGCACTGGCTAATGACGGGGTGTATTGTGAGAATCCCACGCGCCAATCTCGGGGTGTTGCCGTTTGAAGGCCATCGCGTTGTCGAGCTGGCGAGAGAAGAGATATTCTTCTCTCTGTCTTGGTTTTTCTCTGGTTTTGTGACTACAATTTCAAACGAAACTTATGGCCACGAAACTGACATTTTGTGTCCTAACTGAAAATTGTTCAATATAAAAAGTCAAAAATATCAACGAGCACAAACCTGATGGGGTAGCGGGTTGTGCCGAGAAAAATAGATTGGTTTTGTGCAAAAAATGATCTTAAAATTAACATTATGTGCATGGACCTGCAACAGAATAGCGATGAAACGTCATAAAATGAATAAATCTGAATGCGCGATGCCGCTATTATTACCCCCCACGTTTTACAGTTTTCACATGGTACTAACGTTATTAACTAAAGACTGCGGTCGCGATTAAGAAAAATAATTTTTGAAAACCGTTGCCCCTAAAAAAATTTTTGGATATACTTTAAGGAGGAAATGTTAAAGTTCTAAAACTATCTTTTTAAGGGAAATTTTTTGATTATCATTTTCATCCCGTTACTGGGACAAGACCGATATTTTACGGTTAATTTGTTTAAAACGGGTTTCAAGTAAAAGAAAATTTGAAATTTTTCCTTTTTCTTGGCAAGGACACAAAATGACTTACTTCTGAGGCAATCACACTTCTAGTGTGTCTAAATTTGACAACTGAATTTTATCCCTGTGTTTAAACGTCGATATCGTTGTGGACACATGCAAGGGCTTTATATGGTCAGCCTGAAAAAAACACCTAACCGATGGTCCTCAATATAATTATGCAGATTTTACATAGGCTTATTCTTATAGCTATGCTAATACTAAACGGTATTTGGTCGCAGATCGGGTTTAAAAAGAAAATAAACATCTAAACATAATAGACTCAGTGATAGTCCTACATATTTTTTTTTATGAAAATTCCTTATGAAAGTTGCTTTGTCCTGTAAAACAAGCCTCAGTCATTAATTATCCAGAGTCTGGCTGGCGACTCTCGAGCTCTTGCGGTCTCGCCGAGATGGAAGAGGTAACAACATAAATCATTCTTTATTTTGTGTTGTATTTTTTAGAACATGCAGAAGCGGACTGTTTCTTTTGTTTTACAAATCTAATGTCAGAGATTAGAGACTTTTTTATAAAGACCTTAGACGAGACTGATCATGGAATCAATAAAATGATGAGTAGAATGTTGACACAGCTGAAAAACAATGATTTGGATGTATGGTTAAGATTTCAACAGCTGGATCTGAAACCGCAGTATTATAGTTTTAGGTAATTACGCGCACGTTTTATATTTTAAATACGTACTATTCACATGCCAATTATTTTGCGATTGTAAAGGTGTCGGAGAAGAAATTTTATTTCTTAAAATGGTTCCTTCCTCTTTAAGGCTTGTTTTCTTCGTACGGGGCCACCATCACCCCTTTCCAGGGTGGGGACGGGGTCAAAAATCAGTTTGTCCCTTTTTTTCGGTTTTCAGTTAATTTGACATCAATAATAGTTATATGTACAAAATTAAAGATAACTAAATTATTTACAAAAGAAGTCTATGGATGATTTTTGTCAGATTTGTATTTTTTTAAATAGTGACCATTCGAAGTTGAAAAAAGTAGGTGACTTCTACCAGAGACTATAAAGAATATAAACAGACACTCGAATACACCGAAAAGCCGGTCTCCCTTGAGACATTTGATGGGTTTACTGGTTTATGGTTTAAAAGTTTGTTTGTCCACCATTATATATACACGTAGATACATAGTATACATACTTATATAATGGTAGACAAACTTTTAACCCATAAACCCGTAAACCCACCAAATGTCTCAAGGGAGACCCGCTTTTCGTTGCACGGCAGTATTCGTCTAGGTATTATTTAGTCCATGCTTCTACTGTACTTTTCTTCAAATTCAATATATTTTCAAATTTTATTGTAGTCAAATTTTTGAAAGGTCTTGGCAAGATCGTTAACAAATATGTCATTAATGTCATACCTGTCTATATTTTATCCAATTTTATGTGAGAATGATGACGGAGAAAATATTTGAACAAGAATTCACCCTATTGGTCAGTTCCATGGACAGTTTACACCAGAACATATTTTAGTGATCACAATATTCATCTTTTCTTTCCTGATAATCACGGAGGAATCAGATTTCTTTCTATCCGTGTTGGCGAAAGTGCATTAGACAAAGACAAATAAAAAAAAATTTGTTCAAATTTTTATCGTACATTCTTTGCTTGTGGAAGTATTGCTGCTTATATACTTCGAAAGATTAGTCATCGTAAAATTCTTTTTTTTTTCCTGATAAAATCCCAACGGAATCCGATTTCTTTCTATCCTTGTTAGCAAAAGGTGCATTAGTAAAAGACAAATAAAAACGATGTTGTTGCCAATAAAAAAGAATAATCAGGCATTTTATCACAGGCGGCTTTGTTTGTGCAAGTATTTCTGGTTGCCTACTGTGAAAGTTTAATCGGAATTGTCATAAAAAATAAATTTTTAACCTGACAAAATACTTACATAAGTTTTATGATTTTATAGCAAAAGACCTTTGTTTTTACCGAACACAAACAGCATTTGCAAAAATCTCGTTTTTATTAAGAAAAAACAGTGTCAGCATAGCGACATTAACCTTCTTATTTTATACTACTTAAAATTGTTTCCTACCCAATAATTTGCAATAAAAGGATCAGAGGAAAAGTTTTTAAACAAATAAAGAAAAAATTGCAAAAATGAGTAAATATTTTTATTAAGATAAACAATTTATAAGGTTAAAAAATATTCCCTATTCTCCGATATTTATGTATAATGAAAATGGATCTATAATACAGCCTACCTGCGAACAGTGACGTTTGTGTAAGTTAAAGACGCGATAAAAATTGTTTAATCGAATATACCAAGTAGTTTCACAATTTTTAACTGTAAATGTTGACTCTAAGTTCCAAAAGGATAGATACACTTTGTAATGGCACTGTGACTTCAGCTTTAAACTGAAACCAAACGTTTCTAGGACGCAATTTTCACTATTTTCTCAATCTCAATAACTAAAGAAATCTTCTGTAATGCCCACTATTCTCAACTTTATATCGGGTCGGCGTCACTGGTTACTCATTCCCATAACGCCCGGTCCAAGTAATGTTAAGGAGAACAAATATGTACCTTGCGTAATATTTCAATAGTTGTTAGTCAGTCCCAGATTCATAGAACACAGGGATTTAAGCTGCTAATACTTTATATAAACTTTTTAAGTATATTTTTACACTGCAAAAACAACTTATCTAATGGACAGGCTTCAAATAATATGTCATAACTTTCTACCAGCTGTAAAAATGTTACGAATATGAGAGAGAAAGACGAGAGAGAAAAAAATGAGAGAAAGAACACGAGAGAGAGACATAATTGATTTCTCCGTTGTAAAATGGGTTTCTGTCATCATTCTCAAAATTAAATGGATACTGTATAGCTCTGGGTCATTTTTTGGCCACCTAGCCGTCTTAAAGCTGCCTGCATCGATCTGATTTCAACGAATAACTGATGACGTCACGCGTAAAGCGTTTTACAGAGTTATCTCGCGGTCTCGGAAGTGAGAAGAATGACAAATGAAGTGTCAACTTTTGAATTATTCGTGGACGATACTTTTCAGCGATTTGGCGTTATTTGATTTCATTTCTGTTATATTAAATTTATTAAATAATATGGCTTAGTTCGGTACGTTAGATGACCGTCATTGTCATTTTACATCACGCCTAAAAAATATTCACATTGTCGCGACGAAGAACGATAACGCAAAGCAATAACACGCTTTAAAACTTGCCTTTAAGAGACTAGATGGCCAAAAACTGACCCTAGTTCATTTAATTTTAAGAGCTTGGTGGAAATTCCAAATTTATGTTGCGCCAAAATATATGCAGTATTAGAGTCCAAGAAATGCAGATAATTTAACAAAACTACACGATGACGAATGGCAAAACACGCTAAAAACATTAAAATTAAAACTCAATCAGAAATTCAGCATATCAGCGCGTTCCCAATTATAATTTTATGATAATTACCAAACCTACCAAGAAAGTCCTAGTTATTCATTTTAATTTACAAATTTTATAATGTTTCGTTTTGTTCCTAGTAAAATTTGCTTTAAAAGATGATTTTTTTACATATGATGATATTTGTACAAATTTTGTATTCTTGTTCCGCCATGGTCTTTTTATAGATCTTAAAAATATGTGTTAAAATAATCGATTTTAGGTGGATAACCTTACTATTATCTCAAGAGTTTCCCTTGCCAGATGTGTTAAGGATATGGGACTCACTATTTTCAGATGAATATCGATTTGATTTTCTTATTTACGTGTGCTGTGCTATGATTGTGTAAGTATTAGTTTAATGTAATAATAACGAGTAACAGTAGTAACCCGTTCGTTGTTTGTTTTTCATTATTAGTACAGGAGTTACATAAAACCATAAAAAATAAAAAGGGAACAAGAATTTTTTGTCTGTAATAACATTGTTTTGTTTTTAATTAAAGCAGCAAACTTAATAGAATACGCTACATGGTACTAGTCTCGAGAGACATAGTTTTACCGTAAATCTACCCCAGCTCTACCTAAAGACTGACTCTGAGCTTTATTAATTGTCATAGCAACTTGTGGGGAAACACTAGGAAGGGAACGGACGTAATGCCAACGTCCAGTACCGGCCGGATTTTCTCATAGATCTGGCTGAACCTGAATTATGTTTCTTTCAACCGAATATTTAAGAAATTTATGCTAAAATTATAAAAACAATTGATTCTTTCTAAGAAAAGACGCTTTTCCATTAGGTTTTTTTTCTTCATTTCATTTTTCCCCAGTTATAGGCATGAGCATTATTGCTTTATTGCAATTTATTGCATTATTGTACAGTTTTTATTTTTCGTGATAGCTTTTTTGAAAGTTTAGTATATACAAAACTCGAAACGGTTTAAAATATTTTCATGACATTTTGGTGAGTTAATAGGGAGATGGGGGGGGGGCATATTTTAAAATATTTTTGACATTTACCCCCTCTCTCTAGTTTGAGGGGTGGGAGATAACTTTGGAACTAAATTTTGATTGAATTGGAAAAATAAATAAATTTTACCAATAAATCAAGTTCACTTATTTCGGAATTATTATTCGTTTCCATGGAAATGCGTAATTTTTACTTAAGTCGGTTGAGAATTTTGACTCAATTAAACATGGAAGCGAATTTTAATGTGCAAGTTGATATGTTGTTAATTTTGGGGGAGTGCAGAAAAAACTACAGAGAAGCTGCACTAGTGTGGGCGGAGAGGTTTCCTAATAACCCGAAATCTCACATGGCATGGCTGGAAACCAGAAGTCGTATTTTGATACCTGTAAATCGGCCTAATGGAGGCCCGTTCCATCCCCAGAAACAACTTATTTCTTGTGTACCATATTTTATGGTATCGAAGCCGCGGGTAACAGTTTATGACATGTCTAATTATCCATAATGCTTAGACAAATCTTCACTATTTAACAGTGAACGAGGTTTTGTTTGTTTGTTTCCTGGAATCATCTTTGATACACCTTGTATATACTACTTATCACGATAAAAGGTAGCCTCTCCTTCTCTAAGTCGTAATAAAAATATATTCATTACGGCAGTGATAGCGTAGATCATCGTTTCTCAACCTTTTTAGTGTCACAACCCCCTAAAAAGACAAAAAATAAAGTAAAAAACCTTACGATCCCCTCACTATATATTGTAACGTTTATCACAGTTTTACATTACTGACGTGTAGAATTCAGTATTTAATAAAAGGATTTTTCGTATACGTGCCTTATTTTTTTGACAGATTGCGACCCCCTATACCTGATCGCGACCCCCAGGTTGAAAAACGATGGCGTTGAGGATATTGCTTTTTATTAAATCCTTTTAAAAGTGACAAAAAAAATTGAGTCTTCTATTGTCATTTTTGTCTTCAAAAAGAAATATTCTAAAAAATGTAAATCAATTTATTCTCAGATCTCTTCTCAACTTTTGTCAATATTATCATCTTAGCTAAGAACGACCCGTACGTCAAAATAGGGTTTCATTTGCTCCCTGGTCCGTCAGTCGATAAAATTATATTAAGTTTAAACACAGGATCACTTAACACCAGGAAATTATTTAATAATTTAAAATGTTTGTAGAATTTTAAGAAAACAACTCCTCGATGGTGACTTTTCTACCAATATCAAGTTACTCCAAAATTTTCCTCCCATGGATATCCAGATTATTCTATCAAAGGCAGTGGAGTTGTCAAAAAAAACCTTTTAAAGGACTTACCGACTTTGTTTTTAAATTTGGTTCATTTTGTACCATCTAAGAGTTTTTTTTAGGATCAATACCTAACATAAGGTTTGCTATACCTCAAAAGATGTTCAAATTCTTGGTTAATTTTTAGTACGTTTGTATATTTTTGCCTTTTTTATATAATATTTTATAGTTATATATTTATTTTAAAAAATTATTAAATATTTTTTGTTAAATTTACCAAGTATGAATTGGATGTAATTAAAAATACTCATTTTTTAAAATCCACAAAACCCTGCCACAGTTGAAAGCTAAAGAGACAGATGTGGAACTCTCTGATCTCTTGAAGTGCGAAGCTACTTTTCGGGTATAGAGAAGGCAAGTTAGATCTGGAGAGTCGAAATAAGCAAAACAATTATGCAATAGATGAAACCAATTAGAATGGGTCCCTAAAGGTGCCCAGATGAATGTTTAAAACTTTATAAAAATATTTTATTGCTAATTTTTTTATTAACAATTTATTGCAAAAAAGTCTTTTTTTTTTCATGTAATTTTTCGCTTTGTCCGTCATATCTCAGTTATTTATTAAAATAGTGGAACTATCGGAAAGGTGAGAAAATTTTACACAATTTTGCTACTAAGGACGTTTTTCTACGACCAATAGATTCGTCAGTATTTAAAAAAAAAACGCTCAAAAAGTATGGGCGCGAGCGCGCAGCGGTATATACCCCCACTTATAATGGACACAAGCTTATATCTTCGTTATTACTGAATTGATTTTTTTGAATTTTGGTATGTTTAAGTAACCTATCTCAAAACTATTACTAAAAACAAATTATAAACTTTAAATACTATCGAGTTAACAACTCTGAACCAATAGCTAACAACACATTAAAAATCAATATCTTCGACCAAACCACCATAATTTCTGAAGTATTTTTCATAAATTTTTCTAACCCTTAAAAAACTTTACGAATTTCTTGACGGGAAATTTCGGCACATGCTTATCTTATGCGATCTTTCAAAGCTTCTTATGTCGCTGGACGAAATTTATACACTTTATTTTTTATAGTACGGCACAGATAAAAATACAGCGGGGTCAAGTCTAGAGCCCTAGGAGGCCATGCTACAAAAGGACTATTGCGACCAAGCCATTTATTTTCGCTGTCCGATTTCCGCCCACCTACCGCGCTACCCGCCGCCGACGGCATCAACGCCGTATCACATCGCGTATGTGCGGAGCTGAGTGGAGAGCGTTTCGACTGAGCCAAATTAAAAATTTTGAAAAACGTATAAGGACAAAAGTTGTTCCTTACATCGTCAGAAATATCTTTTGTCGAAACTTTTTCTCTAAAACTAATGGTTCAGCAGTTATAAGGAAATAAACAATTAAATTGTTTATAACAATTGATCGCGTTAGAATTCTTCAATCCTGATAATTTTGGCTCAATCTACACCTAATTCTCAATGTTCATGATTTTTTTCAGATTTTTCTGAGCGATCCTTTTGGTGATGAGGTTGGGGGACATCAATTTTTAAGCGTTTTCCCCAAAAAATATTTTAAAAAAATGCATAAAAAATACGTCATATATATTGTTGAATTCGTGCTTCAATAAGCTTTCATGTGACACCCTACATGATGCCCTTGAAAAATGTATTTTCCATTTCCCAATTGACCCCCTGAAATTAATCCCCAGAATCAAAATTCAACTTTTTATACTTCACGTCTATAATTGGGCCACCACCCTATATACCTATATCCAACGATCATATCTATGGATAATGTCAATAGAATAGAAACTTTACCAAGTTTCAGATGATTATCGTTTTATAGCGATATTTTCATCTTTTTGAAGATAACGTCAACTTTATGCCAATAAAACTCACTGAAAAATTAATGTTCTTGTAAAACCAATCACACCATCTGAAAGTAAATGTTTTACCTCACTGATAATTACTGTATTATTTTTAAAATTGAAAAATTACAAAAAATAAGGATTGGTTTTCCTAAGCACAATGATTTTTTGTAAAACAGACAAGTGAAAATTTGCCGTAACAAAAAAATAATAATAATAAGTCTATGGATACACCCCGCACATAATTCGTAGATAGTGGTCTCGGGAAGAGATTAAAATACTTACTTTTTAATTTGTTAAAATTTGTTTATAAATACAGAGCTTGAATTAACAAAGTGGAACATTTCACACAAATCAGAATACCGGAAATTCAAACATTCGAAATACTTCCAAAATATGATTCATTTATTGTCTTAGCGACTATTTATACGTGCAATTTTGTTTTATGCAAATATCCTTAATTGATCAAAAGTTATAAGCATTTGTTTATAGCGCGCGACGCTTATGAGTATATACCGCTGCGGCTGCATGTTTTTTATTTATTAAATACTGACGAATCTATTGGTCGGAGACAAAAGTGCTCAGAAGCAAAATTGTGTAAAATTTTCTCACCTTTCCGATGGTGCCAACGGCGTTCCGCTATTTTAATAAATAACTGAGGTATGATGGAAAAACCGAAAAAAGAAAAAAAACTATTTTTTTGCAATAAATTGTTAATAAAAAAATTTAGCATCAAGATATTTTTATAGAGTTTTATACATTCATCTGGACACCTGTAGGGACCCATTTCAATTGATTTCTTCCATTGCATAATTTTTTTGCTTATTTCGACTCTCCAGATCTAACTTGCCTCCTCTATTATTTTAAGTTTGCGTTTTATAAGTTGCAAATATTTCTCCCTTCTTAAAATTAAACAGGTTAAGATATAGTAACGTCGAAACCTATATAATCTTTTATAAAAATTTCGACTCCCTTTGTATGATAAAACCAGTCTCAGTCACTGGATATCTAAACGCGGATACGTAGAAAGTATAACAAAATGTTATATCAAATCAACTGACAGCTGAATTATGTAACATGTTTACCGGTTTTCTTGCATCGCTAACGTGGTCCAGAGGTAAAGTATCCGCTTATGGATCGAGAGGTGGTGGGTTCGAGGCCGTCCTCGGGTGTTTTTGTTTTTTTAATTTTTGCCATTTAAAAAGTGAGATCCGCTCTAAACGGTATATTGTAAACAGGTTAGCACTTCATAGGATGGTAAGTTTTTTAAAATTTTATTATCACAAACTGAATGAAACGACTAACCTCAAATATGTCAGTTGATTTGGCAACGATTTGTTATACTTTCTACGTACCCGCATGTCTAATATCTAGGGTTTGTAACAAGGTGGCTGACCATGGGCGGCGGGACCGTAAATAAATTGTGTTTAAAAGTAAGTTCTTATTGTTACACCAAACACCACGCGCGAGACCCGTAATATTTTAGGTCCGGAAAAGTAAAATTAAACTTCCAAATATTCTGCGAAAGCAGGTGACGAACGTTTAGTAACCTCTTTCCAGCGCAAAGCGAGTCGCGTCACCTCGCGGTAGTTATAGTTTCGGCGCCTATGGTCCGGCACTCTGATTTACGAATCTTACATTAGATTCCGGCGATCAAGTCCCGTAAAAAACAAGTGTACTAGAACTATGAACCAAATTAGTTAGTAATATTATTAGGTCGACACCCTGGGCTATCTCTTTGGATAAATGTCACTTGATATAGTAATAAATAAAATACCTAGTAATAATTATTAATTACTTGAATTGCATTACTTGAAAAATGCTCCGATTGACTGAAAAATCGTGCTTCAGGAAATATGGAGAGTGAAAATACTGTCTCTTTTGAAGCTTTGTACTGTAACCCTGTCGTGTTTAGCTGTATTACTGAAATCATATCATTTAATCCATGACTAGTTTTTAAATTGTTATCATTAGTGTATAAAATAATTCAGTGCCGTAGCTAAGTGTAGGCAGAGTAGGCCCTCGCCTAGAGGCGGCCAAAGAGTCTATAAGCTAATTAGGTCTTGTTATAGGGCGCCAAAATCCTGGCTTGTCTTAAGTCAAATTTAGCCTAGCTACGGCACTGAAATAATTTTTCCCACAACCCATTAAGTTATATTCTCTAAAGTCGTTATGCGTTATTTTCTTAACGCTGTTTATTTCAAAAATATTACTTGATTCTTTGGCGGTGGGTAAAGTGAAAGTAAGTAGGGTATGGAATAGAAGATTTTGACAAATTGCTTGCGATTGGTGCATGATACAAATAAAAGAAGTTATGATACCGCGCAGGTAGGCGTGGTCATTTACGTCACGCCGTGATCAATTCCGCGATATTTTGTAATTTACTTTTAGGAGTTTAAAAGTAAAAATGAGATGTGCTGTGTATGGTTGTGATGTGGACAATCAACGAATGAATCAATGTATGTATTTATCCCTTTATTTATATGATTATTTTAAATCATATACTATAAAATTTGTACTATAAGCAGGAGGCAAAATATATTGCCAACAGAATTTATATAAAATCGCCTATAACTAATGTAACCTCTATATTGCGCGTTATAAATTTCAAAAATAGGACACAGCGTGACGTCATGCGCGAACCCGGACGAATTTGACACGGTTTGGTATCATACCTTCTTTATTTGTATCATGCGATTGGTGGATTCGTTTATTATTTATCCTGTATCATCAATAGAAATGTCTTTAAAATATTTTAAAAGTATCTGAATATAAAAAAGGTATGGATACTGGATGCCAAAGATTTTATGGAATGTACTTCACCGAGTTTCATAGATGCAGGAAAAAATACATCCTTGAATCTGTTACCTCGAAGATCTCAACACAACCGAGGTATGAAATATTTTACAATTAATGATTTTCTTTTTTTAGATCTTAAGTTGTGGGAAAAATGTCGTGCAAAACGTGCTGGAAAGTCACTTAACACGCTTGTATGATTTTCGCACTCGGCTGGATTAATACTCGTGTGTTAGGTGAAACTTTCCATGCTCATTATGTAATATACAATTATTTACGACTTTGTCAATAAATACTTATTATATCGTCGGTAGACCATGAATGTGCAAAATTGACCTTTTCTACCTTTTCAAGCGGGCAGAAGTCAGTAGTTTTACAACGTCAAAACCGTAAGTCCTACAAATACCAAACAAATCAGTAAATCCGGCAAAAATATGATTTTTCACCGCGCACAGAGCTTATTATCAGTCGTCAATATATTATGACATAATGGTTGGGCAAGGTCATGAATAACTCTAATTTTTAACTCGTTTTACAGCTGGTAATTTTTATGGGCAAAACAAGATTACAAAATAATTAACGCTTGTATGTTGAGATATATTTTATCCAATGATTTATTATATTATAAGGATTCGATATCCGTATACTGTGAGCGTATCGAACGTGAAGCCTTATATTTGTTGTTTGTTTTGCCCCAGGTTTTTAGTTTACAAACTACGTACTTGAATCAAGAAGGGTAGTAGAAAGAGATAAAATAGCATTGGAGTGTTGGAGCTCAGAAGTGCTGCTGTCTGTGCTGGTTGTTTAGGAAAACGGCTGAACCTCGGTCTGAACACTCGGTTACACGTACATCTTTGTCTAATGAACTAGGAAAGAAAAAGTGCGATTTATAGATTTATAAATGACTCGGAGCGACTTTAAATAAACACTTTTAGAAATACCATAACCTATAAATAATAAAACCTTTTTAACTTAAATTTATTATTATTTAGCAGAAAAATAAAATATTTTGGGGCTTTTAGTACTTTTAGTAAATCTTGTGATGCTTCTAATGTATTTTTTGTACAAAAATATAAGGTAAAATAAGATGTGGCCAATGTTTACAAATTGTGTTTACAGTGTCGTTTAGAATGGTTTGTTTTGGCTTCAAAGAATGTTAAATCATCCCGTATCCAGTCTTAATAAATCCATGATTTTATCCAAAGCTTTTATCAACCAGTTGTTGCAGGTTTTATTGAACTATAACACTTAAAACTTTTCCTCTGGAAAAAAACTCGAAACTTTAATGGAAAATTAATAAACATAAAAATGTACCCGCTGTAAAACAGCTGTTCAATACTTTAGGAATTCTTTTGTTGCTTCCGTTCCATATGTTACATTTTATACAATTTATAAATTATAAGACAATAGATATTTTTCTAAAACAAAGGAATTTTAATTTAAAATGTTAGAAACTCGCCGTCTGATTCGCTATACGGTTTTAAATTTAGTCATTCTAGATGACCAATTAAATTTTGACTACTTTTGGTTGTGAAATTGTTTGTGTGTCATTCCAAACTTGTTTCATTCTATTATTTTTGGTTATATATATATATATATATATATATATATATATATATATATATATATATATATATATATATATATATATATATATAGTATGTCCACGGATAGAGGTCACAAGAGGACAAATGGAGCAAAAATTTCATTGTTCGAAAAAAAATCATTTTTGGTAAGCTTCTGCTTCTTAAAAAAATAGGGTCTACGAAGAAAATGTTTGACTTTTTTATACAGGGTGCTCAAAAAATACAAAAACAATAAATTATGTAAAGAGTAAACTACCTTTATTTTTCATTTTAGAGCAAAATGATAAAGACAAAAAATATTTCAAATTCCAGTCAAAATTTAAATTCAAAATATCAGCTGAATATTTTACTTTTTATTTTTGTGTTATAATTTTATCAAATATTGCTGTACCTACGTTTTCTAGGTAATTTTTGCCTTGTCCACCTCATCTCACTATCTTTTACGACAAATGTCAGAAAATTTAAAATTTTGTTGCAAATTAAATTTTGTTGCAAAAATTTTAAATTTTGCAAATATTTTAAATTTTGTTGCAAACATTTGAAATTTTCTGACATTTGTCGTAAAAGATAGTGAGATGAGGTGGACAAGGCAAAAATTACCTAGAAAACGTAGGTACAGCAATATTTGATAAAATTATAACACAAAAATAAAAAGTAAAATATTCAGATGATATTTTGAATTTAAATTTTGACTGGAATTTGAAATATTTTTTGCCTTTATCATTTTGCTCTAAAATGAAAAATAAAGGTAAGGTAAAACACCCAATCATTGACAGGTTTTAGAAACATTTTTCACTAAATTTATCATTGTGATAAAGTTTTCTGTTTTATAAAGTATTTAACAACTTTGTAAAATTTGTAATACATATTGAAATCATCAGAAAACAGAAAAACGGTATTATTTTTAAAAACTCATATAAAAAACAGAAAATTTGGTTCTATTTTGTTTAACCCTAAAATTGACAGCCAAAAAAAAATTTCTCCCAAATTTTGACACCCCAATAATTGACACAATTTTTAAAAATTTTTATTTAAACTTACAAAATATGTGAAACTCAGAACAGTTAAAACTTATTGATCTACTATTATTTACTAAGTAATTATACAAAAAATTATTTCGGCTGGCCTCTGGTTCTGGTTGAACGTTGAACAACGCATTAAGCTTCATTTGTAAAGTTGACATTGACGTGTAAGGCATTGTTCAACTGTCAAAACCTGAGGCCAACTGAATCCACTTAGGAAAGGATAAAGTAAGAAGTATATTACTTAAAATAAACTGCTGGCCAATTCAAGCGGGACAAACTAAATTTTTGATAAAATTTAGAGTGGAATATTTTCGAAACGAAAAAAGATTTTGATTTAACTTTTTCAGTATGTAATTGAATAGTTCTTCTAGTTTTTATACTTCAAGGCACTATTGCTAGCAGTCGCTGCAACTCTATTTTACAGGGTGTTAAGTGAAACCCTGACTTTTTTGGAAAAGTTTTCCAGTTCCGAGAATCTAGGAAGAATTTTTTTTGAATTTTCTTTTCATACTAAAATGATCCATGGTCAAATACAAAAAAACAATTTCTCCGGATTTTCTCTATTTTCATTTGTTTTCCGTATACAGGGGTTAGTCGAAATTATCGACTTCTTCTTACAAAGGAACCCCTAATTTGGCCGTTTATTCACAAAAAGCGAAAGACCAAGTAAATTTGTAGTTTGAAGTAGTCCAGCTAACAAAATTAATACAAATTTTTGTACAGGGTGTAGCAAGTTTGGATCACGGGCTAGTAAATTATTATTTTTTAATTTCTACTACTTTTTCCTAAGTTAACTATTAATTATCACGTGCTACGTTAAAGGGTTAAAATTTGTTAGGTCCGATAACAGTACTGGATAGAAAGATCCTTTTTGCCCAAACGGGTTTTTCATTTTTTGTCTAGTCCCATTTTTAGTGATTAAACGGCTCGCATTTTGAACCTAACTTTTTGCAATTGCATCCATGAACGATTGAAGTGAGAGTGCTTTTTTGGTGGTACATAATGAATGTTTTATCCAACCAAAAAACATGTAGTGGCCAAACAGCTAATGATGCTTATTCGAAGAATTTTTTAGCATTATACAGGGTTGCAAAAAATATACCACCTATACTTTGCAGGTGGATTTCTGTTAATTTAGCGGCGTTTCTATTTCTTAGTCAAAAGATCTAGTAGGCCAAAAAATAAAACATTTTCTTTGCTATTGACAGTTACCAAGGCAACAAAGTATTCTTCTTTGAATTGGTGCGTTATTATCCTTTATAATGGCTCGATTAAGTGCAAAAGAACAAGCTAATTGTTTGCGTTTACTACAAGATGGGGTAAAAATTAGTATTATTGCGGATATGTACGGGGTTGGGCGAAGTACAATATCTCGACTGCGTCAACGCTTCCACGAAACGGGAAGTGCAAACTATCGTTATGGGGGAGGTCGCCAAAAGAAAGTCGGCATTGCAGATGAAAGATGGTTGGTTAGAGAGGCTCGTCGCAGGCGAAAAATTTCATCAGAGAAAATTAACCAGGAGTTCAGAGCAAGAACACACATTCGTGTGAGCAATAGGACCATTAGAAGAACTTTAAACAATAATAACTTAAGGTGAGTTACTTCAAATGAGATCTTATTTTTTGTACCAATATTTTTAGTGTTTCATTTTAGTAAGTCGGCTATTATAATATCGACGTCAGCTGAGGCGTGAATCTTGGATTTTGCGCACCGATATTATAAATGTAAACTTGAACTAAGTTGTTCATAAATTAAAGTTTTGATAGGCGACCCTAAACACATTATTTGTGCTTGCAGCGTAATGTTCCTTAGTTCTTCCCTAGAACTAACGTTATGAAAATTGACCTAATTTTGCATTTTAGTATAATAAAAGCTACTGTTGGCTTATTTATTGGTTCATTCCCTACACCTATACTACAGATTTTTAAGCCAAAATTTTAATTTTAGAGCTCGGCGACGTGCTAAATGTGTGCGACTTCTACCACAGCATAGGCGAAGACGTCTCCAGTGGGCATATGAACATCGCAATTGGCCATTAGATAACTGGGAAAACTGCATGTTTGTAGACGAGTCAAGATTTAATTTAATTCACTCGGACGGCAGAATATTAGTTTGGCGTGAACGTGGCGAACGGTATATGGAGGAGAATATGGCTCCTCAGGAACCTTTTGGTGGTGGAGGCGTTACTGTTTGGGGTGGTGTAATGTTTAATGGCAAAACGGAACTTTTTTTAACATTGGAGCCCATTAACGGTCAGGTATATAGGGACGAAATTTTAAGCAATATCGTTCTACCATTTGCAAACAATTTTGGGAACGATTTTGTGCTAATTGACGATAACGCCAGACCTCATAGAGCACGCATTGTGCAAGAGTTTTTGGAAGCTAATAATATTACCAGGATGGTCTGGCCTGCAAAATCACCAGACATGAATATTATCGAACACGTCTGGTCTAAATTGAAATTATTGGTAAGTTCTAGGGAAGATCCTCCTCAGACTCTAGAACAACTTGCAGACGCCATTGTTCAGGAGTGGGAAAATATTCAGCAAGAATTTGTCAATAATTTGGTAATAAGCATGCCTCGAAGATGCCAAGAGATAATAAATGTAAGGGGAGGTCCTACTAGGTATTAAGATTTGTTTTGTTTTCGTTAGTTGCAAGTTTTTATAATACCTTCAAGTAAAAAAAATGTTCTATAATTTAAAACGTTTTCTGTTTACCTATAAAAGTAACAACCAAAATTTACATTTTGGATCTCCTAAAGTAATGCCGGGAAAAATAACTACTAAATTTGAAAATTACGTATCTTTTCGAGTACTTTCAAAAGTAATTAAATCTTCTGAAATTTCTATACCTTCTAAAAACTACGCTATACAGAATTTTATAACTTGTTCAGTTGAATTCACTATCCATCTCCAATTTTTGACGAGAAAAATGTACTCCGTGACTATTAATTTAAGACACTTCTTATTAATTAAAATTTCTCAATGCCATGTACTGACTTTTTAGAGCAGTGGTAAAATATTTTTCTTTTATAATGAATAATCGAAGTTTACGAAAATCCAAAGATATCGAGAAACACGTGGCTTCTATTATAAGTAGTAACTTCTGCACAATCCTGTATAATGTGAAAAAGTTCCGAATGAATATTATTCTTTTTATCTGTATCGTTACTAGATTTTATTAATAATAAGTAGGACATTTTCTTTAATAATTATTAATATAGCAAAAAGGAACTTTATGAATACCTAAAGGACTCTAAAATCACATGATTTTCATATAAAATGTAGGTGATATGTTTTGGGCAAACGCGGACAAAAGCAGCGAATAAGCATCTTTAGCTCTATGGCCACGACACTTTTTTATTGGTTGGTTAAACCAATAAACGATGTCCACTTCAATAGTTCATGAATGCAATCGCAAAAAGTTAAGTTTTAAACGCAAGCCATTTGTATCACTAAAAATGGGACCAGACAAAAAAATTCAAAAACAGTTTCGGCAAAAAGTTCCAAGAAAATTGGGACTATATTCAATTAATTTGAAAATCACATGACTTCCATATAAAGTATAGGTGGTATATTTTTTGCAACCCTGTATAATGCTAAAAAATTCTTCGAATAAGCATCATTAGCTGTTTGGCCACTACATGTTTTTTGGTTGGATAAAACATTCATTATGTACCACCAAAAAAGCACTCTCACTTCAATCGTTCATGGATGCAATTGCAAAAAGTTAGGTTCAAAATGCGAGCCGTTTAATCACTAAAAATGGGACTAGACAAAAAATGAAAAACCCGTTTGGGCAAAAAGGATCTTTCTATCCAGTACTGTTATCGGACCTAACAAATTTTAACCCTTTAACGTAGCACGTGATAATTAATAGTTAACTTAGGAAAAAGTAGTAGAAATTAAAAAATAATAATTTACTAGCCCGTGATCCAAACTTGCTACACCCTGTACAAAAATTTGTATTAATTTTGTTAGCTGGACTACTTCAAACTACAAATTTACTTGGTCTTTCGCTTTTTGTGAATAAACGGCCAAATTAGGGGTTCCTTTGTAAGAAGAAGTCGATAATTTCGACTAACCCCTGTATACGGAAAACAAATGAAAATAGAGAAAATCCGGAGAAATTGTTTTTTTGTATTTGACCATGGATCATTTTAGTATGAAAAGAAAATTCAAAAAAAATTCTTCCTAGATTCTCGGAACTGGAAAACTTTTCCAAAAAAGTCAGGGTTTCACTTAACACCCTGTAAAATAGAGTTGCAGCGACTGCTAGCAATAGTGCCTTGAAGTATAAAAACTAGAAGAACTATTCAATTACATACTGAAAAAGTTAAATCAAAATCTTTTTTCGTTTCGAAAATATTCCACTCTAAATTTTATCAAAAATTTAGTTTGTCCCGCTTGAATTGGCCAGCAGTTTATATTCAAGTTAAGAATAAAATTAAATTTTTAAAAGGAGTTTCTCGATTTGTATTTTTGATATGCTGGACACTGTCAAATAATTGGCTCTTTGAAATGGGATAATGGGTCTGAGAAAGTTCAACTATCCATGTAACAAGGATATTTTCTTCTTCTGTTGTGAAGTATGTAGCCCGTCCCATGGAACATACCCTAGGAACTTTACGCTTCCACTTATATAAAAGTGTAATTCTTGGTATTTTTTAGCTGCTGAAGCAACAGACATTCCCCCTTCTGCAGCTTTAAGAGCGTCTTGCATTTGTTGAGACTTGTATTTTTTTTTTGGCGCCATCCTCTGAAAAAAAAACATTATCTTCAATCATTGACACCCCACATACCAATTATTGGCATGGTATGTCAATAGTTGGATAGCGAATGTATTTATATTTTAAACAAATATTGGCAACATTGTAAGAATGTGGGCTTTTCAACTAAAACAAAACTGTTGAAATATGTAAAATTCCAAAAATTGACAGGGGTGTCAATGATTGGAAAACATGTGTTTTTTTCTAGCCAATAATTGACATACCGCTTTTTTTCCTTGTACTCGTTCTTGGAGAATCATTTTAAGTTTTACAGGTTAATTTTAAAGGTATTTGGCTTAACTGATAACACAGATGATTAAAAAAGAATACATACAATTGTTTACATAATTTTAAAAATATTACTTACCCTTACCTCCACTATTAGCAGCAACACTTAAAACAACACAAGGAGAAGCAAATCTTGTTTACAGCTGTTCCGCCATATTGAATAAAAATATGAACTGTAGGGATGTTGACCAATTGTACTCCCTTAAGTTTGGTACGTATAATTTTTAGATCAGGTAAAAAGTTTTCTTAAAATTAAAAAAAATATTGAACATGTCAATTATTGGTTGGATGTCAATAATTGGGTGTTTTACCTTAGTTTACTCTTCACATAATTTATTATTTTTGTATGTTTTGAGCACCCTGTATAAAAAAGTCAAACATTTTCTTCTTAGACCGTATTTTTTTAAGAAGCAGAAGCTTACCAAAAATGATTTTTTTTCGAACAATGAAATTTTTTGTCCATTTGTCCTCTTGTGACCTCTATCCGTGGACATACTGTATATATATATATATATATATATATATATATATATATATATATATATATATATATATATATGTATATATATATATATATATATATATATATATATATATATATATAATATATATAAATAAAATAGCATGTCCTGACTGACTGATTCATCATCGCCGAGCCAAAACCGCTGAAGCTATAAATATGAAATTTGGTGAGTAGTTTTATGTTATAATGTAGAGACTCATTAAGAAGAGATTTTTCAAAATTCCGCCTCTAGACGGGTCATAAGGGGGTTGGAAGTTTGTATAGAGAAAAAATATTAGTTGGTCCTATTAACTTCAAACTTCATAGAAGTAATCCAAAAAAAAAGATCAAACACGTGTTTTACAGTTTTTAATCAACCCCTAGGAGGGTAAAATGGGCGTTCAGAGTTTGTAATGGAGTAAAATTATTATACCGAAGATGAAGTCGCGGGCGCAAGCCCTGTAATATTCTGATAACTTAATAGGACACACATTTTTTTTAAATAGAGCCAAAAAATTAAAAATGGGTTAACAACAAAATAGGTTAAAAATAACAATGTTTTTTGATGTTCAAGAAAAAGCGTATTTAATAGTGAATGTTGGGAATGGTACAAATAGTGGGACATAATAAAACATTTGACCACAGTCAATCTAAATTGTACAACAATAATATATTTCTGAAAATCGTCAATGTTATTTTGATAAATAAAATTATTTAGTCTTGTCCAGTACAAATAAACACCTAATTTACAAGCTAAACACAATAAAATACAGGAGCGGAGCCAAAGAGGCCAAGTGGGGAGGGGCTAAAAATAATTACCTACTTATGTACATTTTAAAAAATAAATAATACATCTTAAAAAGTAAAGTGCATATACATAGCCAATGGGCCTTAAGAAGGGGCTATAGCTCCACCCCCCCCCCCCCAGAGATCCGCTAATGATATAAATAAAGGATTTAGGATAACCGGTTAGTAAATTAAATACGGTGTCTGACAAAAACCATTCCTGATATTTTAATTATTTACTGGTACTAGCCGCAGTTCCTTTATTATATTGTGCTACTGCTTGTTGAGCTCGAGACAAATTCGTTAAGTCTGATTTACCTGCTCTGGCTCTAATTTCTTCTTCGACTGTTTTATTGACAGTTTTAGTAATAATCTGTTTAAGTTTATGAGCTGCCTCAGACTTTTGCTTTTTAGGTTTCATTGGGGCATCTGTAAAAAATATTACCTAATTAAGGTAGCCCAATATTATAGGGCATTTTGTTATGTTATTGTGCCAAAAATATGACAATGTGTAAAGTTCAATTATCCTCAAATAAACAATTATATGCAGTAAGATTCTGGTAGATATTTGTAATATTCTAGGCTCATGTGGAATTCAATATTACAGTATAATCAGTTACCTCAAATTAACACTCTCCTCTGTTTATAAATTATAAGTTAATTAAATAGTAAATTATGTAACTAAATAGTGTAACTGTTTAATAAATGAAAATCTTTACGTCTAAAATAAATAACTAGGTAGGTATATCTTAAAAATTATACTTTTTGCATGCAATATGTTTTGTGGATTAATCTGCACCCAGAGTACCTAACTAGTTTAAAAATAAGGTTATAATGCCTGACTTTCAAGTCTTAAGTTGCCGATTTTGAACAGAAAGGCCTGATTTTTTTGTTTTCAATAAATCACTTCCATTTTTAGTCGACTCTTTTGCTAGGTCATGCAAATGTAAGGAGGTTGAAAACTGGCTCAAAAATTCCTATTACGGTTTCTCTATATTTCTCAATTATTACAGTAATTTTCTCTACACTTCGAAAGTGATGAATCCTAAAAAAACTCTAATTTTTTTGACCAGTGCACATTGATACTACTAGAAGATATTTCTTACTTGCTCGTTTGGTAACAGCAGAACCCTTTTTGGATCCCTTCTTTACATTTGGCGGTGCCTTTGTTTTAACTTTCAGTTTTCCTTGAGGCATTTTCAAAAGAAATTGAGCTTTTGCATAAAAAAAGATAATTAAGGATTAACCTCACTTTTCTTCTTTCTTTCTTTCTTCACCTGTTATTGGCCCTCGTCCATGGGACAGGTTGGCCAGCTCTCCACCCGGTCCGGCGCTTAACCAGAGCCCTAGCTACCCTTAGGGATGGCTTACACCTTACCCAGTTGGGGTGGTAATTCCCTTAGAATCTCCGATTTGTCGGGTATGTACCCTCGGAGATTCCGAATACAAACAACAGTGAACTCAATACTACCTGGAACGGACCCGACTGTTGTCGACGGCTTGCCAAACTGTGTCAGGGGCAACAGACAGAGATAGCCTAATGTTACGGTGACCTGTCTCTGTTTGACTCGTTTGAATAAATGGCGTATTCTTGCATAAATTATCTTCAAGTACAAACTTCGGTGATTTGGGCTTGCCTTTGAGTGAAAAACGAAGGTAATTAGGAAAAATATACCTTACTGAGTTACCCAAGCAAACCCAAACATACCCTTTTATTTTCTTTGCCGGCTTATTCTTGACTGAATTGGTGTAGACGAAGTATTGTTTAGAGACCAAAATTGTGTTCTGTTAAAAACTGTTCTGTGTTGTTTCTGTTTTTTGTGGTTGTTTACCGCTTTTGTTGTCACAATTAAATGGTAATTTATAGCGTAGCTTATGGCTGTAAAAATGAGCAAGATAAAAGAAAGATTCCCTTTAATAGGTAAGTTTTATTTTAAATACATAGTACATTTTTCTTCTATGCACTAAAGTAAAGTATAGATTTATTAAAGTGTTTTTATTGTTTAGTTTCACTTTAATAAGTACTGATGAATAGTAGCATCACCACTCTAAACTGATGAACTTAAAGTTACATGGAAACGCAGCGACGGTAAGACAAAAAATGACGAAACTTGTTTTATTTAAAAACTGTTAGATTTAAGTTCATCTTGTAGGATATAAAATATGTACGTTGTTTAATATAAGTAGTCGTCAATTTTTATCTAAGCTTTAGTTTATATTATTTCTCCATTTATTTTATTAAAAGTAATTTGTCGCTACCTACCTAAATAAATGTTGTTAATAAAAATAAAGATATGTTGCTTAAAAGAATTTTTATTTCTGTTCTTTTCCTATTTTCATATTTTCCACATTCATTTTATTACTGATTTAAGAAAAACAATTTTTTGTCGAAATTCACTTTAAATAATAGGTATACAATTTTAGAGAATATTTGTTTTATTAAGACGACAAAAAATTTGACATTAACAATTACCTATTTCTTGCCTTCGCGTTGTATTTAAACTTGAAGGTTATTTTTAAACTCAAAAATAAAATCAATTTCAAAATCAGTTTACATAAAATTATAGATAAATAGTTATTCTACCATATTACATGCCAATTTCTTAATATTGATTTAAAATAAAATAGAAATTTGTAAAAGTTAAACAATATCTCGTACTCTCCCCATTAAA
Organism: Philopedon plagiatum; assembly: GCA_963971165.1. Taxonomy (NCBI): domain Eukaryota; kingdom Metazoa; phylum Arthropoda; class Insecta; order Coleoptera; family Curculionidae; genus Philopedon; species Philopedon plagiatum. The sequence goes on from OZ020194.1 coordinate 70,167,004, forward strand.
CGCTACAAGATAAAAAGAGACAGGTATCCGTCACTAGGGCGGGTTGCCTAAATTTCTGTTTGCCTCACTTTTGTCGATTGACGAGTCCGTTCCAGGTACGTAGTATCGAGTTCACTGACAAACAATAACAATGATAAAAAATGACATAACGTCAATGTTTTCGGTTTGGCACAGTTGAGGTTATGGAGTTTCCCGCCTCTGGTAGAGTCTATTGCGCATGACCTTTTCTTTAAGCCACGCTTCCGCCCTACGCTCCTCCCACAACGACATGGCCGTCACCACAGGCCGTCACATGTCCACCTTGTGTGGATGAAAAAACGCAGCACGAACAGGGATTTTACACTTTCCCGTTTGCCATGAGATTGGATTGGGAGTCAGCATGTCAGCAACCGTTTATTTTTCTGTGGTCAGCAATGACTGCGTTCATGATGAACATAAATTGTGGTCAAGTTCGCCATTTATCGGAGTGCTCCGAAAGTGACCTACGAAACTTTAATCCAGAGATGGACATTTATGCGCAAAAACAAAAAGTCTGCCTATATTTTGGTGTAGAACACGTCTCAACATTCAGCGTGTTTCCGCGAGGTCCTGTTGATCTACCTTGAACAGCGTGTGCCACGTGTATGCCACTTTAATATATCAATGCAGATATCACATGCAGGCGCGGCCCGTGAAATTTCAACGTTGCATATCTCTGTTGCTACTTATGGGACCCATACCCAATTCAGGTTTTTTAATAGTGAGCCTACTAGGAATGTTTTGGTAAAGAAAAAAAATATTTTGCAATTTGCGAAAAAAAGTTGATTTTTTGAATTGACCCACCTGGGTAAAAAATTACCACGCTTAGATATTCTATTTATTATTTTTTCCAAACAAATTTTACATCATTTCGTCGACAGTTCTTAAATTTTAAGAGAAAAAAATGTGTTAGTAGAAAGATATAGTCATTTGAATTTTTTGCAACCGAAAATTTAAATTATTTATTTTCGGTTGAAAAAATTCAAATGACTATAACTTTCTACTAACACATTTTTTTCTCTTAAAATTTAAGAATTGTCGACAAAATGATGTAAAATTTGTCGAGAAAAAATAATAAATAAAATATCTAAGCGTGTTAATTTTTTATCCTGGTGGGTCAATTCAAAAAATCAACTTTTTTTCGCAAATTGCAAAATATTTTTTTTCTTTACCAAAACATTCCTAGCAGGCTCACTATTAAAAAACCTGAATTTGGTATGGGTCCCATAAGTAGCAACAGAGATATGCAACTTTGAAATTTCACGGGCCGCGCCTGATCACATGACGTGTAGTTCCCGGTCGTTCACGGTTGGTCAACGGGATCTCGCTGAAACCTGAAACACGCTGTATGTAAAATATGTCATCTACCTTGTCATCTACCCTTAGATTAGCGAAGTACAGCTACCACACTGCATTTTAGGTTATGTTTCAGTTTTTGTCATATACGTATTCGCGAAAAAATGTTGAAGCAAAAGTAATATTCCTTTCAGGTGTCTGACGCCCCGGGGCGACTCGCCCCGGAGTCACTCGACACCATTCCGAAAGGAACAATTGACAAGTTTGACATTAAGCTCAAGCCATAAGTGATGCACGAGAGGGCAGGGGAGATAGGGCTCGAATGGTTCAGGTGCTTAATGCCCCAGTTGAATGGAACAACTGAGTGCGGCTCTGGAGCTGTACGGGAGCTCCTCCTTGGGGTGAAAGGAAGACAGGGAAGACACCTAAGACGTAGCCTTTGGAAACAATTGCTAACCACTCATCACGTGACTACTGAACATACCCTTGGGGGGTTTTTGCAGCGAAGGACGAAAAAATGATGAAACGACGTAGCCTTCGGAAACAATTGCTAACCAGTCACATTTGAGTCACATGACGTATTGAACATCCCTCCTAAACAACCACGTGATTTGCCCAGCTATCTTTACTCTTGAAAGGTAAAAAGACGAAAAGAAAAGGAAACCGACACATTGAACTAAAGAAACACTTGTTTAGTTCAATGAACCGACAAGCTCACATTTTTAACTGCTGTCAGAACTGACAGTGACAGTTCCGTCAAGTGCGGGCACATCACGTGGTACAAAACAAATGAAAAGGAGATTTTTACCTTTGCTTCAAATTTTAACAACGGGTAGATTGGATGCTAACAATATAGTAGTAATGCGTAGTATATGATTTTTGTCATATACGTATTACTACTATATAGCAAACGACGAAAAAATGTTGAAGCAAAGACGTAGCCTTTGGAAACAATTGCTAACCAGTCACGTGATGCCCAGAAAATATCCGGGGGGGGGGGGGTTAGGGGGAGACGTAGCCTTCGGAAACAATTGCTAACCAGTCACATGACGTGCTGAAACATCCCTCCTAAACAACCACGTGATTTGCCCAGCTAATCAGGCCGAGCTTCAATAATTGTGTGTTTTTTTAGATTTCCAAACGATGCCTCGCTTTATTTACATAATGTTCTTACCCGTTTTGCCCCCAAATCTCACATTATAAATTAAACATGATTGTATATGTATATGTACTCATTCTTCAGTTTACATTCTTATGAAGACTATCTGTCGCTGAAACTACAAGTAGTTTTTTCACTTCTTGCTGCTTAAAACTGGCATCGGTACATTAGCTATGTCATTATCGTAAATAGGATAATAATTAACTTTTAATCCACTTTTCACAAATACAAACACATTAATCTTTACTTTTGAAAGGCAAAAAGACGAAAAGGAAACCGACAATAAGCTCACATTTTAAACTGATGTCAGAACTGACAGCGACAGTTCCGTCAAAACTTCAATAGTGTTGTTACATCACGCGGTACATTATCTTTGCTTCAAATTTCAACAACGAGTAGATCGGTAGATTGGATGCTAGAAATATAATAGTAGTAATACGTATATGGATTTTGTTTAGAGAATTTCCTAGATTATGCATATACCCTTTTATTCTCTTTGATGCACTGCACAGCCATCTTTCTGAGGATCGCTGTGGATTATGTAAGAACAGATTCCTTTACATCTGCCTTGCCGCCAACAATATCTCACATCATGATACAAATAATATCATGATCTCACATCAGTCGCTGCAAGAAGTGGGGTGCACCAAGCATACCCTTTTATTTTCTTTGATGGGATGTATTATAAATGGATACTTAAAATAGCAGAATTGCCAAAATGGGCAACATTTAACCAGCATGTATTCACTTAATTAGGTCTCATCATCGTTTGTGATACAAAGACATTAATAATGCCAAAGTGACCAACCACTATTCTCATTTTGCCAAAAAGACTAAAAATTTTAATTGTCCTCATTGGTCACTTTAACATTAAAATTTGAATCTGGCCAATTAGAACTTGACCAGAGCAATATTCGCATTTTGCGATTAAACAAGACTAGCTCTCTTGCATGGTGAGGTCTCAGCATTTTGCAAGGGCGTATTCATGAGGGGCTGTGGTGGGAGAAGTGTCCTCTGTCAGCGCTTGAGTTGGCTAACCGACTATTTAAATATTTTTCTATGCCGACTATGAGTTGGCACCGTGCACCTAGTGTAGTTTTGAAAAAAATTACAAAACGGTCTATAACTTATTTCCGACAAACGTGCAAAAGAAAACGACCATTTCTAAAAAATCGCGACAATTTAGTTCGGGGGGAATCGCAAAAATAGTCAACAACTTAATTCTAGGAAGTGTTTGGCAAAAATTTTTCCTGTGAAGTTTGGCTTCGCAAGTTGCAAATTTTTTCCTCCAACTATACCTGTTTTAGATTATTATTTGATCGGATTGAGAACCATGATTCATATCTGTGATCTAGGAGCTTTGAGTGAATAAATTCGTTTACTTTCTTCTTTTTGAATTGGCCCAATAATAAGGAAATGCAGTACAGAACATACAAATGTTGTGGGACCATTTTTAACTATTCTTGTAAAAAGTGTCTTACTGTGTCCCACTGAGTTGACAATTTTAGCACCGTTTAAAAATATATTTCAGTTCCCTTTAATATTACCGCTAGACAATACTGCAATCATAATTCAATAATCTTTCCAAGAAGTTAATAAAGGGATCTAAGGAAAAAAGTGATGAGAAATGACTTATGTGAACCTGTGTTCCCTATATCATTCTGTAATGTAACATTTTGTACAATCTCATCTATTAAGAGAAAATAATTTTTCAGTAAGCTCCTCCTGGGACTGTTTTAATGTTTATAATTGGTCTGTGATACTTTTAACTATTATAGTAATTGTGTGCCTTTCTGTATATTTTTTGATATGTTATGTACCCCACGAGTTATTTTTATAAAATTAACAGCACTATCAGTAAGCCATCAGAAGCTAAGTAAATATCCTAGAGTTTCAACAATTTAGTCAATTGAATTTTTAGGTAGCAATATTTTGTGAATGGTCAAATTCCAAAGGTAATATTACCTTCATCATCAAACATAAAAATAGAAAAAAAAAAGTTAGTCTTTTATCCTATAAAAACATTAATTAAATATATATACTTTTTGAATTTATTTAGTAACATCAGTGATTTTTCTTATTGATAATTACACAAATGAGTGATTAAAAAATAAAATTATAAAAATCTAAAGTTATACAATAATTATAATTGTTCTAAACAGTATTAACAAAATGCCTGGTAAATACAATGATGTCTACGCATATTTCTCATGGTAAACATGAAACATTTTTGAAGCAAAACCGTTTACAGAACGCGCCCAAGTAAGCAAAAATATTTTAATGCATAACTGAAGGAAATACAAAGCTGTACATTAAATGTGTCCTGTCCAGTGACTGAATTGTGAAAATATTTGAAAATTTATATTATTCTCTTTGAGTTTCGAGTATGAAATAAAACTTACATGTTCATAAATTTAATAGAAAGTATATTTGCCTTTGAAATTGTCATTTCATTTCAAGTATAATGTAAAACAGTAGCATAAAAACTGTCTCCATAAATTTGTCCTGGATTTATAATTATGTTTAAAATAATTAAATCTAGACAAGAAATATCCCGTGATTAAATTAAAACATTTATTTAGCAGACTTACATATTACATGATCATCAAATAGTACAGTAGATATTTTCACTAAACATATTCATATATAGAATAAATCATGCTTTTTGAACTTAGATAACTAACTTGCTTGCGCCCCGAAACGCAAAGAGACTACATAATACCCGATTTTAACAATATGAATGAACAAAATTTTTTGAGGGATAGTATATTCATCCTCTAGATTAAACAAAATGGTTAACTTTGGGCGTTAAACCAACACTCTGCTATGTTTGGATTGGCTTATTACTTAATAAGATCTTAAAATAATGTTTCAAACCAAACTAAATGTTCTTTAATTACATATCCTTCAAAAAATATTAATTTCATCTTATACTGTTCCCCTCCCTGCTTTACTTTCACAAGACCCCACATGTGTACTCTTCGCCGTCCATATCCAAAGGGCGGGGCGCTCCTTGTTGGGCGTTTGGAGCGCGTCGCCCACGGCTACCCTCTGCTATCCCCACGCCGGGCTAGAAGCAGCTGCCCTCAGGGGGCTGTGCAAGTTTCATGTTTTCTTTAAGGGTCATTAGGCGACGAAGTTCCTGAAGCACAGTTTTGATGGTGTAATCACGTTGCCATCTGGCTAGTACCGGAACTTGTCTGTTGTCCACCTTACATAAGGAAATAGAAATATACTTGACTTACTTAATACACATAGAGAAAAAATATTCATTTTAATTGTGACTTTATTTCCTAACATAATTTGTCAAATTAAAGCTTTGTTTAAAAATTACAGGACAATAAACATAGGGCATGTATAGAAGACCATTTAGGTCTAAGAAAAGGGCTTTTACTGCTGAATGATCGTTTTTTATGATACACAAGATCACAGTAATTTGGTTTATTTCTTTAGTTTTGTTTCACAATTTTTATTCATTGTGTTTAGTAATTTATCCAGTGCGTTATTAAATTTAATTTGCAAATGATTTATTCTATATTTATAGTTTTGTTGCAACGTTTTTTTACAGCATCGGTTACTTTGTTGTATCTGGTAGGACCTTAAGTACATGTTGACCTGATTTATATCATTCACGATATCACTTCTTACATTTATATTAATACATATATATTTTATAATTATAATAACTAAATAAAAATACTTAAAATTACTCACCACTCCTGTGTTACTATTAATACAATTCATATTAATTCTAGATATGAATTTGGCCATGGGTGCATCATCTGGATACCTTGTTCCACATTCAATTTTAACAGAATACATTCTATTTTCATAAGGACTGCGAGGGGGCCCGATAATCATACCCATCCAGTGTGTAAGAGTCATATCATCGTCATTTTCTAACCCCCAACTGATGGTCCCATCAGAAACCCCCTTTTGACCTGCCTCCAATTCTTCTAATAGTCGAAAGTTTCTTGGAACAACTAAAACCATAATTATTAACAAAACGTTTTAAACATAAGTAGGAAGATGCATCAAATTTCTAGAAAAATTGAAGTAAAAATGGACTTACCCACACCGGCTGATGGGGTGGCCATATTTGAATGATTCACTATATCAATTTATTCGCAAGCAAAATAAGTCCTGCCGATAAATTACGATGCTTTTGAAAATTAATGAAATAATCAAAATAAATAACGTTGAATAAGCTTTTTCAAAGCTAAAAAGTGGAAAAACACGAGAAATTTCCCCGATCCCTTGTTTCTCGAATTGACGTTTCCACGACGTTAATTTGGCTACAAATTACAAGCACGAGTAACACAAAAAACTCCCACGAAAAGTCCCTAGATTTTAAAACTGGTTGGCGCTATTCACCCTCTGAAACTTTAAAACAAAAAAAATCAGTTGTGTGTTTTAAAATTTAGCAGCACAGAAAAATTACAAGGCGATAATTACGAAAGTTAAAAATCAAATATATTAAATCTGGAAAGAATATATTTTTTTAAAATTTGTTTAGGGACAGTTCTATTGCAAATTTCATGATTCTGGTTACTTGGGTAGTACCAACATAACCGCTCTAAAACATGTAGGGCTTAAATAGCAAAATTAAATAGGTTATGTTGTTTTCGTAATATTTTGCACGATTGCTTTTAAATTAATTGAAAAATAATGGCACTGGTTCGATACGGAAGACTTTTGTTAACTAGCCGCAAACTCTACACGTCCGCACAACGACTACAAGGCTATATAGTGCTGTAAGTAATCGGCTTGTGATTTTGTAAGGTTATGTACTGTTAGTTAAATTTTTCCTTTCACTAGAGTTCCAGAAATTGGAGAGGATGCCCCCGAAAAAAATCCATTATATCAAAGCGATGGTCTACCACAATTTAATCAGATTACCATAGAAAATTGCAGAGCAGCAATAACAAAGCAAACATTAGATTTTGAGAGGGGTATACAAGAAATTGAGCAACAACTTAATGAAAAGCCTTGCGAAGATGTTTTTGAAGAGGTAATTAAGCCCATAGAGCAACTCGGGAATCCTATGGAAACCACGTGGGGCTTATCTAAAACTCTATATCTCGGTAACAACACGTTAATGCCCACATCAAGTTACATGGCAATTCATGATAAAGCTAGGAGAGCTAGAGTAGCCAAATACACAAGTAAAAAAATTCATGCTGCCATAAAAGAAGAATTATCTAAAGACAAACAGAGAACTGTCGAAGAAAATAGGGTATTAAAGAAGTTTGTTGTTGAAGGCAAATTAAATGGCTTGGAACTTGGAAAGAAGAGTAGTGAGACTTTAGCATATAATTTAGCAATGTTGACTAAACAAAAAAGTGAATTTAAGTTTAAACATGAGTTATCTACCAATCGTCATGCCCAGATTGTGAGAGACAGAACTATTGTTAGAGATTTTCCAGTTAAGTTATTGAAAGTAAGTGCAATATGATAAAAGATTTATCGTAGCTAGTAGGATCTAGCTATGTCAACTAATATATGCATGGTATCTTGTTATTGGCGACTCAAATTAAGGATGCCAGCTGCAATCAGCTGATTTTTAATGGAAAGAAGGGCTCACTTAATGACAAAATTGACAAAGATGCCAAACAACATGAAAATGAAGGCAAAGATCAAAAGAAAAGATTCCCCGTTATAGTAGGTACTTAGTTAGCAAATCGGCTGAAAAGGGTGCTATGTTCTTAATTTGAGTCACAAATACCTGATGTGCCTGCCTATATTGAGAGCAGTAGCAGTTTTAAAGAAAAACTACATCTAATTTTGATTTCTTTAATGAATTATAAGTATGTCTTTTTTATATGTTTGCATGAAAAAGTCAGAGTTTTTTTATAACAAATAGCTAAGCAACAACAATGAAAAAACAGAATAGTACTAATAGGCACTGAATACTCTTATGATAAAATTTGATTCCTTGCTTAACACAACAAATCTATCTATTTCTTTACATAAGTAATCTGTAATGGACTCATTTGGCATATTCTTTTTTTTTTCATCATTTAAAAGACTCCCGAAAAAAAAAAATTCTCTACGGCCTATAAGTCAGGTAAATTTTTTTTTTAACACCAAGTGTGCTGTCTCTAATCGGCTGGCTGTGATGTCATCAGATGCTTTATTGACAACGGCTGGTCCAGTTCGAGTCCCTATAACTTGTAGTTTTTGTTAATAAAATATTATTTTACACTTACCCTTGCATTCTAGCAGTTTTCATTTCAGCACCAATAAAATCGTGAGTTATAGTGAGTTTTATTTTAAAAATCCACTATCTAAGTCTACTAGTGACAGATTGGACAAATCTGCTTTAAAAAAAATTGAATATATTATATAATATCAAATAAATTTATATGTTAATGAGCAATATTTAACGAAACGCCACAAAAACGAACACCCTTGGCGCGAAAATTTCCACATTCTACTGCTAGACTGTTTGTCACTGTTTGACACAATTTTCTCTCAGAGATTTTCTAAATTATTTCCAGTACATTTTTGGTTGCTAATTAATAATTTGGACGCAAAATTTCCCTAACATATCAAGTTTTGAGAAAAATGAAATATTATTGAAAAAAGCGTTTTGGTCCATATTAAAGCATTACAAATTTCAAATGGGATGTGCTAGAGTGGTCTACAGCAGCAAATTGTAGGCCAAGACTACTAGTTTCCAATACAAATGCAGGAATTCTTGAGCAATGTATTACTACTTAAATGATGTTGGTCGATACAATTTTTTTTTATATAATCAGAAAGTATAGACCCCAAAATCGCCTTTTTGGGATTTTTAGGTTACAATATCTCGGAAAAAAAGTAGTACTTATCTATCTAAAACAGAAAACCATGCAGGCCTGCGATTATATCGATTCGATTCCCTGGGGGTCCTAGGGAGAAATTACCATCAGAAATAGTACTTTTGGAAACCACATTTCAAGTACGGGGCTTCCAAATGCCCGTTGATGGTCGATCCAGCGGGAATGGGATACACATGTATATGATCTCGAGATCTTTAGGTTTTGGGGCTCTAGAACACGAAAAACATACTATTTCCGTCGGTTTGTCTGTTGGCTCAACAGCTTAAAAATTACTTGATCAGAAAATTTAAATTTTACGTAGGTATATAGGTACTAGGTATATTGGGTGGTTCCAAGTTGGCTACACTTCCAGCAAAATATCTACAGGGCGAGCATCAAGTTATTATCAATCACATTTTTCAGTTGAGTTCAAACTAGGCCCCGAAAACGATTCATTTTCTAATTTGTTAGGAATGGTTAATTATATCTACTACAATTTTGTTTATTACATATTTTCTGAAGCTGTTTGCCTTATTTTACTAATTTACTTTTATTTTGCATATCAGGCAACTGCTGTAGATCCGAAGTATTATATGAATGGCCCTTGGAAGTTTACTTTACAACCTCATGTTTTTATGCCGTTATTAGAACATTGTCCAAGTCGGGAAATAAGATGGGCCCTCTGGAAAGCATATATAAACAGAGGCTCAATGGCAGAAGAGAGGCAGTTAGCTACCGGGTTGCATATTGAAGAAATTAGATTTTTAAAAGGGGACATTGCTAAAAATCTAGGCAAGTTCATAGAAATAGAAACACTTAAAATTCCTGTTTATTGACTGCGACCTGTAAATTTTTTTCTAAAGTTGGTGAGTAAATTAATTTAGGGCGGAGTGCGAAAAATATACGTTTTATTCTATGATCACACTCATATACAGCACTCTATGTACCGAGAATGTAACAACAAAAATGTATTATTTTTGTTTACTGGAGTACGGCATTCGTGCATAGCGACACGAAATTTGTTAACTAACAATAATGCTCTTCCTGTATTGTCCGCTTGCTGTCCGTAAAAAATGTTTTTAAAAAATGATAGCAGAGATGCGATGTCCACACCAATTTTTTTAAGTATATTGGCGCATAGATCGGATTCACCGATTTGGATTATTTTTTTTGTTTTGTAGATGAGTTTTCCTGGATGGTCCCGTTGTAAGATTTGTTTAGCTAAAGTGAGCGGAAGCTTAAAAAATTATAAAAACTAAAAAAAGTAATGAAATAGACTATTTTTCGTTAGTATTTCGGAATCTCTACCGATGCCGAGAGGGGATCAAATGACTTTTTTTAATGCTACTATACAGTGGGTATATTGTTTTTAGGGTAATTTGGGTCACATAATCCAAGTTTACGTTACTGATGTTAATAAAAGTAAAGGGTTGGGGTGAGAGTGAATAGAATGGCACGGCGGGAAATATTTTTTCAAAAATGTTGAGTAATATGTCATTTCCGGTGTTATTGAGATCAGAGAATCCAATTTTGCCTAATGTATGTTAAAAAAGTTCTGTGTGATATGTTGTTTTCTTTTTACTATATCTACTGGGTCAAAAAATCAATATTAAATGGATATTTCGTTAATGAGGAGGAGATAAGGAAAGAGAGGAAAGAGAATAAATGCACTAACAATGGGTTTTAAAATTATCGTATATGAATAAATAATTATGTCTCCAGAGACATTGTGGTTCATTCTGGTGTGCCACAAGGCTCCCACTGTGAACTCTTATTTTTCATACTGGTTGTTAATGACATTTCAAACTTTATTTTGCATTGAGAATTCCTTATATGCGCTGACGACCTTAAAATTTATAGATCAATAGATTCTATTGATAATTGTGTTCTGCTTCAGAATGACATCGATGGTGTCTCACTTTGATCACAGCTGAATGAACTTAGTTTAATCATTAGTAAGTTTTCGAGATCTCGCAATCATATTGGTTACGAATACAGTATATATGCTTATGATATTTTAAATATCTCCTCTTTATAGTTCAGACGATATTATTTGAATATGTGTTTTCTAGACGGTCTTATAATGGGAGACACAGACTGCACATATATTTTATCCAAACTAAATTTTAATACCAATCATCGTACCCAGAACAGGGCTTCAATTTGATTAATGATGATATGAACGTTTATGTTCCCAAACCTAAGTTCAAAATTGACCTCAAGCGATTAATGTAAAGTTGACTGTGGTGTTCTAAGGGATTTGTCTCTATTTTGTTATTATTCTTCTATTTTGTTATATAATAATTTTTGACACCTTATTGTACAAATATTGTAAATGGAGTTTCCGTTAATGAAGTAAAGAATATCGCCTTTGGGGTTATTGCACAAACCCAATTTTGGGTAGAAAATGATGTGAATTTATATTTTTACCTAATAATTCTTATTGATCCTAATGGTAAGCTTAATTGAGCTCAACTTTAAGTAATTTGTACACCAAAGTTTTGAACTTTGAAGTCGGCGCAATTAGAAAGTAAGAATTCGTAATACATTTAAAAACGCATATTATGATTATTGAATGACATGTATAAAAATGTAAAAAAAGAGTATGATGCGGTTTTAGTGAGTGCTAGGTCTGAGAATTATGAAAATAGGATTAGACAATCAGATAATAAAAGTAAATGTTTGTGGACCATATAATATGATGAAATCTGGTTGGTAGGTGGTAGGGACCTCTTAGAATTAATATCTAATGCAACGATGCTTTTCCAGGACACCAAAGTGTGATTTCAAAAGACTGCTTTTAAATAAAGAAAAAAAAACATTGTTATTTTTAAAACCAAGCTTAGTAAAAAAGAACGACCAAAACTGTATAGTAGAACTTGATCAAAATCAGCTACCCGTAGAAAAAAATACAAAGGTTATAGGCATTCACATTGACGAATTTTTAGATTGGTCACATCATATCGGCTACCTACATACCTGGGTAGAAAATTAAATAAGATATGCTTCGGTCTACGCATAATATCCAAATATTTAAACGAAACAGCAAAAAGAACCCTATATTTTGTAAATTTTGAAGCAACAGCTAGGTTTGGAATAATCTTTTGGGGAAGCAACTCAAAATTAGAAAAGATTTGTGTTATTCAAAAACGTGTTGTACGAATATTATATAAAATGCCATATTTATAGTCATCTAGAGTAGGGCTGCCGGACATCCCTATTTAGGCGGGAGTCTCCCGATTCCTAACTGAACCTCCCGCCTTGTAAACTAAGTCATCAAACTCCCGATTTTCACTAACACCTCCCGCGATACTTCATAATTATGAAAAACTACACAGCGTCTTGTAATTTTGCATTGATACAGTGAAGCTAGTACATATCAGTTTAAGTATCGATAAGTCTTGACCATTCCTACTACAGTTATTAAACTATAGCTCCTCGAATTTTTGCCGTATGTTTAGTAAACACCCGGTATATTATATATGTACCTATTATTATACCTACTACTTTTAGCACATACTTCGTTTTCTTATGTTTACGTTAAATAAAATTTATTTTCGAAAACCTCCCGCTTTTTAATTTAGAAAATCTGGCAGCCCTAATCTAGAGGTACATTTAGGTCGAAAAGTTTGTTAACTTTGTTGTACAATTTACTTAAAATCGAACACAATGAAGCTTACCATTAGGTTCAGTAATAAATAAATAAAAATATTTAATATTTTTCTGTGCTTTTTTAAAATCGGTTTAAACTCTTGGTAACGTTTTCTGTTTTGAAGTTTACTGAAAATCTAGCAAACTTCGATTTCTGTTAACGAACCCTGTAAGCTGACAATGTTCGTGGCGGTTTGGACGTGGCCTAATAATCATATCATTACTCTTAAAATAACATGTTAATTTAATTAATAGGTTATGAGACTTACGTAGATATGTCAATGGAAACTAAGATGGCAGGTAGTAAACAGGAAGTTGACAAAATGTTGGGCCTGCTATTAGAGAGGGCTAAACCTGCACAAGACGAGGAGTTGCAAAACTTGTTGGAATTTGCCAGTGACAAAGGATTTAAGACTGATAGGTAAAATATTATTTATTTGTGGGAGTGTCGAAGGGACTGAGTAGTCCGTTTTTTTTTGCAATATCTCTAGTAATTTTGCAAAACACTAGGATATTCTGAAATAGGTGTAATTTTGCAAAAATCCTAATCTAATTTGTTTTATAATTTTTCAGATTAGAATTATGGGATATTCCTTACTGGAGGAGAAAACAGCGACGAGTTTTATTTCAGTATGAGGAAGATAAATTAAAGGAATATTTTCCGCTGAATACGGTACTGAATGGATTATTTCGGCTCTGCGAAAAATTGTTTAACATTGTTATTAAAGCCAGAAGTGGGGTTACAGCATGGCATAAAGATGTCGGGTAGGTGCTTCAATCAGTAAAGGTTTGTCACCACATAGGCTAGGAGATAAATATGTTCTTTTCACAGAATTTTTCAAACAATAGCTTCTTAATTTTGGTATGATTAGTTATACGTGTATATAATATTTAATTTGTCTAGAAAAAAATTAGTAGCGTACACTAACTTTGATTGATCGTTGAAAAAAATTAAGACTAAAATAAATAATTATAGGTTTAGGTACCTTTTATATGAATTATATGAAAATCATAAGGTTTATTTTAATTCATAATTATTGTAATTTAAGATCGAAAAGACACAAATGCTTTTTTAGTGTTCCGTGACACGGAATACTTATGGAATCACTTCGGTGTCCGTCCGTGTGTCTGTCACGGACGGACACCGGACGGAATTTAGCATTAGCACAGAGATAGAGTGTGGTGGCCCCATTTATGGACGTGAATTATAAAAACTAGAATTTTGATTCTGGGGGTAAATTGGAAGGGGAAAAAATTTCAAGGGCATCATGTAGGGTGTCAAATGAAAGCTTATTGAAGCATTAATTCAACAATATATATGATGTATTTTTTATTGCATTTTTTTAAAACATTTTTCGGGAAAAACGCTTAAAAATTGCTGTCCCCCACCCTTATCACCAGAAGGATCGCTCAGAAAAATCTGAAAAAAATCATGAACATTGAGATTTAGGTGTAGATTGAGCGAAAATTATCAGGATTGAAAAATTTTAGCGCGGTCAATTGTTATAAACAATTTAATTGTTTATTTCCTTATAACTGCTGAACCATTAGTTTTAGAGAAAACATTTTTAGACAAAAAATATTTCTCACGATGTAAGGAACAACTTTTGTCCTTACACGTTTTTCAAAATTTTTAATTTGGCCCACTCAGCTCCGCGTATACGCGATGTGATACGGCGTTAGTGCTGTCAGCGGCGGGTAGTGCGGGCGCGACAGAAGATCGGGCGGCCGAGGTTTGCTCAGGTTGATGGCACGGAACACTAATTGTGCAAGTAGAGCTTGCACTTGACCGATTTTTTAACATGCTTATTGCTTAAACAAAAATAGTGTCAAAATGCCAATTTTTAATGGGTTTTTAATGCCGGACCTAAAGAAATAAATTTGAAAATTTATTCTATTTTATACTTCATATGTAGGTAACCAAAGTAGTGTGTTATCACACTTCTAGTGCCCAGTAAGCTGATTCTTTATAAAATTACTGTGTGCGAATGAACATAAGGAAAATAAGTTCTACACATAAAAAATTATTTCCATCTTAAAAGTTTCTCTTTATTTTTTGTAGATTCTATGACATCTTTGAATCTCATAGTTCCGCTCCGATAGCAGGCTTTTACTTCGATCCTTACGCCAGGTTTGAGGACAAAATGCGGTCGCTAAATACAGGTTGGATGATTGGCATGCAAAGTAAAAGTCAAGTTACAGATAATAAACCTTTAGCTGCCCTTATTTTCAATTTTGAGCCGCCGAGTGGAGACAGGCAGTCACATTTAGCATTTTCAGGTAAATAAAACCAATTTTTACTGGATATTGGAATAGTCTTACTTCATAATAGCTCCCGGAATTTATAAGCTTATTTATTTATTGAATTTTAATACAACTCTATAGGCGGTATAAGCGATGAAACTATCATAAATAATTTAATAAGATTTTATAAATTTAAATACAACAAAATATGATGTACAAGTTTTCTACTCAACTGATCCAATTCCTTATTCATTTTATTTTTAAAAGATTGTACTGATGAAGCAACTGTGGTACCCTTCAAATCATTCCATATACATATCGTATATGCTATGCGATTACTTAAAAAAATTGTCAATAATTTATAATATTTTTCTTTTTGTATTTTCTTGCTATTGTCTCTTAAAATCTGATTTTCACTTCTATATACTTTACTTAATCAGAATACTAACCATAAAGCATTTTGTATGCTTGCATCGGGTCGGTTTTTAATCGTCTTTGCTCTAAAGTTGGCAATTCTGTTTAGCCGTTCTTTATATGGAAGATTTCCAAGTTCTAAAGCAATTTTTGTAATTATTTTTTTTTAACTCTTTCCAACTTCTTTTATCTTTCCATTATAAATAAGGATTCCAAATACTCTGTAATGATTCTAAGATAAGTCTTAAAACAAAGATATAAATTTTGTTTATCATTTCACCGCTTTTTGAATAAGATATACAAGTTTATTTGCTTTCTTAACTATACGGCAATGTATGTTTCCCATTTAAGGTCACTAGTTATAGTAACTCCTAAGTCTTTTTGTTCTGTAACTTCTTAAATTTTGGCATTGTTTATACAGAGTGATACTAGTTGAGTCCTATACAGGGTAAGTGTTGAAAGTGTTACAAGGTAATATCTCAAAAACGGATTAAAATATTTTCATGAAATTTTGGTGAGTTAATATGGAGATGGGGGACATATTCAAACATTTTTGACATTTATCCTCTCTCTATTTTGGGGGATGGGGATAACTTTGAAATTTTAAATGGGATGATGGACTTTTGTTTATAAAATTCGAAGCTGCGTAAAAGACTACCTGTGTATAAAAAATAATTTTTATTTGCTCTTTTGGTTACGGAATTGTGATTTATTAGGTTATAAAATAAAAAAAAATGATTTACGATTTTATTTCAACTTATTTATCGTCTGTAAATTTTCATCATTTTATTTAGTTGGAAAATCAACACATTGTAACAAATTTGTATCCACTGCATATTTTGGAAGGATTTGGATGTTGTTCTTTTGACAAAACATTGTGCAAAAGCAATAATGCTTTTAATATTTTTGGAAATCACCTTTGCATGCGTAATTCATACATAATACCTGTGGGACTGATAGGTCAACAATTTTTGACAAGAAATTTGTCACCATTTATAAATACAGGTACCCCGTCCGTCTACTATTAGGTATAGAGCCAGAATTTAAAGAGTTATTCATTGCTATTGCCAAAGGGTAACTTACAACATTAACACAACTTTTCAGAAATGTAAAATATAAATTTAGTTAAAACAACACTATTTTATAGAGTATCTCTAAATTCTATTGATATATTTTTAGAAGTTAAATCACTATTTCAAAAATTTGGTCACTCCATGCAGCATCTCCTCACAAGAACCTATTATGCTGAAGTCGCTGGGTTATCAAATGTCGAGTGGGACGCGGTAGAAGTCAGTGGCAATGTTTTATTACATTGGCTATTTAACAAGTAAGTATTGATTTCTAGTGTTTTAGTTTAAACGGACGAGTCTTTCTAGTCACAAGAATCACCTAACATTAGGTGAAAAAGTTTTATAATTTTGAAATATAAAATTTACTCGGGTCCTAGTCCAAATTGAAATAAGATTATATTCTGCGGTTCCATAACCTTTTTATAAAACCAAAACTTATAGAAGCTAAGATTCTCGTGGTTGTATTTACTTCGAGATTTGGCCAGAAGAGAATGTCACGAGGACAGTTGCGGCAACAGAAACCCGCACAGGGAAATAGTACTACTGAATATATTTTTTTAATTAGATCAGTGTTAAAATCATAGACTTATTAGCAAGGAGAGCCTAAACCGTTCATTCATAAATAGCCTTTTGTTTTGTTTCATACATTCCGCGTGTATATGACAAAGAAAGAGAACGCTAAAAATCCGACTTCAGGCAACACTATGCAAACTTTTGCAAATCTGGCGGGAGAAAATACTATACCTCAATAAATGCGATTTAATTGTAACATATACATATATATATATATATATATATATATATATATATATATATATATATATATATATATATATATATATATATATATATATATATATATATATATATATATATATTAAATGTAAATGCGAAGATTTACTTCTTCGCTAGTGCAGCGAAAAGGCCGTGAATGAAAAATAAAAATAATGAGGACTATCTTTGATTCTGGTCTGGGTGACCTCCTGCTATCGATTTCTGGGCCGATTTCAGCGGGCAGGCTTACACCCAGGGTGGCTGAAGAACAGACCACGATTTGACCAGAATCAAAGAGTCCTTATATCCAAAATGATCGGAAAGGATGGGTAAGATGTAGTGGCTCGCGCCAACTAGTTCACCCAGTGTTGCTCCAAAAATGTTTGGCTGCTAACACAATAATACTCGAAAGTATGTCGACTTTCTCGACGTCGACGGTACAAATGCACCATTGTACAACAATAGTAGAAAAATGGAAGATTTCTTGGCCTATAGGTAATATAATAAATGTAAATGCGAAGATTTACTTCTTCGCTAGTGCAGCGAAAAGGCCGTGAATGAAAAATAGGAGATAGTCCTCATTATTTTTATTTTTCATTCACGGCCTTTTCGCTGCACTAGCGAAGAAGTAAATCTTCGCATTTACATTTATTATATTACCTATAGGCCAAGAAATCTTCCATTTTTCTACTATTGTTGTACAATGGTGCATTTGTACCGTCGACGTCGAGAAAATCGACATACTTTCGAGTATTATTGTGTTAGCACTGTTAGCAGCCAAACATTTTTGGAGCAACACTGGGTGAACTAGTTGGCGCGAGCCACTACATCTTACCCATCCTTTCCGATCATTTTGGATATAAGGACTCTTTGATTCTGGTCAAATCGTGGTCTGTTCTTCAGCCACCCTGGGTGTAAGCCTGCCCGCTGATGGGTAAGGGCCCAGAAATCAATAGCAGGAGGTCACCCAGACCAGAATCAAAGATAGTCCTCATTATTTTTATTTTTCATTCACGGCCTTTTCGCTGCACTAGCGAAGAAGTAAATCTTCGCATTTACATTTATTATATTACCTATAGGCCAAGAAATCTTCCATTTTTCTACTATTGTTGTACAATGGTGCATTTGTACCGTCGACGTCGAGAAAATCGACATACTTTCGAGTATTATTGTGTTAGCAGCCAAACATTTTTGGAGCAACACTGGGTGAACTAGTTGGCGCGAGCCACTACATCTTACCCATCCTTTCCGATCATTTTGGATATAAGGACTCTTTGATTCTGGTCAAATCGTGGTCTGTTCTTCAGCCACCCTGGGTGTAAGCCTGCCCGCTGATGGGTAAGGGCCCAGAAATCGATAGCAGGAGGTCACCCAGACCAGAATCAAAGATAGTCCTCATTATTTTTATTTTTCATTCACGGCCTTTTCGCTGCACTAGCGAAGAAGTAAATCTTCGCATTTACATTTATTATATTACCTATAGGCCAAGAAATCTTCCATTTTTCTATATATATATATATATATATATATATATATATATATATATATATATATATATATATATATATATATATATATATATACAGTGTGTCTGCTTAACTTGGAATCATATGGAAAACTTTTTTATTATTAGGTTTACGAAAAAAAGCGATTCTTCATAAAAAGTTCTGAATAGTCTAAAACCTAAAATGCAACCATCAGATATCAAAATTTTTCAGTCATATACGAGGTTTGTCAGAAAATATAAATTTTGGTCAACAGTAAAGTACCTTTATTTTTGACAATATCGGAAATTGTTATAAGGGAAAGTTTATCAGAATTAAAAACTATGTTCTAATATGCAATTACATCCATCTACCCTAAAAAATATATTTTTTTATTTTTACAAATTTTTCTCAATTGATTCTATCTGAAAAATAGAATTAAACTAAATTTAATTATTGTGTAAATCCCAGTACTGAACATATATCTTTTTTGTTTATTAAAAACATGATAACCTCTCTGTTTGGTAATATGTTTTTTAAAAATTTGCATTGCATTTAATTAATGAACGCATAACAATCATTTATTTTGCAAATTTGTAAAAATTAAAAAAATATTATTAGGCAAGATGGATATATTGCATATTAAAACATAGATTTTAATTCTGATAAACTTTTCTTTATAACAATTACCGATATTGTCAAAAATAAAGGTACTTTTACTGTTGGGCAAAATTCATAGTTTCTGACAAACCACGTATATGACTGAAAAATTTTAATATCTGAAGACTGCGTTTTAGGTTTTAGACCATGCAGAATAGTTTTTCGGGAAAGTAATAATAAAAAAGTTTTCCATATGATTCCAACTTAAGTAGACACACTGTATATACATATATATATATATATATATATATATATATATATATATATATATATATATATATATATATATATATATATATATATATATATATTTGTATATGTATATACAGTGTAAATGTAAATGCGAAGATTTACTTCTTCGCTAGTGCAGCGAAAAGGCCGTGAATGAAAAATAAAAATAATGAGGACTATCTTTGATTCTGGTCTGGGTGACCTCCTGCTATCGATTTCTGGGCCCTTACCCATCAACGGGCAGGCTTACACCCAGGGTGGCTTAGTTTTCATTCACGGCCTTTTCGCTGCACTAGCGAAGAAGTAAATCTTCGCATTTACATTTATATTACCTATAGGCCAAGAAATCTTCCATTTTTCTATATATATATATATATATATATATATATATATATATATATATACTACTGTATACTACCAGTCATGACATACGGATGTGAAACCTGGATACTAAAAACAGACATAACAAGAAAACTCCAGGTAGCACAAAGGGCTATGGAACGATGCATGCTAGGAATAACTAGGAGGGACCGCAAGAGAATAGAGTGGATAAGACAGAAAACCCAGGTAATAGATGTCGTCCACAGAATCAAGTCCCTAAAATGGCAATGGGCAGGACACTTGGCGAGAAGAACTGACAATAGATGGACCACAAGAATTACACAATGGTACCCCAGAGGCGTGAAAAGACCAAGAAGACGCCCAAATTTGAGATGGGACCATGATATAAAGAAATTATCAGGATTAACCTGGGCCCGCATAGCCAACAATAGACAACAATGGGCCGAAATGAAAAATCAATATGTAAGAGAGGCTACACCATAATTGGAAATGGTTGAAACAGCTGAAAATGATGATGATGATGATGATGATGATGATGATGATATATATATATATATATATATATATATATATATATATATATATATATATATATATATATTTATTTATTTATTTATATTTATAATAGAAAATAGAGGTAAAGTATAAAAATAACAGGCTCATAATAAAGATTTGAACAGTCACAAATAATTTTTGTTCATTAATGCCATATGCTTATGACTTATCAATGTACTTACTAAAAGAAAATGTACACTCCTTACCATCATTGGTGTGAGACAAAATATATTTAATTTAGCGCCACTTACAATATTACGAATATGTATCAAACAACCCACTCACCAATAATTAAAATTCCTGTAAGTAAAATTAAAAAGCATACGTTATAATGAAACAAAGATAAAAGTAATTTAAATGTTTAATTTAAAGGAGGAAAGCATAGTAAAATATTGATTAGATGTAATTAAAAGGAAAATGATAATCTAGCTCTAAGAAGTTGCAACGCCTTTACAGAGCTATAACTATGTTAAATCAGTTTTTTTTTATAAATATGGTTATTCTGAGCATTTGGCTTTTCTAGGCGATTATAATATTAAATACTTAGATTTATGGTGATGTCTTTGAACACTCGAACTCTGGAACACCAAGAGTCGATTCGTCAACTAAAAAATATTTTCTATGGAGCTCCCTCCTCCACCAGTCTACTTCAAAAGGCTTGAACAAAGGCAAGTCCAAGATTTCTTCAAGCTATCGAAAACTATAAACGACCAAAAAAAACGTCAGAAGACTGTCTGAAGAACTGTACCTCATGATCAAAGGAACATGATACGAAGATCAAATACTCAAATAAATAAGTAAACTGGGTTATCCCTAAAAAGAACAATAATCAAAATCCGAATAAAGCCCCTAATAAAGAATCATCGGTTTAGACAGGAGGGATGAAACAAGATTTTAGTTTCCTCCAGAAAAGGGGCCTTCTCCCAACACCAGCTCTCAGAATGTCATCGGAAAAATGACAGGTCAAAAATCACAAATGTCAACCTGGACCGTATGACTGACATTTGTACGTTTTTGGACCAAGTTCACGTACCTGCGAATACACGCGTTCATGCGCTCGCGCTCGAAAACAGCCAAAACCCAAGCAGCAACCGAATTACTTGAAAATATAGAGTAATGAACGGTACATCTTTTCTCATTTAAGGCTTCTTCCTCATCTTTACCATTAATCGATTCTATTCTATAACCCCCATGTGCATCGCAACATTTAAACCAGGTTTAGCTTAATCCACGTTTGGAATGTTTCCTACATGCCTTCGTCTTACAGAAAAGTAAACATTCTAGACTTGATTTAAGCTAAACTAAGTTTAAACACTGCGGTGCATATTGTCGGTCTGATATATAGTTTTTTTTTAGGAATACAATTGATAGCATATCTTGCCACTGTGATAGTGGAGATAAACTTCCTGATTCCACGTTCAACAGCATCTGTGAATCCCACAAGCACATGGCAGGGTTCGATCTGTCTCAAGAATTGTACTTATCTGCTTTAGATTTAGAACTATACTCGTCAAAAGATTTCTGGGTTGATATAGTTAAACGACTTTGGCCCCAGTATAGAAGCTTTGGTTTCGAATATAAAACCGACTCGCATCCTTGCTCATTTATACAAATTTTTACTGAAGAATGGGCCGCCGCATACTACTCGCATATATGGGCTAGAATGATCGCAGCAGATGTATATAGTGCCTTCCACGAAGTGCGAGATGACGAACAGCAAATTATTGATGTAGGAAAACGATTTAGAGATACATTTTTAGCTTTGGGTGGTAGCCAGCATCCCAGTCAGATATTTAGGGAGTTCAGAGGGAGAGATCCTTCACCCAAAGCTTTACTAAAGTCCCTAGGGTTAAAGAAAGTCAAACAAGGCAGTTAGTACTAGTTTTAGTTTTAAAGTGACTTCAAAGACTTATGACTGTTTAGCATTTAAGACTTTAATTTATTGCCCCAGTCAGCGTAGACTTGTTTAAAAACAGATTTTTATTTTAATGTTTTAATTAAATCTGCAAAGTAATTGCAATATTGTTACAATAATTGAAGTGTTAAAATTGTTGCTTATGAGAATAATTTAACGAATTAAATAGGCTATTTTGTTCCAAGTGTTTTTACTTATGTTTCTTATTGGTATATGTGTGAAGGTTTAATAGCTTAATTTAGAAAAAATCTTCATTAAAGACCTAATATAACATATGAGTCGTATACAGCGCATTTTTTTTTAAAGTGGACCATAAGGTTATACAAGTTAAATGTTTAATCCCATGCTTAGGGCTGGGCGATTATCGAAAAAGATAATCGATTTTTGATTATTTGAAATAATTGATTATTTCCGATTAATCGAAATTAATCGAAAAATCGATTATTCGACAAAATCGATTAATCGGGAAAATTGATTATTGACCTCGTCGAAATTATGTCATTACTAATGACATAATGAAAGCGACTCCAGCGCTTACCACTTGCCTATCTTGAACACAATTCCGGCGGGCGATTTAAATTTTAGACCCGTAAAAATTAAAGGAGCGCGGTTCGAAAAGCATTCAAATTATTTCGTTGAATACGTCTTTCATAGTCGAGTTATGATTATAAAAAAGAATCGATTAATCGAGAAAATCGATTAATCGAAAAAATCGATTAATCGAAAAATCGATTTTAATTTTTTTTGTAATCGTTCAATCGATTAAAAATCGAATAATCGATTATTTTGCCCAGCCCTACCCATGCTAGGCCCTGTTCTGTAAGAACTATAGACATAAAACAGATCCTAACATGGGGTTAAAAATTTAACATGTAAAACGCTATGGTTCGTTTTAAGAAAACGCAAAACTCACTCTGTTACTTTTCTTACATTGAGATATTCAAGAAAAACGAGTTTTAATAGACTTTTACGTCTTAGGAAGTAAAAATTGAATTATGAGGTTGAATCAGTTGTCCTACTTGTTTAATTTATCGTTTTTTACGTTAAAGCTCGTTTCAAGCTCTTTCGTTCTACCTGTTTAATTTATCATTTTTTACGTTAAAGCTCGTTTCAAGCTCTTTCGTTGCCTTTTGATACAATGGTAAGTACCTCAATACTAGGGGTGGGCAAAATAATCGATTATTAATCGATTGAACGATTACAAAAAAATTTAAAGTCGATTAATCGACTATTCGATTGATCGGCTTTTCGATTAATCGATTTTCTCGATTAATCGATTTTCTCGATTAATCGATTTTTCTATTAATCAATTTTTCGATTAATCGATTTTTTCGATTAATTGATTTTTTCGATTAATCGATTTTCTCGATTAATCTATTCTTTTTTATAATCATAACTCGACTATGAAACACGTATTCAACGAAATAATTTGAATGCTTTTCGATCCGCGCTCCTTTAATTTTTAAGGGTCTAAAATTTAAATCGCCCGCCGGAATTGTGTTCAAGATAGGCAAGTGGTATTCATTATGTCATTATAGTCTATCCACTGAACGTACGGAGTAATCACGAGCAGACAAGGCGGTGCCAGACGGCCCGGTTTACACTGCACAAGTACCTACTTGCAGAAGTGATAATGCGAAAATCATCAGTGGCGTAGTATATAGGTAAATTAATGAAAATATGTTAATTTATTTTAGAAGGTTTGCCACAATATAATGGTTAATATTATAATAGTGACTTTACTACTAAACTAAGCAGGCTGAATAATTGAAATGATTTTCTTTGTGTTGTGGATTTTTGTTGTGCCACGATGCCAGATTAACTCGATAGGATTAAATTCACAATGGTACGGCGGCAGGCGTAAAATTCTGCGATTGGTGGATTTGGCCAATTCATCAATGAGATATTTGTCAGCACCTTTATTTTCTTTAACAAGAGTTAATAATTCTGCCTTGACCATATCTTCCTCGAATGAAATAATATGCCTTCTTAGCCATTCTTGTATTTCGGCCTTTCTTGTTCCGGTGTTCGGAGCTTTATCAATACACCTACTGTGGTACGAAGCATTATCCATAACAATGACAGCGTTCTCTTCTAGATGGCTTAGAATATTTTTGAACCAATTTTCAAATAAATCGGCATTCATGTCTGCGTGGTAGTCACCCATCTGCTTTGACTCAAAAACTAATGAGCCGCCTTCTACGAAGCCGCCATCGGATCCGATATGTAAAATAATCAGGCGTTTCCCTTTACCTGAAGGATTTTTTTATCCTGTCGAAAGACCTTCCAGAAAGGCTTGCCTGGGATGCTCTATTGAAGCATCCACCCATACTTTACTAACAGTGTGTCCCGCATTGACCCAAGTCTCGTCTAGGTAATATATCTTCCTACCTTCCCTTTCCCTTCCCTTATTCATAAACGGACAAAGATCGTTTTATCCGTTTCTTTGGTGGTAATTGAGGCTCATTCAGTACGATATTCATAGTGAATGTTACTTATTCAAATAGAGCTGCCAGATATCCCGATTTTAAAGAAAGCACACCGAAAAAAGAAGCAACACAATATTTTTAAAAAGCACTCAACCAACAAACAAAATTATAGACCGTACGCCACAGAACTCAGAATATAAATGAAACACCCGCACCAATTGAATATTGTAGGGTGTAAAGAGGACCGCTTAAATTCCGAAAATTTGACCTGATTTTACCTGAACCTGAATATCAGGTAGTTTTGTTACTCCGTACGTTCGGTGTACAGACTATAGTAATAACATACAACACATACAACATTCATTATGTCATTAGTAATAACATAATTTCGACTAGTTCAATAATCGATTTAGTCCGATTAATCGATTTTTCGATTAATATAAATTTTATCGATTATCGATTTTTCGATTAATTTCGATTAATCGGAAATAATCGATTATTTCAAATAATCAAAAGTCGATTATCTCTTTCAATAATCGCACAGCCCTACTCAATACATAACGTAAATATAATTATTTCAAGATTCTTAGAAGGCGCCAGAGTCGGAGTGGTTTAAATTCGGAATAATTTTGGATAAAACAAAATCTTGTTAAATTACAAATGATTAAAATATTGCTTATTAATTTACGTCATTCGATTTATTTGAAATGTAGTTCTCGGTGGGAGAAATCGAAATAAGGTATGTCGGATTCGTGCCTTATTAAAATTACAACAAAATCAGTTTAATGACGATATCGGAATTGGATGTTATATTCTTAGACAGTAAAACTAAAAAATGTAAATATGTATATATGTAATACATCATACATCAATATTACAAAAAGAACAACAATACACTTTAAACTGTTTTAACTCGTTATAAAATTACAATTTTAATGCTGTCTCAAAGAAAAATATCAAATATCATAATGTTTCATAACTCACATTAGTCCAGTTTTAAATTTTCAACTGTATTTATCTTTTTAGAAATAGTCTTTAACAATTTTTTGATATTAATGTTAAAAATAATATATTCTTGCTATGCTAAAGGGCATTACCCCTCTCTACATTTAACCCCTTTCAATAGTTTCTTCTCTTTTGCTAATAGCTTTTCTTCCGATTCTGATTTTTCTTGCTTTTTGTCCTTTTCCTGTAGTTCCTTTTCTCTTTTTTCTTTCTCTCGGTTTTCTTTCTCCCGTTTTTCGTTGACTTTTTGCTCTTCTTGTATTCTCTCATACTCCAGCTTAAAATCTTCTGACATTTTTTCAAACTCCGTACTACTCTTCAGCTTTAAACTAGCTTGTAATTCAGCTATGCCTTGTCTCAGAAAACCTAGCTTATAAAGGGCTACACCCCTGCGCCCAATGCACAGGGCTCTATCATCCAAATTTATGGGTAAAACTGGTTTCAGTAATTCAAGTGCACTTGTACAATCATCTACAGCACGTTTAAAATTACCTTAAAATAGAAAGTTTCTAATCTAACAAAAATATGTCTTGCTAGTACTTTTTTTATTAGAAAAATTTGGCTGCATGCAAAATTTAAGATAGTTATCTTAAAAAACGATCAAAAAATTGGAAAAAAGTTATAACTTTCATCCCATATTATAGAAGCGTAGTATTTTAGTACATACAACATGTAAGTTAACTTTTTTACGTAAACTCTGCCAGGAATCGTATCCACATTACATTCTGTAGGCAGGGTCAATGTGTGAACAGTGGATCATGTAATTTTCATTAACTTTCTTAAGGGATATTTATTCTATAAAATAAATTTGCTCTAAAGAATTATATTGTACACTTAATACACGAAGGTTATAGGTATGACTCTTCTATCTAATTATAAATAATTAAAAGTTAGAAGCTTTTTAAAAAGAAAACCTCTTTAGAGACTGTGTACACCATGGTGGACACAGTGAATCACATGCAAGTATACAGTGGCCAAATAGAGGGAATAGTGGTTGATCCCCAAAAAAAAGCATTCAGTAAAATCAAATTAGGTAATAAACTATTTTCTTTATTTATTTTGGCATCAATGTCAACAATGTTAGTCTTTAAGTAGAAAACAGCAAGCACTTCGACAACCTTAAAACTAATTATGTGAGTTAGCAAGAAACACATTAATGAACTTTCCCAAAATAAAAATAACATTTCTATGGTTTAAGCAGCAAGTTACAACCCAACCCAACCTGAACAAAAAGACAAAATCTTTTATTTCCTTTTTCTCTTGTGAATACAAACAAATATACTTTGGGCTTTTTGAGGGGGGTTCAACCCCCAAAACCCCCCTGAATGCACCACTGTGGAATGCACCACTGTGCTGTTATATCAGTTCTAGACACGAGATTTTAAATATGAATTCAAAATTTTTGTCCCTAAACTTGGGTATGCCGGGCTAAAATGCAATTATTTTGGAAATTTTGACTTATTTTTTTCTGTAAAAATGTTTCTAGAGTAATCAATGTTAACCATCTTAAATTATATACCTACATTTGAATATACAGTTCATTTTGTTCTTTATAAAAAAACGTGCTGAACATCTCTGCTCCCTGTATTTAAATAGCTATTTGGACCAGTGGACGGCCAGCGGATCTCCAATGGTACTGCGGCCTGTACCGTAATTCTGCTCATGGCCCATGAGCGGCATTACATTACATGGGCCGCCGCGGTCTACAATCCGCTGGGTTTGCCGTGTTTCGGGCCGGACGCGACTTTTGGCAATGCAGATTCTGTCCGCTTCTGGAGCAGCCACCTTGTATTTACTGGGTACTCTGTTTCCGTGGCAGTTACCACCTTAATTTTTTTTTACTTTTTAAGTATTATTCTCGGCATTATTAACAAAATACCATTTAAGTACTTCTTTTTGTGGAGGGGAATACAAGAGTGATTCACTTATTTCGGAGGTCACGAGCCGCCACTGCTCCTGTTTCAGAATCGTCAGTCTACATCGTATCAATACAGGGATATTCAATAATTAAACAAGTTCCACGTTTTATGCGACGAGAATCACGAAAATAATTTCTCTAGATACAACAAATAGGTATGTTTGTCTCAACCGAAAACTAACTCGGTTCACTGTACCCCCTTGGTCCACTGTTTCCACATTGACCCTACTTAAATTTACTAGTAAATAACTAGTAACTTACCAACTGCTAGATGGGCCTCAGATCTGGCTACGTATAGATCCAAAAACTTAGGGCTTAATTTTATTCCAAAACTAAAGGCACTTATAGCTCCTAAGAAATTTTTGTTCTTTAAAAACTCTCTGCCTTTGGCTATTAAAAATTGAGGATTTTTTTCTTCAGGCCTTAAATCTTCATTGACAAAACCTTAAAAAGAAAAAATCTTTAGATACTTCTAGAAAATCAAATAAAATTATGCAGCTGATAAGGAGTATTATAAAATTTTTAGTCATAAAGTCATAAAAAGAATACGGTTCCAGATTTGTGATGCAGAAAGATGTTTAAATGGTTTTGCAATAATTCTACGTGTTATGTAAAATCATGAGTATTGTCAAAAGACTCTTGTGCTTACAATGTCCGAAATAAATCCTATAAAAATAAATTTTGTTTTCAACTTTTCTTGCAGAAAATCATAATTCTTGGGATTGGACTGTGTCAAAATGGAACAACTTTCCGACGTTTCGCCTTCAATTGCACGTGGCATCTTCAGGGATCTTTACTCTCCGGCACTAGAACATTGACGGCCAGATTCTCCAACGATAGGCCGGTCTAATTTGACAACCAAAAGTTATAAACTGACCAAATAATAAGACAACCAAGTTTTATACTATGAATTTGTTTCTGAGTTTTATCACAAATTTATAACAAAAACGGCAATTTTAGTACGTACTTTCCACACTAATAGAACTAAATTCTTTCTAGCAATACATTCTAAGATGAAATCATTACTAAGCGTTTTTAAAGAAAACGAAAAGAAAACACTGGTTGGAGCCCGGAAATGCAAGCAAGAGGCATAGGCGTTTCTAGGTGGGGGCTTGGGGAGCTAAGCCCCCCCAAATCTCGGATTAGCCCCCCCCCCCCCCCCCCCAATCCAACTGAGTGGCTTAGTATATGTATAGCCAAATATGTAAACCGGAGACTTAAGCACCACCAAATATGTAAACCAGGGGCTTAAGCCCCCCCAAAAATAGAGGTCTAGAACCGCCTATGGCAAGAGGTCATAGCAGCTATCAAAGAGTACAGAAAAAACAGTACTTATATGAACCTAATTTATTTCTAATTTTTTTAAGCTTATTTTACACTAACCAGCTGATCTTCTTGCTTCAGCTTGCTTACGAAGAAATTCATTTTCTTCTTCCAAACGTGACTCCCTGCATGGTGTTGGAAATTCTCTTGGAGTAAATAAGATCTGTAAAGATCTTGTTGAACGTGGTTTAGGAACAGACGTGGGTTTGATTTTTTCTTTATATAATGTTTTTGGTTTATCTTTTCTCGTAACTTTATGTTCTTTAATTAAAAGCGATTGTAAATCCTCTTTTTCACTGTCTTGTTCCAATTCAATAATTTTAGCACCTTCACTTGTGTTTGAGTTAACATAATCTGGTTTACTCTGCTCCGATTGAACAATTTTTGCTCTAAATTTTTTAGGAGCTTCAATAGCTTTTTTCCATGTACTGAGGTCGCCCAGTGCTTTTGTCTCCTCTGATTTTTTAATATTTTCAATTCGGTTTCTTATTCTAGTATCTAATTCAATTTGTTCTCTTACAGCAACCCTTTAGAAATAAAAGTTAAAATAAAAAAATGACATAGCAAAAATTGTCTAAAAAAAAAACGTTTCAGTTCTGGACTACACTTTTTTTACGTTATTGTAAGTCTATGCAATTAAAATTAAAGATAGTTTTCCTTTCGCGACATTTATCGTTTTACCCTTTTTCACACCCCGTTTATGCTGGGTCAAAATTTTTGATTTGAGTGTTATTTTCTCAACAAGCAGAACTTTTTATGAAGAATAACTTTTCCGTAAAGTCAAAAATAAAAAAGTTTCCCATCTGTTAAGATGGTTTTTAGACACGCTGTATAATATGTTAATGATTTCGCTATTATGATATAGGGGGAAATGACTATTTGCAGATGATGCAACTATTTTGTGGCACAACAGGGACAGCGATCGACGAAGGAGTAAAATTACTTAGTTTAGCAAATATTAAGCTATGGTGCCAAGCTAAAGCTTACCTTTACCATTACTAAGACCCTGTCATGTCCTTTACATGCAACTTGAATGCGCTTTTTTTTGAGAATCATATTGTAAATAATTTGAGTGAAATTAGATTTCTATGGCTCTATATAGATAATAGAAAGAGACAAATAAATTTGAGGGACGTGTACAGAGACTGTAAGTGCTAAACTTGCCTCAAATTGCTATGTAATTAGGGTAATTTCTAAAGACTTGGATTCTGATATTGTACTTGATAGATATTTTTATTTATTAGAGTATCATTTACGATGTGGTATATGATTTTGGTAAATATCCTCAAGACAGTTATTTTCTAGTGCATATACAAAAAAGACATAATTCATTTAACAAAACCAAAATTTTATTTTGTACTCTTCCTGAACTGCGCCCCGATAAAATTCTTACGGTGTGGCCACTTTCTGGAAAACCGAGAAAAGTAGGGAAATTTAAGTAGTCGAGGAAATATCAGGGAATTTTTACTGAAATCGGGAAATTTGTTCATCCATAACATTCAAATTATTTTCTGATGAAAGCCTCATGCTAGCACAGTGAAGTCTCCGTCGTATTTTACATCCGTTTCACTTCCTTTTTCCCTACAGTAGGGGAATGTATAGTATCTCCACTGTCTTTTCTTAGTTTCTCTCTTTCTCTGGACAGAAAAAAAGGTTAGTATTATAAACAGAAGCGTGTAAATCACGTGATAGTTGGAGACTTTACTGTACTTTTTTTTAACTTTAATAAATAAAATGTGTATACCAAACAAGGTAAAAATAATTGATGCCGTCAAATTGATAGATAATAAAATTCGGTAACTTTTATTTGTTATAATTGTGATTACAAAAAAAATCACAGTATGGAATAAATTCTTATGTTTCAATTATTTAATTCTTATATATTGTTAATTATCTATTTCTTATCCGTTACGATATTTACACACTATAAAAGCATAAACAACGTTTTTTAAAGTCTACATAGTTTCGTGATACAACGTATAAAGTCAGGCAAAAAACTCAAAAATTGTCTGGAGACCCGGGAAGTCAGGGAAATTTGGTCCTGAGAAACAGTGATCACCCTGGATAAGTTTGTCGAATTTTTGCGGCACTTAAAAAAAACGCAAAATATATTGATTCTTTTAATGAATTATGTATGTCTTTCGTATGGGTCTACACCAGAAAGTCATTGAATTTTAATAGCAAATAACAGAACAAGAGTAATGTTAAAACAATAATATGTACTGCTCTTAAGCACCTTGTATTTTGTAATTTTCTTATTTTGGTATTAGTTTGTACTTCGCTTTTTAGAGAATAATGAGACTTAATAAAAAACATGTATGGAGCGTTTAATAAAACTATTTGCTTTATTGTCATGTAGGGAATTTCTCTGTAGTGCCAAGGAAATGTCGGAATTTCATTTCAGCAAATCGCTGAGAACCCTGATAAAATGACTGAATATTCTGCAAAATTTATGGTAGCGAATACGGCAATGTCTTTTTAGTAACGCCCGAAACGGAAAAGCTTTGAAGTAAAATTTTAACGACGTCCGAAATACAAAATCACCTCGATAACAGCTATTTTCTAATAATAAAAATTTACTAATACCACTGTTGTACATGATATTGCAGTAAGATAAATTAGTTAATCAGAAATAGGATTCCACCATAATAATTACACTACTATTTAGCAGTGGCGGTTCGTGGTTTTTGAATATGGGGGGTGCAAAGCAGTTGTTAGGGGGAGGGAGAGGAGGGTTAAAGGTGAGGAGTGAAAAGCGCTGAATGCTGGTTTGCACTATTTTTTTTTTCAAAACGTCACGTTGATTTTATTTCTAAATCGGGTGTTGGACGACCCAACTTTTTGATTGCAACTTTTTCTTCAAATGGAACAGGTCTATTTTCTAAAATATACTTTACAGAATTCATATTGACAATGAAAATACCGAAAGAACAAAAACTATTTAACGGCAAAGGCGGAAAGGCTGCAGAAGTCTTGAGACCGAAGCACGTGTACTATGCCGACCGTTGTCATAGCAACCACAGATTTATTCGCAATCTTATTGGTCATCGAGCTTCGCGTCGTTTTGCGTGACATCATCTCGCGGTTGTTCTCAAGCCGAGACCGTGCGGAAGTAAGGATTAGGTTCGCGCATGATCCACCGTTCAAATTATAACGTGGACTTTTGCCAAGGTACTCCAAACTACCTTCTAAGCAAAAACTGCATTATTTATTTGTGCTTTCGCTGGCTCTGTAATTTACGTTACGAGGAGAGTTTGAACAGTTTTTTGGTGCTATGAGTTGCTTTAATGAAATAAATATTTTATATATTTATTATTTTAGGTGGTAATTTAATTGGGTGGTGCGAGACCCTGTGCCCCCTGGCAGTAGCCGCCCCTGCTGTTTAGGACACTGCAGGTGTAATAAAAATTAAATGAGTACATACTTTTTTAAGTCAGCTTTCTTATTTAATTTAGCTTCGCTTTCTTGCTGTATTCGTTCATATTCCTCTTGTATAATTTTTCTTTTAAACTCATTTTTCTCTTGTTTGGTAAGATTAGCCACTTCTAAACTCTCCCAAATATCTTCAGAACATTTTTTAAGATCAAATAGAATTTCAGTCGGTGTCTTAGTGCAGATTATTTGGGAAACATCTACTGAATGAAGAAGTACGACTTCAAAGAAAAATGATCCCAATGACACTTTAATATACTGAGATGAAGTAAAAATATCTGCCTTTGAGGGATGCACGCCATGCAGGGGCACTTGAATAATTATTTTATCTTTGGTTTGTTTCCAACTAAAATCGTTTATTACTATGGGCATGATATTTTGTATACTCTTTCAATTATGTTCTACCTGTGTGATACTGTTTCCATCAAAATTGATTGATCAATAAAAAATAGTATGGTTGCTAAGGAGATATTACCTAGTTAATTAGCAGGCGCGGCGCGTGAAATTTTAAAGTTGTGTATCTCTGTTGCTACTTATGGGACACATGGCAAGTTCAGGTTCTTTAATAGTGAGCCTACTATGAAGGTTTTGGTAAAGAAAAAAAAATAATTTGTAATTTGCGAAAAAAAGTTGAATTTTTGAATTGACCCACCTGGGACAAAAATTAACACTCTTAGGTATTTTATCTGTTATTTTTTCTAAACAAATTTTACATCATTTTGTCGACAATTCTTAAACTTTAAGAGAAAAAATGTGTTATTAGGAAGTTACAATCATTTGATTTTTTTTTAAATTATATTTTAGGTTTAAAAAAATTCAAATGACTATAACTTTCTACTAACACATTTTTTTCTCTTAAAATTTATGAATTGTCGACAAAATGATGTAAAATTTGTTTAGAAAAAATAATAAATAAAATACTTAAGCGTGTTCATTTTTTTCCCTGGTGGGTCAATTCAAAAATTCAACTTTTTTTCGCAAATTACAAAATATTTTTTTCCTTACCAAAACATTCCTAGTAGGCTCACTATTAAAAAACCTGAACTTGGCATGGGACCCATAAGTAGCAACAGAGATATACAACTTTAAAATTTCACGGGCCGCGTCTGTTAATTAGTAATGCATTAGAATTAAAAAAAAAGATGTTAAATCATACAGGACGTCTGTGAAAATGCGGATAAAGTAGTACTAGAAGTTTATAGTATTTCGTACGGGCTTCCCTTATTAAGCAAATTGTCCCCAAAAAGTGCAAATTAAAATAGGGGTTTTTAACCGCTCTCTCTGTGTACTTACCTATCTAAAAAAAAATCCGTATACGGTTGTTGCAAAACACTACCGACAGAAATTTTCAGGTGATTAATTGGCCAAAAATAAGAAAATAAAGTTCCTATTAATATACAGAGTGTCCGAAAAGTCATAGTGTGGCAAATAATATCTTTGCTATTAGTAAAGATAGAGACACCAAATTTTAGGTGTATCTTATTGGTTAATAAATCTACTTTTTTATGTAGGTAATTTAACTTTTTCAACCTCTTTGAGGGGTGACGCTATAGAGTCGAGGTCAAAAATTTTAAATGCAACCCTATGCCGTGTGGTACCCCATTTTACAGGTCTTCAAAAAAGGAACATTTTATCGCAAACCAGAGGTCCGTATCAAACGTAGCAACTTCAACAGCGTTTTCACCCTAACTAGGTATAATAAAACGAAGCACGTTTTCCGGACCATTTTGCTCGTGTGCAATACTTTCATTAATTTTCGAAACTTACAGTAATAAAGTATTACTGTCGAATAAGTTAAAAGCTATTTTACGAGTCTGTAAGTATAACAAAAAATAATAAACTTGTTAGGATATAGTGTATACCTATAAATATCTTAATTCTTTTTTTTTTTTGGACCAGTCATTCACAAATTAACCATAAATTATAATAAAAGCAAATAGCTCTACAACTTTTTGAATAGTTTTTTAAGCGATTAAGAGTACTTTCTTCTTTTCGTTATATAAAAATACTTCCGCATGAAGTATCACTTTCAGTTTTTTAATTTAAATGAATTGTTTTTTTTTTGTAGAATATTTTATAATATTAACGGCTTTTCTTTTGACCAAGCAAAAAAGCACTCAAAATTTTAATCACGTATTGGGATTACTTTCCGATTACATAAGCAATCGGAAATTGATTATTCTTACTTGTAACCAGCAATAATTAATTGATTGCTTTTCTAACCAAGTAATTGTAATCAGGAATCGATGGGAGTTCATAGAGTCTGCCCGCCGGCTTATGAGGGTTTCCGAAGGCACCCGTAGCGCTTGTGCATTGTCACCATAAGTACTATATTAGCTGAAAGTTTCATCCTTTTAGAAATGAGCAGTGTTTTCACGGTCTTTTCTTGGGCGAAGCGGCCGTAAAAATATTAACGCGTTGCGACGCATCAAAGGACCAGCACCACACTTACATATAAACCCGAAACTTCGACGTAATCTGTACGAGTGGTGAACTTTTATGTAATTATTTGAACTTGTATTGGTATTTGTTGATTTGAACCTTTTACTACCAAAAAGCATTCCTTGTTGGTTTGTATATAATCACACAAATCACAAAAACCAGAAAAAAATTATATTTCTCTTGCTAGAGGAAGTATATTGTATTGGTGAAAAAATCACCATTCGAGATTGTTTCGATTCATGTCGGTTGGTGCGAAAACTTAAAGATTAGACTTTACCCTGGCTCAAAACCCCCTACAGTTTCGGTGTATTATATACAAAGCGAGCACTTTAAAGAATTAATTTCTATTTTTTGTTGCTTTAATTCAATGGTCCAGAGTTTGTCTGGTTTAAACTTAGTCTGGTCGAACCCTTGCCGGTATTTATATAAACTTCTCATATAAAATGTGCGGTGAAATCATATTTAATTTGATAACAGTAAATTTTTTAAAAAAGTTCAAAAACCAGTGAAGGTTTAGTTGAAGTATATTTGAGATGGCCTTGATAATAAGTTGATTCAATTTGACACGCCACCTTTTTCCGTCCTGAAAACGTTATTTTCTTAAATCCGAGGGCACATTTTTGCTTTTTTTATATAATCAAATTGTGCAGACAGGGCAGCACCGCCTTGCCCGACGGCGCCAAAGACCTAGACCTAGGGGTGGCGCTAAAGCCAGAAGTGCCGATTGAATTTCAGTCCCTATAAATTATGTGTATCCGTAGGCGCTTCAACAGCTTGGCGCCACTCTGTTGGCAGATAAAAGATCCTTTAATAATCAGTAAATAATAAACCAAAGAAAACTATGCAAGTCCTTATATGTATTTTATATGTATATAAAATTTTAAATGTATAATTTCTAATATACATAACATTTTCGAGGTACTTAACAAATACAAGATAAGAACAATTTATTCTAATAAGGTTTAAATCGTCTGGATTTCTTCATTATTTCAACTTTCTTTTTAGCTTCCTCAAAATTTTTTCTTAGTACAGCTAAATTTTTCATTTTGCTCTTCCTAATTTGCCATGTGTAGAAATTCTCCAGTTGTTTCTTTTTTGTCCCTGTTTTTAGTTTTTCATTTATTTTAATTTCTACACTTTCCTTACGAGGAAGCCCTGGGTTCCGACCCTTTTTAGTAACTACAGTCCATCCTTCATTGTCGACTACTTTTTTACTTTCTTTCTTGCTTTTCTCTTCTGATTTGTCAAATTTTAACATGAAACTATTGATTTCTTTTGATAACAATTCAGGATCACAAATCTGATTCTTGTATTCTTGAATCCACTTTTCTATGCCCGTTTTAAATGGCAAGTCAGTAAAAGAAAAGTTGGTTACTTGTAAGGCTTTTAACAAACCTTCTCTAGTAGCAAATACAATATATCCTAATTTAAACCCATTCAAACGATCAGAGTCATTATTTAGAGTTTGTTGTAAAAAAACAGCTGTAACTTTACCAGCACTAGAGAATATCTTCTTAAGACTATCTTCAGTAGCATATGGTGGTATATTTAGCACAAATAAAGTTCTTCCAGGTGGTTTATTTTCTTCCTGGTGTCGTAGAGAATGTTCTTTTATATACAATTCATGACAACTGCTGCAGTCATTGGAAAAGCGAACTGAAATAGCTAATAAAATTTATTTTATTAAAAAACTTATTTTAAATATTGTAAGTTGATTTAAGAGTAAAAGCCATTAAGTACAATTTTGCTCCAAAACACCGAGAAATCTTTTAAAAGTATGAACATATTTAATGTTGTTCAAAAATATTTCCTATTATAACAGAAAGTCATTGAATGCTTGAAACCATTCAAAAATAATTTATAATGTAGTGAAAATTATATGAAGTGCATGTTCCTCTGTCGAAGTTGTCTCTATCACTAAATTATTAAAGTTACTGAGTGAATGTTGCAATTAAAAAAAATTGTGATCAATGACTTTTACCTTTAAAACAATTTATAGTTCTCAAATGAACTTTAACAGCTGTAAAACCATCTTTAAGAATATAAGAGTTTGTTTAAAGAAAAAGATTGTGCACTTTCAAGAGGAACAGTTCAGACAGTTATCTGTGAAAAACGTGATACACATAAGAAACATTAAGTAATAGCTTGTGTCCTTAAAAGTGATGGAACTGGAAGCGATAATTTTGTACGGTATATATGTACGTAGCTATTGCTACTGATACAAGTAGGCAAGAGGATATTTTCTTAGAGCCAAATCGGTAAAGAAAAATTAAGGCAATAAAGCTATTTCGGTAATTATTCAGATTAGCGTAAACAGCGAATTTTTTCATGAAATTTTGCACAGACCCTAATTTTGGGTCGTAGAACACGAATCCGAAGTCAGTGTTTGGCGGTCTCGTAAAAAAAATTTTTTTTTTGCTCACCCAACCTGAGCAAAAAGGTGGTCAGGTTTGCTCAGTTTTGATTGATATAGATATATATGTATCTATATCAATCAAAACTGAGCAAACCTGTCCACCTTTTTGCTCACCCAACAAATTTAAAGAAATTCCTTGAAAAAGCTAACCTAAAAGTTTAAAAAAAAATTTTACGAGACCGCCAAAAACTGACTTCGGATTCGTGTTCTATGACCCAAAATTAGGGTCTGTGCAAAATTTCATGAAAAAATTCGCTGTTTACGCTAATCTGAATAATTACCGCTATGGTAAGGCAAAAAAGTTGTGTCATTTACCAATTATAGGTCTTGGCCTCGGGCTTGGCTTAGAAAGTTGTAAAACAGCTTAGATTAACAATGATCTTTCCATTAGGGTTAATTTAATAATAAAATCTAATAAAATTAGTTTTATACTTTGGTATATTTATATTCTGGTATATGCAATGTTCTTTGCACATTTTTGTTGCACATGAATCATTAACGTATCAAACCTTTCATTCAGCTGCAAGTTTTTAATTGAGAAACCATTTTATCAAATACATATTTAAAAAAAACTAATGTTAGGTTCACTAAAAAGGTTTAAGTTTTAGTACTGGTTTAAATTAAGATCTTCTAGTTGATCAGTTAGGTTTTGACAGGTTTTTGTCCTGTCACTGTTAATAAAATTAAAAACTTTTGAGTCATTCTAATATTGCAAGGATTTGCTTGGTTTCCCAATGATTTTTATCTGGGAACGTGTGGCTAGAATGAATTGAGTTATATTATTATGGAACGTACGTACTAAAATTAACCTTTCTTTATATATTATCGAAAAAACTCTGAAACGAATTCATTAATAGTCTTTATTATTCTTACACTCGTCAGTATAAAACTCTTGGTTGTCAAATTAGACCGATCTAGCGTTGGAAAATCTGGTTGTAAATGTTGCATGAATAAATATCTGATTTA
This sequence comes from Philopedon plagiatum, assembly GCA_963971165.1. Taxonomy (NCBI): domain Eukaryota; kingdom Metazoa; phylum Arthropoda; class Insecta; order Coleoptera; family Curculionidae; genus Philopedon; species Philopedon plagiatum. Next base: position 70,205,551 of record OZ020194.1, read on the forward strand.
AATAAAAAAATAATTTAAAATTACCTTTAAAACCCTGAATTTCCTGCATCTTACAGGTTTTTTTGTGGTTATGTTATTATTTATTTTGAGGTTAAGTTCAGAGGCACGTTCTTTCTGTGTTCGACAATTTCCATGGCTTCTTGCCTGATCGGCATCCAGCCAATTATTTTCTAACTACCTGGTCTGGCGTTTATTTGCTACTCGGGCGACCCTCCGAGGCAAGTTACACATCCTCCAGTTTGGGTGTCGAGAGAGAGCCTCCGGATAGTCGGGCCTAAACCCCCGAAGACTCCCAGTTTTCTTTTTATTTTATCTTCCACTAGCACTCTACTTGGGCTGTGTACCGTTATCAAACCTGGTTAACCACTCGGTATAATGCGGTAAACCAATGGTATCACTGGTTCCTGAAAGAATCGGTTTCACTACGGGACGCAGATCGGTCGTTTCTGTCAGATTTCTGTTTATTTTTACGGATATCGACTCAACCTTAAAACATACCCTTTCTCCTGCTCCAAACATTTTAAAACAAATGATTTTTAACATTTGTGGAAAAATAAATTTAAATTTAAACAAAAAAGCAAAACATAAACAGCGAAATGACATAACAAACCGGAAAACCAACGGAGAAACATCGGTTCCTTCGGTGACATTAATGACAGATAATTTTCAGGAACCGAGTTTCTAATCTTACCAATAACTTTTCAGGTTACCGATACTTACGGGACACAAAACCGTAACCGAAGTTGACAACGGTACACGCCCTTGGTTTAGGAACCGCACGGCCATAGGCGGTTCTAGACCTCTATTTTTGGGGGGCTTAAGCCCCCGGTTTACATATTTGGGGGGCTTAAGTCCCTGGTTTATATATAGGCGGCTAGGCCACTCAGTTGGATTTGGGGGGGCTAATCCGAGAGTTGGGGGGGCTTAGCCCCCCAAGCCCCCACCTAGAAACGCCTATACGCACGGCTGTAAACCGGACCAGAATATAACCTTTTTCTGTCAGAAACTTGACAGAACCAACCGGAAGTTCCCCTTCTTGGCCGCCATAGACCATGCCGTCGGCAGGTGGATCTAGTCAAGTTTTTAGGAATCACTCCTGCCCGATCTTCCCCGTTTTTTTCCACGATCCCCAACCAGGACTCTTCCTTCTTCCCCGGGGAATCGAAAACCACGATTTCCCGCGTTCTCGCGCCCTTCCCGTGAGAGAGACTGGCCACCAAAACCAACCTCGCCGAATCACATGTTGCTCTACCGGCGGACGAACGAGCAGTCCTAGAGGCACGTTCATATCTGCCAACCAACAACCTAAGAAAACCCTTTATTAGTCCTGGTCTGCCATGCTTGTCCACCAATTTTGACTTTCGCACTTCGACTTGTTTACGAACTGTGCTAAAACTGATCTGTCCTTGGCATAGAAACGCAACCATATTTATGGTTCTTGGCCGTACAGCACTGACCAACACAGAAAAAAAGCGTTTGTAATGACCAACGAGTACCGAGAGGCTCAGTGAAAATGAATTTCAGTGCAGTGCAGATTAGAGAACACTTTTCCCTTATTATTTTGCAACTCCACTAGTCGCACTGCGTGCTCTAAGTGGCGTTCCGTGCTTTGTCATTTGTCAGTGCATGAAACGTCTAGTTCTCCCAAGTAGTTTTTTTCGACTTTCTGCTATTTTTATAAAAGGTAGGGTTAGGATGCAATATGCATTAAACTTTTTGAAACTACTTCGCAGTTCGGAGGTGTAAAGTAAAGAGTGCACGCATTATTTTCACTCAGTGCCGCTGCACTAGTCCAACGAAAGGCTGTGTACTGTTGTTAAACCTGGTTAACCAATCGGTATAATGCGGTAAACCATTGGTATTCCAATTTTACCAACTTTTCAGATTACCGATACTTACGGGACACAAAACCGTAACCGAAGTTGACAACGGTACACGCCTTGAAGAGTGTGCATAATGCACCGCCTGCGAACAGACTTGGCTAATAATCACTCGGCCTGAGGCACGCATTTCATCGTTTGTGGCCTGAGAGCGACCGGTGGAAAAAGAAGAAATTTTTACCATTTTCGTAATAACCTTACTTTTTCATGGCCAGTCTTGTAGTGTACAAACTTACAGTCTCTTTTCGGTTTTTACAATTTTAAGTATATTCCCCTCAAAATGAATTATGCGGAAGAGCAGAAAAATGAAATAGAAGCTCTCGAGTCCATCTACTACGGAGATTTTCAAATTATATCTGTAAATCCGTATAAGTTTTCCATTCCTATCAAAAGTGATGATTATGATCCCGATAATAATATAGGACTTTGTTGTGATTTAGTTATCACCTATGCACCTAAATATCCTGAAGAAGCACCCATAATAGAAATAGAAAATTCAGAAAACTTCGAGGATGAATATGAATCAATATTGCTTAAGTATCTTGAAGAACAGGTATGTAAAATCTTGATTATATTGGCCACTTTAAAAGCTAGTTAAACTACTTGTTTGTTTTCAAGTTCTGATACCTAGTTCATAATATGGATAGAATGTTAGATTTAGTAATATCCAATGTAAATATTAATAATCTGCACAAATGTGATATTAGTTTAGTTCCAGATGATGTTTACCATCCTGCTCTGTCAATGATAATATCCTTTAATACACACAATAAGTTTATTATAATATTTTGTATGATTATTCAAAAGGATTTATTCTATAATCTTTTAAAAACTTGTGATTGGTCTGATATTTTAGAATCTGACCCTGATATGTGCACCAATTTGTTTTGTAGTAAAGTCATTAACTGCATAGATTTGGCTGTACCAAAAAAAAAGTCATCTAAAAGTTAAGTTGTTAAGTATTCTAAGTGGTTTTCCATTGATTTAGTAAGAAAAATTAGATATAAGAACAGGCTGCACAAACAGATACATAAAAATAAGTGTCATGAACTTATAATTACTGAATATAAAAATTTGAGGGCTGATGTCAAACATCAAACTGCTAATGAATACAAGAATTATATGCAAAATTTAGGGGAAAACATATTATTTGATCCTAATAGCTTTTGGTCCTTTATTAAATCTAAGAAAATAAATAGGGGTATTCATTCCTCAACAATTGACTCTTGAAGATAATAGTTTTGAGCAGCTTTTCATCCGTCTATGAACCAGCATCACTGGATCAACAAGACGTTGACTCGGGATGGGGTAACTTTAACTTTTTAATTATTAGTGAACAAACAGTTAAAGATTGTATAAAAAAGTTGAAATCTAAAAAATGTTCAGGTGATGATAACATACCTTCCTATATTTATAAGGGGTGCTCAGAAATTTTAAGCAGGCCTATGCCTATATTTTTAATTTAATTTATTTATTAATAAGGAAACTTTTCCTGATCGATTTTACAAACTACTATTATTACTGCCGTCCATAAATCTGGAAATATTAGTGACATCACAAATTATCGACCCATTAGTGTCTTGAATTCACTGGCAAAAATATTTGAAATTATACTGTGCATATCTGTGATAGCATAACAGATAAAATATCTGAGAAACAGCATGGTTTTTTTGCTGGCAGATCTACTGTCTCAAACTTAAGTAAGTGTTTTTACTTGGGGCGCAGCTGAAGCTATTATGAATAAGGTACATATGGATGTAATTTACACAGACTGCTCAAAGGCCTTTGATAAAGTGGATCACATCTTGTTGTTGTTGTTGTTGTTGGAAGGGCTGAAAAAAATTAACTTTTCCAAAAAGTCTTATATGTTTATGAGGTTATACTTTACATCTAGAACTCAAGCAGTAAAGATTGGTGATGAGTTATCTAAAGCCTTTGCAGCAACCTCGAGTGTTCCACAGGGCAGTAACTTGGGCCCAATTTTGTTCAGTATGTTCATAAATGAACTCCCAAGTATCATAGAACACTCTGATTGTTTACTGTTTGCGGAGGACTTTAAGATGTTTAAGACCATCTGTACTAAAGAGGATAGCCTCAGACACCAGTGTAATTTAAATTCAATCAGTCAATGGTTTCAAAATAACAAAATGTTCTTAAATATAAAAAAGTTCTGTATAGTGACTTATACTCGTAAAGTAAACATAACTGACTACAGTTATTCAATAAATAAGCAAATACTTGAATGTAGAGATGGTATTAAAGATCTTGGAGTATACATGCAACCTACTTTGAGATTTAATTGCCATTAAGTATTTAAATATTGTTAAAAAAGCCTATAAAACATTGGGATTTATAATTAGAAATACAGAACACAATACCATTGTTCTGTTGTATAATGCTATGGTTAGATCTCAGTTGGAGTATGCATCAGTCATTTGGTGCCCTTGCACAAGCAGCAATACCTTATTGAGCATGTTCAGAAAAGGTTTCTTTGTTATCTCTATGTCAAAAAAAAATAATTTATACCCATATTTAGTTTCATATAAATCAATGTTAAATTTAAAACTCTTGAGAGCAGAAGAATGACGCAATCTGTGGTATTTGGGTACTCTGTAGTTAATAATATAAAATGTAATGATTGCCTCACTATCAATAATATAAAATTTAATGTTCCTATAATAAATTTAAGACTGAAAAAAAAATATTTTATATAGGTGTTAGTAGTTGTTCTCCATTAAATCGTATGCTGGATCATTGCAATAAATTTCTCATTAAACACAATGTAAATACTTATACTAATATAAAAGAAGTTAATAGTATTTTATCATAAATGTAATAGTTAAAACGGATCTTTAACGATTTGTTTTTAAATATTTATTTCTTTTAGTTTTGTAGTTTTAGTTTTTCTTAGCTTTTAAGGACACCCTTTTACATGTACCTAATTACTTTTATAAGTGTTTGTAAGAATTATCAATAAATAAATAATTTCAGGCTAGTGACAATCTAGGAATGGTAATGGTTTTTACCTTGGTTTCGTCTGCTCAAGAGTGGTTACATGATAAGTATGAAACAGCAAAACACGAGAAAGAAGCAAAAGAAGCACAAAGAATAAAGGAATTGGAGGAGGCTGAACAGAAAAAGTATGTAGTAAATCCCACAGTTACAGTTTTTCTTTGGGAGTGGTTTATCGTGTCTAATTCTTTAAATTTTCTTTACCTTAAGAATTTATAAATGATTATAAATTTGCAATACAGTACACATTCACTAATCCATCATCATGAAATTTTCGTATTTGTCGTATTATTGGAATTAGAGGATTACTGAACTTCATACAATAAAGGCAGCGCTGGATTGCAGAACATAATGCATCACAATATCGTGTAAATTGGTGCAGAGGGGTTTGTGAGGGCAACAAGAAATAACCCTGCCTCAATTGCGTTGTAGAGGATAGAGGGCCATACATACTTTTTTGTGAGTAGATTTATTGAACTTTTAATTAAGAAACATTAGTTTTCTTTTTTAGAAAAAGAAAAATGAAATATCAGTTGAATGACGCTAAAGTGAACTATTTTCAAAATATTCTTAATATTAATAACAGATACAGTCTTTTTTTACCATAATAGTAAAACTTACAATTTATTTCTAGTCAAAATCGGATAAAACTCGCACTAATTATCCCTGAAGTTACGTTTTGTACTACATTTCCTGATATTCGTGTTATTATACAATAACACCTAAATTTATTTAAAAATATTTAAAAAATATCCTGCTCTGATGCCAAGATGGCAAATATTTCGAAATCGGCTAACTTTAGCTTCATTTAATTAGTATAGCTTTCTTCTCTAAAGAAGACAAAAAACAATATTCTAGCAGAAAAAATTCCACACATCTAGGTACTCACAAATAAGCAGGGTTGGTAAAAATCATAATTAAAAAAAAGCGTTTTTTTTAAATCGTGATTTTTTTTCTAAAAATTGTATTTTGGTCTTGTTTGGTTAAACTTATAATGAAAAAATATTTTTAAGCGTAAATACGTAAGAGATAGAAACGAAACAAAATTCGATAAGTCGAGTCGGAAAAATTCCGTTCGCGACTTCGTCGAAACTTGGAAAGACCTGCGGAAAACGCTCGGCTATATAAATAACACGCGCCTATTTCAGTTATCAGTAATATTTTTGCTTATGAGAGTAGCGTAGCATGAAATTTTAAATTATGACAAGTCGGGGTAGAAAGGAATTTAGTATTTAGCAAAATTTTATTAAAAAGAAAGTGGTTGGCAAACTAGGATACAAAAGGGTGTGTAAAAAGTGTGGTAAAGAGATGCAAGGTTTTAGTGGATAGACTGAAAAATCACTGGGAAAGCTGCAAAAGTAAAACTAGTGATATTAGTGGTCTTGAAAGTGATTGTGACTTCCAGCCTGGAACTAGCCAAAATGAAGTTATCCAGTCGGCAAAGAACCAGAGAAGGGGCAAGGGAAATGGAGGTGGCAGTGAAAATAGTGGAAGTAGCAGCCATTTGGGTTCTTTTGTTGTGCGAACTTGTCAAGATAAGAAAGAATTGGACATGCAAATAGCTAAAGCCACTTACGCAACAAACTACAGTTTTAGATCAATAGAAAACAAGGAAGTTTGAAAGGTCATAGAAATGTTAAGACGAAGGTTACGTTCCGCCGTCTAGATTTCAGTTATCATCAACGCTCCTAAATGAAATAGTTGAAGAAGAAAAATCTAAATGTTTTAACAAGTTATCTGGACAGTCTATTTGCATGTCCTTGGATGGATGGTCTAATGTTCATAATGAGGCCATAATCTGTGTAGTTTTAACAGCAGAAGATGGAAACAGGGTTTTTGGAAAGCATAGATACATCCGGTCATCCCCATAATATGGCTGATTATCTTGCAAATTGGCTACTGACTCAATAAATAAGTGCAAAAATATATATAACTGTGAAGTTACTAGTGTTGTGGCAGATAACGCGGCCAACATGTTCAGTATGAAGAAAAAAATTACCGAGTCGTTAAATTATCCTCTAATTACATATTACATTGTTCGGCGCACTTGCTTAGTCGGCTTCTCAAAGATTTAGAAGTATAATAAACAACAGGCGCGGTCCATAAGGTCATTTGGTCAATGACCCACCTAAATTTATTTTCAATGATACCTACACCAAATAATTTATTTTTAAAACCCAACTTTTCTTTCAAAAAAGTGCAAGTTGCAAGCGAAATCTCCCCAAGAAAGACTCAAGCCATGCCATCGCCAAAAGATATCCAAGCTTGCTTCGGGCTGGGTCGTATTTTAAATTGGTCTCGTAGGTTTATAACGACGATACAAATCCATTAAAACTAAGAGAGAAACGCATACGCGCTTTAGGAAGGTAAAAAGAGACAAAATTTGTCGACGGCCCACCGATAATATCGCGCCACTCCCGCTATGGAAATACACTCAATCTCTCCGTCACACCAATGTTAGTCATCAAATATAAACGCATCGGCACGGGTTTTCTCACATTAGCAACGTTGTCCAGAGGTAGAGTCCCAGCTATTGATCCACTGAGGTCGTGGGTTCGAGGCTGTGCACAGGTAGGCTTTTTTTAATTTTTGTTATTTAAAAAATTAGATCGGCTCTAAAAGGTGTATTGGCAACAAGTTTAGCACTTGTTCCTCGATAAAATATTTTTATATTTATTGATAATCTCGTATCTACTACAGCTGCCAGCCTGTATTATACTTTTAGTACAAGGCGCGACCTCTATTGAGGAGACGCAGACGTATCAAAACGGGAAGCCGCTGACAATCTTGGACTATAAAACACATAGAAAAGCAATACTAAAAGTCAAACATCTAGAGTAGCAATGTTCACTATATTACAGTAGGTACCTATTTTATGATTTTTGCCGTGTTTATTTGTAGGTAAATAATTTGTTGGCGAAACTACGCACATTATTAAAAAATCTTCCTTAATTAAAAAAGTGTATTTTGCTTGTTGCTTTGATATCACGTTGCCCACAAAATTTTGACCCACCTGTAAAAAAACTCACCGGCCGCGCCTGATAAATATAGTAAAAAAACATATAGTACAAATTGTAAAGTACTTTAGAAATACCCGTTTGCCAACTGCTTGGTACAATGAAAAAGGAGGCAAGAAACTGGTGTTACCTCGAGACATTCGATGGAATGCACTTTCGGGTTGCCTTGAGATTTATGTCAAGGAATATCCAAACTTGATATTAATATGTGAAGAGCATAAAGAAGAAATTGATCCAGTGGTTTTCAAAAAGATATCAGATATCTATATTAAAAGGATGGCTGAAGATTTTTTTGTACCAAAAGGAGTTGAAAGATTTATTTTTTTGAATAGATATGTTTCTAAGTATCTTAATTTTAGCTTAATTTTTTAATTTTAATTATGATTTTTATCGCTGATTTTAATCAACTGATTTAAATCTTCTCAACGCTGCAAATAAGTTTGAGCTTGTTTTAGGCATGTAGTGTACGTAGCGCCCTCTATCCGCTACAGTAAAGTTAGGGCCGGACAGGGGCTGGTACCTACGGGCTGCAGAACTACCAAAATTTTCAAGCCACTTTACTAATTTTTTCATACTTTGCAGTAAGTAATTAAAGATTCCTTAAAATAAAAATATGTAAAAGTAAAACACCGAATTTTCGGCCGAAAATGCTAGTAGTATAATGGGCCAGCGCTAGTCAACACACGCTGCGCCGCCCGCCACTCCCGACGTACAGTTGACCAAGTAAAGTTAATATAATTTTCTCGCGACGTTACTCGAGTGCCGAGCTGAACTGCTTTTATTTGTGCCCAGCACTTTTCAACGTAATGGATATAGGGCAGAAATCCGCTCCACCGATGGGCGCACCGATATTTTCTCACAAGCCGCCACTGAGGCCGGATTATTTTTCCCCGCCAATAAAAAACCCCCTATACCAATTTTTACGGTAATGTGTTTAAAGATTTTTGGAATATTAAAGAAAATCGAAATTAAAATTCTCATTTTAATGGCTTTTATCTCTGTTAATATCAACTTTCGGACTTGACAACTTTGACTAAATCACGATATTTTAACGTCAGGAATCCAGTGTTGGTCTATGTCCTACTACTTTTGATCCACACTGTAAATAAATGTCTTTAAATAACTTTTGCTTCTTTAGGTTTGAGGGTACAAGGGTAACAATTGAAACATTTTTAAAATGGAGGCAACAATTTGAGGAAGAGATGGGTATTGACAAAAAGAGAGAATTAGCAGATAAGGAAGGACGAAAGCTAACTGGTAATAGATTCGTTATTTACTTCACTATACCATAAGTAATTTCTTGCATTGTTACATAACAAAGAATATTTAAATGAATGATGTAACAGTCGCTTGATGGGTGTTCAACATATAGTTGAATGTATTATAAACTTGCCGCTTTTCACAATAAGGAACATATTTTTTTATTGCGTAAATCATTTAAGGCAGTCATTACAAAACCAAAAAAATTATTTTTAAAGAAAATTACTAGGATAATTTAGCTACAAAAAATGTTTACTTTTCGGTATAATTTATTACAATTAAAAATCAGCCATTTGTCCTTAGTGAACAATGATGTCAGGAGATCAGCAACAATAAGTGTTAATACTCTAATCATGTTACCGTAAAGCTTAACCCAAAGTCGAGCTGGTTGGTTTTTCTCGGAAACAGTCGGGTTGATAGAGAAATAGTGCAACTAGCTTTGGTAAAAAATTCAGTTATACACGATGTTTCATTTCGGATCTATTAAATGTCAAAGCCGAAATTTCCGCAATTTCTGTTGAAATCGGGTACACGTCGCAAAAGTGAATTAAATCGATGTAAATTTTCGGAGGTTGTGGAGGGCCCGCAAACGTGCTAGTATATCTTTTGAATTTTTTTAGGTCGAAAAATGCCGTTTGCAGGCCCCTCTTGGTACCTAATAACTCGAAAACAAAACGTCGAACCGAAGAACGGATTTATAAGTGAAACTTTAAAATCTCAAATAATTTCTTTTTGCAATACACTTACCTAAACCTAAAATCACTGGAAACTGGATATATTTGGGAAAAACTGGAAATTTCGATTTTAGACTCAAATATTTCATGGTTTTTAATTTTTTGTGGGGTCAAAATGGTTCAAATTAAAATCCATATACGTCATCGAAAAGAGCTCGTCGAAGTATGTGATATCCATATTTTTTAGTTTCTTCGTTCTTTATAGGAAGGGAGCAATCGCCGATTAAGTTTGGATTTTTTGACTTTTTTTGCCCTCGACATTTGACATTTGAATCGCTCAGTATTTTTTCCTATCTATTTTTTTCCCAATTTTTCAACACTTAGAAAGGGATAATCACACTTTAAAATGAATACCGAATGGGGCATCCAGGAGCGTATTTAAGGGGTAAAAACCCAATATTCTTGATTTTTCTTCCGACAAATCCTATTTTTAACCGACGATTATTCCACACTATTATCCTTATTTAGTGATTCTTTTTGGGTTTATTTTTCCCGCCAAATATCTAAGAATACCTCCCAGTAATTTAAATCGCTTATTTTTTCGTTTAAGTTATAAATAAATAGGTTTATTTGCATCGGGGACATGTCAAATTTGAAATTTTTTGAATTTTCGAAGATTGCCATGAAAAAATAAAGAATTGCAGTTTATTTACTCGGAATTATTATGTGTTATATGTCAATATTATGTGTCATATATGCCAATATTATGTGTTATATGTCAATATGATGTGTCAAAATTTCGCAAAAATGCCAGTTTTTGTTGCAAGATTGGAAGGTGCCTGGACCGATTTCGGCTTGAAATACGAGTATATGAATAAGATTTTAGGAACTTTCCATTTTAAGTGCAGCGATATTTCATTGGATGAGTTACGCATTAAATGCTTTTTTGTATTAATTTTTCGATGACCCTACGACACTGGGATTCGCCAGGTACTCATCATGAGTCATAAAAACACTTTTGACGACACAGCTAATGGGATCACGTTTTACAAGTTTTGAAATTGGCGCAAAAATTTTCAGTAGAAAATCCTTTTTTTTTTTTAATAAAGACCAAAATAAATGGATAACAGTAACCCCCATAAATATTTTTTATGTAGAGAATGTAAAAAAATATTTCAGATTTATTTGGGTTATAAGCATATTCCCTATTCAGCTCAATAGCCCTCACTGTGTAGAACCATTTTGACTATTCTAGGTTGTAGAGGGGGCACGTCTGAGGATATCTGCTATCACAGTAACAGCTGAAATTGTTGCTTTGATTTTTAATTATTTTTTGAATATGCTAAAACTGGTTTTTCGTCCGTAGCTCTTCTCCCGACCACCCGAATGCGTATTTATTTTGATTCCGTATCCGTATTCAAGTTCTCGACCGGTTACGTATAATACGGATTCTTTTAATATTCGTATTCAACGGATACGTATCCTTACATCACTACCCTCTAAAACCTAGAACAGTCAAAATGCTTCTAAATTTTTTTTCACGTTTTTAGACAGCGTGACTGGGCTACAAAGATTATTATTTTATCAAGATAAAGATTAGCTTATATGATTTATGTTTAGCGCTTTTCGGCGCATTTTATCTAGCCGCTAATCAAGACAAAACGGCTACCGCTTTACTAAAAACTGATTGTGGGGAGGGCCAAGTTTATAATTACACTTAACTATACATTTTATTTTTTACTGTGCTGTTGATATTCCGCGATTTAACTTTTCTAATTTAGTATTCCGCCAAGAAAAAGTAGATTGGCGCAAAGTTGCATCTGGAGATTCAACGTTTTGGAAAAAAAAAAATAGTAAAATTTAAAAAAACGAAACTGCTTCTAGAAACTTAGGCAAATCTACAGTAGAAATAATTTTGTCCAAATTTTTCTTATAAATTATGTATTAATTTTGCATTGTTGATAGGTTTTTCATACTTTTGCTAAAAGATAACGCAAAGTCAGAAATAATTCATTTGTGTATCTGTTTACTTATAAAGCAAGGCAGCAACCTAATAAATGTATTAAATAATTTGTTACTAACAGCTTAATATTTTAGGTAGAGAATTGTTTATGACAGACAATACCCTTAATGAATCTGATCTTAAATTTTTGGATGAAGGTGATAGAGTAAAAGTGGATGAATCTTTGTTCCAAGATCTAGATGATCTCGATCTAGAAGATGAAGATGATGAGGACTTTGATCCTGATAATTTTAATAGTGATTCTTCTTGATAAAATATATAGATTTAATTATTGGAAAGAATTAGGTGGTCTTTATTATATGTATTTTTTATAAGAAAATTTGTTTTACAATAAAGCTAGTATGTTATAAGTTTTGCTTTATTCAGTCATTAATATATTTACAGATTCGAATGCTTTTTGCTAAACAACACAAATTTTATAATAATTAAAATGAAGGCATCATACATGGCATGAATAATGCTGAAGTAATAAAACCCAGTGGCGGCTGGTGAAATTTCAAAGTTGTATATCTCTGATCCTATTTACGGGACCCGTACCAAATTTAGTAGTTTTAATAGTGAGCCCACTGGGAATGTTTTGGTAAAGAAAAAAAACATTTTGTAATTTGCGAAAAAAAGTTGAATTTTTGGTGTGCCCCTCCTAAGAAAAAAATGAGCACGTCTAGTTATTTTATTTATTATTTCTTCTAACCACATTCATACATCATTTTGTCGACAGTTTTTAAATTTTGAGAGAAAAAAAATGTGTTAGTAGAAAGTTATAGTCATTTGAATTTTTTTTTAAATATATTTTAGGCTTAAAAAAATTCAGATGACTATAACTTTCTACTAACACATGTTTTCCTCTCAAAATTTAAAAACTGTCGACAAAATGATGTAAAAATTTGTTTAGAAAAAATAATAAATAAAATACTTAGACGTGTTCATTTTTTTCTTAGGAGGGGCACACCAAAAATTTAACTTTTTTTCGAAAATTACAAAATGTTTTTTCTCTTTACCAAAACATTCGCAGTGGGCTCACTATTAAAACCCCTAAATTTGGTACGGGTCCTGTAAGTAGGAACAGAGATATACAGCTTTGAAATTTCACCAGCCGCCCCTGATAAAACCTATTATATTTTCTTTGGTTGAAGTCAAGTAACAAGAATAAGATTGGCAACATCTAAAAGTAAATTCCCTAAGTCCGCTTCTCATGCTAGGTGGTCCATTTATAAATAAATGAATCTTGGTTATTGGAAGTAGGTAATCTATTCCTTAGAGAAAGACGGCCAAGACGGGTGCTACTATGTTCACGTTGCTGGCGACATCGCTTTTCAGTCCCCTGATCATAGAGTACAGAAGCAGTTAACTGGTTCAAAGAAAATAAAAGGGTTTGATTGGGTCAGTGGCGCAGCCACGGGGGGGTCCTTTGGGGTTTAACCCCCCCCCCCCCCCCCCAAGTCCTAAAGATTACCCTACCCATTTCCCAAATTAACGAAAATAAAGCAATATTTGTCAAATTTTTTTGTCAAAGACCCCCCCCCCGAGAGTATTTGTCAAAAAATTTTGTCAACCCCCCCACCCCCCAGAGCGTATTCGTGGCTGCGCCACTGGATTGGGTTACGGGTTGGATTGGGAACTGGTTACGGAAAAAATGTTATTAGAATCGAAAATGTCGCAAGGCGCAGTGAACGTAGTAGCAGAGTGGCCAAAATTGGCGACTGAAATTAAGAACGTGGCGTCCTCTTCAGCCGTTTTGCCATCAATAGCGGGGAATGTTGTCGTTTCGTCTTTGTCTTCATTATCGTGTTATTCGGTATCTTTGTCAATTCTGTCGTCTAGTGAGCGTGGAGTGAGCCCTTCCCCGCTAAAAATCAGCTGATTGCTGCTGGCTTCTTTAAGCCGCGTTCTCAGAGCTTCCTTGTGTCGCCAGCGACATACTTCCAACCAATAGGATTTGAATATTTATTTTCCCCTAACCCCCACTTCTTTGTCGCCGGTTCGGGTTTGCTTGTCGCCAGTGTAGTTGGATTATTTCAACTTCATTGCTGCTGTCGCGCGTTTAGTTTTGTTTTGTTTGTGGTTTTTATGGAATTAGTAATTTATAGAACCTTCAAAGTTTCTAATGGAGTAAAATTGTTATACCGCGGACGAAGTCGCGGGCGCAAACTAATATTAAATAAATTAAAAGTAAAGAGAACAGTGTCTTGTTTTTATTTCAATCCAGTTTAGTCAAAGACAAAAACCCTAAACTAATATTTTTTAAATATTTTCGTTTTCTTGGTTTCTCGATCGGTCAGTAAAACTAGCTTTAAATTTGTTTTAACGTTTCAGTTTATTTGCTTAAACCATCTTCAGAATTCTATAAAGAAATTATTTTTTCATATGTAGGTATAATAATAATATATGTGGTAATATTAATTTTAAGACAAATAATTAGACTTGTCTGGTTCTCATAGCATTATTGGAGCCTTTAGCTTTTCGCCAAAGATAATATGATATTAGTAAAGTACGCCTTTCCATAATAAGGATTATTCAAAACGGAATATAGACACAATTGTCTTGCACAGAAAAAATAGTTTTCACATACAAAAACAATAACAAAAATGAAAATCATCTAAGGTTAGGTTTTCATCGAATGACAGGCGACAGGACGGCTCATCGGCGACAGCCGGTGCATATCGCCGCGACACCCAATAAGATAGAAGTGGGGATGTGCCGCCGCGACAGAACGAAGCTCTGAGAACGCGGCTTTACGCAGAAAAGTTCCCACAAAGACAGATTGATATTAATTAATCGCAGCACTAACAGATGGCGCAACAATTGCCTAATAGTCGAAAGCGACTTTATAAGTTCAGTGGAGATAATATAATTCACTGTATCAATTCTAATTATAAATTATTGTATAATTGTAGTAATTAATTCATTATATTTGAGCTTCTATTTCGGCTATCAAGAAGGTTCCTTCACTGTGATGATAGAGTATATCAAAGTGCTGGGTTAGATTACTGTTAGCTCAATAAGATTTTGTCTGCCTTCTTGCCAATTATATTTCTAATTAACTAATTATTAGGTAAAATCGTCACTCATTCATCCCTATCAATTATCCTGCTGGTACGCATTGAATAAAGAATAAGTAACATCAAACGTGCCCCTGTACCGTGACTTTTGGGTTGGGGGGGGGGGTTGGTTGGTAGAGAAAACCATATAATACCGTGTTGTATAATGTTTATAATAAATATATTGTATCTACTATAAGAGATCAATGGGGGGCCCCCCTTCCCCCCCCCCCCAGCGGTACGCCACTACCGTGCCAGTACATGGATTAGCTAGACTGGCTTGAATAATGCTTCGCTTTCCCTGGGTTAAAATGCTTTCAAAATACTTAAAAGTAAAAGCTTCTTTAAACTTTGCTGTCATAGTTTGATGAAATCGTGCTTTTTATTTTTATGAGGGATTCTCATGGGATTCTACATTTCTCAATTTGCATTTATAACGGATTCTGGAAGGGCAATGTTTGTCTTTACTATTATCATAAAGCTACTAGGCGATAAGTTCCACAAGCTTCAAAAGTCTGTCAAAATGTCAAAAAATAACGACAGGACAGTGTCATTTGTGCGCAAAAAAGGGATAGATTAATGTCGCTCCGAGAATCCTAGCAAAGATTTTAGCGATTTTTAAAGCAAAAATACTCGGATGTGTGGTGATTTTCCTTTTATTAAGATGTGACAAACTCGAAACAAACGGAAATAGTTGACAATTCACTGAAAAAGTACCTAAAAATTGTTAAAATTAGTGATTTTTGCAAGTGCGACATTGCTGCATGTTTATGGTGCCCCCAAAATTATGGAAATATCGTGGAAATGGTTGAATTTGTGTTTTGGACTTGTATTGATAGGATTATGCAACGGATTTCCTATTAATTTGGAAGATACCAACTCTGGTGAGTCACCAACCAGTTGGGTTTTGTCACCCACTTATTTACTCTCACTTTTATTTGCAACGTTCTTTGATGACTTAAATAACATATTAAGTTATTAAAATATACTACGAGTACTCTTTAAAAATCTGTTAAAATTAAATAATTAATATGTAAAAAAATTCAAGGCTGGTTATTGTTGCTAGCATTCAAATATGTGTTTGTCATTTATTGTTGTTGTAAAACAGAATCTTATGAGAACTTATGATTAAAGATATTGGTGTGATTAGTAAAATTCGTTTATGTCGAATTTGATAATATAATACAAAAGTGCTTAACTGATAGGAAAGACCTTTTATTATGCCTATTAAGTAGTTCTTTTAGCATACTGTTGTTGTACCTAGTTAAAATTATTTGATGTATTTTTTACTGATTCTTTCCTAACTGTGTCATTGCATCAGAAATGAGAATTTTATTCAGATTTATATATTACACATATTATACCTAGTTTACCACTACCACATGTTAGAATGTTTTTTTTTTTAGAAAACTTTGACATAATTTTTAATTCCAAGTAACTTTTTCTTATAACATTTTGCCCTGGCTTCTTTTGGATTTTTCCATTTTTTGGTCACTCTGTCAGGCTGTCTGAAGATTTAAGTAATATGTTAATATTATTTTCCCAGAAAGCAAAACTTTTTATAAAGAGTAACTTTTTTCCGTAAACACAATAGAAAAGTTTTCCATTTGTAGAGAACTCTTATAGACATATTCAAAAATGGTAAACATATCATAGTGTTAATTTTCAAATTTCGAAAATATACCTAAACAACATCCTTGGGACACAGAATGTAAGTATGCTCTTTGTGTATACGAAGGTTAAATAAGTTCATGTCCATAATCCTTTCTCAGCTGTTACATTTATGCATGTCAGAAGTAACAGTAATTAAGCCAAGGGAAAGGTTTCTAAATTATTTAAACGTTCATGAGTCTTAACACAAAAGGAATTTTATAAAGAAAATATCGAGTTATGCCAGTAGAGCCACATCTTATCAAATTTTGTCTTATGCCAAAAATTTTGACCATTTACCTAATTGTTAGTTTTGCCTTTTAGTGTTCTGCGAGGTGTTCTGTGAAACAGAACATTTATTATATTTTTTCTGAAACTAATCGACATAAATATTTGAAATTTAGCACAGAGATAGAGAGTGGTGGCCTAATTATAGACGTGAAGTATAAAAAGTTGAATTTTGATTCTGGGGGTTAATTTCAGGGGGTACCTAAATTGGGAAATGGAAAAAAACTCAAGGGCATCGTGTAGGGCAGGAGTCTCCAACCCCAAAAAAATCATCAAACATTGAGAATTAAGTAGGTGTAGATTAAACCAAAATTATCAGAATTGAAAAATTCTAGCGCAATCAATTGTTATAAACAATTTATTTGTTTATTTCCTTATAACTGCTGAGCCGTTGGTTTTAGAGAGAAAGTTTTTTGACAAAAAATATTTCTCACGATGTAAGGAACAATTTTTGTTCTTACACATTTTTCAAAATTTTTAATTTGGCTCAGTTGAAAAGCTCCCCACTCAGCTCCGCGCATACGCGATGTAATACGGCGTTGGTGCCGTCGGCGGTGAGCGAGGCGGCGGGTAAGTCGGCAGATGGGCGGAGATCGAGCGGCCGAGGTTTGCTCAGGATAAGTGGGGGGTTGATGGCATGGAACACTAACTGTGCAAGTACCTATAGCTTGCACTTGACCGAATTTTTTTCACTAGCAGTAGTAGCAGTAGCCCAAAGTTCATGATAAAATCGAAATAAAAATCTTTTTCTTCAGATAGCTGGGGGCCCAAAAAACCCCTCTGAATACGACACTGATTTGAGGGCCCTCCTAACTGTACTCTTTATTGAAACGTTTTTGAAAAGTGTTAGGAAGAGAGTTTTAAAATGATTTTGTTATAGGTAGGTACATTTGGACATTTTTTTTTGTGTAATTTTATTTAGGACTTAATTAGTTTTTAAAATATTGATAGTCACTTTTATTGAGCTTTGAAACAGTTTTCTTTTATCATCTCTTTTGATTTACGTTTGTGGCAGCAGGGAGGGACGGCTGGTACATAAGGGCTGCAGAGCTGCAGAACCACCGACATTTTCAAGCCACTTGACTAATTTTTTCATAGTTTGCAGTAGGGATCGACCGATACTGCTGTCAATATCGGCCATATCGGCCTTGTAGCCGATTATGTCGTACTGCAATATATTCCCACACATAAAGGCATCCTTGCCGTTGGTACATCTGCTCCATCGCTCCACCTATTAGCAACGAGTGTAACGTCATCGGATTTTAAGAGAAGACACCTGTCTCACAAATAAATCTGTTATTCGCCGTCAATAACACGAAGTGACGTAACTCAGGGAAATCGAAAATTGGAATAAGTCGATTTTTATACATGAAAAGTGTTGCTCTACATCACAAAGTATTGTAACACAATTTCTGTCCGTTTTGAAGTTAAACGAATATTTAACTTTTTTTTTCAATGAACTAGCGTATCTCCTTTCCAAATTTGGATATATTTTAAATAAAAATGGACCACATTTTACATACTTTGATAGTTAACATATATCTCTTCTATATAAAAGAAAAAACTGACTGACTGACTGATTGACGTATCAACGCACAGCTCACACCGCTGGGTCTAGAAACTTGAAATTTTGCACAGAGGTTTCTTATTACATATAACGTAGACATGCACTAAGGAAGGGGTTTTCAAAATTCAACCCCTAAGGAGGTAAAACAGGGGTTCAAACTTTGTATGGAGAAAAAGTATTAGATGGTCCTATTAACTCGAAACTTCATAGAAGTACTCTAAAACATAAATGTTTAAACACGTGTTTTACAGTTGTTAATAAATCAACCTCTAAGGGGTTCAAAGTTTGTAATGGAGTAAAATTGTTTTACCGCGGACGAAGTCGCGGGCGCAAGCTAGTCTATCTATAACCAAAAAACCCGTACTTTAACTTAAATAGCTTTTTATCAGTACTAAATCGAAAATTGAAAAAAACTTTAAACGCTCTCCTGTGAAATTGCAAAAACTGAGTTACGTCACTTCGTGATATTGACGACAACATGCGCGAAGATATTACTTCTACGCCATCTGTTGGCTCGACAAAGTAAATTTTTATAGCTTCTTTAGGTTTAGGGAAGCCTGACACGAAAAAATGTATCATATTTTCAGTTGCCGATAATCGGCCGACCGATAATCGGCCATATGTATATCGGTATCGACCGATTATCGGTATCGGCCAAAAAAATCATATCGGTCGATCCCTAGTTTGCAGTAAATAATTAGAAATTCCTTAAAATAAAAATAAGTAAAATTAAAACACTGAATTTTCGGCCGATAATGGTATAATAGGCCACCACCCCATCGCCGCCCGGCACCGAGGTACAGTTGACCAAGTAAAGTTAATATAATTTTCTCGCGACGTTACTCGAGTGCCGAGCTGAACTGCTTTTATTCGTGCACAGCCCTTTTCAACCTAATGAATATAAGGCAGAAATCGGCTCCACCGATGGGCTATTTATAAAATTTAATACGGGAAATTCTGCTGCTGCATTCGTGACAGTCCTTACTGGTAAATTTGCGCTCGTTTTATATCGAGAAAGACAATTATTTGCAGTTATCGTTGTTATTATTGTTAGCTGTCGGTAGCTAGTTTTGTAGACTGTAGACTTTAAAATATGGATGTTGTGTATAATTTAGTGAACGTTAAAAGATTTTTTAGTACCTACGCTTATGAGAAAAAACTTGCTACAAAATAGACGTAGGCCATTACCAGGGTATTAATATTGAGACAGCCGAGCCGGTCGGTGTTAACAGAGGAAAACCTTACACGCGTCACTTTAAGAGAGATATTTATTCGCGAAAAGATCGGATTTGTGGATGCAACAAAAAATACCCTTTTCTGCTTTCCCTGTGTACTTTTTTTCGATGGCGATAAAACAAAATTACACGCTATTTATTACGGTAATTTAATTTTCTTGCAGAACACCTATAATATTTTCCCACGAGCCGCCGCAGGTGGCCAGGATATCAATTAAAAAAACATTGAAGCAACTGGAAAATATTACTGTAATAAAGAAATCTCTGTGTCAATGCATATTTTTATATATTTAAAATATTATTTTATGGTACACCTACCTACTTATTAAGGCATACCTTTCTGTGAAATCATTCAAATCATTGTGGTTGCATGATTTTCTTTAAACATATCCACCTTTACTTAGTTCAAGGAAGTTTACTTTTATAAGTATGGAATGCACATACTAAATTTATTTTCTTTTTGTTTTTACGTCAGTATATAAAGCAATAAATCATCACAGTTGAGCTCCCACAGATTTTAATATTAGAAATGGCAAAAAAGTATTAAAATTATATTATTACCTATGGAGTTTTATTCCTGGTACAGTAGTGCGTATACACAAGTGATGGCTATATGTGTATTATGTTTGAAGTAACCACGTCTTTACTACCCAACCCTTTTGGCAATGTTGCTATTCTATACTTACTGTATAATCTAAAAATTAAAAATATTTAAATTAAATGACGCAGTATTGCAAATGGCTGGCGTAGCCAAGACATGATCAATTGCCTGACCCATTGCAGAGATGTCAGTATCATTTAACAATGTAAAAAATGCATAACCCTATAAGTAGGTACCCATGTGTAAATGCATAAATAAATATTGAAATGTTTCAGGTAATTCTATTTGAGCACTATTTAATTTGGTGCCTAACATCATAGAAATCAATATTCGAATGGTATTTAGCTGAAGATCTTAGATAAAATAGACCTTTGTGTGTAGATTTACAATGACTTTTGGGTTTTATCCAATATTCAAGCGCAAGTAATCTGATAACAAAGCGTTTCTCCCTTGGTAGCTCTTTAACTTTGTATAATTAATAGAATATTGTGCAGTGTAGCATGCGTGTAGGTATATTTCCGTTTTCTGGGCTTTGTATTTTCCAAATTTTACGTAAATTTAGATATATTAAGTGGCGTTTAGGCTCGCGTTTAGGGCAAGATAGATAATATCAGTTAAAGTTATAGTTAAAAAAAAGAGGTATTGTTAAAAGCATATATGTAGATATTTTTTGGAGATTTTTTTTGCATAATTGGCTTATTAACGTAATCTTAAGACTCCGAAATTTACTTATACATATCAAGTTTTATGTCTATAGAACAGGGCCTAACATGGTGGTAAAGATTTAATATGTAAAACGCGATCGTTTGCTTTAAAAATGCACTGTATATGCAAAAGTTACTCTTTGCAAAAGTTGGAAAAATTTACACAGCACAAGATTATAATGCAAAATTTTACAAGGAATCCGATAGTGCGCTCGTTTCAAATGAAAAGTGGCTCTCATAACGAAAACCGGCAGTAAAATTATTAATGGCTTTTTTCAAAAATCTCCCTGGTTCTGTCATTTAGAAGTAAAATTCACTCTGCTTTTTTAAGCCAATTGCAATTGAGTCATGTGAAAGTACCCAAGTACGATTCACTTCTCTCAAATTAAAGATGATGATTACTGATTCGATTAATAATTCCAGTCGTGGTTCTTCTAAGCATAGCAAAATAAAGGGTTTGCTCAACTTCTAAACGATGCCGAAACTATGAAACTAATAAATATTGAATAGGAAATTTAATATTAAGTAAATTTCGTGATATTTGTCTTTACTTTCCTTTAAAATTTACTTTTGAATTTTCCGATGTACAAGAAAAATTAAGCAAGTAGGAGCTGCAACTAAAATTGTAATCGCGTGTTGAATAATGCCGTGGACTTAGTTTATGTTAGAACAGATACCTATATTTACGTCTGTCTTGCCGCCAACAATACCTCACAGTCGCTTCAAGGACTGGGCAGGGCTACCAACGGTAATGCCCTAAAATACCCAGAAACGTTGGTAACAATCCCCAACCAAATATGACGGCTGGCCGCTAGCTTCAGGTTCATCCAAATTTGGGGAATTTAAAATTGCAATTCTCCACAATTTTCCCCACAAAATAAAACAAAAAATTAAATGAAACATAAACATATTTTTTATTTATTTTTAAAGATATATATGTATAAAATATATAAAAATAAAATAATTAAGAACATACCACTGAACCACCTTGCTGCTGTAACGAGACAGAGAGAAGAATATCTCTTCTTGGCTTCAAACGGCAACACCCCGAGGTTGGCGCGTGGGATTCTCACAATACACCCCGACATAGCCAATGCTGTAGCAACACGGCAAGCAGAGAGAGTTTTCTGCGGCGCGGCGCCTCTCAATACTCACTGTGCTTTATACCGTTTATACGGATGGGCTCTTCTGTTTTTAACGCGTGGCTACATTTTTGGAGAATTTTTTAAACTTTTGATTGTTGTTTTTCATATGTGTTTTTTATTTTGCAGCATTTTTTATAATAACCCAAAATCTGCAACGCACGCCCGTGGCAGCTTTATTTAAACGTCGGTAGTCGAGTGCGTCAGGCCGCTTTAGAGGTCATAGAAAGCAAATCATATTTATGAATGAAATCAGTACGGGATATTTTTCTCTCTGTCTTGGTTTTTCTCTGCTTTAACTTTATTTTTATCTCTTATATTAACCACTTGCCATTTTTATTTACAAAAAACTTCACATTCATAAAAAAACACCAATTCCTCGTAATTAATTAATATAAATACGATATTGTATAACCACTCACATAACAAAAACAATAAGGCTAAACACGATAGTATAGCCTGCAGTCTCCCGTCTCGTTTTATCTCAAGTATAAGCTACATAATACAAAACCCCGAGTGCACGGTTGCAGTTCTGTTTTTTTTTTAAATATAAAAATAGTGTTTTGGATACATCGATCAGGACTAACAAAAGTAGTTCCTTAAAATACGCTTTTTTGGTGCAAATATTTAAAAACCCCCGTATTGTCCCCGCATCAAGGCACTCCCCACAAATTACTCATTCAGCTTAAAGTTCCCCGCAATTTGGGAGATTTTCCACAGATTGGCAACACTGGGACTGGGGTGGATTAAATGGATACTTCATAGTAGCTTTACCAAAATGGCAAAATTTACTCAGCGTATTTTTATTTAATTAATTAGGGCCGCTTTTTCTAACATTTAAGTGTTTTCCGCTTTGATAAATCAGAAAAAAGCAAACGATTTTAAATTTTAAAGTACACATACTTTTACTAATTTGATTATGATTTACCAGACAGCGTTCGCTGAATCATCATGTCAGAAAATGTAAACAACTGATCTTAATTTTAAATTTATTTGTAGTTTTATTATTTCTACCGAGTCGGTCGTAATTCCATCCCATTGGAACCTGCCAACAAAAATTATGCGGATTTATTTTTGGTCAGAATGAATCACTATTTTCTTTGTTGGTATCCGAAATGGAAGTATGGCAAGAAATCTATAAAGGTAAACTAACCATATTTCTAGAGACTGAATCACGGCTACACAAAAAAAAGTTTTTCAAATTCTTGACTTCGAAAGAATGGCAAATTCTTTCCCTAAAAAAATCCGTCGACCTTTTTGTTACAAATGGTTCTCAAAATGACGCACATTTTGTTGGAAAAGCATGAATGACGGACAAATTTTGATGATGGGCAACGAATGACGGAGGTCTGGTCACTTAATATGTAAAGGTTTTACATTTTTTAGATAGTGTAGAAACGTATTAATTTAGTGCTTGGTCAAAGAGTAAATTGATTGATGATGGTAGAAACCTGGAAGAATGTATATGTATTTTTACTATTACACGGTGACGATAACCGCCATGTAGTTAAAGAATATTTGGAGTCGGATGGGTGCAGGTCTCCAATACATATATGTATGTACATACGTGATGCGAGTTTTTTGTAATACATACACAGAGTTTAACTCTGTGTCTCGTAGAGAGTACATGGTTGTTAAAATGTAGTAGTATTAGATTAGTGCTAAGTTTGTTCATCATAGTTAAAAGGTATGTCTATTTGTGTTATTATTAGTAAACCTGATAAAATAAGTTCTTTTTAAAAAAATTGTAGTTAACTTTCTGATGATGGTTTAGTCAGTCAATAAACCGAAACGTCAAAGATGACTATTGTTTTAATGTAAACATTTTGACCGCAACCCCATGGAAAAATAAAACCATATATTATAATTTAAACGGTCAGGAAAAACAATACTATTATTAGAACCTTTCTATTTGGTGTTGATAAAATATTTTTGGAAAATTACATGTAGATAAAGTTAATTTCTGTCATTCTGTCCCAAACAAGCATTTTCGATTTTGGCGAATCTCAAAACCTGCTAAAAAATCAAAATAAGATCATATATATATATATATATATATATATATATATATATATATATAAATGTAAATGCGAAGATTTACTTCTTCGCTAGTGCAGCGAAAAGGCCGTGAATGAAAAATAAAAATAATGAGGACTATCTTTGATTCTGGTCTGGGTGACCTCCTGCTATCGATTTCTGGGCCCTTACCCATCAGCGGGCAGGCTTACACCCAGGGTGGCTGAAGAACAGACCACGATTTGGCCAGAATCAAAGAGAGTCCTTATATCCAAAATGATCGGAAAGGATGGGTAAGATGTAGTGGCTCGCGCCAACTAGTTCACCCAGTGTTGCTCCAAAAATGTTTGGCTGCTAACACAATAATACTCGAAAGTATGTCGAATATATATATACATATATATATATATATATATACTCGATTTGAAATTGGTTGATAGTAATAAATCATTAAAATCCGTCAAACACGTACACAGAGTGGTCCACCTAAATTGCCAAGTTTTAAATAGTATATACATTGAAAGTCTAGACCCTTTTGCATTTATTAAACTTTCCATTCCTATAGATCTGATAAGGGCGTCGAATACAAAGCTTAACCCGAGGCTCGAACAATAAGCGGTAGTATTCTACCTGTGATGTTTTGCACTCATGCACGTGCTTTCGGGTGGGTTTAAGTTTATATTAAACACAATAATTATATAATTTAGTGAACATTCGGATGTGTGGCATAATTTGTTACCCTTGTATTTGAATAAATATAATACTAATAACAATAAAGCAACTAATAAACAAGTAAATTTGGAAAAATGTTTCTATTTGAAATTCTATAAAATTTATAGTAAGTCATTACAGTTCTTCGCTTTAAATTAATCATCATCAGAAAATGAAATATCTGAGGGACTGTCTTCTTCCCCTAAATTGATAATAAGTGGTTCGACCGTTTTCTCCAGTAAACTATCCAATTGCCACATTTTTTCCTCCTCCTTTAGTACATGCTCTATACATCTTTGCCACTTCCCCGCGTTGACTTCTTGAAGCGCTTCTTCAAAGAGTTTTTGAACATCACTCATTTTATAAGTGGTATTTTTTCTAGCCACATAACCTTTCACATGAGCCCATACCAGTTCGATCGGATTTAATTCGCAATGGTAGGGGGGGAGCCGAAGCACTATTATATTTTGTTTTTTGGCCATTTCGTCAACAACATATTTTTGAAACCGATGTTTATGGGTGTTTACAATTGATAGCAACTCCTTTTTAACCATATTGTCCTCAAATTGTATTTGTTTCTCCACAAGCCACTCGATAATTTTTGCTTTTCGCCAAGCAGTTGTAGGCATCTTCTCCAATCTTCTGGAGTGATACGGAGCGTTATCTAACACAATGACGGAGCCAGGTGGAATCAGCTCTATCATTTGTTCGAAATACTCCTCAAAAACATCAGCATTCATATCCTCGTGGTAATCGCCTGTACGAACTGATTGGAATGATAATAGTCCACCTTCTAAAAATCCATTGGAGCTACCGATGTGAGTTATAATTAATCGTTTTCCTTTTCCAGAGGGCGGATTTATTCCTGTTGATAGACCGTCTAAAAATGCTTGCCGGTGAGAAGTCACATTTTTGTCTGTCCATATTTTTCCAACTGTGTAGCCTTCGTTCAGCCATGTTTCGTCCAAATAGAAAATTGTTTTGTTTTCATTGCGAAATTTTCTTATTTTTCTCAAATAATTACGTCTCCAACATACTATTTCATCTTTTTCGAGCAAATGAGACTTCCGACTATGTTTTTCCCATCTAAAATTCATTTCTCTTAGAACTTTCCATAGTTTATCTCTCTTGATTGCAGGAAAGTCTTCTTTTACTGCCCCTAAAACTCTATCCAAAGTAGGGATCTCCTTATTGAAATAGAATGAATGCACCTTTCGTCTTATGATGGCCTTTTCGTCCTCATCGATCGGTATTGTTCGCCTTCCTGGAGATGGTTTTGGTGGCGTCACGGTTCCTGTCTTTTCTTCCCGCATCAGCCTGTAGATGGTTGCTTTTCCAATACCTGTCATCTTTGAACAAAGTTCCACTGCAGAATCGATACTTATTGCACTTTTTTGATATCTAAGTGCATTAAATACATTAAGCACAATAATCTTTTCACTAATGCTTAGCGCTGATTTCGCAGCTCGCTTAACTGGAATAAATCCTGAAAGACTCTCCATTTTCAAAAATTACCCAAATGTGTGTCCTAGAATACTCGCATTAGGTTTGTTCGCTCTTAAAATGACTCACAGTTTTATACCAATAAGTAGAGGTACCTAATTTTTCGTAACTACCTGAAAAGTAACATTGTGTATTAATTGTTCCCGGAATTCTCGGCATAATTATTTTTACCTGTTATGACAATAATGATTACTAAATTATTCGGATAAGTAAATAGGGTTCAAACCGGCACGTCAGGTAGGTGCGCCTATGGAATCGGCTGCTAAAAATGATTTATTACTATCAACCAATTTCAAATCGAGTATATATATATATATATATATATATATATATATATATATATATATATATGTATATATATATATATATATATATATATATATATATATATATATATATATATATATATATATATATATATATATATATATATATATATATTGTGAAACTGGGTAAGTCTCAGAGTTATTATCCCCAGTGTCACTTGTCTTTCTGTCATCTGTCAGGAAGCAAGTTCTCTGGTGATTAAATTACACATGGGTATCAATTAACGGACGAATCAGTTGCGATAAACGTAACAATTAACGGGCGGCTTCCGTCGCGAACTTGTCTGGTTTGATTTTTTTTTGCATTGAAAGGCAATTTCTATTGTGGTAATGAAAATGAAATATCTTTCCGTAACAAATCCCAGTGATTTTAATTAAAGCTGCATGTGGCGGAAATCGACAATAAATCAGTCGTTAGCGGGAAGTTTTAGGAAAAAAACAATTAGTTGGACCGATCCCTGCTGGGCAGTCGATGACAGTCGGCACTGGGGAGTCGTTTTGTCGTTTTTTATTATCACGGAGTACTTTTTGATTATTGTAGACCAGACGTTTATTTAATATTTTTTTTAATAAAAATCTATATTACATAAAATAAAATACATATTATGTACTCTTTATATTTTTTAAGATTTGCTTAGTGCTCGTAGTTATTAGTAAAGCAATTGAGTAATTAAATTTAATTTTTTGCAAAATTAAACATTATTATTATCAACGTTGGATTTTATACTCTGTTTTATCTGAAAAAATAAGGTAACATTTTTTTACACGGCAGACCATATTGAGATTTTAAAAGTATCTACATTTTCGAAATATATTTTTGAACGCTTCCTTTATGAAGCTAAATAATTTCAAATTTGGGTTAATTTAAAAAATTTCAGAATTTGTATGAAGAAATTTAGGAATTCTCACAATATTCAGAAATTTCAGCAGAAATTCCGGAATTTTGAGCATAATCAGAAGTTTCAGAATATATTTAAAAAACTGTTTCATTGATGTATTCAGCATTTAACAAAGAGTATAAATTCTCGGGTCCTGCTCGTTTATTCTCGTTCCTGCTCGGGAAAGGTGCTCTTAAAATACTTGCTCGAGCATTTTACATCACTAATAATTGAGTAAGGACAACGGTTTCTTTTAAAAACAAGGTAATATTTCAACTATAAAAAAAATTGTCAGTTTAGACTGACTAAAATAAAACTGCATCCCCTCAGTTCTGTCCGTCCCGAGAATTCGGTGTACCGGTACTCATAGTATAACGGGATTTTCAATTTATTCACAGTGTACCTACATAATACATTATATTCGCTATTATAAAAATAAACTATTTTTATTTTTTTGCCAGTTTATGGAGGTACCCACATTTTCTTCACGTGTCAACAGCCATATTAGAATAAATTAAAATGCAAACACCATTAAACACGAGTAACCAGTATATTATTATCATGTGATAAATATAAATTACCCACCAAAAATAAAGCACAGCAATTTTTTATTTTTTGCTAATTTGTAAATTTTAGATTTGACGAATTATCGTGTTTCAACGTGAGTTTAACACTTAATTACCATCATCTAGGGTTGCCAACCGTCCTCTAGTCCAGAGGACAGTCCTCTTTTTTGTCTTACCGTCCTCTTTTCTCTTAAGCATAGAAAAAGCCCTCTTTTTTATAGATAGTAAACTAAAGCAAGAAAGAATAAGAAAGAGTCAAAAGAAATATTTGTGGAAGCAATAGGTACATATTTTTTCTAACCTATAGTTTTCGTTTTTTAACTATCTTTTGTCCAAATAAAAAGTTTTTAGGTAATATAAGTATCACGTTTCATTCCTAGGCGTGCCCGAAGGGGGGGGGCTATGCCCCCCCTAATACGATGTCATAAAGATAAAAGAAAGCTAAAAATTAATATTCAATATTTTGTATTAAATGATCTATTTGCAATTGCTACAAATCGCACAAAATTAAGAAGTACTATATCACAAGAGCGACTGGATTCACTTCTTTTTTGTACCTACGTATATATAGAACAATACAAATCAAAAAATGTTAATTATGATTCGGTAATAGATGAATTTAACACTCTTATTCAAGGAACAAGAAGAATGTGGTTGTAAATATAAAAATTTATATAGGTAGTTACTTTTTTAAATGTATTTCTTATATTGTAAAATATGTGTTTTGGTGTTCATATTTTTTTACTTTCATAATTTTCCGAAATAAAGCGGGTGCTTTCAAAATTTACATTGTCCTTTTTTATGAACAATTTGGTGCTTGACCCAGTGGCGTACTCAGGGGGGGGGGGGGGGTGGGGTTGGATAAAAAAAGATTTTTATTTCGAAATTAGATAGAAGTTGGGTGAATTATTCTTGACGAACTTTGGGCGTGCCCCAGAAAAATTTTCGCCGGCGGCTCGTTTCCTTCTTACTTTCCATTTTAGTGGCTGACACTCCCCGAAACAAAAGCCTAAATACGCCACTTCCTAAGCCCACCCTAATTTCCTAATTAGAAAGCCTGCGCACGCCTATGTTTTCATGAACTTTTATGTACGTCCTCTATTTTTATTTTTAAAAGTTGTAAACCCTACCATCATCAATAAGTTTTACAGAGCAACACTGGAAAAGTCGCTATAGATAAATTCACATTTTTCGTGCGGGCCTAAAAATTTCTTTTACGCGCTCGTCAGATTTGATGCTTTATCGCAAAGTAGATATATAATCGCACTTATCTTTATTTCTCTCACCTAACATCAGTGGCCAAAACATAAATCACATCGATTAATTCATTTTTGGAAAAATTCATCTTGAGTACCTATAAATAACTGGACAATAAACTTGACAGTAAAAACGCTCAACTTTAAAACCGATCTGATTTTTAATGTCATCCACTAACATTTTCATTTGGTTTCCATGGTTACTGAGATCCATTGACAGAAGATGCTATAACGAGAACAGAAAATCCCGAAAAATCAAAATATTTCAAAAACTATTGGAGATAGGGATAGGTTCTCTAGAAAATGTGAAAAGTTTTTGACAAGCTATAAGATGGCAGAAAAATATATAGGGTGTTCCATTTGATAAAAGTGACATTTTTTAATTAGAAGTTTTCTGACTTTGGACCTAGAAATAAAACACCCTGTAAATGAGATGTCAAATATTTCATTGTGGATATGTTTTTTTGACTTAATTTACTTAGGATACAAATTATGAATCGCTTGGAGTCAAAATTTAAGAAGTATTTTTACAATAAAGAGGTGCTTGCAAATGCTAAATTTTCATTACAAGTCGATTATCTTGAAAACTATGACTTTTTCGTATATTAAACAGTGAAAAAGTTATGAAGTTACACGAAGAATTCAAAAATCAATTCAAATACAGGGTGTCCCATTTAAAAAATCTAACTTTGTACCCTGTATAATTCAATATATTTTTAAAATGTGCAGACTATCCAACCATACCTTAACACAAAAACTTATTATCGACAAGTCTTATCTTCAAGGCATAAAATTACTCCGCGCAATCGTTGACTGACTCGATACTGGTACTTCATACAACTTTTAAGCAAAAATGTTAAAGTCGTTTTTAAGAAAATCTAAATTTTCTATATTTTTTATCGCTAAACTACCTTAATGTAAGTTTTTTGGGAAAAACTAGTATATAATTACATATTGTTAAGTTTTCACTGAGGCAAATATTTTATTCGATGAACCAAAAACAATTTATTTCAATAAAAATATATAATTAAAACGAGCAACAAAATATTTTTCCCCACAATTAAGACATTTTATTGAGGTCAACTTAGGTTTTATTGGGAGAATAGACTAATGCATTTTATTTTTATTTAGTTACCTGAATTAAAATGT
Organism: Philopedon plagiatum; assembly: GCA_963971165.1. Classification (NCBI taxonomy): domain Eukaryota; kingdom Metazoa; phylum Arthropoda; class Insecta; order Coleoptera; family Curculionidae; genus Philopedon; species Philopedon plagiatum. The sequence continues at coordinate 70,236,047 of OZ020194.1, forward strand.
AATTGGAAAAACATCAGAAATATCTTCCCAATTTATATTTGATTCTGACCAACTTGTTGAAATTGGTAATCGATAAAATCATAAATTTAAGTACAGTCTAAATGCGTATTAATGGTGTCTTTTGGGGAATTGACTCTTAGACTGTGAAATAGTCGTAAGTTTTTTTTTGTCCACGGTGTACTTACCTTAGTTTTACAAGCTTTTATTTAACTTCACCTGTTAGAATGTTGAGGTCAAATATTGCAATCACAATTTCGACTAGTTCTAATTAAGTTAGAGCTCTGAAATTTTGCACACATGTATAAGTCCGGTGACAATGCAATATAGAATATATAATATTGTTCTAAATCCAATATGTCGGACGCCCCAAGATGGCGAAATGGCGGATTACCTTTTTCTCTACAATGCCCTTGATATGGAATGGGTATCAAATGATACGGTTTGACGAGTAGGATACGATAACAGGTAAAATGCCTTGTAATACTGCATGATGCATTATCAGAAATGTATAGGTTAAGACGTAACTAAAAATTTGAAAATAAAATCTTATGTAAAGAACTAAAAAATTCTTTTTAAAAACGAGCTTTTATTATTTAGATGTACTAAAACGGAACAAATAAGTATACTTTTTTCATTCGGGCAATGCTGCTATTTATAAGTGAACGTAGTTCGTGTGGGTGGATCCTAATAAAAGTAGTATCATAGTTATCACTCAAACAGATATAATATTTTATATTAAATTTATTGTCTTAAAAACTTGTCGCGTAAATAAAAAAGAAAAAAATACATATGTAGGTACCTGCTTACAATTTCTGCCAAACAAAATTAATGTCTGTATGAACTTTTCACGCGCTACAAGCTTTTATGACAAAACATATTATATTATATCTGTTTCAGTGATAATTTTGATACTACTTTTATTAGGACCCACCCACGCGAACTGCTTTCACTTATAAATAGCGTTCAGCATTGCCCCAATGAAAAAACTATACCTACTTCTTTCGTTTTAGTAGATCTAAATAATAAAAGCTTGGTTTTAAAAAGTATTTTTTTTACATAAGATTTTTTTATAATTTCATATCGCGAAGGAAGTCCCGTGCCCTAAGGGCTTGTGAAGATTGTAAGATATTATAAGTTTATGATTAGGAATATACATTATGTAAAATAATAATAAGATATATAATCGAAAAACACGGAGAAGCATCTCTGTTTACAAATTAAAGTAGTAAAACAAGTTAGGCCAGTATTTTTATAGTGTTAAAAATTTAAAGCAATGCCGCTTAATTAATTTTGTCTGGAATTTACTGTTCTGTGTTATTTTGTGGCTTTTATTACATCATAAATAATGATTTACTCCTCATTAAAACAATGATGAAAATTGGGATGCTGCAACCTGCATTTACGACAAAAAAACAGTTAATTAAATACTTAGTTCTATTGCAAAGGTGATAACTTTTCTGTTCAAATGAAGGGTCAACGGGTCAACTATAGTAAATTTATGGACAACAACTAATGTTTAGAGATTTTTGTCCTATATGACGAAATTCCAACCAGTTCACCATATAATATATATATATATATATATATATATATATATATATATATATATATATATATATATATATATATATATATATATACACATACTGGTTTGGTTTGGTGCCAGCAGGCTCCTTCTGAATCAGGCAAAGACACAGCAATTAGTGTTGTCACTTCTGTACCCCAGAGCCAGACTATGTTAAGTCCAAATTTACAAAATTTTAACTAAATACATTTAATTACTTAACATTTTGCGGCGCATCGTTTGGTATTTTTAGTTTTAGCGTATCTTTTAAACTATGTCAAGTCCACAGATTCCCCAGAGGCAAACAATGTTAAGTCGCGTTAACCTTATTAGCCTCTGGATTTGCATTTAGTTTGATACGTTAAGTCCGTGAGTGAACATCTACCTCGTGCGTAGTTAAAATATTTTGTTTTGTACAATTTTGTTTAAGTGCCAGTTGGTTTTTTTAAGAAGGTGTGTCTTCGACTTCTGTTCCGTGGTCCACTAGGACAAAAAAATGTTAAAAAAGTTAATACCTGAATTACCACAAAACGGCCAAAATGTTCGAGCCGCAGAAACCAGCACCACAAAAGCATCAGGTAAGTCTGTAAAATGCTTGTAGAAAATGGTTTTAATTAACTTTTTGTGTTAAATTATTAACCAAATATCACGTTCTAACAGTTAAGATGGGAAAAATTTCGTTTTATACCGTTAGAATGGACTTAACATAATTTACCACTAGCATTATATAAAATAATGGTGGCTTAATATATTTTTGATAAACCATAAAAAAATTAAATTAGACGTAGGAAAGGGTTTATCTTATTATTTTTGCAAATCAAAATAATGTTTGAGAAAATTTCATGGTAAAATATTGCTTTTTTTTCAGAAATTACCGAAGGCAAAAAGGAAGATCCTAATAGATGTGTTGTAAGTTGTAACTGAATTTACACAAAACTCCCAAAATATTCCAGCCGCAGATTCCGGTACAATTAAAATATCAGGTAAGTCTGCAAAATACTTGGTAGCTTGTTCTAACCAGTTCAGACAGGAAAAAAATTGTTTTATTATTATATTGGACTTAATATAAATACTGAATTTTTTTCAGAAATTACCAAAGATGAAAACGAAGGTTCCCTCAGATGTGTTATTCCATCGTTAAGTTTTTTGTGTAAACAAATACTAGAACAGTCGCGATTCGTGCCCAAACCAGTAGTTGATGCAATGAAAGACCTTAGTAATTCAGTAATGACTCCCTGGGATTGGCAACAGATGATCCGATTGTGTGGTACAAAAAAAACAGCTTATTGTAGTCACCATGGAAATCTCTGATTTTAAAGAATTTAAACAACTTTTTGATGGATCAGCTGCAGAATACATCCAAAAGAAAAAAAATAGCGCGGGAAATGATTTTCTGATATCTCATGCAGTTCATATGCAAGTTAGAAAAAGTAACCCGGGAATTCTATATTACAAAACAGATTTCACTAAAGATTTTTCAGAAGTCGACTTTCTCAGAAGAACCAGGCGAAATGACTGCATTCCTATATCGATTCCACCGATTAGAGAGGGGCCCAAACCAATTTCAGCCAAAAAGTATAGCCATTTACAAAAACTTTTAAAATGTGTACCAAAAAGGTTCCACGACTATTATGAAAATTTAGAATATGGAAAAAACGAAGATGACGAATAAAAAAAATGTTTTTACTTACTATTATCAGAGACCAAACTCTTTGTGTTATATTTTCTTTAAATAATTGAGCAATAAATTATTAATAAAAATGATTTCTTTTTTTTCCATAGGACTTACTATACATGTTATGTCAATTGAAAATATGTCAAGTCCATCTCTTTGGACTTAACATGCATATTAAATCCGAAAACTTGTTTTTTTGTATCTGCAAAACTATGTTAAGTCACTAAAATCAAAAATAAAATGCAAAATCTAAAATTGATATTATGCTTCTTATTCTTATACGTAAAGCTAATTCAAATATTAACTAATGACTGGATTCACGAATAAAGTGTTTTACAATTTAAAAAAGTCTAAAATTAATTCAATAAAACTGCTCTACTGAAAAATTGAGTTTTTGGACTTAACATAAGCTTTGTTCGCGGAGACGATCCGGAACTAGTCCGTGACAAGTGCGCGTGCGCTTTGCGATTATTTGCGTTCGCGGTGCAGAAAATCACTGATTTTGACAATAAATTTGGCGTTCGCGGAGATGCGAGAACAAGTTCAGGCCACATCCGTAACCAGTCAAAACGATCCGAAGATTATGGCATGAATTATTTGTCCGCGCAAGTGCAGTGTGAAATTTGTTTGAAAATTGTCGATTAATTTTGGGCGGGCTGTATTTTGCGAATTTCATATGCTGTTAGTTGTATAAAGGTAGATATAAATTTGTATATAATAATATGCTCTAGTATATTCAATTATTCTTGTATTTAAAATTACTCATAACAGAACAAATATGTCTTTGTGGCAATTTTAATCATTATATAATGTTAAATTAGGTTGTTCAGTCTAAAAATTTAATACAAAATAATAAAATATGTTAAGGTTAAGTGATTCGCAGATGTTCCGGACAAGCACGTTCACCAAAAACGTTCGCGGAGATTTGTCAATTCCTGATCGGTTTCGAATCGCACATGCGCATAAATGTTTGGGATTATTTAACTTGTATACAGGTTACGGACTGGTCACGGTCACGGATCGTCTCCGCGAACAAAGCTAATGTCTGGTTCTGGGGTACAGACTTAGAAATATGCGTGAGGTTAATGATGGAGCATCGCACGTAGGATTCTTGGGTGTGATGATCGATCAGGAACTTAAGTGGCATACCCAGATTGCCAAGAAGCTTGGAAGCGGTCTGTTTGCATTGAGGCGTCTTAGGGAGCATGTTAGTGTTCCCGTACTTAGAACTGCTTATTGCTTTGTTGGCTTGGGGTCACGTACCCAGGTCAAAGCGTGTTTTTGGCCTCCAGAGGAAGGCTGTGTGGGTTGTGGCGGGGTTGGGATTCAGGGAGGACTGTAGACAGGCTTTTGCTGCCCTTGGCATTTTGACTTTCCCATCCCAGTACATCCTGGATAGCCTGACATATGTTAAATCCAACAGGGGAACGTACAACGTGCATGGTGAAGTCCACAGCCACGACACCAGAAATAAAAATAACTTAATACCAGAACATTCCCGCCTGGAGAGGTGTCGAAATGGCCCAAGATATTTGGGAATTACCCTTTTTCAGCGATTTGCCAGAAAGTATCAAACAACTGCCTGAAAATAATTTTAGGGGTAAAATAAAACAAATTTTAATAGAAAATGCTTTTTATTCACATGAAGAATTTTTGAATTTTAACTTCAATAAGTATTTTGTAGTTTTAGTGTTTAAAGATTTTATATATGTAGTGTAATTTTTAATATGTGACGTTCTTAATTGTCAGTTTGTATCATTGTAAACAAGCTGTCTATATATGTATATTTTTCTTTTGACGCGTGTAAGTACTTTTCGTATTTTTGACATGATTTTGATATATGTGTATATATATATATATATATATATATATATATATATATATATATATATATATATATATATATATATATATATATATATATATATATGGGTAATTCTTACGAAATGTGCTTAAACCAGGCTAGGTTTTATGTCAAAATTTTTTATGAGATATTGCGTTTCTGTTTGTGGTTTTAGTAGTTTTAGTTATTCAGTCATCTGACTGGTCACTCACTTCATTAAGCATTTTTGAAAAAACTTGACATTTTAGAAGTGATTGTATAACGGAGATGAGAGGGCGTGCACGGATATGAGAATATATTTTTCAGGGACGATGAATTTCTATAATTTGCATCTATTTAAATTAGTTGTTATCGGATACTTACATAAATGATATATTTTTAAATGAAAAACGGAGTAGTAACTTTGTAAACATTTTATTCAAAGTTGAAAAATGATATAAAAGGTAAACGAAGATGTACCAACGATAAAAACAAACCAATAAGTAAACGTCAACTTAAAGAAATTAACTTAAATTCTTAAAGACAGTTAAATCAAAACAAAATATGAATTGTTCCCTATTATTTATGGTGGGAGTGGGAAGTACAGCTACTACATTCATATTAGTGTGCATTTGACACAGGCATGTATCCCTTTCATTTATTTTGGGGTGAACTACCCAAAACGGTTTCAACTTACAAAAAGTTGCGTAGCTAATTAAAACATTTTCAGAGGTTATAAATTTTAAGTGCAAATGCTGGAGAGTATCGTTTAGAAATCTTTTTTGTTTTTTTGATATCACCCTTTTTTACAAAATCTTTTTTTCCGGGGCAGAGCCTGCTGCATTCATCCCTTTCCAAAAATTGTGTTATCTGATTTTTAAACATATTACAAGCAATTTTTCTTGTGTTTCTATTTTTAATTCTATCTTTTAAAAATGCTGATGTAACCTTGTGTAAGTATGATTTCTTTTTATAATCTTTTACTACTTTTCCTGACACAAATTTCCAAAATTTTCTTTTATCACCGGATTTTTTTACTTTTTTATAATTTTCAGACAACTGGTTTATCATTACTTCGGAAAATATCAATTTTTCCTTTATTTCCTGAGAGACATTTTGCCCTTCAATAAGTCGTTCTACTTTGTCGTTTGCAGAATTGTCACTTTTGTTCTTATAAAGTTTTGCCTTCAACCGTTTAAGACGCATTTTGTATTTCTGTTTCATGTTTTTCTCTTTGTGAAGGTAGTATTCTAGCTTTCGAATTTTTTCCTTAAGAGCCCTGGTATGTCTTCTTGTGCGTGCTTTTCCTTGCCTTATTCTTCCATGCCACTTGTCATTTTGATGGTGCTGGCTTTCATCCTGGAAATCTTCAAGGGCTGGAGTTGTCGGGCGGGGGGGGGGGGGGGGGTGGCGGGGGGGGGGGGGTGATGAGGTATTTTCCCTTAACCTTCCCTCTAAAGCTGGAGCTTCTGTTTTACGATCATAATAAGTTTTGCTGCTATTTACCCATGTCTTTCTTTTTGTTCTTTGTTCCCTTTCGGTCACCTGAGCAATTGATTTTATTTTTCCCGTTTTATTTCGAGCATGATATCTTTCCCTTTCCTTTCTTTTTTCTTCCTCGTATTTTTTTTTTACTGATAAAGCCTGCGGCGTTTACTATTATTAAAACTGGTCTGCAAGACCAACCATTAATTTTTCCCTAAATTCTTAAAAACTAACATCCTTCTATACTAAAGTTCACCCAATGGAGTCCTAAAGGTTTATCTGTTGTGACTCGTATATTTGAGGATTATTTTTTCTCCTTGCTTCACGCAGTTTTCTCATAGCTTCTCGTTGTTTTTGCTTTTGACTTTCATGCTCACGTTTTCTTTTTCTTTTGGCTCATGGTGGGCGTGCCTGCCATATCTAAAAAATATTTACTTATGTCCTTTATATTGAAAAAAAATCCCCAACGTCGTAAAATAACCTCAACTCCAAAAATCAGCCTCAGCTCCGCGAATAGCTGGGTTCATGGAATTGAGGTTCACGGAGATTAGGATTTTATATGTTTTTGGTAAATATTTCCTTTGTAAATAAAATATTACGAGATCTTTCTACACCAGTAACTAAAACTTTTTAAAATACTCACCTGAACAAAAAACAAGAATAAACAAATAGTTACTTACCTTAGAACTAAATTTCACGGAGCCGATATTTTGAAATTACCACACTATAAGGAACAACTTTAATACGCGCTAAAAACCAACCTGCTTCCCCCAGAGCCAGTCAATAACTGAGTTCTAGAGTTTACCTGTATTTTCCTTATTAAGGGCTGGGGTTTCCCCAACCGGAGTGGGTATTCAGAGCCATTTTTTACCTAGAAACTAAACCTTCGCTATGCTTCACGGAACAAACGATAGTTTTTGGGAACAACTCTTTAAATGCAGGTAAACTTGGGCAATTATAGTATTTTTATTCTGTCATTTACTTGAATTTCTTTAGCGGAGACTTCTTTTTTGTTATACAACAGAGTTTAAGTAAAATTTTTTGAATTTAGCTAATACTAAGAACAAAACGAAGAGCATATAGAACGGGGAACAGTCACGGAGGTGAGAATTTTCAACTTTGTCAATTTTTTGAAAACATGTGTTGCACTTTAGAATCTCATTTATTGCATTGAAGAAAACTACCCTTTTTTTAAAATCAAATGCGAACAATTTTTAAATCTTATTTAATTTTTTTTTATGAATTAAGAGGTGTGAACAGCAGAAAAGCACTTTTCGTAAAAACAACCCATATATATATATAGGTATATATATATATATATATATATATATATATATATATATATATATATATATATATATATATATATATATATATATATGTATATATATATGTATATATATATGTATATATATATATATATATATATATATATATATATATATATATATATATATATATATATATATATAAAAAGAGAGGAGAATTATTGTGGGCATGTCCGCTAGCAATGAACAGTAAAATGAAAAGTTAGAATGGTAACCCGTACGACACGTGTTTCTGCTCATTGGCTTCATCAGGCCCACGTATGTGACTGTGCCTCTCAACATAAGTCGAGATGCACAACGTCACATACGCAGTTACGGGTGTAACCTTAAGAAAAGGGAAAAAAAAAATATATTTAACGAGGACCACAAACAGGAGCCAGTGCACCAATTTGTGGCTTCAGCCAAAAGACCCCTTTTTTGGGGGCAACAATTAGCGTCGCCGACGGAGGCAACTATAGCCAACTGTCGTGGTATCCTATAAGCCCAAGAGAAGAAAAACAAATGCTAGAAACTAGCGCGGATCGATACATAAAAAAAGAGAGGAGAATTATTGTGGGCATGTCCGCTAGCAATGAACAGTAAAATGTTACTGTTCATTGCTAGCGGATGTTTACTGTTCATTGCTAGCGGACATGCCCACAATAATTCTCCTCTCTTTTTTTATGTATCGATCCGCGCTAGTTTCTAGCATTTGTTTTTCTTCTCTTGGGCTTATAGGATACCACGACAGTTGGCTATAGTTGCCTCCGTCGGCGACGCTAATTGTTGCCCCCAAAAAAGGGGTATTTTGGCTGAAGCCACAAATTGGTGCACTGGCTCCTGTTTGTGGTCCTCGTTAAATATATTTTTTTTTTCCCTTTTCTTAAGGTTACACCCGTAACTGCGTATGTGACGTTGTGCATCTCGACTTATGTTGAGAGGCACAGTCACATACGTGGGCCTGATGAAGCCAATGAGCAGAAACACGTGTCGTACGGGTTACCATTCTAACTTTTCATTTTACTGTTCATTGCTAGCGGACATGCCCACAATAATTCTCCTCTCTTTTTTTATGTATCGATCCGCGCTAGTTTCTAGCATTTATATATATATATATATATATATATATATATATATATATATATATATATATATATATATATATATATATATATATATATATATATGTATATATATATATATATATATATATATGTGTATATATATATATATATATATATATATATATATATATATATATATATATATATATATATATATATATATATATATATAGTATTTTCTTCTTTATTCTTTAGCTAAACATAATTTTTTTATAGGAAGTTTTCTTAGGAATAGGCTATTTTTTGTAAAAACAAACATACAATTTAAAAATTCACGACGTTTCGCACATTGTACACTATTGTGCTTCTTCAGGCTTCCTAAAAACTTGGAATGTGCATTTACATGATCTAAAAATGCTTGTCAAGCACGCGAGGGCATTACTATTATTGCTGTCCCCCACCCTTATCACCAAAAGAATCGCTCAGAAAAATCTGAAAGAAATCACAAACATTGAGTATTAGGTGTAGATTGAGCCAAAATTGTTATAAACAATTTAATTGTTTATTCCCTTATAACTGCTAAACCATTGGTTTTAGAGAAAAAGTATTTCAACAAAAAATATTTCTCACAGTGTAAGAAACAACTTTTGTCATTACAAGTTTTTCAAAATTTTTAATTTGGCTCGGTGGAAACGCGAGTGCATTACTATTAATAATAATTTAAATGGGGGGCTGATGGCAGGGAACACTAATTGTACAAGTATAGCTTGCACATGACCGATTTTGTTCTTAAATAACAAATTCTCCAAATTGGGAGTCGATGTTGAATAGAAACAACACCAAAACACGACAAACAATGACCTATTCTTGACCCAACATTTTTTAAAGTTATGCAAAATATAGATACATATATTTGCATAAGCTATTCCTTCTATCTTCAGGTTATTGTATCACCGCAAATTTTTTATGATCTCTATGAGGTTATCGATGACGTAAGTACAGGCGAGAAATATGATAAAAGAAAAATACAACCCGGATACCGGTCGGTGTGCGGTTTTTAAAAATATAATGTCACCTATGCCTCAAATGGGTATCAGAAATTTCTTATAGGTTTGCCTTGAAATTGTCTTGATTGGAATGCTCTTCGTTCGGTTGCATGGGTTTTTTTGGGGCGCCCCCATATAGCCGTGTACACAAAGGATTTCAATAGCGAATTTTATAAAAATAAATATTGTAACATAAGCATTAACCATTTCTACATATTCTACAAAATATTATAAACAAGAACAAACATTTTGCCGTCTATGTAAGGTCTTTGAAATGAATTATACCAAAAAATATGAGTAATAGATCAATACTGATATGTAATATAAAAAGCCTTTTTTGCGTTTTTGATTTACATGCTACTAGATATTTTCTGAAAACATTCCTTGCCCGATAATTTTGGCTTCTAATCCAAATAAATTAATTTTTTTTTCAAAAAACATCTCTTTGGAAAGTAATTTTTTTCAAAACAGCTTTTTCGAAAACGGATTAACGAAATTTGTCAAAAATATTTTCTGGAAAACATATTTCGAACTTACGTTTTTTCAAAAATGTCCTGACCGCTTTTTCAAAGATGCTTTTTAGGAAACGGATTTATGAAATATTTTGAAAATAATTTTCTCCAAACAAAAACCCGTCTTTCGAAAGTACATTTTTTCAAAAATGTCTCCAAACAAATAATTTTTAAAACAAGTACAGGGTTATTGGCCACATTTGGACCAATAGGTAACTTTTTTATTTAAAGTTTTTGATATATGGTTTAAATGTAACATTTATTGGTCCTTTTGAGAAGCGCCAGTAAAAGTTGGTTTCGGATATACAGGGTTCCCTATTACGAAATGTCAGAGCAATGTTACTTTTTTTAGACGGAACATCCTGTATATTATTGAATGTTTAGATTCTCCAGACAAATCTATGTATATTTCGTGTATAATATCCTATATCTATCTTCAACAGTTTCCGAGGTATTCATAATTGAAAATCGGATTTTTTTTATTATTTATTTCAATTTAATTAAATTAAACAACGAAGCCTACTAAAACAATGAATAAAAAGTTAAACGAATCGGCGAAATGAAATAATTGAAAAGTATGAGTAAAAAAATGAACTAATTCGTTGTTTAATTTAATTAAATTGAAATAAATAATAAAAAAAAATCCGATTTTCAATTTTGAATATCTCGGAAACTGTTGAAGATAGGATATTATACACGAAATATACTTAGATTTGTCTAGAGAATCTAAAAATTCAATAATATACAGGGTGTTCCGTTTAAAGTAACATTGCTCTGACATTTCGTAATGGGGAACCCTGTATATCCGAAACCAACTTTTACTGGCGCTTCTCAAGAGGACCTATAAATGTTACATTTAAACCATATATCAAAAACTTTAAATAGAAAAGTTACCTATTGGTCAAAATGTGGCCAATAACCCTGTACATTTTTAGAAAATATATATTTTTAAAACAATATTTAGAAAATCAAATTATGAACTCTAGCAGCATGAAAAATGTTAATGAAAAAAGATTCTGAATAAACCCAAACGAACCTTTTTTGGGTTTGATCAGGTTTCCTTAGGTTCGGTACGTTACTTTCTCGTAAATTACTTTTTCAAAAAGCCGTTGCGTGAAAAAATTACTATCCAAAAAAAATTAGTTTCGAAGATGTTCTCTGAAAAAATGTATTTTTGAAGTGCTTTAAAAAAAATTTTAAAATTGGTTTTAGACAAATTGTATTTTCGTAAGTACTCGAATATCCCCCCCAAATGAGCAGAAAGCATAAATAAGAAAAATGCTCCAATATTTACACTTCCATATTAATCAAACAATTTGTCCTGTCGCGTGTAAGCTAAGATGACCAATAGGGTGGAGCGAAAATATCAACTTTTTTATTTTTAACTCTAATAGTGAAAAAAGGTTGTTGCTAGTGTTCCGTAAATGCCATATTTTTTTTAAAAATTTTTCATTCATATCTTCTGCCCTCTACCAACCCCTAAGTGGGGATGAAATATAAAGTTTTTTGTTTTTAACTCTAATAGCAAAAAAGTCGTTATTTTAGTTCAGTTGTAACCAGTTATTTTGGTTTTTAATTACATTTATATTTTCTGCCTTTTACCGACCCTTAAAGGGGGTAAATATTAAGTTTTATTGTTTTTAAACTAGCAAATTAATTTTGAAAAATGTCTGAAATATTTTCTAACTCACCTGTAACCCAAGAAACATTTTGATAGCAGCTCTTCGCTTGATTAATTTGTAAATAATTAATCAACCCAGAACTCACCACGTGGAGGTGACTGCTAAGCGAGTTCCATCCCACCCTCCCTCCGTAATATTTTTATTGGTTGAATTATTTTTTTGTGTCGTATGAAGGCATCGCTCCTCTAGATTTTAGGGTTACCCTAATGAAACCATCCCTAGCTTTCAACCCAACTACTTTTGATGATGCTTCGGTAACCAGCTTCACGCACCTTTCCACCGCCTGTGTGTGACATGGAAATGAGACAAGATCCAACTCCAACATTTTATTATGATTCATGATAAAACTCCTAATTTCTTCATCGGATATTGTATTAAGAATTGGTGGAGATGTAATTACTGTAGCTTGCCAGTCAATCAATTCAATATAATCCCCTGCATTAAAATTTAGTTTTGGTATAGTAAAAGTTCTGATTTTTTTATTACATGTTGTTCGGGCTTTTAATATGCGCCTCAATGCTAGTTCTCTTACGTGGAGACGATCATCTGCTAGCATACATATAAGAAGGTTTTCCGGATGCACAAAATATGCATTTCGTTGAATCACTGGATCTATTATATTTCTTAGCTCTGGTTTTAAGTACCGACTTCGTTGAATAGCTTTCCAGACATTTTTTGCACCATTTTTGCACGATGAATTAAACTTAGTCTCAAACCACATTGGCGCGTAAACATTTTGAATAAACTGAGTCAATTCTGTAAGATTTTCACTGGGGTTTTCTGCACTTATATAGAGTCGCAAAATCCTATTTGCTGTAGTAAGCCACCGCGAATGAGCTAATTTACCAGGGTCTAATTGAGATAAATCAGAAGAACATTTTCCGTTTGATACTGCAGTGCATATTTGAAACAGGTATTTCTGATCTGTGCTTAATTCAGAAACTATTACATTGGGCAAATCACTTAAAATAGGTTGAAAGTCTACAACAGGAAGATTCTGGCAAGTCTCTAATTGCTTACCAATTGGTCCCGCATATCCTCGAGGACCAGTTGTCACACCATCAAGAAAATGGAACAAATGCCTTAAGGGAAGTTCATTACTATGCAATTGGCAAATGAACCACTGTAAAGTGCGTTGTAATCTCACCTCCATTTGAGATATAACTCCATTTTTCGAGCCAGTGTTGACTACTGTTCCATCAGACCCAACAGCACACAAACTTTCCAAGTTATAATTATGTTCTTCAAAAAACTTAAAAATAGAGTCGGTAATACTTTTTGCAGAGCCAGAAGTTGGCGTTGTGTGTCCCACATAACAGGATCCTGGCTCTTCAATTAAAGATACGTGCTCCTCCACTATGGTTCGTCTATGGTGCTTATTGCCAGTAATCTCCTGTATTAAAGTTGTATCTTTTCTCCCGTCGAAATATATGGCCTTTATCGATTTTTCCAAAGATTCATTTTGCAAACTTTTCCTTCCTTTCGTCCTGGCTCTTCTCACCTTACTCCTATCTATTACATTAACTTTATCAGTCTCCGAAATAAGTCCAATATCTTTAAGAACAGCTGATGTTATGGCTGCGGCGGATCTGTCGGACAAACCATATCTATCACATACTTGAGCAACTGTTTTTAATTTAATAGGATTTGCTTCTGTTTTTTGTATTTGCACATCCCTAGAGCTTTCTTTGGAAGTAGATGGAACTGCTGGATTAAATTCTTCTTCATCTAAAGTATTTTCATTTGTATCAGAATCTTGCTCATCAGTATTTATTTTTCGTTTTTCGCCAATTTTTATTGTAGACTGTTGCGATATTTTAAATTTTTCTGTTTGTAATTTTCTTTCTTCCCTTTTTCTCATTTTATTTGTTTCTACATAGTCGACATTTCCAATACACATTTTCCTATCAGTCCTCTGATCAATAAGAAACGACTGTTCTTGGATTGGTACTTTATTTTGTCTTTCACACGAACATTTTTCAAATGTTTTGCACTTACAAGAACAAATGTCAAAAAGAATGTTTGCATTCTTCTGAAAATCTTTAACTTTAAGTAAATAATTGGCATTCCGTTTTGATCTTGGATGTCGTAGTAGTTTGAGATACTTGTCGTGATACGTTCGAACGCATTGAATTACGCGTGTACGAGAAACTATTGGAATGGTTGCTTTCGTCCACAATTTACAAATCTTAATCGACACGACTTCGCAAATTTCACTAACTGTTGGTTCTTTTTTGGACTCTGGAGGTTTAAGATCATATCGCACAAATAAAAAACACTTTATTACATCCTGGTACGTCGGTAGCACTAAACCATTAAAGTCACAAGGTGATCCAAATATAGGACACTCCACGGTTTTTCCCGTATAAAGCGTCATTGAAGAACTCATTTTTAAACGTATAATAGATTTGTCAAAACAAAGAAACCTTTATCTAAGCGCGTACTTGACAAACTGACTGTTGTGATCGAGAAGCAAGCGAGTAAATCTATGCGATAACTTGACCTTGGTAGGGTTGTGATGGGAAAGGGAGGATAGAAGTGCCAGAGTGATTCGCTAAGTTATCGGGAGATGTTCAGATAATATTTAAAGATGGTAAAGGTCACTTTCTTTTCGAAATTAAATAACCTTCTGCTTTTCGCCCCTTTTCGGGGTGGTAGAGGGCAAAAGATAGTAATATACGAGAAAAATATTTTAGTATAGCACTTATATTGCATTAAGGAATATATTTGCAACTATTACGTATTTAAAATTAAATTAAATTTTTTTAGCCTCTTTAGGGGGTGGTAGAGGGTAAAAGATATTTTTTAATTTAAAAAATATTTTGACAAATAATGTTTGGACTACTGGAGCAACTTTTCCGCACTATTACGTTTATTAATTTTCCAACTTAAAATTTACCCTACATAAGCGCTCCACCCTAATGACCAACTCTTTTAGCTGTTTCTTTTTTCAACAAATATCTTTTTTGATGTTAAATTAAGTAAATTTTTTCGAAAACAGCTTCATCGAAAATATGTATATTTTTTTAAAAAGAACCTTTAACATTTCCCGGAAATATATTCTTTAGAAAACATACTTAGTTTTTATAAATTTAAATTATGATTGAATGAAACGTCAATGAAAAAATGACAAAAAGATCATAAACGAACCTTTTTTGTGTTTGGTCAGGTTTATGTTTCGTGTATTTGCTATGTTACTCTGTAGTAAATTACTTTCAAAAAAGTGTTGTTTTTTAGTATGAATATTCGAAGTCCTTTTCGAAACAATGTTCTAAAAACAAGTTTTCTTGAAAAAGTTTAGTTTCAATAAGTGGTTAAAAAAGTTCGAAGCTGGTTTCAGGAAAAAGAAATTTTGAAAACATTCCTAGTTTTCGAATATTATTGAATCAGTTCTGTTTTCGAGAAAATATATTTTCGAAAAAATCGGTTTTTTGCTAACGACTATAACAATTAATTGCTCTCATCGATTAATAGTTGTTATGGCAAAGACAAAGATGTATGACAACAAGCCATCGACTAGCTCTAATGTTGCGGGGCAGTTTACTTCAAGGAAGGTTTACTAATTTTAGTTCATTAATACTAGAAATCAGAACGCAATAGAAATACCTAAACATCATACTGAAAAATATAAGTCTTCGTTTAAATATACATCTTCTGTAATTTTTAATAATATTCCTTCTAGTCTAAGGGGCTTAAGCTATATAACTTTTAAAAATAATATAAAAAATTATTTAGTAGGGGTAGGATTGGAAGAATGATTTCTTATAAATCAAAATCCTACCTATTTATGCCAACTAGTATACTACTGTCATTTTTTGGTTTTCTTTTTTACTTTTATCAATTTTATATTTATGTTTTAAATTGTTTTTATTGGCATAAATAAACATCTTTATTATTATTATTATTATTATTATTATTTTTTTTTTTTGTTTGGTTTTTCCTGACCGTTATTAGATATAAATATTTTGTATATTTCATGGTATTGCGGTCATGTGATGATTAATTGAAAAAAGTAAACTTTTTTATATTTTTACGTTTCGGTTTATTTTTTGCTAAACCATCTTCAGAAATTGTCTACAAAAAAATTTTTGAACTTTAAACATTGGATAAATTTTAAATATAAATGAAAAGTAACATACCTTAATTTAGCTTGTACACATTACTTACTACATACTTTGTTTCAATGAAACAAATAATAAAAAACGTAACGTAAAAGAAATGATTCATATTAAAAAAACAAATAACACTATCAATTTTAGAACTGATACAGAAAACTTGAGCGTCATTTACAACAACCTAATATCGCAATAAAATGCAAATTTTTGCATAAATAAATAGAAATGAAAATATAGTTATAAGTACCTAAATGGGAATTTCCCAACGTACCTTTACCCGGCAATAAAATCCTAAATGCACCGCTCTATTATACCAGTCTAAAAGATACCTTTGAAAAGTTCAGTTGTGTAATTATTCATAGCAAAATTTCAAAAATGTAATAGTTTAAGTATAATGTGTACAAGCTAAATTAAGGTATGTTATTTTTCATTTATATTTAAAATTTATCCAATGTTTAAAGTTCAAAAATATTTTTGTAGACAATTTCTGAAGATGGTTTAGCAAAAAATAAACCGAAACGTAAAAATATAAAAAAGTTTACTTTTTTCAATTATTATTATTATTATTATTATTATTATTATTATTATTAATGCCACATACCAATGACCTTCCAATGTACTTACCAAACATAAATATACACTTCTTAACACAATTGGAGTGGGCCAATAAACAGATCTAATTTGGCTTCATTTACAGTAATATACCCACCGTCCAGTAATTTAAGCTCCTGTCCTGTAAGTAAACCTAAAAAGTGCACAAAATGAAACAACGTTAAAAGTAAAATAAATGTTTAATTTAAAAGGAAGAAACAAAGCATCCTAGAATATTAATCGAACGTATTTAATGAGAAGGAAAATTATAATTCTTTAGCTAGCTCTAGGATGTTGCAACGCCTTTAAAGTGCTAGGACACTATCTTAAATCAGTTTTCTTTATTAAAATGATTATTCAAAACATTTAGCTATTCTTACCATTTGGCTTTTCTTTATAAGCGCTTTTCTGAGCGATTATAAAGCTAGGTAGGTACTTATCTTGATGATGTTC
Organism: Philopedon plagiatum; assembly: GCA_963971165.1. Lineage (NCBI taxonomy): Eukaryota > Metazoa > Arthropoda > Insecta > Coleoptera > Curculionidae > Philopedon > Philopedon plagiatum. Next base: position 70,253,363 of record OZ020194.1, read on the forward strand.
TTTGTAGAGCCACTCCTCCATTAATCTACCTCAAGAGGCGTAAACAGGGACACACATCCAAGATCTCCAAACTGCCAAACATCCTAGCACGGCCAAAAAAACATCCAAGGGGCTGTCTCTAACTTGCTCCCAATGGAATATCTGGCACAGATGCATTGAAATAATTAATTAATCATGTAAATGATTAATTAGGTAATTAAGTCGGTTAAATAATTAAGCCGGTCAAATAATTAGGCTGCGTTTTCCCTAAAAAGGAACAATAATGGGACTCCAACACGTGAAACTATGTGATCGGGAAAATTTAAATTAGTTTTTATTTTAAAAACTACTAAGTTCTAAGTCAAAAGAGGCAACTTGTGTCTTTTTGTATTACCTTTGATACTGACAAATACAAAATAGGTACTTTTTTCGTATTTTTGAGAAAAGTATAAAAATATCCCTTCCGTGTTTACTATAATACTGCACTCGCGCGTACCTGGTCCTGCTTCGAAACGTTCCTAAACTTTTAAATGGCTCAAAGTTTTTTCTCTGTTGTCTTTTAGTATTACCTTTGATTTTCAGAAATAAAAAAGAGGTACTTTCATTTAAAAAAAAAGTGGGAAAGTATGCTCTCATTTACTATAATACTGCATTCGCGCGTACCTGGTCCTGCAGGTCCTGCTTCAAAACGTTCCTTAACTTTTAAATGGCTCAAAATTTCTTCTGTTGTGTCACACAAAATACGATCCCAATCTGTATACAAAACATTTCATTCTCTCAACAACAGAAAGGAAGAGCGAAAGAAATAGAAAACTGTTTTTCGTGATGTAGAGACCCAAGAAAAATTGAAGATCTGAAAAATGCACAAGAAAATCTTTTCACGATTACAACACATTCTGCTAGGGAAATAATAAGTCATTAGGAAAATTTTAGTGACTTCATAGACTGATAAAAGCACGTTTTATAATTCTGTTAATATACGGAACAATTCTGGGCGGGTAGACAATAACAGATCCGTTTCGCCATTGTTGGCCCTCCTCAGATCGCCGTAACCGTTCGCAACTTTCCTGGCGGTAACTGCATTCTTAATACGTTCACGTTCCCTGACAAAAGAAACAGTGGCAGTGAAAATGCACAGCTGCTAAGTAGTATCAATTACTGCAATACAAGAACAGTTCACACTAACAAAAATTAAGATCAAGCTGCTACTTGTAATACGACAGCAAATTGAAAACCAACATTAACAGGAAGAATCATTTTTCTCTTTTAGGTCAACATTACATGAATCAGTAGTCTTCTACTTTTGTAATAACAGAAATCTACTGAGAATAACATAATTATCGTTTGGGAATATGATAAATTCTTATGCGAATTACGACTGACAGTAACTGCAGTTGTGTACATCGTATAATTTTATTGTCTTTTTCTCTGAAGTTTTAAGGTCAATGGATAAGTGGGTTTTGTTGTATAATGTCCTTGGGAAAACAAACTTTTAGAATAGAACGATGCACATGTAGTGACAAATGTCGTTTATTTTATAATTCTATGCCATCATATTTTAATTCTTTCATTTTAAAATATAAGCTGCAACAGGATGACACCATATTAAAGCATGTGTCGATTCTTCGTGATCATCAGGTTAAAAATAAATATTAAAGCAGATTAATGAGAATGTTTTAATTAGCATATTTATTCAAAATCTAAAGGCAAATAACTTTTTGAGTCATAAGCCAAACAAGCTTTATTTCTGCCAAATAGTTCTGTAAATACCGAATTGGGAAGAGCGGTCGAGTTATGTCAGACGAGCAACAAACATGGTGGTGTATGTAAACCATGGGCACAGTTAAAAGATTATAGTGTGTAAATGTAAACTTAAAACCTGATACACGGATCTTTAAACTAGGGAAATAACCCTATATTTCTCACTCTCTGTGCTTTTAAGCCAGATCACAAGACAAAATGCAAAAAAATTGTTAGGCGATGCGATCATATTATAGTAACTCGAACGTAGGCTCGAATTTCAAGCATCCGGTTTCAAGAAATCCGGGTGCAGTTCCGGGATTCGGAGCCATAAGAATCTGTCTGGAAACAGAGTAAACTTCTCTTCGGATTTCCGAAACCGACCATCTTGTAGTCCGAGTCTTATACCAAGATATAATAATGAACGCCAATTGGCGACTCAAATTAAGGAAGCCAGCTGCAATCAGCTGATTTTTAATGGGGAAGAGGGCTCACTTTCACAATATGATTTTTTTTGTCTTTTCGCAAATGTATTAAGGAAAAGGACACATTAAATATGGATTTTCCAGGATACAAGTTACGTAACATTTCGCAGGGCCCTTCTATACAAAGCAGATTAGTTAAATTTGCGTAACCTTAATTTGGACCATATTCTGCTTCTTGACTTCATCTTTTCCAAACTTTAGAATGGGGCTGATTGTATGGTTAAGCGTCTCCTGATCTTCTTCTGTTAAACCTTTTTCTTTTAAATCATTCTTGACTCCATCCACTCACGTTAGCCCTTCTGCTAACATGATCATATTTTATGATTGTATATTAAAATAAGGCTACTAGTCACAATTTATTATTTATTATTTGTTTTTTTTTTCAGAACACACTCAACTTCTAACAGGCCTAGTTGCCGTCCTCCTGACAGTATGCAGTATTGTCTTCTTAGCTGGTTGCCTGTGTTGCCATAGACGAAATGGATTCAAGGTAATGTGCATTAAGATTAAAATTACTATCCACAATAAGTATCGTACAATTTTAGCTGCAAGAATTAACATCCAAATAATATACAGTAAAGATCACCTAACTGCGAACATAGGAATCTTCAGGACGAATTTATCTATGGTCGTATTAACTGCGGTGACGGCCGAACACTATCGAGCTCTGTCCGATCGCTGCAGTAATATTTGCGTTCCCGCTCCCCGCTACCGAAGATTTCGTCGAACCGCCAGCCGCCGTCATTTCGTCAATACATCGTCATTAATCGTGATTATAACAAACCTGATGTATTGACGAATTGACGGCAGCAGCGGAGAGCGGGAACGCAAGTATTACTGCAGCGATACTGCGATTACTGCTCGATAGTTTTCGGCCGTTACCGCAGTTAATACGACCATAGATAAATTCATCCTGAAGATTCCTATGTTCGCAGTTAGGTGATCTTTACTGTATACTGTTTTTTAAATATCATATTTCGCAGACGATAATTCTATAGAGTTGAAAATTTTAAATTTATTTAGCACAACCAGTGATTGTCTATTCCGGTACTTCTATGTGTGTCCATTTTGGCAGATTATACAGATAGATCAATTTTCCTTTTATTACAGTAACAAACCAGAGCTGGACAAAGCTTGATGGTTTGCAAGTCCGTTCGGTGCTTCAAGCCTTTTTAGTGCTTGCAAGCACATCAAAGAGCGTCTGCCGTTGTAACCTATCATTTGAGGGCTTAAAAGACTTTGCGAGGTCTTGAAGCCCTACCTAAGAGCTTAAAGCACATTCAGCACGCTTGGGTTTGATGCTGATGAGGGCTTGAAGGCATTTTCGATAGTGCGTGGTGCTTAGAGGACAATTACTTTTAAAAGTAATTGGTCTTTGCTTGCAAACTGTAAGCACTTCGAGTAAGAGCTAAGGGCTTGGGGCTTAAAGCCCTTTTACTTTTACTCAGTGTTTTGCCAGCTCTGGTACTACTTAATAATGTAATGAAATGATTGTCTACAAATCTTTTGTGTGATGCGAGAACCAGCCAACAAGTTTTTACTAAATGCAGACCTTTACAGGCGTGGAATAAAACCATAGACAAATGCCTCCTGCTACCTACTGCATTATTTGTAGATGAATAATTTAATTGAATATTAAAATGCCGATTATTGTTGCTATTAAGTAGTTCTCGAAATTGTTATTAAATACGCAGAGAATACAAGTACAGGATTCCGGCTGTAAACTATTTAATGCCGGCCAAGGCCAACGCATAAAACGATTTGCTGATATCGTTGTCATTCATATAAAGTTAGATTTTGTCAAAAAACATTTTGCAGTGTTCCTATTTGTTTTTAGTTTTACGAAAGTAAGTAGGTAATTAACACCGTAAATTTACAATAAAACGGGGATATACAAGCGATGAAATAATTAAAGTGTTTGCCAGTCTTCCAAAAAACCAATGGATGTGGATACATGTTTTCGAAATACTGCAATTTTAAAACAAACATAAACACACCTCATCCAGACGCAATAATCTGCATTACAAGAGTTATTAACATTTTAGC